>FR990020.1:12452329-13652539 GCA_905404135.1 Hesperia comma
AGCAGATGCGCTTCTAACTACCATCTCAGTTTTTTCTACCACCATACTACTAGAGAGTCTACGTTTTATGAAACCGATATGGATTTTTATCACGATTGAGGAACCAAAATAAAGTAAATTAAGGTGTATATAAATAAATAAAAAATATTACTCAATTGATGAGAAGGACCGTAGGTTCTTTGCAAAGAGGAGGTTTGAGGATGGAAATCTTGTATTACCTCTATCTCTTTTTTAACGTAGAAATCAACCACTCAAGGGTTGACTGGTAGAGAATGCCACTAGGCATTAAGTCCGCCCATTGTACATCCTTATTTTTACGGTTTTACAATAAAGATTAAATAAAATAAATAAATAAAAATAAATATTTTTTCATCGAAATCGCAACTTTTAAATTTGAAAATTTAATTACAACAATAAAACCATATAAAATAATAAAACAAAATAATTTATTTATGACATATTTAAAAATTTACCTTTAAAAATAACAATAACAATAACAATAACACGTACACAAATATAAACACGAACAATAATATTTCCGGAAATAGTAATGAAATAGACGAGCTTGCTTTTGGGAATATCCTGTTTTAATACCAAAACAATATTATTGAAGAATTCGAGTAAAATTGTACATCCTGTAATACGACGAGTGTAAGAATTTTGCAATACTTGAAAGATAAATTACATTTTTTGTAAATTGGTGCATATTATAGATCGCTTAAGTTAAAAATAATTACAATTCAGTAGGTCAGATATAAAATGTTATAGTTGTTTGTTAAAGATAATTGCCTTTAGGCCTGGATATGCTAACTTTATGTAGATACGACATTCTTAACAACTCCCTAATTTGGTTATGTAAATGCGTTTAGAATGTATCATAAAATATTTAAATCAACTCATTAAAACTTCGTTTACGATGTTGTACTAAAATCTATTCATATTTAAATGCCTTATTTTAAAACGGTGCGATGTATCGACATGTAGTGGGCGCCGCGCGAGTCGGCATTACTTTGTCTACGGAAGACAATGCTATCAAAGATCCCGAAAGAAAGTGAACATAGTTACGGCCCTTTAAACAAGAAATTTTACCTGTTTACGTAAAAACTATGTAAAATTTCACCAAGGATTCTGATTTTTAATCAATAGCCAAAAGGATATTTTATTTACTACATACTATAGATAAGGGTAAATGTAACGTTATTAAATATTTTTGTAAACTTTATTTTTTAAAGCTTTCCTTTTATCCGGAGCTTTTGAATTTATCCAGTCTTTGAATAATTAATAAATTAATTTCATTAACGAGTTCTACGTTACAATTGTTATTATTTTCAACGCAGCGGAAAAGCTCAATAAGATATAGTAAAGGCGTCATATAAGTAATAAATATTGTTACGTGTCAGGAGTATGGGGTTCGAGAAAATGCCAAAATGTACCACAAAGACTTTATTGTACTCGTAGATACACAATTCTACACTGTACACAGTACACACCACAACACTATGCACGTAGGTACTCGTAAACACACTCGTCGAACACTGTATCGCTCGTAGAAATCACTTCCCTTCTCACTGGTATCGCTTGTAGGTATCGCTGGTATCTTCCTGGTTTCGCTTCCGAAACTAGAATGTCTGCGGTTGGCCGATCGCTCCTTTTTATACCCCTCACGCACCATTCACGCCAATCCAGAACTTTCTCGCTAATTCCGCGGACCCGCTCCGAACAAGATTCGAGAACGTTCCTTGCAACCGACTTTCGCCCGTATGACTATTGCCGTAATGGTCGAAGCGTCGTGCGCGTGCGTACTTTCGAGACGGCCGTCCATTGTTCTATTGTTTCGCCTGGCATATTTATGGCCCCTATTGTTTATTGTTTAGCGAGGTACGCCAGGGCTGTCACATTGCCCCCCTCTTAGTCATGCTCGTCCCGAGCATTATTCGATCCATGAAATGGTGCCAATCTGTCCACATGCACGATCTTCGGTTTTCTTCTGTCCCCCTGTCTGATTCGGTAGGTCACGTCATTAATCCTCGTGACAACTGTGTAGGGGCCTTCCCATCGTGCTTGTAGCTTTGGAGACTTCCCTTTCTTCCGCAGTGGATTGTGCAACCATACAGAATCTCCCTCCTTGAAACCATGTTTCCGAGCATCGCGATCGTACCGGGTTTTCATCTTTTCGCTGGTCTTCAAACATTGCTCCCTTACAAGATCATGTGTCTCGTCCAATTGTTTCCGTAAGTCCGCGATGTATTCAACTGTTGGTTTCGGGGCATCTGGCGGTGTTCCGGTAAGCAAATCCAATGGCAGACGCATTTCTCTTCCGAAGTTAACTTTAGCCGGTGTAAATCCCGTAGACTCGTGTATGGCAGACCGATACGACATCAGGAACAGAGGAATGTACCGATCCCAGTCTCGCTGATGTTCCTCGACGACCTTGGCCAAGTGATTGTCCAACGTTTGGTTGAATCTCTCCACCATGCCGTCAGATTGAGGATGCGCCGGTGTGGTACGTGTCTTATTTATTCCCAAAAGTTCACACATCTCCTGGAATAACGTCGACTCGAAGTTCCTGCCTTGGTCGCTGTGTAACTCCAATGGTACACCAAAGCGGCATACTACCTCCTGGACAAGTTTCTTGGCCACGGTCTTCGCCTCTTGGTTCGGAGTTGCAAACGCTTCCGGCCATTTACTGAAGTAGTCTTGAACCACTATGATGAATCTATTCCCGTCTTCCGTCTGAGGGAATGGCCCAGCAACGTCTATGGCGATTCTCTCCCAAGGGGCTCCGACGTTGTACAGCTGTAGTTTCCCTTTGGATCTAGTGCGGGGCCCTTTTACTGAAGCGCACACTGTACACTTTCTGCACCAATCTTCAACGTCCTCTCGACATCGCACCCAATAAAAGCGTTCTCGTATCTTCACGAGGGTCTTCTTGATGCCGAGATGCCCACCAGAAGTGCCATCATGTACGAGCTTCAGCAAATCAGCCACTTTACTCCTGGGAATAACCATTTGCAGGGTTTTTTCCTTTCCGTTGAGTGATTCCCAGCTCCGGTAAAGCACGCCATTCTCCAATATCAGGCTGTCCCACTGAGCCCAGTATGCCTTAGTCGTTGCGCTCGAGGCTGACACATCACTCCACAGGGGCCTCTGTCCTTTGGCTTTCCATTCCATGATCAGGCTGAGGTCTTTGTCTTCCTTCTGAGCTTGGCTTACTTGCTGCGTTCCCCAAGACTCGTCTAGGTCCTGCATCCTTATCACCCTGACCTCTTCTTTAGCCTCATGCTTGATGCAATGTCGACATTCTTCGGAGCATGGGCGTCGTGACAGGGCGTCGGCATTCGAATGAGCTCTTCCGTTGCGATGCTCTATTACGAAGTTGAACTCTTGAAGCTGTTCGATCCACCTCGCGACCTGGCCTTCCGGGTTCTTGAATTGCAGAAGCCACCTAAGAGCGGCGTGGTCCGTTCTTATCGTGAACTCGCGTCCCAGCAAATATTTGCTGAAGTGCTGAAGGGTCTTCACCACAGCCAGTAATTCACGCCGAGTCACACAATAATTCCTTTCAGGTTTCGAAAGGGTCTTGCTGAAGTATGCAATGACCACCTGCTGGCCGTCCTGGTCTTGGGATAATACTCCTCCGATGCCAGTATTGCTAGCGTCCGTGTCCACTATGAATCTCCCTTCCCTTCTGGGATAGCCAAGAATCGGAGCCGAGCACAGACGTTCCTTTAAGCGAACAAACGCATCTTCGCAATCGGAATCCCAACTGAAGATTCTCTTGTCCTCCGTGAGACGGTGTAACGGCTTGGCTATCTCGGAGAAGTTCTTCACAAACCGGCGGTAATAGGCGCATAGTCCCAAGAACGCTCTTACATCGGTCTTGTTCTTTGGCGTCGGCCATTCTTGAACCGCTTTTATCTTGTCTGGATCAGTTCGAACACCCTCGTCCGATATAATGTGTCCCAAGAATGATACTTCCTTCTTGAAGAAGTCACATTTCTTTGGATTGAGCTTGAGGTTGGACTCACGGAATCGTCTGAATACCTTCTCCAGATTTCGCATGTGTTCCACGAAGTTTCGTCCCATGACTATGACGTCATCGAGGTATACCAGACAAGCGTCCCCCAAAAGTCCGACTAACACTCGCTCCATGAGACGCTCAAAAGTGGCAGGAGCGTTACATAGCCCAAAAGGCATTACGCGAAACTGCCACAAGCCATTTCCGGTTCCGGTGGTAAAGGCAGTCTTCTCCTTGTCTTCTGGCCGTACTTCGACCTGCCAGTAACCACTCTTCAGGTCGACCGTCGAAAACCACTTCATTCCACCAAGCATATCCAATGTGTCGTCAATTCGAGGCAGAGGGTAGCTGTCCTTCTTGGTAACGTTGTTAAGCATCCTGTAGTCGACACAGAATCTAGTACTGCCATCCTTCTTTTTCACGAGTACCACAGGTGAACACCAAGGGCTAGTTGACGGCTCGATCACCTTGCTGCGCGCCATGTCCTTAATCATTTCCGCAACTTCGTTTTCCTTTGCCAATGGTACTCGTCTTGGTCTTTGCTTGATCGGTGGAGTAGTACCAGTATCTATTGGGTGAGTGACAAGATTTGTTCTTCCAAGGTCGCTATCTCCTCTGGTAAAAATGTCCTTGTAGTCCATCAACAACTTTGCTGCCTGAGTGTATTCTTCAGAGCACAAATTCCTCCTAGTCGCCTCCAGCAAAGATGTCATGTGATCCGTTGATCGAGGTTTGTCTGAGTTTTCTTGGACCTTCCTCAAGCTGTCCACGGCTTCACATCGGCCAATAACCGTATCCTTTGCGAGATGTATCGGCATGCTGCTAAGATTGATGACCTTTAACTTGGCGTCACGTTTGGTCATGAGCAGTGTCCTTGCCGTGATCCAACTAGGATGATCTCCGTAGTCTTCTACTATGACACATCGATCCAGCTTTATCTCTTCTGGAAACCTAATCTGGACCAAGGTTTCCGATCTGGGTGCCAGTTTCACTGTCCTCAAACAGTACACTGCTCCTGAACATGAACCCTCCAAGAAGACTTCTTGATCTGGGAAGCTTAAAACTCCTTTCGCTATGTCAACTATGCAGTGATGTGCCCGTAGAAAGTCCAGTCCGATAATGCAGTCGTCAGTTATATTTGCTACTAACACAGACTGCGTGTAAATGTCACTTCCGAGTTTCAGTCTTGCTTCCGTAACTCCTAGGACGGTCACTGGCTGGCCTGTCGCTGTCTGCAGACTGCATGATGGTCGTCCATTTTCCCACATGATAGTCCGTTTGAGTAGTTCCGGTCGAACGATGGATTTCGATGCTCCCGTGTCAATCGTAAAGCGACAGGCTATGCCATTAATCTCACCCGTCGTTACAAGGCTGTTCCCGTCACATGCTTGTGATACTAATACAGTAGGGGCTCGACGAAGTCCAGCCAGTGCCCGCCCCGCGGCGCTGGCGCCTCTTAGTTTAACGGCTCCTGGGTGTCGACTTGGGTAGCGGTCGACACCGATTTCGGTTGCTTCCGAGTCCGGCAGTTAATCCTTATATGTCCTCGTTCACCGCATCCGTAGCAGATAGGCCCAGTACGAGGTTGGATCGCCGCTACAACTTCGCGCACCTTACAACTTTTGTAGTCGCTTCGTACCGCTTCTACTTCAAGGGCATGCGCTAAAGCTGCTTCCAAGGTTGCGTGATGACCCAAGCGCACCGTTGCTCTCACTTCGGGATCCCGTATACCGCTGACAAACGCCTCTAGAACTTTGTCTTCGACGGGTGTGGAACTCGACGCATAGGCTCGGCGTACAAGGCGCTCGATCTCCGTAGCCCATTGCTGCAGTCCTTCGCTCGACTTCTGTACTCGGTCTTTAAGTTGCGCGCGGTACACGTGCTCCAGGTGCTTTTCCCCGTATCGAGCTTCTAAGGCCTTAAATAGCGACTCCAAGGTGCGTCGCTCGGCGGGCAGGTTCTCAAGCACCAGCAGTGCCTCCCCTCGAAGAGCTAGAGTGAGTGCCGCCAACGAGTGTTCGTCCTCCCAGCCATTCCCGCTTGCAACAACCTCGAACTGATGCCTGAACGCAGTCCACGAGGTCGTGCCGTCGAAACTTGGGACCTTAAACTTCGGGGCCCCAGAGCATGTACTGGTTGCTGCCGTGCCCAAAACCTTCATTTTTTGCAGCTTCTTGTCCAAATCCACGAGCCTAGTTTCGTGGGAGTTGAGTAACGCGTCATGGGTCTTGAGGGCTTGGTCGTGTTCGGATGTTCGCACCTTGACCAATTCTAGATCCTCCTTCACGACGTTCAAATCCCCCTGGAAACCATCCAGCTTTGCGTCGATTGTCCCCAGGCCGGCCTCCATGGTTTTGCGCTGGCTCTCCATGGCTTCGCGCTGGCTCTCCATGGCTTCGCGCTGGCTCTTTATATCTTCGCGCAGGCTCTTCATGTCATCGCGCAGGCTCTCCATTGCTTCGCGCTGGCTCCGCTGTATGGCTTCTAACAAGGAGGCCATATCAAATGCACTTGGTGTCGGCGCTGATGCAGCTGACGTATTCGAAGGTTCGGCGGTGGCCTCCGTGCGGTCACGCCCAGGCGACTCCATCCGCGCGGCGTCCAATGCCGTCTGCCGTCGCGTACGAATCCCGTCTTCACTTTGCGGTACTACAGGCATTCCGCTTCTGTCACCAATTGTTACGTGTCAGGAGTATGGGGTTCGAGAAAATGCCAAAATGTACCACAAAGACTTTATTGTACTCGTAGATACACAATTCTACACTGTACACAGTACACACCACAACACTATGCACGTAGGTACTCGTAAACACACTCGTCGAACACTGTATCGCTCGTAGAAATCACTTCCCTTCTCACTGGTATCGCTTGTAGGTATCGCTGGTATCTTCCTGGTTTCGCTTCCGAAACTAGAATGTCTGCGGTTGGCCGATCGCTCCTTTTTATACCCCTCACGCACCATTCACGCCAATCCAGAACTTTCTCGCTAATTCCGCGGACCCGCTCCGAACAAGATTCGAGAACGTTCCTTGCAACCGACTTTCGCCCGTATGACTATTGCCGTAATGGTCGAAGCGTCGTGCGCGTGCGTACTTTCGAGACGGCCGTCCATTGTTCTATTGTTTCGCCTGGCATATTTATGGCCCCTATTGTTTATTGTTTAGCGAGGTACGCCAGGGCTGTCACAATATACTTACACCATTATTTTAAAATTATGTAACTTTATCTTCAACACATTAGTAAAAACTCAAAATACAAAAAGATAAGTTATTAAATAACAAATAGAAACAGCACTTTTACTTTGCAGTTGTCGATTTATTAGTATAAAAAATAACATCCTATAGTACGGCGTGATTGGATCTGATTAGTTTTATCATCGCTATTTATTCGTCTCAACCACGGGGATAGTTTTTGGTACATCCGGTGAAATCCCGACCGACAAAAACGATTTCAAACAAACACATTAGTAGAATAGCAGATGGCGCCTTCGGTACGAGCGGAAATCGAAAGGGATTTTTCGTCCATATGAAGAAAAAATCCATGGGAATACTTTTTTGATAGAAAGTGAGGAGGTACACTTTTCTATTATAATTTTTTAGTCTCCTTTTTGCCCCAGGATAATATTGCATGAAATTAATGTTCAGACCTTAAAAAGATTTTTGTAAAGGTATGTATGTGCTTTAAGATGTTAATTTATTGAAAAGCGCCGTTTTGCGTATCATTTGACGCAACGTTCCCTTTTCACTGTATACAAGTATGATAGAAACATTTCTTTTTTCCTTAGATTAATTTATGCTAATTTTATAATAGGTAGTTAGTGCTCGAAAAATAATAAAAAAATAAACGCAGGAACAAGGTTGCAGTTAAAAGGAACTTTAAAGTGAGTGCTTCAGTACCAAGATAGGAAGCACTAACTAAACACAGCACGTATAAACTCATTGCACGATAACTATATTCTCACACTTATAACTTGTATCAACAATGACAGAAGTTATGAGTTCGTCTATAAGCATTGTAAGGCTACGTTCACACCAAACGTATTGCTGCTATTTATCCATGTTGTCATGTATTAATTTGTCAAAAAAGCGTTGCATGTTTGGTTTACTACTTTTATAAACATTTAAAATGTTTGTAGATATTAAGGTCGCAAAACAACTCCTCAACCGATTTTTCTATTTCAGAATCTTCAAGAGTGTTACCTATTTAAATAAATGATAATTATGATGATGGTTTAATTAGTAGTAGTATAGTAATCTGCTTAGATACAACAAACCCACTCATTGGTTCACTCAAACAACACAATGTACGTTGTACGTTATAGCATACGCTTAAAATGCCACAATGCCACAATATTTTACTCTAAGACTGCCAAACAGATTATATGCCCCCTCATTTGTCCACGGAAACAGCAAATTTTACACTTAAGGATATTATCAGCGTAACGCTTAAAATAAGATCATATTTTACGAGTCGTACCTCCTTACCTACCTAAACTGCCAACACGCTCGCTATGAACGCGTCCTTAGGTTCCCATCTGAGCAGTAATAGGTGTAGTGCATGAGCGTGGGAGATCGCCGCAGGTGCGGTAGTACAAAGCAGCATTTCCTACGCACCCTGCAGATGCGTTGTCCATAGACAAGTGTGCAGTAGATAAGCCGAGATTGCCGTCGACAGGTCCAATGTGCACTCTGATACATTTTTCATCATTGTCCGCGTTGTTTTTGTTTGGAGAAATTTCTTTTTGTTCTGTTGTTTTTTAATTTAACTTTTTTTAACCGACTTCAAAAAAGAAGGAGGTTCTCAATTCGACCGTATATATGCTTTTTTTTTTATGTACGTTCAGCGATTATTTCGTCGTTTATGGGCCGATTTTGATAATTCTTTTTTTGTTGTAAAGTAGATATGCGCAGTGGGGTCCCCTGATAAGGATACCAGGATCTGATGATGGCATCTCAGAGAAATCGAGGGGAACTTTCGAAAATTGTATGGACAACTAGTGTGTTTGTTCATGTTATCATAAGTACATTATAGCGCTACCATTTCATGAAGATCTGGAGTCGATCTGATGAAGCCGAAAGACAGTCGAGGGAACTCCTCAACTATTTACTGCAGTTATCTAGTGTTTGGGCTTGATTAATTTGTATTGACGAGAACTTTACACTTAATGTTGAATTGAGCGCCATCTGGCGAGTAGTTTTTGAGTTATCTCTACTTATCAAGACTGAAGTCGGTTATTTTTTTTTGTAAAAAGCAATTATTAGTGTACAAAAAGTCAGATGGCACAGATTAAATATAAATGTTGTCGCTGGTCTTAAAACTCTTCTCTGATACAGGTAAAAAGGTTAGTTCGTTAAACTTACTCCGGAATTAGCACTCTTCTGTCTTTCAATAAAGCTCTTATTTTCTAATTATTGATAGTGCCCAGTGGAATATAACTAAGCAGTATCACAATTTTTTAGTTTGTTACTTATACCTGAGTAATTCACGTCTAGTATTTTCATACCTCTCTGTGCCTCAAGCTTTGCGGATAGCTTTTTTGCCAGTTCGTTCCTTAGTTGCGCGATCGTTACTTGACAGACTATTGCTTCATAAATACGATTATTTTTTCATTTTCTTTAATTGAAATTCCCATCAAGATCGGCGTACCTTGGATCTCTATTAGTTTTTTTATTAGATAATAGAAACATTTGAGACAAGAAATCAAATGTATGAAGGACATGATGTTAGGATTCTTAATTGTAAAAACAAGTGACTATACCAGATTACGATCGCTATATAATAGTTAGGAACTTGTATTTCATTAATATTATATTAAAGATCGTTGACTTCAGAGATAACTTTGTAGTATGATTTATGATCAGCACCGAAGACTCGGGTTTTAGCTTACAATTTGAAATTTCCAAACGTTATTATTAAATAGATAATTATCTACTTCTACCGCTTCTTTTAAGTAGGGAGATGAAATCCATATAACTGTGAAATTAAACAATCCATCCTGGACCAGCGTGGTGGAATACAGCTTTAGACAGTACACAGTAAGGTTTAAAAAAAAGGGAAGTACATACCACCATAGCCTCCTTGATGTACCACGAACAGGCAAGGTTGGTTTCAATACAAGATAGATGGAACTGCAAGCTTTCTCATAGTGACAGAAGACTCAAATCATAATAGTGGCATGACAAAGAAAACGGTCATCATTGTAACTTTTTATGTTCACCTGTTTAAAAAGTATGCTGTAATAATTCTTCAGCCGACGAAAATATACGATGGGTATCACAAGGTGCAAAACTTAAAAACGGAACGCATTATTAGCATCCCTAGCCCGCAGCAGTACTGTTTAGGGTTAAAAATAAACGAATCAATATCGATAATTGCGTAGAAAATTATGGCCTTAGTAACCCATTTCTCGATATCAGCTGCTTTGCCGACCTTGTTGCTAAGGGAGGTCAATTAAATGATCAATTGCTTCGGGAGAAAGGGTTTTGTTCGCTTATGTTTTGGGATCATTTTCAAATATTCAAATATATTCGGAGGCGGCCGAGGCTTCACGGCTACTGTAATGAATCTTGTTCCCTCCTCTCGTGATTAGTATTTTTAGGAAAGGAAATTGTGTCAGCTGCGAATATTAAAAACGCATTTATTTACGACAAGGACGAAATTTATATGGCTGTCTCGATTGAGTTATTATCTCACGACTTGTTGTACAATAATGATAATTTAGAAGTTGAAAAGATCATTATGAGCTTGAAAACTGAAAGTGCGCCAGGATGGGATAAAATACCTATGAATGAATTTGTTAAAATAGCTAAAAATATCCTCACTCCCATAATTTGTCATTTAGTAAACTTGTGTTTTAACAAAGGAGTATTCCCCGCATTACTTAAAAGATCGCTTGTTACTCCAGTCTACAAGAATGGCAAGAAGGATGATGTCAACAACTACAGACCAATTTCGGTTCTATCTTCTATGTCTAAAGTTATTGAAAAATTAATCCATATCCGACTAATAAGTTACTTAACAAAATTCAAAATTATTTCAAAATCACAATTTGGCTTTACTAGTGGACTATCAACTGAAGACGCGGTTCTATCACTCACATCGTTGATTACTAAGCATCTCGATGAGGGCAAAAAATGTCTTACGGTCTACCTCGATTTAAAAAAGCCTTTGACACTGTTTCGCATGCCATCCTTGTCGAGAAACTTGAAGACATAGGTATTCGGGGTACCGCCCTTAATCTATTTAAAAGTTATTTATTTGGACGTAGTCAGAGAGTCAAAATTGATAATTGTATAAGTGAAGATTCCGAGGTATTATTTGGGGTACCACAAGGAAGTTTACTCGGTCCCACGCTGTTTTTAGTGTATATTAATGAGCTTACTAGCCTTAATATTGAAGGAGGTAAAATTTTCTCATATGCTGATGACACAGTTTTATCTTTCGCAGCTTCTTCTTGGAACCATATGTTTAAGCTTGCTGAATCTGGTCTTTTAAAAGTATCAAACTGGTTAAAAGCTAACCTTCTCACACTTAATACATCCAAAACAAACTATATGTGTTTCTCTATTAGCAACAGAACGCAACCAAAAACTGATTTTCGACTAAAAGTTCATAATTGTAATGGAAATGATAATGCATGTACCTGTGAAAATCTTGAAAGAGTATCGTCAACAAAATATCTAGGGGTCTTAATTGACGTGGAACGCACAAATCGAATTTGTTAGCGTTCGTAAATTAATTTGGGTTTATAAAACGCTCCGACATATTGCCACACCAAAACTTCTAAATCAAACTTATCTCGCTTTAGTACAATCAATAATAAATTATTGTATTCCGATTTGGGGTGGAGCCTCTAAAATTAAAATCCTTAATGTCGAAAGAGCACAACGTTGCCTACTTAAAATTATGTACTTTAAACCTTTTAGATTCCCTACAGTTGAAATTTATAATATCAGTGAACTATTAACTATTAGACAACTTTATATTTTAAATACCGTCCTTCGGGTTCATAAACATTTAAATATAGATTCGGTATTAATCGGAAGGAAAAAAGACAATATCATTAAAACACATCGTATAAGAACTACTTTTGCTGAACGCCAATATGATGCACAATCTACATCCTTACTAATATTATAAATGTGAAAGTGTGTTTGTTTGTTTGTTTGTCTCTTTCACGTCGCAACATAGCTATTATATGGTATGGTTTATGAGTATGGGGATAGTTAGGAGGGTGGAGAGTGACGTAGGCTACTTTTTACCGCGGAAAAACATCTCATTCCCATGGGAAGATCGATGTTTTGTTAATGGCTAGATATTTAGTTCCGAAGTTGTTAATAGATGGCGTCAGTAAATTTCTTTTGCAAGTTCTGAATCACGCTGTCAAATACTACATGTAATTTACTTAAGTCATAGCCAAATGTTATAGGCTACTTTCTAGCCGAGATTCCTACCTACGGGAGCGGGACCTACGCGGCTGTTACCTACGGGTCCCGAAGTGAAGCGCGGGCGATTCTCTAATTCTTATATAATTATTTAAATAAATAATTAGGTATTTATAAATGTATCACATGGGATTGTAAAAAGAAAATTCTTGATTGGATAAAGTCATTGTCTTACGAAGACACTGAAACACTTTTAACACGGATTAAGTAATCCCACCCTTAACCGCATATTATATTGTACATACAACTATCACAAACTGCAATCAATACAACTTACAGAAACAAACACACAAACACAAAAAACACACACATACACACACACACATTCATACATACACACACATACATACACACAAACATACATACTCACACACGCACGTACTCACATACACAGACAGTACCATTATAATATAAGTTACTTGTAATTTCACACATAGTTTTATTTTTAATTTAATGTTACGGAAGAGCGGAGCCTCCTGACACAGACATTTCTATGTTTACTAGGATGGCTCCAACCTAGATTATAGTTGTACTGAACTATTGTGAAAGAAATAAAGTTCATTTTCATTTTCATTTTTTCAAAAAAAAAATGCAGTTATTTTTAATGTTCTTGAATACTGTTTCGTAAAATATAAATGTTCAACCGTCATTTAAGATTTTATTATTTTTTCATCATTGATTTATAATGAATTTTTACCCAAATTTCGGCTTAAAATTCTTATCATAATTTTAGGTATTACCTAAACCTTGAGCCCACTTCTGACAAAAATAGCTATCTTTAAAAAACTCTTTAGTTATACAGATTAGCTTCAGTTAACATAGAAAAAAATATGTCAAACCTAGAAGGGGTTCAAGAGAATTAATATCTACATCAGTTGAGTAAAGGGTTCTATCTATCTTGACACTAAGCCAATTTTGACCAATTCCCCCCGGAGGGTGGTGCTTTGTTGAGCAACGGACAATCCTTACTGGCAAGTTCTTACTAATAAAGGTTGCTGGTTTAGTGCCATCTAGTCTAATCCCGACATTTCGTACTCTTTTAAAGCAGGTAATTGAGTCTAAAATCGTTACATTTCTTCTAAAATCGTGAAATCTTTTCTTCATTAAGTCGCCGTAAAGCAGTAAAAATGTGCCCCCATTATTTTGAGGCAGCAATGTGTCGGCGACGGCTTTAATGTTGACTATTTTCGTGGGCGCGTGTGACCACTTATCATTAGGCACGCCGTCTTGTTTGTAAAACAATCGTTCGTTAAAAAAATATCTCTTATAAAATGACTGAGGTCAGTCAAATTACATGATGACTAATGGTATAAATAGACGATCGAACTTGGTCCGGGCCGAACCACGAACTGTACGGTGTGCACAACAGACGAGCACACCGGACTCCGAACCGTCCAGTCGTTGTGTGCTAGCATTGGGTGAACACGTCTCGTCTCGATATGCCGCCTATTCTATCAAAACAAAGATGTATCAAAACAGGTGGTAGAGCCTAGAGTTCGCCCGGGGTAGTACCACCGCCCGCCAAGGTACTCAGTACCATTCCTACCGTCATAATAATTGTTTTTAAGAGCAATTGTGTTCCGGATAGGAAGGTGTGGAGCCGGTTCACTTTTTTAGAGGCGACCATCTCAGACCTCAGGGGTAGCAACGCATCTGTGACCGAATTGGAACAAGACTCACACTAATCATTACTAACTGGACAATACTAATATTAACTAACAGGACTAACTATCACTAACAGTCCCTGTCCTCACACTTATTAACAAACTAACCAACTAATATTCTAACACCATCTACTAACTGGACTAACCACCCTAGTCCCTAAATTGGGTCTTGTTCTAAGTCGGTCACATTTGCCATGGGCGGCAGCGGAAGGGTGGTGCTGCATGCTCGTTTGCTACCTTAATTCCATAAAAAAAAAAAAACTTTATATAACTCCAACAATTCAATAAGTGCTTTTTTCTCCGTACTAATAACAGTGTCTTCAAGAACAAGGCGTTGCCTGGATTCCATTTCTGATACCTACAACGTCGCGACGTGTTGCGCGTACAGTGGCACAATAGCGACTGGACCGACAATGGTTCGTGCCGTTTTTCTAAATTTTATATCGCTAGATAATTTGTAATTACGCTAGATACTGATATTTTGCGTTAATAATCCGCTACATGTTGCTAGGCTTACCACGACTGGGGGGGGGGGGGTGCAAATCGTGCCATCGTGGCTTTCCCACCCCCTGCACAAACCAGTTAAACAACTTAAAATAATTTAAGTACTTAATTTGTTATGTTTTCCATTTTACGTTTTGAAAAAGTCGCCAAAACTACGAGTCAAAAATCCGCTAGAAGTCGCTAAATATTTTTTTCCCGCTAAAACTAAAATTTCTCTCGCTAACTTCCCAAACATTCCGCTAGATCTAGCGACAAACTCGGCAACGGCAACACTGTGGTTCGGTGCGCCGTCCACACCATCGAATCGGTCCGGAAAGCACCGCGTTCGATGTGCAAGCGCTCCGAACCAGCCGCACCGATATTTGTCCGGCGGACCATGCACCACACGAGCGAATATGGTTCGGACCGCACCATGTTCGTGGTTCGGCCCGGACCAAGTTCGATCGTCTATTTATACCTTTACGAACCACAGATTATGTAAAAAAGATATAAAAATTATTACAAAGAACGAAACACGTCTGTAAATCAACACCGCCGTTGAAGTTCAATGTAAGTACGAGCAAGTTAAGTAGGTGAGGTTCGCATGAAAATAAAAAGGAACGCGTATAATTCAAAGTGATTAGCATTTTTAGCATTAGACGAGTAATTTACCCACGAGTGAACCGCACAATCGACATTCCCACGTCATAACAGTGTTATGGCAGATTTTCTTAGATAACACTGTCTATCGTTAAGTGTATCTCACCATTTAAAGGGCCAATAAAGAAGTTTTAATGGCTTACAAAAATATTTTAATAAATAATTAATGTAAATATTACTATCGTTGTATGTTTATTATGTGTCTTGCCCTTGCATGACGATAACTGAAATATGAAGAACTCTAACAACGAAAATTTCTGTAAATATAATTACTTTAAATGTATAGTGAATGATAAAACGGTGACTAAGTATGTGAGTCTGTGACATTATACCTAAGTACGTCATACTTTTAAGATATTAAGATTTAACAAGTTTGCAGTTAACCTAGGTTTATTAACTCTGGCGTGTAAAACAAATTATCTTCAAAATAAATTATCTATCTTAAAACCGGATTGTGAAGGCTTTTTCATTGTAAAAATGTTCATTGAGACCACATTGAGACTATTGAGAGTACGTAAGTTCTTACTTAAGTATGGGTGTGTACAAAGCTTCCATTGTGAAGCAGGCATCAAGATAATTAAGTAAGTAATTAAATAAAATATCGTATAGAGAAAGGATTAAACAATCGATCGAGAGTTAATCCGATCATGAAGTAAAACGAACAGTGCAACAATGTATGTTATGCGACATTACAAGACCTATTCAGTGTATTATAAAAGCAATTATAGTTAGATGCAGTGCGGTGACGGTGTTATATAATACATAGGCATAATACCAGTCGTCTGTGCGGCGAGCCGGTGACAACGTAACCGCGTGGTAATGGCGGTGCGCAATCTTCCGTGATAGTGAACTTGAGTTTTTTCGCGGCGCGCGCGCACCGTTAGCTTGAGCTACATTCCGCGGTTGCGCCGCTCGCCCGCGCGGCGGAGCCACCGTCACACAGCGTTGTACCTACTCTGATTTATTTTACAATTTTGTACTTTTGTTATTATTTCAGCTACTCACAATAGCCTAACTACTAGTCGAGGTTTATAAGGATAAATTTTATGCGAAATATTCATTTTTAATTACCTACAATATTTTTATTGCATTTTTTCATATTAGGTGTATTTTAATGAAATTCGGCATTTAAAAACAGTATGTGAATAATTTTATTTAATAGAATTTTAATTTGGTTGAAATAATTAGTGACTGGGATCTATTAAGTTTGTTAACCTCTTTCTCCAAATAATTAACGCAAATGTTTAATCAATAATCACTATGTGACCTATCTGATTTCAAATGAATATTCATATCAAGAATATATCTACCTACTCTTAATAAAATTATATTGGTGGGTACTTCTTATTTAGGCGTTGTCTATTTTAAATAGCGCAAATGTGTCTGCAAATGCATAAAAATCTAATGTATAAAAATACTTCAGATAACATATTACATAACATAAACTTCACGGTATAATGTAATAAAAAGTGACCAGTCGCGTTAGTCCCCTCAAAATTGTATAAAAATACTAGCTCGCACAAAACAAAAAAAAACGCTACGGAAAATAACAACCTCTCTAATGTCAGATCTAAGCTTTGAAGGCTGCGCGCGCGCTGGGTCAACGACCATTGCCAATGTCAGCCATCTTGAGTTCCGCAGTCGCTTACGTTCTTCACGTAAGAGGCTGTAATGCTGCGTTGGTGTGAGTACATAATGTTCGTTTTTCTATGTCAGCGTTGGTTGTGTGAGTCTGAGAAGTGAACGTGTACACGCACATTCAACGTAGTAGGTACATTTCTATTTGTGTGTCAGGCTAATATGTTGCTGAAGTGATCTCCACATTTCTAGGTGGCGCTGTATGTATATTGCGTTGCGCGTGTAAAGATATTTTGTACTTGGAAGTCTTACAACTTTACAATGTTTTAACAATAAAAGATTTCAATAAATTGCCTACAATGTTTCTATTCATTTACTCTATTATAAAAGGTTATAATGTTTACCTATTTTATCTTTTCTTTAGAGAAAAACGCGTTCAAGAAGCATTAAATGTAGGTACCTAGTTTGTGATTATGTTGAATTATAATGAAGCATTTTTGTCAGGAATTTGAAAATATGTACTTAAATAACTTATTTTAAGCCAACCTTAACGACCTCTTGCTGAAGCAAAACAAAATAGAACATCAATTACTATATAACTATGGGCTATGTAGTGGGTAGTGGGTCATTAATGTGTTGTAGTGATGACAATATGTTATTAAAATTGTATTTCTATACGAGACAAATTTAATTTATTACTTTGGGTAAATGTTTTGTAAGTTATATAATATTTTATAATGAAATCTTTAATGCTATCTATCTATCTACTCGATCTGATTAATTTGCTATAACGATATCCATATAATTACCTATTGTAATACACAAATCCGCATACAAGCAATATATCGCAGCGTGTCTAGTTTTGCGCAGTCGGTTTAAACAACCTAGTACCCTTGTTAATGTTAATTGATCGTGATATGTGATCGACTGTCAACTCAATTATTTTGTAGACAGAGCTTTACGCAGCTGCACTAGTAGGTACTACGAGGAATAATACCTTATAATTCATGTGGTATTTAAATAAATTCACCAAATCAATTTAATGTATCTGGAACCCGCTATTTGTATACGACGCGTTCATTTAGCTGTGATATTTTAATGCCAATCTGCCTTCTATTTAATACTGATCATTAAAAGTATTGATTTATTCGGTGGGAATGACCTTTAGAATAATTGAAATGCTTAAAACATGCTGCTCAATTTCATATCTAAAGTGCTGAATTGAAATGAAATTGAAATTATTAAATCACATATAGGTACATAATTTACTGTCCAAATGAGTCCTAAATCATTGTGTTAAACTTCTCTATGAATAGTTGTGTTATTTTAATTGCCACTATCTCAGAAGATAATAATAACATTTTAGCGCTACTCGAAGTTAATAAAAAACGCTTCAATTTATACACAATAAAAAGGAATACCTACATACTGTAGATAAATAATAAGATAAGCTAATCTTTAGTAGTGCCTCTAAATAGAATGCAATAATATTTATATTTATCCGTATAAAGGCACCAATACGTATTAGAAATGTATTTTCAATGTCACATTATAATAAACAGGATAAATAGAAGCAACAACAAATATAATAATAAAAATTAATCCAACGTAGAGAAACTGATATGAATGCATATAAAAAACATATTATTTGGTATGCTCTTGTGAAAAAAATCTTCATAATTTTATGCAATATGATATTGTGTACAATTAATTATGTATGCTTTAAGTTTTGATAAGTATTAGAACTTTTAAGAAATTAATTTTGCAAGCTTCGTTTTATTTAGACCATTTTGCAAGAATGCTGTTTTAAGCCTCGGCCTCGAATCTAGGGACCTTCACCAAAATGGTATTGCAGTTCGATAACCCCAGCCATTGTTCCGTGCGAATCATTCCTATTTTATTTATCACAATCACGATCCAGTTCATGATTTCCGCATCATGACGTTTGTAAATATAATAATTACAGTTCATGTGCAAAAGATTAATCGTAATTCAGGGCTTGCCGACGCAAAACAATTCTTTATATTTTTTTAATTTGCTTATTATACAGGACATACGCAGACAACTGTTCACAAAATAATTTACACGAAAGTCGAACCTCTTGAGAGTTTCTAGAGTCCTTGTTTTTTTAGTTATTTAATTTCAGTCGAATGATTTCAGACATAACATTAAACATAATAATTTTGAAAACGTAATAAATGTTAAAATCATTATCTCAGTTATAGTAACTTCAAAATTATTTATTCTCAAACATAAATGTTTAATGTTTTAAAATTAGGTATGTTAACATGCATGGATGCTTATTTCTATGCAAGAAAAGAAAATTATGCTGTTTAATGTCAGTAGTTTTAACTTTGCTTAGGGGTTATATTAATAATTGCTTTTTACAAAAAAAATAACCGACTTCAATCTTGATAAGTAGAGATAACTCAAAAACTACTCGCCAGATGGCGCTCAATTCAACATAGTGACGAGAACTTTACACTTAGTAAAGTTCTCGTCACTACAAATTAATCAAGCCCAAACACTAGATAACTGCAGTAAATCGTTGAGGAGTTCCCTCGACTGTCTTTCGGCATCATCAGATCGACTCCAGATCTTCATGAAATGGTAGCGCTTTAATGTACTTATGATAACATGAACAAATACACTAGTTGTCCATACAATTTTCGAAAGTTCCCCTCGATTTCTCCAAGATGCCATCATCAGATCCTGGTGTCCTTATCAGGGGACCCCACTGCGCATATCTACTTTACAACAAAAAAAGAATTATCAAAATCGGCCCATAAACGACGGAATAATCGCTGAACGTACATAAAAAAAAAGCATATATACGGTCGAATTGAGAACCTCCTTCTTTTTTGAAGTCGGTTAAAAAGTAGGTACATGGTTTATTATTTATCACATTGACTTAGTACTATATGATTTAATAGTACTTGAGATTGTCTACTTTTTAAATATAAAATTAAACTAGTTATATTTTACTCTAACAACTTCTTCTAACCTAACCAAACCAGCGTTGTGTTTTCTCGGAACTTTTATAAAAACTCAGTCACGCTACGAATCAAAAACACATGATTCATACTTTTTGTCTTAACTCCATCTCAGAATAGTTTGTTAACGAGGTCAGGTGTTTTTGCATAATTAAATAGCAATGGTCGGAGAGACCCACTTCCGTTTCCTTACCCATTGTTCTTAACTTTTTTGTTTTATAGAGTCCACCCATTGGTGCTCTGATATACCTATTATGAATATTAAAGCAATTCATAACAATTCTATTCTTTAATTATTCAGCAGTAAAAGTAGACAGAATGTAGTAAAATTTATCACAATAATGATATTTTTATCACCTGTTTTGAGTGACTCAGATTTTAATTAAAGTATAATATTATGATATGAAGTAAAATCCCACAGTAAGTTTTAAATACAATAAAATAGAAGTGAAATATTATTAAAGATATGTATACTCCATTTGTACAAAAAGTTATGTTAACGTACTTACAACGGTATTAACGTACTTTTGAAGCCGGACGTCAGTCAATCTTTTTCTTTCAACGTAATAACTGCTGTACCCTGTCATTATAATTGAAACTTTTTGGTTTTCGATTAAGTGTTATTTTGCCGCTTTGTAGTTCATAACGTGATTCGTGAAGGGACCGTACACCTACACTACCTGCAGCCGAGATTCACCCCCAACCTTTAACGGCCTTTATGAACAGGGGTTGTATACAATACCCCAAAGAATTATTCAATCGTGGGAACTGCGAGGTTGAATGAGTGAGAAAATGAGCCATGTGGCACCTGTAGCATGATGAAGAAAGGTGCGGAGGCGGTAGTTCCATCTTTATTGTACTACAATTCGAAAATTGCCGTTCCAATATTATTTTATTATCAACGCAGCCCGTAAAGTTCATGGGAATAACTTTTAATATTGATGGCAGGTTATGTTCAATACATTCCATTTTTTTATTAGAAAAAGAAACTTCGTTAAAGATATGCAGTACCTACCGACCTTTATAGACTGTATTCATAGTGTTTTTTGATTAATTTATTTCGTGAACATAAATGAAAAATAAAGAAAGTTGTCTTCATGGTAATTATAAACCATATAATTTAAAATTTGTTCAGCTTAAAAACAATATTGAATATAATTCGGATGTCTCTTTATTTTAGAATTAAACTCAAGTGCTTAGTGCGCCATGTGAAAAAATCATAGTTGAACCAACTATGCTGTGGAGGTCAGTTCGGAAGTCAATTTTTCATATTGAAAATTTTTTAAGCGACATTTTTGTAAAAATGCAAAAAGAGGATTTAACAAGCGTTTCTGATTCGATGGACACGAAAATTAATATTAAAATAGAGACAAGCATTTCCATCACTATGATTACTGATAAATAGTAAATAAATTATATAACTATTATATTATAATTTATTTATTATACAAATTAGACAAATACATTAGTTACACATAATCAATAAAATTAACGGAGAAATAAATTATAATGAACACCAGTTTTCATGTCCTATTCATTATATCTATTGCATAAATAGACAAGTTTAGTAACAAATTCGAACTAAATTATTATTTGTATTGAGATTTTATCAAAATATTACGAAAATGTTCGGCTGCGTTGGTTACACCAGATTTAGCTCAGTGTCGCTCTAAGTTAAATGCGTCAATGTATCTAAAGTTGCTGAGATTTATCACTGACCACATAATTTACGTGGAACCATTAAATCTTACTTTAAGTATTACAACACTGATGTAATCTATTTATATTATATTTAGATCAATAAATTTTCAACTTTTATCTACGTACTTGTATTCATTATGTGGAATTTTTTTTATACGTTTTATTTATTTATTAAATTTTTATTCTTTTATTAATAAAACTATTATGAAAATGAGTGATATGACTTAAAAGCAATATTTATAATAGACATCTATATATTTTAATAATGCTCTTGATTGATTTTGATTATTATATTTTGGTTTTATTTTAAAACCATCTGATTAGGCATTTCCAAATAGTCGGGATTTTTTGAATAAATTCCTTTAATGATTTATAGCAGCGGTTCTTAACCTTTTTAGCTGGCGACCCAAAATGTAAAAATTTTTGAAGTCCGCGACCCTGGCATTTTATTCATTTTCCAGTGATAATAAAATAATAGGAGTAAAAGTCCGTAGTTTGCTCAAATTGATGACGTCATTACGTTGAGTAGCTTAGTGGCGCAGTAGTAAGCGCGCTTGCGATTATGTTTGCTAAGCAACGTTCGCAGAGGCTGGTCACGGTTGCATTTGCATTGCAGTCGTTAACACCCACCAATCCGCACTGGGCCCGCTTGGTGGGTTATGGCTCATTCTCCTTGTGTGTTTCTATCAGCACCGAAGGCCTGTGCTCCAGCAGTGGGGACATTAGAAGGCTGGTGATGATGATGATGTCATTACGGTCTCCCTGAGGGGTTATGCAGTTGGGTAGCCAGCTTTCTGTCTGAGTGACATATAAAGGTCGTAGTCGATGGTTTTTGCTCAGATTTGAAACCCTTAAACGCTGGTGTTCCCCAAGGGTCTGTGCTGTCTCCTACCCTGCATTCATTCTGCATATCAATGACATGCTGAAGCGTGCAAACGGCATTCATTGCTATGCAGATGACAGCACGGGAGATGCCTATTATACAGGCCCTGCAAATGCCTCTCGGTCACAAGTGGAGGATAGCAGAATCAAACTTGTGTCTGAAGTAGAGAACCCTCTGAAGTTTGCGCGTTTTCCGCTAAGAAAACCCCATTTATTATGGCGCCTCAATTCCAGGGTACCGCGCTTACCGTTGGTAAAAGTGTTGGGATTCTGGGTATTGACACTTCGAGCGATGTGCAGTATCGGAGTCATCTGGAAGCTAAGGCCAAATTGGCCTCCAAAAAGCTTGGTGTCCTAAACAGCGCGAAGCAGTACTTTACTGCGAGGGACCTACCGATGCTTTATAAAGCACAGGTCAGGCCTCACATGGAGTAGTGCTCTCATATCTGGGCAGGGGCGCCACAATACCAGCTTAGTCCATTTGACGCCGTACCAAAACGCGCGGTTTGAATTGTCAACGATCCACGAGTCATTAACAGGTTGGAACACCTAAGTCTGAGGAGAGACATGGGATGCCTCTGCGTGTTTTACTGGCTTTACAACGGTGAGTGCTCCGAGGAATTGTTCGATTTGGTGCCAACTTCACCCTTCCATCATCACACCACTCGCCGAAGATTGAGGTTTCATCCACATCGCTTGGACTCGTGGCGACTACGGTCCGTTTTTTACGATCGTTTTTGCCGCGAACATGCAAGACGTGGAATGAGCTTCCTTCTAAGGTATTCCCGTAGCGCTTTGTCATGGGGTTCTTCAAGAAAGGTGTAAAAAGAGTTCTCCTTCAGGGCCGGCGTTACACTGGTGACTCCCCTGGTGTTGCTTGTGTCCATAGGCGACGATGACCACTTACCATCAGGTGGCTCGTCTGCTTTTACGTCAGCCCTTCAGGCTGTAAAAAAAGGCCGCTAATGTCTTTTCAAAATTTCCGCGACCCATCCCAATACCGCCCGCGACCCGGATTTGGGTCGCGACCTGAGGTTAAGAAACGATGATTTATAGGTTCAATTTACGTTTGCCATATTTTTAAGACGGTATAACATTAACCAACGAATTAAAAAATAACTTAATTTCAAAAAACGATAAAGCTCCTTGTACTCTAATGACGCTAGAAAAATATCCAAAAATAATTAAAATGAAACGTGAAAAGTTATCATAAAAAATACACTTTATAAATGAAATAATTAAATGTTGCCTCCGCTGAATTTCAAAGAAAACATTTATTGTACTATTTCGGTTTCCGGATTAACACTGAGATAAAGTGCGTTGAAATCTTTTGAAGGAGTGTCGTTCACAACATACGAATATCGTTTATGGTTGGCGTTTTATCGAAGCGTCCTGAGTTCGATTCCTATCGAAACGGAAATAATATATGACTGATGAGTATGATATTGTCGTGCTCGAACTGTGTATGTGTGTGTGTAAAAGACAAAGTGTTTGTGTAGGTATTGTAATGCACCCACGCTAAAATGTCAAGTCTAGATAGCATTTATTTTTTAAAATAATTTTGCATAAAAATCTACTTACATTTAATTTTCATATTTGCAAATTGTAGAGAAACGAAATCAAAACAACATACCTACTTAAACCTACGGAAAAATCCCATCCAGAACTTTCAACAAGGCGGGATAAATTGCACTACCTAATTTAATGGTGGTCCAACAAAAAGTGAAATCAACATAATCGAATGTGAAGTTACATAACTGCGACTTCGAAATAGCGCGGTGATGTAATACCGTCCGTACCCGACATGAAAGTTACGGTTACTCCTGAATAACGCACTCACGTGTGTTCTGCAAGTCAAAATATGTCAACCTGGATGTGTGCTAAAATGCGTATACCAAAGCCGTTGAGATATTGCAAGTACTTATGCGCTAAAATAAATGCAAATAATTAAGTACACCTAATAAGTAACAAAAAACGCATCACATGTACAGAGACACACTCCCTGTGTCGTGGGTGTCATGGGAAAAGTACACCTAGACTTAAAACAGAAATGAAATTTCTGCCTCGCTGGGAATAAAAACAAAGAACCCTTCAAGCAGTTCGATGTGGTAACCATGGCGCCACACGGGTTGTCATGAAAAGTTATTTTTTTGTCATAATAATTTAATAGTACTAAGCAGACATAGGCAAGCAATTTGGATGTTAAACTTCAAAATTTTGTGTGGGTTTGAATAATACATGCACTTTAATTAAAAAATAATTAAAAATTTAATTATCTTGCTTAATTAAAGGAAAATACGTGAAGAAATCCACTCGTCTGATTGTTTTCGATAATGTTTCTTCAAAATGTGTAAAGTCTATTAAATCTCATGGTGAACTGTAATTTAATAATTGCTTTTTACAAAAAAAATAACCGACTTCAAACCTTGATAAGTAGAGATAACTCTAAAATTACTCGCCAGATGGCGCTCAATTCAACATGTATGTGTAAAGTTCTCGTCACAACAAATTAATCAAGTCCAAACACTAGATAACTGCAGTAAATCGTTGAGGAGTTCCCACGACTGTCTTTCGGCTTCATCAGATCGACTCCAGACCTTCTTGAAATGGTAGCGCTTTAATGTACTTATTTATGATAACATGAACAAACACACTAGTCTTCCATACAATTTTCGAAAGTTGCCCTCGATTTCTCCAAGATGACATCATCAGATCCTGATGATCCTTTCAAAAGGACCCCACTGCCCATATCTACTTTACAACAAAAAAAGAATTATCAAAATCGGCCCATAAACGACGAAAAAATCGCTGAACAAACATAAAAAAAAGCATATATACGGTCGAATTGAGAACCTCCTTCTTTTTTGAAGTCGGTTAAAAATCTGTAAGTAGGTACATCTCACTATGTAAGAAGAGACCTGAGCCCAGTAGAAAATGTTTCGGGATTTGGAGAAGAAGAATCGTCCTTTCATCTTTACTTTGATCCATATCATTTACACATTTAAGAATTTAGACTAATATTTCAGAATAAGACTAATCACGCTTATGTGTTGCGTCGTACCTACCTTGGCAGTTTAAGTTATTCGTCTTTTTAAAATTACAGGTAGGTATCCTTACTAATATTATAAATGTGAAAGTGTGTTTGTTTTTTTTTGTTTGTTTGTCTCTTTCACGTCGCAACATGGCTATTATATGGTATGGTTTCTGTGTGTAGGGATAGTTAGGAGGGTGGAGAGTGACGTAGGCTACTTTTTACCGCGGAAAAACATCTCATTTCCATGGGAAGATCGATTTTTGTTATTTGCTAGATATTCAGTTCCGGAGTTGTTAATAGATGGCGTTAGTAAAATTCATTTGCAAGTTCTGAATCACGCTATCAAATACTACATGTAATTTACTTAAGTCATAGGCAAATGTTTTAGGCTACTTTTTAGCTGAGATTCCTACGGGAGCGGGACCTACGCGGCTGTTATCTACGGGTCCCAAAGCGAAGCGCGGGCGGGTCTCTAGTTCTGTTATATGTCTCGTTGTGATTAAAGCTTTTGCCAGACTGGCTACTAAAAAAGTTTAAAGAATCAAGAGTTTTTTCACTATAAGACACAGAATGTGACGTATTGTGAACACACTCTTGTCACTATAAGTAACACTCTGAGACTTATAGTGTGATATAAGAGAGAGTCACTTTTACTATGTCAGGTGATCCAAAAGTCCAAAAAAAGTCCAAAAGTTAACGTGTAAGAACTAAATTTTATTACAATGTTTATGTAAATCGATACCTGTAATGCTACATTTTAAATCCCCTGTTAAAAACATTATTCGTCCGCAAATTGATACAAGTCGACCTGATACAAGTCGGCCACACGTGTCCGATTTCGTCTAGCGAATTATTTGCATCTCTCATGTATATCAAATTATTATAATTATAATATAATAAGAATAAGAATGAGACTGTTTATTATTACTCTTATTTCTATAATATTCTACAAAATTTACGTAAAGGCAATAAAATTTTATTTTAATGTTTGCAAGCGAATACCTTTATCATTTTCTTCATTTTATTTTGTTTTTGAATTTCTACTCTTTTTACATAAGACGCTAACTATTAACTAACTAGTAACGATGTCGTTTAGTGATCTCTTTTGCTGTTGCTGATATTCGTAGTCGGCTTATCAGTTACCATCATTATAGTTCGTCTGCTATGACGTTATTTCTTCAACCTTTAAAAAATAATAACATAAAAACAAAAATTGTAGGTAGAAAAGACCCAATGACCAAAGACTCAAAAATGAAGGGTGAAAATGGTATATCGCAAATTCCGGAAAATGTTATATGGCAAAGTTGTAGGTAATATAAAGGTTGTATCCACACTTTTTTCATATCATCTCAAATTTTTGCGAAAAATTCAAATAACTGAGTTTTTGGTTTTTTTTATTTTCATCTTCTACAAAAAATATGTTATTTCACGAAATTTGGTGAAAACTTCCTTTTTATGTCCCAAAGGCACTGTATTTTTTGATTTAAAAAATTTAATATGTTTCACAAAAAAAAAACGTATTTCGATTTATCTAGGTACCTACTTTATTCTATAAGTAAATTGATCAAATAAATTATTCACGTAATGTTTTATGAGGTACCTAAATATAGTCCGTTTTTACGTATTTCTATATCAGAATAATTTCGCCATAATTGCATACAGTATATCTTGCGCAATAATGTTTTAATAAAGTTTTTCCGACCGTTGAGTATCGCGTGGAGACATTGACCGAATATTTATCTTGATTATTCTGGGTTAACATCGGTATATGCCAGTATCTTATGTCATACTCTGTTTTTTGTCCTGTTTTTATTAGTATTTCAACATTTCAAAGAGAGTTTGAATAACTTTTCAGCAGATTGAAAACAACATTTAAAAGTAAAACAACGCAATATGTTATTTGAAAGTCAATGTTAAAAGACAAATGAAAGTAGAAAATGATAAGAGAGCTGGAAAATTTAAGAATTATAGGGCTTATTCTCAAAGTACTCCGAAAATAGTTCTCAGTTTACTCCGCGAAAAAAAATGATTTAAGAATCGACTCGCACTTGACTCCGAGGCAATTCAAATTCATTCTCAAAATACTCCGTCCCTTAATTTGTGAAAAATAAATAACCCATACATCCATTCTCAAACTACTCCGAATATTTACGAACGGTACAGTCAGAAGCAAGTGTCTTTGGCAAGTTTTAGCAAGTGGAAAATCTAAATAAAATCCAGTCATTTTGATTCATTATGTCTTATATTAGTATATAACATGTACGAGTATGTCTGAATCAGTCTGAATTAAGAGTAAACAAAAATCAACAACGAAACATTAAAAATAAACCTCAAAATATAAAAGTGAAAAATATGTATAAAAGAATCAGTCTGAATTAAGACTAAACAAAAATCAACAATGAAACATTAAAAATCAACCTCAGAATATAAAAGTGAAATATTTATATAATTATAATCGAATCAATCTGAATTAAGAATAAACAAAAATCAACAATTAAACCTTAAAAATAAACTAAGAAAAAATAAAAATATACAAAAATCAACCTCAAAATATAAAAGTGAAAAATATGTATAAAAGAATCAGTCTGAATTAAGACTTAAAAAAATCAACAATTAAACATTAAAAATTAATCAACAATAAGGGCGCATTCAAGCAGAATGCTGGTTACCGCCGCCGATCTGCCAGCGTTTTAATTAATAATAATTTATATTAATCAGTTACTTACGTTTTCCGTCCAAAAAATTAAAGCTTGTAACTCCAGCACCTTCACTTTCACTGAAATTTTCCATATTCATGGTTTTTTTAAGTAAACATAAGAAGGAGACTAATTCACTTCGACTTCCGACTTATAATGAACATAACATAGGCATCGCTAATAGGGATTAAAAAGTGCATTTTACTTAGAGTCCCAGGTACCTGAGATAATACTATAACCCTATTGGTCAGTTTGACCTCGGAGACCCAAGATCATTAGCGAAACATTAAAGCACGCCATGTTCTCTGTCTCTGTCGCACTAGGGTTTGCTATTATTTTTTACAACAATAATCACTACCTAATAATGGAATGATTGTATATTTAGGTAAGCGCCCATAGAAAATAATAAAATAATTTAATATTGCTGAGTAGTAGTTATTTTTCATCTGACTGTATTTTTAACGCGCGGAGGAGAATGAGAATTGACGAAAATGACCGTCGGAGGATATTGAGAATAAACGTAACACCTTGCGGAGGAGGATGAGAATTAAAAATAGGTATTTAATTTTATTAAAATTTTTTCGGAGTATTTTGAGAATCAATGTTAGAGATTTAAATTTTTTGAGAACAAAAGAACGGAGTACTCTGAGAATAACCCATTATAGTAGGGCCATTTTAATAGGCCACAGGGATATTGGCTTTTGAGCCAGACGTTATAAATATAAATGAATGGTTACATCTTTTTTGGCCTAAAATGTAACAAAATTAATTTTGTTCGTATTAAAATTTATTTTATTTTATAATCGTGAAATACTTTTTGACGATTAGTTCGACTTCTCGAATTCAACTTACCGACTGATCCGTTTCTTTTCGTACCATCCCTAATGTTTAAAAAGAAAAAGAGGTCACTGACGTAACTTTGTATCGACGTCAGTTCTTTACTTTTAAGTGTAAAAAGTTTAACAATATCTAGTAGGGAATATTAAATTTGTCCTTCTTCAATGGATGGGAGTAATGGAACCGTGTTTAGTAACATAGAGCGTATGCAGAAAGGGGCAGGGGCGGGACCTGCCACCGTGGACCTCAAATAAAGTAACTAAGCTAGTTTATGCCCTTTAAAAATTCAGCCTCAAAAATCCGAATTGCAAACAAGGAGGTGAGAGGGGGAGCTTCTAAAGCTGGTTGAGCCCATGAAAACCAGTACATATTATGAAATCGATTTCTAAATTTTGATTATGGTTTTGTAACTTCCACTACCACTTAGACAAAGTACTTTTACCAAACCTCTTAAAACATAATATATCAATACTTATAACATGATCTAGGTTTCGTTACCAGCGTAACTTATCGGTTAAAATAAAACAACAACACGCGATCATTCGTAATGCCTCCTCCAATAACTTAATACAAACCAACTTAATACAAACAATTTATGTAATACCTATTAATATGTACCTGTATTCCACAATTAATAACATTTGATTTTGATTATTGATTTTGAAACCTTTGCCCCAATAATTTAAATCATTATTTGGGACAAACGTTTCTGAAATGGGGTTATCAGGTCACGTGACATTGTTTACGTCAATGTTTCTTTTATCAACCTGTTTCAATTGACGCAAAAAGACACTCCGAATATGGGAATGAAGGAGGCTTACTTTAATATTCGTTGTACTATCCAAATGTTTTGTTAATAACTTGGAAACATCATATTGTTTCGGTTATGCGTCCTTATTGTGTGTAGGTACCTAAGTGTCATTTTATATAGCGTAAAACCTTAAAAATAAAAAGTTTTTTATTTCAATTAGAGATGCAAAATGGTAGAAGTAGCCCAGTATTTTGAGTTTAAAACAAAATACACTTTTACAAACACATACTTACATTAAAGTTAAGTAATAACATATCAAGGGTTATGGCTGCGTGGTGGACTATGGCCTTAACCTTCTCATTTTGAGAAGAGACCCGTGCTCAATAGTGGGCTATGATGGGTTAAGATGGTGATGATGATGAATTATAGCAGATAGCTAGTGCAATTAATACAGTCTGCTAAAATATTAGTTGGTTATACTGTAATTATACTGGGTATGTAGACTAGGGTGTTAAAGTTAAGGAATTGTTAGTAAGAATCTCGTCCTAATTCGGATAGAGATATGTTGCTACCTTTGAAGACTAAGATGGACGCTTCTAAAAACTGTAACGTGTAATCGTGGATAGAGTGGTATTCAGAAAGCCAGAGAGACGAATCTTCAGCGTAAAAGACCGTACGGAACCCTAATAAAGAAACAAAAGCAGTTACTGTTCACCTTTGTAAATAATTAAGACAGTATAGAGGCACGTTAATCCGACTGATAACATGACCTTGATGTCCTCACGTGTACCACGTGAGTGAGTTTCCATTTAACACACAATTCGAAATTCAATGTTGGTATACATATTAAGATGTTCTCGAGAATGTAACGGTTCTTTGTTAAATCGCTACTATTATACACTTATAAATTGAATGAGTGGTAATAAACTGTAATATGGTTTGGATATAGACATGCTACTTCAAGAACTCGCCAAGTACTGTACCTTCTTACATATTAATACAGGCCTGTTGATGATACGGACAAGTGTGAGTACCACGCTGAAGCAGTGCAAAATTGTTAACGTTAGTGGCCAACCTAAGTGCTGCTAGCCATTTATTGGACTAATACTAATAACTTACAGGAGTAACTAGGTATCACTAACAATCCCTGACCCAGTCCTCACACTTATTAACGAACTAACCAACTTATATGTCCTAACACTATCTGATAACTGGACCGTCCTATTTTTCTTTGAATCTTGTTTTGTACCGATCAGTTGTCATGGGCGGTAGAGATGGGCGGGGCTAAATTTGATGACAATAATTAAATTTATCCAAAAAATGCCTCACATAATTTTTGTAAAAGAGCTGATACTCTACAAAGTGCTGAACCTATTTCTACCGAACACAGCTAAAAACCACCACAAATAAATAGGCTTTCAATAGAAAAAACTGCACTCAAATACTACGCTACAGTGCCACAGACAAAATTATAACGTCTCTGTTTTTAGGTCGGGATTAAAAATACTAGGTCCTAGGCTCTCTTTACCTACTTGTAGTAACAGTTCAAAAATCTGAGCTGTAATTTTGAGATTATTATTTATGTCCAGAAACTATGAGGTTGTTGTTTTATATCTACTACATAGTATTTTTTGGCTTGTTTATGTAAAACAATACAATCTGGACATACGATGGAATAATATTTTGTTTTTTCTACGTGTTTGTGATTTGACATATTATAATACTTGGAAATGTTTAATATTTCAAATTTTCAAGCACTCGAACATCAGTCACATATGAACAAAAAATTTCAACCCCAACAGACACAAAAGCAAATAATAAGAACATAATATTAATGTATAAGGAAAGGCTTTTGTTGTGGTAATACACCACGAAAATTTATACCTACGTATCTAATATGTTGAACACAATTTACATGTGATGAATAGGTACTTGATATTGAAAAGCAAAATAATCGAATAACAACTGTTTACTCAATCGTTGGTCTATGGTTGACGACACAACATTGTTAGAAAAACCGGTCAAGTGCGAGTCGAATTTGCAGTCCTCGGATTCTGTACCGATAAGCTGTAATCATTGAAATTTATTGGTCAATATCAAATCAAGCGAACAAAACAAAACCCAATTTTTTAGGTTACTTGACGGGGATGTTACATTTTTCTTTTTCTTTTTCTTATTATAATGTCCTATTGTAAGTCAAGAAATGGAGTCCTATGACAGACAGGCACACATTCCAAGGGTGGTAAAATATTAATAGGGATCGGTTAATAACCCTTTAGCAACGAAATAATAAAAATATGTGATTTAAAACTAAACCAATATTCTAATTTTATACAATATCCTGGTCACTGCAGGGCTAAACAATGTGAAATAGGTATTGAAAGTGAAACAATTTGACAGTTGACATTGACGGATACGATTACGTATTTCATACTATTTTAACCTGAGATTTTAACCATTCAAATCCACACATCTCTATACATACAAAAGTCTTACAGGAAGTAGGTACCTACATGTTTTAGGTACTTTAAGTTTAACTATCAAAGTCAGATAATATGGTGTTTCGATTTACAGTTGGAAAATTTGCGATTGTTGTGTCACTTCCACTTAATATAATTAAAATTATATTGTGATATAAATAATACATCATTGAATAACATTAACGAGATATTTATTCTCAAGTTTCTAACGCGTTACTCGTCAAAAACAAAACAACTTTGCGTAACTCGCAGAAACCGCATAATTGAATACACTGAAATATGTATACTTACGGCCTTATAATCCGCGTAAATTTATTTGATTAATAAAACAGAATTTTATGCGGATAAGTAACAATTTAAGTTGTTACTTTGTACATATTTTAACATAAGGTTGATTTTTAAGTGTAGATATGGATAGATTTACGTCGTTTCATATAATGTATTAATGTATTGCGCGTAGAATATTGCGCGGCGGCTGAGGGTCGATGGCTTCTCGGAGACACGTGAGTGGTACCGTTAACGTGCACACGCCAGGGCCTCCGTCATATGTAAAGGAAAAATCTTTAAAATAGTAACGTTAGTGTATTAGCTTTGTATCTTTATGTAACACTTTTCAACCGTTTGACCGATTTAAATCGTTGTAATCATATAAGATAATATTATGTATATCCTGTGTATATCACATATTCCTGCTCTATCACAACGATGATGTAAAACCCTATGTATTTGACTATGAATTAATTGTATATTTCAGACAGAAATCTTTTTTTTGGATTTCTTCTCATCTTTTCTCGCAATTGTCTCCGCAAATTTCAGAAACGGATTTATAATAACAACAGAGTTGTAACCTTGAGATAAGGTGTAGCGATTGTTTTATTTCAATTAACTGACAATTTAAGAAGATACGTCCGTAAAAAATTCCGCCCAAACGCTTTCACGAAGCGAAGCTAGGGTGGTTAACTAGATTTTTATATATCTATGTATATAAAATTGAAGAATCTGTACTTGATTGCAAATTCACTGTATATTTTTCAAGTACTTATAGTTTTTTTTCAACAAACAATAAAATACAAACAAACGATTTTAAAATTTTTGTCTTTTTATTTATGTTTTTTCGGGTTAATCTCCGGAACGAGTGAATCCATTTTTTGGGACTTATACAGGAAGATAAAAGAGGTTATGGATTAACATATTGAATTTTTTCAATCTCGGAATTCCCGCGGGATCAGGATTTACGCGGAAAAAATTCCTACGCGGGATCAATGTCTCGGGTTCGCATAAAAAATAAAATAAAAAATATTACGTGTCTCGGCCTGGTATATACGCACAGAACAGATAATTTTAACCGATAATATAATATATGCCAAATTTCCATGATTAGGTACAGTAAAATATATCAGGTCCAAAATTAATTAAATTTAATGAGCTTAGTTTTATTTATTGCAATGGAATAATATTACCAAATGTGTAATTAAATAAAGGTATCGACAAGTTGCCTGTAGGCACATAATAACTAAAGCGATCTAAATGATCAGCATGTAATATGGCAACGCTACCTTCACACGTGAATGTATAATACTCTGAAACAAATTTAGACTCTATGTTTTCCCATCAAGGTTGACTTTGGCAAACAATGTTTTAGCAATTCAATTCTTCGAGACTCTTTAGCATTCTACTTTTTGGGGTTTTGTAGCTAAATAAATTTAAACCCAAATTGGTTTGTTATCTTAATAATTTATCTATGAGAAAAAATCTCTTATAACTCGAGTTGTCCGGCGGTTTGATTAATCAATGAACCGTAACGTGTTGTGTCTTCACTAACCATTATGCCTACTACTAACGATTTTTTTAAGCTATTGCATAGCTTTTATCGCGGGCCTTGGGCGCGGGGACCGAATGCAAAAATTTTGTAACGAAAATTTATTACACCCTACACACAGACATAGTTACTATGTCTATGCACCCACACATCGATAAATACCAGAACTTTTAACTGAGTTAACTAACTTTTACTTTATAACGGCTAAACCGATTTGGCTAATTTTAGTCTTGAAATATTCGTGGAAGTTCAGGGAAGGTTGCAGCGATGAGAAAATATGAAAAATTGCGAGGAAAATACTAAAAATTAAAATTTTAATTTCCCATACAAATCTTACCTGTCAAACATTTGATTTTCGCCCCGTCGGTTCGGTGTTTTAAGAATAATTACATGTAGATCTGGATTAAATAAGGCGTTGGAATCGACAACATGTATTCATAATAGTCGAATTATCGCGTATTTAGATTTAAAACATACAAAATAATAACGTGACATAAAATAATGACACTATATTAATGACTTGAGGGTGATAGAGACAGTGCCATACAGGCAAGGCAAACTGTAAGGCACTGTCTCTGTCACCCACACGTCATTCACGCACCAAAAGATCGTTGTAGGACTTAAATGTCAAATGACAATTTTCTTTTTAAAAATAATTATTTTGTCAACTGAAATAGTTCTTATGCTTTTGTTCAGAATATTTAAATCTTCTTTGCACTTAATGCATTATCCGTTTCTAATAAAGATTAAAATGTCTTGCACCTATAATGTGTCGTTATGATGTACGTATTCTTAACAATTAGGCTTACGTCATTATTATGCGTCTCTTTCAGTGATATTGCCTATGAACTTTGATGTAACTTTTGATAACTAGGCAACTAAATGAAAACTGGTACACCACTTTCTTGGCCCACTGTAAAACAGTGAATATCTGTACTCGTATAATTTGTGTACAAAGTGTTTTAAATATGAATAAACAAAGTGCATTTATTAATGAAGAAAGTCACGAAAAAATTGTGAAAGAAAATGAGTAATTACTCTATATACATTCATTTTATTATTATTATCACAAATGCAGTATTATTTTTTGTTTTGTTAATTTATATATAATGATATGCAATAGCTATACCGCGGCAGTCTCCGAGTGCCACACGTCTTTTTTTCATTTCAGTATCACACTTAGCAATTAACGTACGGTAAATATAACAATAAAAACCATTTCAGGGTTGTATTAAATCAGTCTCTAAGCAATTAAAAGTTGTGACTTCACCTGCATTAAAACATGCACTTATTTAGGTAAGTTTTAATGGCATAAAAGTGTTTATTTCCTTACATGGCCCAGATTTTCGGAATAATAAACAAAGTCATTTTCATGCGGGTAGTATAAGTAGGTATAAAATATATTCACTATACGTAATTACTAGCTTGGTATTTATTTATTTTGCTGCAAAACAGCAAAGGAGGGAATTCAAGGAATAACAAGGATAGGTAGATTAACAATTTTCATTCAAATTGAAATTACTGATTAAATATTATTATGAAAATTCAGAGCGGAATCAATGCAGTTTATATTTTATTTTTCTGTAAATTATTGTCATTACATTACTGTGGTATCTCGTGCACCTACTTATCATATCCCTAGTGTTAATAAAATGATTCTTAGTAATCCTATTTAGAAATTACGCCTAATACAAAATAATTTACAAAAAAAAATCATCCACGTTTTTTTTATAATTCCATGAACTAATTATTGCAAAAAGACCTACCTACCTAGCGGCTTATACTTAAACGTGACCTATTTTTATCGTAAGGTTCTATTGATTAATTATATAGATACTCGGTGTACATTTTTTATCTTAACCAAAATAAAGAAGCCGGTCTTTTGTGTCCTCATTTTTTGCGACAAACAACTTCATAGGGCATTACCCTCTCTCTTTCTCTCGAATGAAAACAACTAGCTTGAGAACCGCGCTATAATACGACAAGAAGCAATTACATTTAATTATTTATCACAGTAGTTTCATCACGAAATATATTTTTGTAAGATATACATATAGTCATTTTAATATTCTTACATTTTTTGTTATAAATAAAATACTTACAAAAACGAATAAACCGGTTTTCCAAAACCGGACGATGATTTAATTGAACTTACTGTTCACATTCAACTAATACTTGCACAACCGCCTTCAGGTACTGGTACCTACCTACGCTTAAAAGGATTGAAGCATCTATCGATTTCGGTTACGAACTACAAAGTAGTCTGCGACTTTCGGTCCAAAGACCTTACCCTAGACATTGGTAGAGCGCAGTAAGGTTGTTGACGGTCATCGGCCGCCCCCCCGCGCCCTTGCGACCTCTTTTCGCCACAATCCAACAACTTTATAACGCCAACCTCCGTCGACAATCGCCACACGGACGCACTACCAACCTACACCAGCAAATTTATCTAACAGCGGCCTGAGAAATTCTCGCATTCATTTCGACTCTGTATTCAGAGTCGGTTCTATTGAACCGCGTTCATCAGATATATACCTACTTGGGTTCGATAAATTATGTATTAAAATTAACATAAATTGATATTAAAATAATCTTGTTACTAATACTGTGCTGGCGACCTCATCTAAATTTAGGTAGAACATTTCAATAACGAAAAAGATTCGTTTCAAATATTTATGTTGTCATAAATTTTATAAATTAATATTAACGGCCAAATGACTTATTTCATACTTGAGCAGTCTTAATAGGATATTAAAGAAGAAATTGTACCCATTTGATACTTTTTATGTTCATAAATATAATATTTAACTAAGTATCAGATTAAAACATGTTTTTGAAATTTCGTAGTTTTAGTTACATAAAGTTATGGAGTTAAAAGGGTCGTCGTAAAAGTTTATCTTGTTTTAAGTTTGTGGCATGTCTCTAGATATGGGCTTCCGTGACTGGATCAGTATCGGATATTGCACAATATAGTCTTAATTGCCGCGGCGCAATTAGCGCAGTCGTCCGATTTGCTCCAGTTGTTACCGATTAAGTTTTTACAGTGTTCGTCGGCCTAAGTCCAGTTTACAGTTAGACGCGAGGTGTTACCAAGTTATGGCGAATTACAAAGGCATAAAATGAATTATATTGAGTTAACTTTTTAACTCGTAATGGCCGATTTTGTGTAGTCGTCGTTTCAAAATAATGTTTAATTTTGCCAAACTTAAAGTTCCAATGACTAAAATAAAGAAACATCTCGCTAACATTCGACGATCAACTAGAGGTCTGTTAGCAATCAATGTAATTAGGAGAGTTCATTAACGTGCTACGAACTAGCTACAATACGTAACCTTGGCTGATTCACAAGCCGTTAGATTCTGTGAAATATGACATAAAATAATTGTGCAACGTATAAGTTTGACGTCATCGTATGTATTTTACAACAGACACCAGACCTCCTCAGTAGAGTAAGACTTGTCGCGAAACGACAGTAAAACAGAATTACAGTAATTTTACTTAAATATAGGTTCGTATTTTAATTATGTATACTTAAGACGAGTTATTCCGGTATGATCCACACTACAAGATCCATGATAGGTATTTTGTCCGGTTAGATCCATTGTAATTTGACCATTCCGGATCGATCCATTTCCTGTTTATAATGGGTAAGTACAGTCAAACAAAAAACAGTTGATGAAATAAAAATATGTACTTTTTATTCGTATAAGAATCATCACATACTTATGTTACGCTACCTAAGTCATTTGAAATCATCTTTTCATAGTTATGTTAAATTATATTTAGTCCTTGGATTTGGATAAATCTAAATAATAAAAACAACAATTTGTAAGAGACTAAAGATTAATGAAATTATGAAAATAAAATTTAAAACACAATTTTAAAATGGTCATAGTATTCACAATTACATTGAGTTATATTTGCTCCTTGGATTTGGAAAAATCTTAATTAAGTATGAAAGAAACAATTAAATTTGTAAATAGGTGACTGAAGATAATTATTCAAATAACAAAAAAAAACTAAAATTACAATGTCAAATTATCACAGTAAAACAATCATACTGATTTATGCTTGGTCCTTAGATTAATAAATAATAAAAAAAATATTTAGATATTTAACCACAGATAAATCATATTATTATAAAAATAAACCTTAAAATATAGTTGGGCCATTTTAATAGGTCACATTTGACAGTTCGTCAAAATTTTCCAAAGTAACCTTGTAAGGGAGGCACCCCATAGTATCTAATACATTCCATACTAGATATTGTTAAACTTTTTACACTTAAAAGTAAGGAACTGACGTCGTTACAAAGTTACGTCAGTGAACTCTTTTTCTTTTTAAATATCAGGGATGGTACCGAAAGAAACAGATGAGTAGATAAGTTGAATTCGAGAAGTTGAAGTAATCGTCAAAAAGTATTTCACGATTACAAAATAAAATGTATTTTAATACAAACAAAATTAATTTTATTACATTTTAGGCCAAAAAATATGTAATCATTCATTTATATAATAACGTCTGGCTCAAAAGTCAGTATCTAGAAACGTGAAATGTTACAAAAAAGACATAATTTCATTTCGCGCCATTATTTGACGCATTATTTTTGTAATTTTTTTAGTCGTTGTGTGAACTGTGCCGACTGTGCGCATATTATTAATAATTTTAATAACAATCGCATTCAATTTACAGATGTTTGAAGTCCTTATCGATTTATTCAATTTAATCGATGTTTTTCAGCAGGTTATCCTCACTATTAATCAAAGACAAACAGTTGTCAAATGTGGCCTATTAAAATGGCCCTACTTTAGAACATCAAATTATGACAACAATAACAATAATACTATTTGGCCCTTAAATCAATGAATAATAAATGAATAACAAAACCTGTATGCATATTTCTTGCTGACTGTACTAAAATGTGATAATAGATAGTCAATGGACCAGACCGGAATAGAAAATAATTTAAAATATTATGATCCACGTAGGTATTACTCGTTAGGTATCAAACCGGAATAAAAAATAATTAAAAGTATATCGATCCACTCTCGGGATCTATTTTCAAGTATCAAACCGGAATAACCCCTTAAGACAGGTATATTTACCGTGTTGCAAATATTTTACGTAATTATAATAATGCATGCCGCGATTCTGAAGAATACTAAGAATACAAATGAAACAATTCCATTGTACATTAATATAAAAGTGCTGGTATAATGATATTAACTTAGTCTTACTGCTGAAAGCTCTCGTATACTTTCTTTCACAGAACGTAGAGGTGTGTGCGTGAGGATAAGGTTGTGTTACAAATACCTAATCATTCAATTACACGCCACGTAAGAATAGTAAACACACTTACGACCGAAATTAATAATGTATCTCAAGATCGAGATCAAAAGCAATCTGAGATTACCTCCTACAAAAATAGATTGAAATTGCGATCTTAGATAGCGAAATTGATTATTAATTTCGGCCGTAAATATATATAGTATATAGTCCTCCTCATCGATTTCGATGACGGCGACCCCAACAAATTTTTAAATAATGATTTTGTAATAATATTGAATTGTATAATAATGTCAATGAAATAAAATAAAATTATATTAAAAAAATGTCATATTTATTACATGTCAAAAGATAAAATATAATAATTTCAAACACATACGTAATCATTAAATTATTACCTTTTAGCATGAGCTCTTACGTGACTCGCAAAACCAAACTTTGACTTAAATACCCGAGAAATTAGGCCGTAAATACACACGCTACAAAAGCTATTTTGAGTAACTTTAGTAAATTTTAAATGGATAATTTTTTTTCTTTTTATAGAAATCATGTTTACTGTACCTACAAATTTACTTCGTTAAGCCATTGTAGTTAAAACTATTCAATTGACAGTAAAAGTAACACAGTTCACAGTTGTGAAGTTTACACAGATGTTTGATAAATCATTTTATTCATAATACGATCTACTACTTAGAGCAGACGAATTTACAAGTATGTTATTGTAATGTTACAGTTGTTTTTTTTTAATTACGGCGTCACAAGTAGCACGCTATGACTTCGCTTCGAAAACGATTGTTCTGTACATAAATTGAACCCGAAATGAATTTTGGCATGGGTGAACTTTTTATTCTACTTTTTACTTTCTACGAAGATAAATAAATAGAAAACCTAATTTGTAATTAATTAATTAATTTCTGACACTCACAATAGTTTCGCACTCGATTTCGAGTATAGAGATTTTTACAGATCCCCACATTTTGAGGTCCTCGGAATCAAGTCTTAAAATTCTCGCGATGGTGTCTGTACTTATGCCACATTTGGATGGCTCGATCAATCAAAAGGTGGTTGACGGCAACTTAGATTTCTAAATTTAAACCTACTTGGCCTGATTGATTTGAGAAGTTCCAAAAATGGCCCAAAAAAAATTTCTAAAACAAATGATTTTCTAACTGCTGTAGCAAATAGTTCCATAATGTAATCAGCTCTTTCACTGAAGAAACGGCCTCGAATGCCGCTGTACGCTTCAATATCAGTTAATTCATTTGAGAGAATTCGTTTACAAAATTAAAAAAAAAAACAGTTTTTTCAACATAACTGCGAGATTTTGTTATACAATAGCGTGAAGTTTCAGGGATGGACTTCAGGATCAACCAATGTTTTAGAGGGAAATTGAAATTCTAAACTTCCCAATTTGTATTGCGGATTGTGTGGGGTATTCGGACAAACTAAAATCCATACAGCAATAAAGAAACCTCCCCATTAGCGCTGACGTTTCGAGCTCTGGTGTAACAACCCGGTGCTTTCCCTATGTAAAACCTAGTCGTCTTTCTACGTCGTCAGCTGTTTAGATCATGGTTGGGAAACCTCAGGCAAATTTTTAAGCCTTTCTCAGTAATTACGACATAAGTAATCACACGAACAGATATTACCTAATTCTAGCCGCCATTTTTATGGGTTCTCTTGCATTAATAAAGCACCTGAGTAATCATTTTTCTGCTAAGCTCGTGTACAAATAGCGATTGGTAACATTTTTATTATATCTAAGTGCAGATGTTATTGATATACTTAGGTAACATAGGTTAGGTCTAGATTGTTATCGATAAAAGCTTTTACAAGCTGAATTGAAATGTTCGTTTGTCGCTTCTGATTTTCTTATAATCTTCTGTACATAAAAAATTACGTTAAATACATACTGTTTACTTTATAAATATATAAGAGGTCAGTGACACAATGACGGCCATTATACACAAATTAACTTATTACCTTGCAGAATAAATAAGAATATATATAAGTATATTGTGATAATTAAAAGAAACAAAGCTGTTATGAGAGTTACGGAAATTATCTGCAAACATTCTACATATTAAAAAAATTACAAGTAAATATTTTTTGTAAAATAGAGATGCTCAGAGTGTACCTGAGTAGTCGTTAATCTGCAATGAACGTTAATCGCAGGAGCGGAAAGCTGACATTTGTGTGGGATGCGATTAATACAAATTTCGTATCGAACGCATGCAAACGCAGGGTAGTGGTATTTAAGGCATCGTTCACACCAACGTATTGTCCGCCGCCGACTGTGAGTATGCTTACTGTCAGCCCCAATATGAACGCGTACTCAGTTTGCAGCATACATTAGCACCCAGCCGACGATACGCTATAGCGTACGATGCGTGACTAGTGTGAATAAAAGAGTACGCCTGTGTATGTTCACACTAGATGCGCACGCTCAGCGGCCGACTATTCTATACCTACGAGTATATAAGACACATATTTGAAATAGCTCGTAGTGTTTTAAAAACGCGCCGGGGCGTTGCGATTTAATACGAGGTTGCGTTCGCCAACGTAGCCAATCCGCATTCGCCGTGTGCAGACGCGTAATACAATTAGCCACCGTAAAGTCAGCCACAGCGTACAACGTAATAGCGTATGATCGGTTCGGTGTGAACGAGAAGTTGAATATATATGGAAAAACAATACGTTTGGTATGAACAATGCCTAAACGTTAAAGTTACCTTCACTTGGGCAGTAAGCCACAACGTATTGTGATTGTGAGAGGAAACCTGAGTCCAGCCATAGCCAACCCATGCTAGCGGGGTGAAAATTTATTGATTGCAATGATGATGCAAATCATTAATTTAGTATTCAAAAATCACTTTGAGTAAGATCATAAATTTTGACAGTGACATGTAAAGAGCAGGATCTTGTGATTTATTATAAAGTGGACATAATACTGTCATACGCGGAGGTGTGAAATACTTAGTAATGAATTTCTTAGTAACTCTAAATATCATGAAGTAAGGAATATAATATTTAGTGCAGTAACTAAGTTAGTCAACTAGATACACAATTGTAGATAATGAATACTTTGTAGGTAATTTAAATGCAGGTCACGTACATATTCAGTTCAGTGTATGCCGATGGCGGGGTATCTGTGCCTACTTCTAATATCTGCATTTACATTACTTCCGTCGACGCCTGTGGGCGCCCGCATCGATGTTATGAACATTTTCACTATGCCATTTAATTTAAATTCGTTTAAGGAAAAACAATTACAGCTATCAATTTATTTTGTTATGGTAGTCAATGCCTACTTATACCGTATCTAACATGTGCATCAATCAATGCATTTAATCAAAAAAATAATAAGTAATCATAGTTAATAGTCGTGTTTTTCTAAAAGCATCCAAAATGTTTGTTTAACTAATAATCATCAATACTTTTTACTTTTTATACACATAAGTATTATTTTACTGTGCGGGCAATATTAAAACCTTTTGTGAATGAAGATAATAGTAGATTGTATTACAAGGGTGCAAAGTAATATTTTTTCGGCGAGGGCGCTTTTTTGAATCCAGAGCGAAGTGAGGGATTCTAGAGTAGAATCCCGAGCGTAGCGAGGGATTCTTTAGTTGAATCCTGAACGTAGCGAGGGATTCAAAGTATGTCGCCCGAGCCAAAAATATTTGCTCCCGAGTGATACACTCTACTTTTCATCCCCCCCTATGAGAAAATAAAAGGCGCCTCAAATTCAGGAATAATACTGTCACAGTCACTAAACTGACTAAACCGACTAACCCGACTAACCCGACTATTATTTAAATAACGGGCAGGAAAATTTATATGAAAATTCATTCCCGCCCGCTATTTAAATAACGGGCAGGAAAAGTTATATGAAAATTCATTCCCGCCCGCTAAATAGAAAACACCAACTTTGGATCCCCTTAAGACCGAACCAAGTCGTCTTTTTCGAATAGGTGGGATGAAAAACATATTATCGCACTGGTCTCGTCTGCGAATTTTATTGAGGAAGAGTATAATTACTTACTACTTCATCAAATAGCTTAAGTGTCGATTGGAGTACGGTTTAATTGCAATCTCAACCGTTAGGAGTTATTTATCGAGAAGTATTAACTATTGCTGTGTAACGACAACCGGGACCGAAGGATTAACTTGCTCGCCGTAGAAGGGAAGCGGAAGAAATATTAGAAGATATTATAACTTGTACCACTCTAATACGCCCTGATACTTCTGTACTTTAATCATATACCACAAAGATGACATTAAACCTGGAGGTTCGGAAATGCCACCGCGAGCGCCTTTCGGGGAAAGGTAGCTAGAACGTTCATGGTGAGTGCAATACTGTGACTCTAGATGGAATCGTAATTCTTATTCAAGATTATATTTAGCCCTTCTTTCTTCGCCACTAGCTGAGCAATAGACGTGACAATGAACACCTCAGTGACACAACCCTTCAAGCTATTAGCCCTTTAAAAGAAAAGGAATAACACGATAAAAGTCACAGAAGATCAAACAGCATTCTCAACAAGTTCTGTAATGTTAGCAGATTGGTGATCAGTTTGAAATAATTTTATTTGGAGTCGCGTGTGATGGTTCCTAACGAGGAACACCGGATGTGGACCGCCAGTGACGGTACTTCCGCCACCCATTGTCGCCTTGGACGTGCACTGTTTGCACTCGCCAGCAGTGTGTTCCTTTTTCAAATGCGGATTAATATTTTAATATTTTAAAATCATCAGACTGAGTGTCCAGTGTGATAAGAACTTTATTTTGACTTATATTGAACATCAAATAAGGGAAGATCAATCTTTAATGCAGAAAACTTCTTAATTAACTTCGAAAATCAATGAAAGTGAACACACCATAAACAGAAAAAATATCAATGCTAAATTGCAAGTTTTGTGTTTTCCCTTCAACCGAATTAAGTAGATTTATTTACTTATTCTTTATTAAACCTTACATCAGTAATAGAACAAAAGGCTAATTTAATGCTAAGAGTCTCTACCGGTCAACCTCGGTCAGTTCCGTTTCTTTAGATAGCAGTCGTTTAACTATGTGGGATCCTTTCGGAGGCACAAAAATCCCCAATAATTGGGTAAGTCACTAGCCCGTTCAACTAATCCGTTATGAGAGGTATGTGAATTACGCGAAAATCTGAACTTGACTGGGGTGTCACTCAAGTACAGTCGAATTGAAATTCTATCTTTACTGTGAAATAATGATGTCAGTTTGCGCCATCAATTAACACAGCGATATTGAGTAGCCCAGTGACTTTCCGATGATGAAAACAATATTGGAGTTAATCACATTTGTATACGATAGATACTATTTTTTTTATAAATGAAGCCCAGGAATACATTGAAATACTTATGTGTTTAATGAAAACATGAAAATACAATAAATTAATTTGGAATCATGACTTTTGAATAGCAGTGACCGGGCGTTATTACCTTGTCACTTGTCAGCCTAAAACCCTAAAACATTCGAACTCTGCCTTATATTTTATCTCGACTGGGTGTTACCTGGGGTGGACCGCCGCACCGCCCCGCTCTTGCTACGCCACTTATGAGGCATCACACCAGAGGTACCTATCACAGATGCGTTGCCGGCCGAAAAAGAAGGAAGAAAAAATATTGATTCACAATTTTTACACATTCGTATAATCTCTATAATTAATATGTTTCCCTTTTACCAGGCAGGTGGGTTGGGGGTTGGTGTGTATCGCCTTCTGCGACACTACGGTACCTATAGGTACCATCATGGAGTTGCCGTCAATCGGTAGTGGACTGAGAGACTTGACAACCTAGGCTAAAATCGATGATGCAACTTAAATTGTCCATGGCACCCGCGAAACATCGAACCTAGTGCGGGGAGGCTTCACAATATTTATCCTTCAGGTCCACTAAGTTGAATTCCCATTAAGTTGAATTCTCTGAATGTTGAATTCCCGTTAAGTTGAATCCCATTAAGTTGAATTACTAGCTTTTCCCCCACAGTTTCGGTCGCGTTGAATTTTTGTTTCAATTTATCCTCTAAGGGAGAAAATTTCCAAAAATCGTCTCTTACAACTCTCCTACACTCCACAAGGACCACATATGCCAAATTTCAGCTTACTGCGTTCAGTAGTTTCAGCTGTCAGTCAGTCACTCAGTAACAGAGGAGTTTTATATATACGTATTGATGATTGATCTGCTGTGTGACTGAATTTGAGATTAATCATAAGCTTCAAATAAAAAAATTAAAATCATCGTATGACCGAAAATCTCCATACCGTACATTAACACCTCATTTCAAACACACTAACTTGGTTTATTTCAGAGAGACTGTGCGTCAGTTGACATTTTGCAGCGCCTCGTCATTATGCGAACATCCTTTCACAGGTCGACGACTCTGTGGCCTGTTTGAACCATTTTTTTACTTCATAATAAACGGCCATTTGTATTCGTGAAAATTACTTTGCATAAATTAGAGGCAGCTTCAAAGACCCATTATGACTGTTTCAGGTTTTTTACGCCATCGTAATTACTAAACCTATTAATTAAAATTATTAAACTTCAATTATAGTACTTTTATAATTAACACAATTCATTTCATATTTAATAAAGATAAATATGGAAAAATATCAAGCATATTTCCTTCTTTTTGAATGGTGAGCACAGTTGTTTAGTAGTTTTTCAAGAAGTGCATTATTTTGTCCATGGTACGATAGTGTTTTGGGACAATTTTTTGTTTACACAATTTTTAAATAATCGATTTATGAAAAAAAATTTATTAATGTTATTTAAAAACAATGAACTGACAAAAAATCAACTTTGACCTAAAACCACCTTGTCGATCATTGTCCATTTTAAATAAATACATTGTTAAACAATACACCCTACTTTGAAGTATGTACTTAGTATGCTTATATTATTTAAATATTTTGTTAATTTTACAATACAGGTAATCGACCAAGGAACTGTATCCATATCACTCGTAACATGTATTATTTATTTGATTAGAGTATCTAAAACTACCTTATGTATTACGGAAAACTCTTAAGCTGTAAAGTTTAAATTTTTTCATCCCACCTATTCCAAAAAGACGACTTGGTTCGGTCTTAAGGGGATCCAAAGTTGGTGTTTTCTATTTAGCGGGCGGGAATGAATTTTCATATAACTTTTCCTGCCCGTTATTTAAATAGCGGGCGGGAATGAATTTTCATATAACTTTTCCTGCCCGTTATTTAAATAATAGTCGGGTTAGTGACTGTGACAGTATTATTCCAGAATTTGAGGCGCCTTTTATTTTCTCATAGGGGGGATGAAAAGTAGAGTGTATCACTCGGGAGCAAGTATATTTTTGGAAAAAATATTACTTTGCACCCTTGTCATACAATCTACTATAATGTCTCACAGTTTAAGTTTACTTTTGACTTTTTTACTTAAACTTTTCGATAATCGATATTAAATTCGACCAACAGCGACGGCAGCAAAGAACATAAAGACATCTGCAATTTTGCCAAAATCGTTTTTTTGCATAATTCAACTCAGAATTTTTTGTTTTATCTTGTGATATTTTTTTTTCTCGAAAAATGTTGTTTTTTACACCAATTTTTCAACGTACAAAAAGACATCTGCACTACTTATTTAAAATTCGACAAAGTGCAAACGGACATATACCATTTGTCCTTATGTGCGTCGTGCAATGCGGCGGGCCAGCTGTCCTTACGAAAATAATCTGCGAAGTCTCGAGGCTCTTCAGCAAGAAAAAATGTCTGATGATGACTGCTTGCAATTGGAATAATAAAATAATTGAAAATTGAATCCGGAAGTGACATTCAACCAAGCCACAAATGTAAAAAAATATTTATACCTTTTTTCTATTTTTGTTGGTATGTTTGTTACCCCATAACTTCGTGTTGGGTAAACCAATTTTGATGATTCTTTATTTCTTTGAAAGCTGGTGCTTTGGGTGTAGTCCCATACAAATTTGAGCGACATCTGATGGGTAATTTTGAATTTACTTGAATAATGTGTAAGGATATTTAGTAGTGTGTATTTATGGTTTTTTCCTAATAACTTTTTATTGAGTGTTCAGATTTTTATGATTCTCTTTTTACTTGAAAACTGGTATTTGCATTGTAGTCTCAATTAAGTTTGAGCGGCATCTGACTAATAGTTTTTGAATTATCCTTAATAATTTTTATGTTTGTATGTTACCTCAAATCTACTACTTAGATTTCCGATTTTGATCATTCTTCTTTTAATCGAAAGCTGGGGCTTTAGGTTAGGTCCCGTAAAAATTTGAGTTCCGTCAGAATAGTAGTTTTTGAGATTCTTATGATATGGAGGTAGAAATAGGTAGTAAGGGAAAATATCGAAGAGTAAGTATAACGATTCGTAGTTATTTTCTCTGAAACTATACTTTTTGTTACTTTATATTACAAATATAATTATTAAAAAGAATCACAAAACTTTTTTTATTTTATTAGACACCCTAAAACTCAAAATAGTTTAGGTATATCTGCAATCATCCAATAGCTTCAACTTAAGAATGCCGAAGTAATGTGAGACAACTGCAGTATTTTAATGACAATCATAATTATATATGTATGTTGTTTTGATGAAATTGGTTATTTATGATCAATAACAATAAAAATCAATCATTAAATGAATAAAATAGTTAAAAAATAAATAATTATCGGGTCCCAAGTAGAAACGAATATGCGGCAGTTGACTCAATTTGCTTGTTTTCTTGATCGAAGTAGAAAAAGACATCTAGCGTATTCTTAAAAATAAAAGAATTATTGGTAATTTACCTTTACCAAATAATAGTTAATATTGTAATAATTGACTATTCCAAAATTGATGAAGATATCTTTGTAATTGTAGAAGTTATACAATTTTTGCACTAAAAACGCTCTCCTGAAAACTAACGTTTTTGTAGATGACCGTGTGTTCTTTGCTGCCGTCGAACTGATTTATGACTTATGTTTTGGAGATTGCAGTTCAATTGGGTTCTCAATTACATGATTTCATACACAATTAACCTTAACGTTACAAAATAGCTAGAATAGGCCAGCATTTACAATTTGCTACTTCGTAAGTGTTATACATACGAGATGGTGCTACTAATTAAAAGCGACTAAAGAGGATGTCTGTTTATGGCAGTACAACACTGTAATGTTAGATAATATTATCGTCGAAGTGTAGTAAGGTAGGTAATTTTATGAAGGAAATGAGGATACTGCTTTAAACATTGTGATCGGGTTTTCATATTAATGAAATCCTTGAAGAACTGAAAAATAAGTACCTATTTTTTTAAATGAAGTTTTATTAATTTTACTCATCGCATGTACGAGTATACACATACATGTTATGAGTAAAAGTATCGTAAAATGTATAAAATCCGTAACCCAGTGTTATTATTGAATTACCTTAGATCATTTGCTTTTTTTACCTTATACCTACTTTTTCTAAAAAGATCATATCACAGATAAGGTTTGACGTGAATTTTCCGGGCATTGGTTTGTATATGTTTGTATGTAAAGACTACGGACAAATTAGCGTCTCGAATGCTACCACAGCGAAACCGTGTCACGCGCAACATTAGCAGCGACATTTTGTAAAGAGGACGCGGAACGCATGAATATGCATGCAGTCTTTGTCCCAACACTGTCTTAGACTCCCTGTACATTCGCTACACTTGTTATTTTACAGATAGATTTTTCATTAACAAGACAGGCAGGTTGGTTGCGTGGGTGGTTATCCAGAAGAAACATTTAAAGTCGATTCCGTTCATTCATTCTGTTACTTAAACATACCATACTAAGCTTTCAGCAGTTTGATTTTACATTTACCCCAGTCATTTCATAGGAGATCCGTGCCCAGCAGCAGGACTACGAATATTAAGTATAGTTATGTTAGGTTTAAGTTCACAATACCTTTGGCGCACATCGTTTTTCAACCTGAATCTAAACAGAAAAACGAATTACACACTATTATAATACTACTTTCCTTTTAAAAACCTAGTGTTTTTTTCACGGAACCAGTTCATATTAAATTTGGTTAATTATGTTAAATATCAAAAACATCTGAAGTCTGTACAACTTAGTAAAATTATTAACATTCCTGTGGTCTTGCAATTACTTAATTGGTACAACCGCCTTAATGTTGCTGTGTCCACGACCATCAACGATACCACAGGCTGTAGCTCAATGATTATTAGGAAGATTACAGAGTAGAAATTTTACAGGCACATTAGCCGTTACACTCTGCCGTTAACCATTTAAGTAAACTGTTTCCTCGCTTTTATGTTTCACTTTAATAAAATGATATCCAGTCAAGTATGTCATGTTACGACAATGTACAGATTTAACACCTGGCTTTATTAGTAAAATAAATTACGGTAATTTTACCTTCGCTTCGAATGTTACCTTCGCTTTGATTCAAGTTCATCTCCTCATCGCTTCACTCTTGACAGAGCGGTCGTGGTTTTAATTCACTCGTATACTTAAATGTTAAGATGGATTTTAAATCAATCTTTCATTTTTATTCGTGAACCGATGGAAATACAGCAAATACTAAAGGACTATGGGGAAAAGTGTCCCCACCCATCAACAGATTTGAGTTAGGTGTCATTTTAAGCGTCTGGTCGGATAGATATTTTTTTACTATGGCGACATACTTCAAATATATTGGGTTTATATTTTATACTATTATGTAAGTTTCTGAAATATTGCTTATTTTTTCTAACACATTTCCTCATAATGCAATAAAAATGATTAGAATATAGGGATCTTAGTAATGTTTTGATATAAAGTAACTTTTATTTTACAAAAACCAATAAAAATGCTTTTTTTCTCATCCCATTGGGAAGTTGTGCGCACATTATCAATTGTGTGGTACAGTGGCACAAACTTATCTGACCCGGTATGGGAAGCGCTACTGTCTTTGTATTTGTCTGACTACAGTATGACATTTGCATTAGTTCCAATTTTGGCCACCGGGTCAGATAACATTTTTGGCACTAGTATATGGGGTTAGGGCGTCATATTGAGATTAATGCACCTGCACAAATGCTAGATAACATTTTAATAGACGACAATATGTAATTGTTAATATATTTAAGAGCTTATTTTCGTGAAAAAAAGAATTTTTGTTTTAAGATAAATGCATTTTTGCCGAAAAGTTTTTTTTTTATAATAAATAAACCCCATTGCTTCTGGATATAAGATAGATAGATTAGGCTTTTTTGGGTCTCAATGAGTAAATTGACATGCATTCCATGACTGTTGTAGGGTGGGGACGCGGTTCATACAAAATCCCCCATACTCCTTTTGTCCAAGCTTAACAAATATGCAGGCAACCTAAAAAAGCCTTTCTTTCTTCTATGTATAGGCATAAAAAAATTACAGTTTTAATACTGGCAAAATTACAAGGAACCGATTGAGTACATCTGTATAGTATCAAAAGCTTTTATACTATACCTACAGATGTTACAATGTCATGTTTCCAGTGTTACCTAATGGTTTGGGTTATAAATGTGTACAAATTTACATTATCAGTTTATGTAAACAAACACCAGTCCATATTTAATATTCTGGAAGCAGGTGCAAAATCTGGAATCTTGATCTCTAGCGAACCAATTAACGCGGATGCACGTTTCCAAAATTTGCAATCTTACATTATTATTAAACCGGACACCTGCAAATCATTATGTTTTTTAGTTAGTCAAATTTTGGTACTGAAACAAATTGTGCCATGGCTCGCTATCAATCAAGCGACAAGCAATCGCAATTACAGCAGGACATAAATTAATAATGACATTATAACGCGATAGAATTTACTGATAACCGATTTGCGATTTGTTTGCTCAAAGCAATAAATTCCGTCTTAAGTATGTATCTTTAATTATCTTGTCCTCTCGACAGGTAACAAATCGAAAATTATGTAATTTTGATAAATTCGTACCAATTAGAATAGAATTACTGGATCCATATAAGGCGATAACTACTACTTACCATTAGAAAATTGTTTTTTTTACCAGTAGGTATGTATTTGAGAAAAAATAACATAGGTAAATCATAAATCATCATGTACAAGAGGCGATGTAATCCGGATCCTGGGCCCCAATTCTGCTAATTTATAACGCTTCAATAGTATCTCGATTGAATAGTCTGCCACATTTTGTATACGGAATGTGCCGAAATAGCGTCGAAAACTATTTAAATTTGTACACAGAACGTACCAAAATGTGTCGATCTATTCAATTCTGTATACGAAATGTGCCAAAAATGTGTCAAACTCTTCAATTTTGAATACAAAATGTGGCAAACAATTCAATCGAGACACTATTGAAGCGTTATAAATTAGTAGAATTGGGGCCCTGCTTGGTTGTAGAGCTGGCTAATTGACTTAATATGTCGACTATATCTTCTTGTTCTCCTCTTCCTTTCTTCTTTTCTTAGCTATCAACGTACTGGTGATGCTTTTTGTATTTTCAGGATGACCACCCCACTATCTAGTCGGTTGGGGTCCAAGTCTGCTAAATATAAATGCTTCTATTGCATCGTGTACCTATATTTGACATTTTTCATATTCGAAACGTGTCTAAAAATTAAAACTATTTCGACACGACGCAAGCGAATTAAGTAATTAACAGATTTTGGCACCTGTGCGTTTATCCTTTCCTACTCCTTATCCTCCTTCTTAATCCTTATCTTTTAATAATCCTTTTATTGAATTGATCCGGTGATATTTTAGAGCGTACTTATCTACAAGCAAAAGCTGCCTTGAAAACATTCAACTACGAGTATGTCTGCTTAATAATTTTAAGCAATGAAAAGAGCCACACTATATTCCCCGTTGAACGACGTCATAATTATGAGTATAATAGAAATGAAAAAGCTTTGCAGGTGCTGTGTCAAAATTAGTGTATAATATCACTTATAATTAATTTCGCCAACAAGTTTTTGCTGACATAATGTCAGATGCAACGCGGGGTTATTAACCAGACGATTTAATTATGATGGCAACAAATTTTGTCATAACTTTTTTGATAAGCAATTTGTTGTTCAAATTGTACGTATACTATGTAGATTGGCTTCTAAGCAAGGGTACCATGGGAGCATTCAATTAGGGCAAAATTTTTGTGTGAGCTTCGTACTAATTGCAATTTGATTGTTTGGGCTTTCTTGTAATGACGTCTACATTATCAAATCAGATATGAGATTTTAAAATTTGTTTATTTAATAAAATAGTTATTATCTATATGACACAGACAGTAAGTATTAGCATTTTCATTATTTTATGTGTTACGTATTTTATGTATTACTCGGGACGTAAAATTGATAATTTAATAATTACGAATGTTATTAGAGGATAACGTATTATTTTAATGATCACAATTTGTCATGTCACTTAATATTAGCGAGAGCACTTTGAAGAGTACTAAACTAAGTAGTTGTTTTGTTTAAAAGTTGCATTATCATTATTATGAATGTCAGAGTTCTTATATTCAGGCATCCATCTCTTTGTCTGTAACGAATCAGGATCTTAGATTGTAACTAGGTATGACGTTTAAGATTGTCATGATGATGAAACGTAGATCTCTACTATTAGTGACTCCAAGATAAAGTTTTATTTTTGTAGAGTTGATATTTTCGTCAAATAAGTTGAAGTTGCTAAAATCACTTTATTATAAACGACAAGGATCATGAAGTTACTTAGTGATCCAATTTTTTACTATAAAATACATTTGACGGCTCGTATGGCTTGCGAGAGCCGTTAAAAGGGCCCTGTATTCAATTCTCTATGAGTCTAGGTTATGGAACTTGGAAGAGTTGAAATTTCTATTCTCGGTCTAGTGTGTGTGTCTTTAAGTGTAGTTCGTGGTCATCACGGCAAATGGAATAATAAGAAATTCATGAACCTGAAACTCACTTTCATCTAATATAAAAAGAAAACAAAATTAACCTTGGCTACTAATAATCCCTTTGACACACAACAGTTCTACACGAAGGTACAATATTGTTGATAGGTTTCGTAATTCGCCCGGCGCAGTCTCGGTCAGGGCCAGGCGAGGGGGGTAGGTGGAAGTAAGGGGTGCGGGGAGGAGTGGGTCTCGCGTAGAGCGGAACGGTAGATCGTGCTGCACCGCGGAGCGCGACCGCTAAAGCACCTCTTGCATTGCAACATCGTTGCTTTTGTAACTAGTTTTAGCCCTTCCATGAAGAGATGTTTCATCTCTAGGGCCGAAACGTCGCGTCGTCTCGTCTACTTCGGTAACTTTTTTATGAGATATCATCTGTCATAGCGAAACAGTTTGTAACTAGTTTTGGCCCTTCCTTGAATAGACGAAGGTATGGTTTCTTCCGTCAAACGTAACGTATATTTTATTCGGTAACTTTTTGACGTGTGATATTATCTAAGTCATACCGACTTCGTTCCTTACAAGACAAGTTTGTGTTCCATACGAATGTTTTTATCTTATACAACCAAATAATAAAACACGTATGTAATCTCCTTTTTAATAAATAAATAAATAAATAACATTGAAAAGTCCAAACGGGATAAAAAATTATAAAATACCCACAAACTGACTCGTGTAGGTAAATTTTAAAATTTAATAAAAATTAAGTTAACATATTATTGGACATAAATGAACATTTCACTAAATAAGTAATACTTATAGCTATAATGCTTCTTCCTTTTGTTTTTCAATAAAAACTAAATAAAAATCAAATTTAAGAACTGGAAACACGGAACAGCAACATCGCAAGTTAATGCATATGTAAGGTCGAAATACAGCAATTTAATAGCTACGTCATTACGGTCATTAGTGGTTTAATACATTTTAAGGCGGTTAGTCGTATGACCATGCTGAGCTGAGATCGGGGCAAGGCATACGTAACCGGTCGACGGTCGTGTACGGCATAATTCGCGTAATGTTATTCGCAACACGACTGATGTAAACTTCGAAGGCGAACTGCTACACGAAAAGCGTAGCTCTGTCCAAAAACTGTAACTACGTATATAATATATACCTGTATACTACAGTAATTTCGACAAACCACCAATCAAAAATAGCGTAAAGTTAGCTCTTCATATTTAAAGTGAAAATAAGACAGGTAGAGTAGAGACTGTTGTTGAATAAAAAGATTTATCAATTAACAACAACCCACATTATTAAACAGATGAAGCAAGAAAAGCAATTTCCATTAAGCCAAACGGCGAACACAGGTCATCGATCTTGCCGACCAGTGTGACCGGATCTCGAAGGAAACTTTTTATGTGACCGCCGACTGACTGTCATGTTTACTTAACAACACGACCAACATTATGCTTGGTGTTGGCAGGCGTCCGGATAAAGCCGGACATAGTTAGGCTTTTTGATGGCGTGTCCGGCCAAATTAAACGGTGCCCGGCCTGTCCGGCTTTTGTTAGGGCTTTTCACATTTAAATCATACTCACTTCGCAAGTCGCTCGGATACCAATATCCAATCCAATCGTGTAGCATTGTATTATAATATACTAGCTTCCGCCCGCAGGCTTCGCCCGCGTAGAATTCGTTTAAACTTCACCCCCCTATTTCACCCCCTTCGGGGTGGAATTTCCAAAAATCCTCTCTTAGTGCTCCTCTACACTTCCCAAGGAACATACACGCCAAATTTCAGCTTCTTCCGTTCAGTAGTTTTGGCTGTGCGTTGTCTGTCAGTCAATCACCAGTAACGCAAGAGTTTTATATATTAAGATTGTTTATGTATAGTATTTGTAAGTAGTTTGTAAGTTTTTTTATATTGTAGAGTAGGTATCATTCTATTTTTGTTTTTTTAACCAGTATGTATTAGTTTGTTATATATATGTTTATGTGTGTATTTTACTATGGGCCTTAGTTGCCTGATAATAAAGTTATTTGAATTGAATATTACTCTTTAATAGTCGAATTAAAAACGTTAATAAATGTTTATGTAAAATAATATTCATTTTCACTCATGACTCATGTTTTACATCCCCTCCTCCCCCCTCTCACCGCCGCTTGCTGGCAGCAAGCTAACATTAATCTGTAAAGGGCGTCCGGCCAAACTGGCTGATCTATTCGGCTTTTAGGTTTGTTTGTCGTTCTGGCAACCCTAATTATGCTCAATGTATCTTTGTACTAATGGCATACCTGTGAGTTGTCGCACTTAATAATTTCTGTATTGTGGATATCACAATAACAAGACATTATATATTGGTGTCAACGGTGAACAAACGGGCCTCCTGATGGTGACCAACCATAGCTCGCTAACAGTGACATAGCATTATTTTTGTCATGTTCGAACCAAAGAGAGATCTTAGAGTTATCAAGAGAACAAGATATTTAGGTATATCTGAAAAAGCCAATCTCTATCTATGTTAGTTTTAGTTTGATTAATTAATAGATACAAATAAAAAAATAACATACATATATAAGCAAGCTTTTATATAATTATAAAGTCTGTCGATATACAAATTTAAACATTATTTAGTACCACGCCTTAATATGTAGGTACATTTATGAGTAGTCATACTAGTAATTGTCGTCTCAGCAACAATTGTGTTCCGGATAGAAGAGATGAATCTGGTGTTACTTTTAAGTGGGATCTTACTAAGTCCTCAAGGGTAATAACACATCTATGGCCGAATTTGAATGAGAGTTACTAAAATTGCAATCGTTTATCATTTTAATTCCATTAAAAAAATTATGCGGACTGTTACTACCGTTTCAACTGAAGTAAGTTTAATAAAAGGATTAATGATCTTACATACGGAGCACACAGAAATTCATAACAACTTCAGATCTTTCTTTTTTGCAGAAAGTTAATATTAGGTATGTGACAATAAATGAGGAGAAGCGATTGTCCTCCACAAATTTATTAACATACAATATAATTAATTAACGTAGAGGGTGGTCAACGACTGAGTTAAAAAGAATTTAAATGATAACAATAGAACGTACAGCTAAATTTATTTTCAGACTGTAGGCATTTAAGCTGTAAAGGCATTTAATTTATTTTACTACTAAAGTAGTCTTTGTCATCTTTACAATAGTCTTTGTTATCCCTTGAATCAGGTTTCCTCTGTTCTTACAGTCTCATTAACGGGATCACAAGTCCCGGGACGAAATTATTTCTTATAATTACATTCGCATTCTGCATACTTCTTAAAATTTATATTATAATGACTAACTACACATAAATTAAAAGTTTTTACAAAATTAACTTTTAAATAGTTATAACAGTAATAAATAGGAATTTGATGTATAATATTCAAGTAGAGATATTTCTTGTACAATTACTATCACGTGTAGGGGAGAATGGGTACCTCTCTCTATTGTGCCTCTAATGTTTTTCGGGGTAAGGTGCAAGCTGATGCCTAAAATAATAGTTCTCCAACTCAAGACATTACCTTTCATGAATGCATAGGTATCTACCGTCAGGTCAGGTTCTAGGGTTTGTCGAAATGAAAAAGGTTTATCTTTAAAAGATTGTAGGTAGTCTTCTTTAATAGACATATATTTAAGCAAGGAGTTCAAGCAAGCACTTTACTAAGTAAAGAGTACCTACTAGCCGCTGTGGTATGTCTCTTCCATAGTTTAAAATGTATCCCGAGTCTATGTAGATTATTTTAGCACTATGAGTAATCGTTGTTGCAAGTGTAGTCAACTCGTACCTATAATGCGCATTTACATAGAGGGTAGGTATGCCTCTAATTAAGATATCTATCACATGTTTACGTTGCAAAGTCGGTGGTTCGGTGGGCCTTTTGGCCAGTGAATTCATCTCCCAATCTAGTTTTGCGTTTGCGACCACAATTTTAATGCTAATTTGTTCATGGTTTTGTTTTAGTACAGTGCTTATTAAAAAGACTATCGACTATGCGATTTAAGAATATACAACAAATTCAACTATTCGTTTTAGCAAAAAAAAATACTAGTAATTCCTTTTGCAATACTAACATTTGACAATAATGTCTGAATATGGTCAAAAATGATCAGACTCCCTTTCAATATAATTTCACTGACTAAACTCTGTGAATCCCGCTATATGACCCATACGCATTAGGGCAGTGTGTGTTGGTTATGCCGAGTTCTATAGCTGTATGTACATTGTACATGTGTCTGTGGAGTTCGCCGCAGCATGCGCAAGCACAAATCGTACGGCATTCCTGCGCCCGCGCGGCCGCATCGCCTCGTCCGACGGGCGAGGTGAGCGAGACAGCTCCGAAGATGATATTGTGCCATCTCACTCGGAGCGCTCGCACTCGCAATCCTTTCCTTTCTACCTGTTGCGCTATAACAAAAACCCGGTCCTTAGAGCCGCTACCTTACGTGCATTGAATGAGGATCGCAGGAGGCTACGGCGCGGCCCATATAAAGATAGGGCAAGGGCTATTATACGTACACGGCGATGCGAGGCAAAACTCGTCGGGAGTCTTGGGGCACTATTTACCGTGGGGATGTGTGGACAAAAAACGTTCGTATTTATGTGCGCCGATTGCATAATGGCTACTCGTTTGGGGAGCGCCACGAGTGCGTGATTTGTTTACCAATCAATTAGAAGGAATTTCTGCTGCCTTTATTTTGCCATGCGTCGATAGCCCAGGCGCAGAACAAAAGATTTTAATTTTAATTTTCGTTACGTATAATTTTCTACAAAAATACACAAACAACGATGATTCAAATTTGTCCAGTGATTACTGTGGTGTATTTTAAAATGTATAATATGTTCTAAATTTGTATTAAATGTCATTATTGTCTTTAACTTCAAAATAGGTATGTAATAAACATGGATATTGTGATTTGCTCGTGTTACTACTAAGTTACTACTAAGTGGGTATTTATTCTTTTATTTACATAATTTGAATGGACTATGAAACATAAACCGAATGTGTAGGAAAATTCTGGAATATTGTGGGGAAAGTAATACCTACTGTGTTTGACTCGTTGATTCAATTCGTTGGTCACTTACTTACCCTTGCCATACAGAAATTTCAAAAGATTTCATCGTAGCTACACTTTAAACCATTTGATATAAAACAATAATTTTGTTACAAGATTTGATTCTACATAACATACTCGTAGGTACCTACTTACTTGTATTTCCTACGAACAGATACTTAAGGTGCCAATATGTTCCTAATACTGTCTATCGGAAAAACCTACCTGCGTATAGCTCTACAATAATTATGTGTGGTCACGACCAGCTGATTTGGTGCTACTTAAAATATTGTAGAATACAGTGACCATCAAAGAATTGCGTAAGAATTGCTGAAAGTTCGATTTTTTATGTAATTAGATGAAGACCTTATTTATTTATAATATTTCTTAAACCTTCATCTACACAAGGCATAAGAAAACGCCATAAATAAGACAGGTAGGTAAAGCTTGTCAGCGCGGATGCAGTGCTATATGCGCTATTAAAATGTCTACAACGCGGTATGTGAACTGCTATAAGAATTATTGCACTTTTTGTCGAATCATAAAAGACTTCAGCGTTCTCCGTCGGGTCGTGACGATTACGTTCCGTACTCGGATCGGAACTATTCAGCCGCAATAGCACAAAGCTCGATCGTGACGTGGCTGACATTCGCCGGTCCGTGATCTTGGCAATGGGCAATGGTGGCTGGGCGCTGCGGTGTGGCAACGCTATTCTCTGAACTGAATCGCAAGGACACAACAACTTGTCTGGAGTCCGTATAATCATACGTATCGCCTTTCGACAAGGTTTATTTTCAATCAACAAACATTCGCGTTTACGGCTTCGTGTTTCTGTAGCGTGGAATTGCGGTCGCTGTACCCAACCCCTCCCCTGCGCACTCGCTCGCCGGCTCCATGCCACAGCCTTTTGACAACCGGTATAGGTAACAATAGTACCTACACGTCGACATTAAGCGCTTGAGAATTTTCTGACGTTTAATTCACGTAACGAGCCATTCTCGTAATGTTACCTCTTGGAGTCAAAAATTTCGAAGCCCACACATTACCGCGTCAAGATTTACTGATGTCTCCATCGTCTGTCAAGGCTCAATACTGGAAACTGTTATTAAGACTTACTTTTTACTCAACTTAATTATACAAGATAGTAAAGCGGGTATTCAAATGTTTTACGTACTCATCAGTATACAGCTAGCCACGTCAGGTTGGTGTGATTAAAATTTTAAACAGTAAATCTAAAGTAGATATTAACTATATAAACAACACCAGACACAAATATTTTACCTACAGCCAAAAAATCACGCAGAATTATAAAAGCAATTCTATTTTACAGACCTTATTGTAAATCACTGAAGTGTTACTTGAACACAGGAGTGTTGAAAAATCTTCTTATGAGCGCTAGGTCGTCCTTTATCACAGCCTTTATTGTACGTAGGTGCCGATCAATAGCCAAGCAATCAGTGTTCGATGTCAACAAACTCTCAAAGAGCTGTCATTGGTAATTGAAATTATAGATAAATCAGAAGTACAAGGCAACGTAACGCTATTTCTTCTATCGGGGATGGCTCGTGCCTCCAATTGAATAATATGACTGTCCAGTTGAGTGTAATCACTGAACCGGTTCTTAGCATTAATACCAGGGCAATTTATTTGCCACTAGCTTTTGCTACCGACTGTGTACGTGGAACAGTATTTTTATGTACGTTGATTATATTGCGCATTGGCATTCACGTTTACAATTATAGAATTTAAGTTGATTCGAAGATTGCTGAAAAAGTTTTTAACTCGTTACCAAGCATTATCATCAGATCATCACTTATTGCTGGAGGACTTAAAATTATTTCAAGTACTACTTGTTAGTAAATGGTCACTGCAAGGACATTCGTAACAACAAAAGCATCAACGACACATTTCCGTTTAAAAGGTAAGGATTTGCAATCAAAACACGTGGAAACCATTTCACGGTTGATTTTAAAAGAAGGGTAGCTAGTCAGGCGAGGAGAAAACATGCTGTCGAGTAGAGGCTGTAGGAATTGCACAAAATGGTTCCGAGTCCAGTCCTATTATATTTGCCTGGTTCGTTATTCAGTAGAATCCACTTAAAGTAGGAGAGACTTGTTTGGACTTAAATGTGAATGGTAATTGCAAAGTTGGACACCGAAAAAGTCAGACAACAGTTTCCCCTGGCAATGGACAGAAAAAGGTTCAAGGAATTCTACTAACTGCCAACTTTCAGGAGGAAGAGACACAAAAAAAGAAGAAAAACTTTAAAGTTTTCTTTGGACAACGTTAGGACTACGCTTCAAAATGTATTAAATATACGAGTGGTTCTTACTCATCGCAGGTAGGTATTCTCGCAACTGAGAAGTCCTAGGAGCTAGAGCATACTCAACCACGACACTCCAGCACGGATTGAGAGAATGTAGGTACGTGATGAATGAACTAGCGTGCCTTCTAACTACATAACCAACTATGTCTTACCTTCTAATGAACTAAAGTTCTAACATTAGTTGTTTACTGACCTTTCTAGACCCAATGAGAATGAGAATCCTAATGCGGAAGAGTAGTGCTGCATGCTGGTTTGCTATCTTAATCGCAAATGAAAAAAGATGTATATAAAATGATATTGTCACGTTACACACAGACATCTCTGTAAGAAGAATGTTTCAGATGGTGTAAGATTGCGCGTGCTTGGATGCAATCATCGGGAATGCATAAAGTGTACCGTTGCGTTGCAATCTGTTACTTGGACCTACTTGGACTCGACTGCGACACACTTGGACCTATCTGATTTTGTTACATCTGTCTCTGAGCTTTACGTATCTCGACGTGGACCTTCCGATTTATTCAGTTAAATGTATGTACGTAGGTTTGCTGTTAATTGGTGTATGCACTTTTGCAGTGACCGTCCCAAACAAGGACCATTTAACAAAAAGCTGAATAATACAAATTATGTCAACAATGTTTTGTGGCGTTTTTTGTAAGCATTTGGAAAATTTCAACAAATTTTAAACATTTACAGACTCATACTCTCGGTCCTTATGTCAGTAGTGACGTTGATACCCAGGGTCTTCGATTCGACGAATCTTCCAGGTTAAAACCAAAGACCACTCAGTTCCCAAAGAAAGTCAAGAGAGTCAGAACAGAACTACGAGGTAACGTCAACATTATAAAACGCGTAGATACTACTTCATTTTTACTAATTTATTTTGTTATGCATCCTGCGGATAACCATAACCATAACCTAATAATTATGTTCTTTAAAATAACTACGTAGATCAAAACGTATTAGATAAAAAAACATTTAGCTGGAAAGTATCGCAAGTTGCATACACGGATGATCGAATGTTGTCAGTAAAACCACTTGAGTGGAACCGACATTGGCACCCGTCCACTGTTGCTAGATAAACTCGAAAAAGGTTAACGTTGCCTAGAACTTGAAGCGCGGCGCGGCGGCGGCGGCGCGGCAGGGTGGAACGCAGCACGCTTTGCGTTGTGACTTGTGGCGTTGCGCAACCGAGCAACGCACACCTAGGGTTGCCAACTTCTTATACAATAAAAAGTATATTTAGGGCTGAGAAGATACTTATCATGTTTTAAATTCATAATTTGTAGAGATTCTCACGCAACTTATTAATTTAGTCTTTTTTTGTAAATTTCATAAATCATTATTATACTAATTATAATAATAATACTAATACTACTTAATTATAGCGTAGTCTTCTTATTTATTACTATGGTGTACAATAAAGTGTAATAAATAAATTATTTGTCTTCTACTTAAGTGTAAAAGCATTTTGATGCTGAACCTGTGCCTCTATTATGAGTTGTTGTAGTAAACGTAAAGGACGTTACTATTGCAGTTGACGTTTAGAATTTGTATGAGAATTGTAGTTCAATATCGTAACCGCTAGAGGCGCTATACGGATTCTCATACAAATTCTAAACGATAGTCGCTAGCGTGTATAGTAAACTATAGTATTAAAAACTCATAATAGAGGCACTGAACAGTATTTTCTATATTGTTTTCGTTCAACAGTAAAGTTTTTAATAGTATAGTTGACAACCTTACGCGCAACGCTCACGACGCACGTCGTCATTGCACCAGACGCCAGTGATGTAGTAAGAAAATGACGTACTTATTGTATTACACGAATAAAAATAGCATTTACTGTTTTCATATACCTACTTCCTGTCAAGTTGTGATAATAAATGCAATTATAATAATTATCTTATGCTACTAGGTGTAAGTTTACAAGAATAAATAGAATTGTTCACAGTCTCAACTTGCAGCTGCATTTTTAAGGAAGTTTATAATTGCAAAAATAATTAAAATATAAACCCGTTATTTACCGTAACACTCGAAACTGTAAGATAAGCGCTATTAATGTGCAATTTAAGAGCTAAGCATATTGATCAATAAAAAGTTTAATTCCATCTTTACTGACTACGTTTAATAACTAATGATGACGAAGACGATGTTACATTGATATAAGTTAGTAAAATGTTAGCGACTATCGACATAGTTTCAAAGATAGCTAACCAGGTAAAACGTATTATAACTTAAAATGAGACGTCAAATTTTACAACATTAAAAACAAACGATTCAAAAATCAGAAAACTAATTATTAAAGTTTTTGATAAATGTGTTAAACCACATTCGTTCATTATTCACTTCATGGTTACCTTGATCCCTATAGAAATTGAAGAGCTGCACGACGGGACCGCTTCAATCTGAACGTGAATTGGAATCAAAAAACCTCACGAAACATCTGATTGAAGTTTCTTTTTGTGACTAAATTACTGTGTTTTGTTAAATAATGGTATGAAAATTGGAATTCTTTACAATGAAATAATTGCGAGAAGTCGACTGGCTATGTATTAACTTTTGTATTGATGTTTATGAAGGATTCGAGTTTTAAAATGTATAAATATTTTATTCCTACAAATTAACATTTAACAAACCTAAGAAGAATTAAGAGATAACCTCTGATACTTATCAAACACTTAATACGAAATTCTTCAGTATCCATGTTATTTGATGTTTTTTTTTTCTCTATGGCCTCATAACTTTTACTAATAAAAACCACTCCATATACGTCGTTGTAAAACGTGTTATCGCTATTGACTGCTCGCAAAAACACTATGACGCGGTCAAAGCCGAAATCATTTTCATTTTTTCTTTGCACCTAAAAAGTAAACAGAACCGATTCGGTAGCAAAATACTGTTGTTTTATTTGAATTAGCAAAACAACTAGCTGCCACCTCGCGGACTCGTTAGGGGCATTTTTAATAAAAAATGATTTATGATAGCCAGATTAAAGGTATATTTGGCGTTAAAACTTTGCCACGCGTACCCATGTTTCTAATATGGATTTTGAGGGTTTGGGCTGCTGTTTTGCAGAGTTCATTTACTTTATGTATTATTTTTAGACCGTTATACTTAGCTACATTTTCAGTATTTTGTTATAAGAAAACGGAGGACTATTTGTCCAATAATAGACGAATTTATTTAATCTATATTAGTACAGAAAAAAAACAAGTATAAGTTAGTGTCTATCGGCATTCCTCACCAGTCAACCTATGGTGATGATCAGAATATGAAGTAGGTGACAAGAAAATGATCGATTTAGTTTACGTTTATGTAAATAAAATAAAGCGAAAAACATATTATGTACAAAGCCTTTGAAAATAAATATGGATAATGAACTTTTCCAAGGCAATAGATAGAAATTTGATATAATCTTAATTTATCTTAAAAATTGTATAGAAATACATATTTGTATCACATATTATCTGTAAATAAAGAAATACCAAATCTTTTACAAATAGATAATTGTTAAGTTTAAGAATGATCACACTTGATCACGGAAGTACGCAAGTTCAATAAGCGGGACTAATAAGCTTTACACATGCCGATGGAAGACGGAAGTATTATTTGATAGAAGCTTTAAAGCGAAAAGTATCAATGGGTTACACACTATCGACGATAGATAAATTGAACAAGAGTTTCAATACGAATAAAGTAAAAGTGGAAAAGGTCTTGGACAAAGAAACAAAATAATAGTAAAGTAGCATAACGACGGACGCCGACCTAGGTCCTATTCACAACTCAAATTTGTTTAAACAATAAATAGTTGTAAAATTTATTGAAGTTGTTTTATTGCATATTTTCTTACATCCTGGAATTGTATCTGTTATAGAATAGCCTTCACTGATTGTTCTCTGTTCTGTTTGGGACGTCCATTATTTCTTAAATCCTTTTGATGATTAGCATGTTGCCGACAAAGTTTTTTTGAATGCTTAACTACAAAATTATGGGAACTCGGTACTTTGTTAATCTTTAAATACCTATGTATTTGAACCAATCTTAACTCTTGGTCACTACAAGTGATTAGAATTATTTAAGTACAGAACACGTAAGTTCCTAAACATCATGCATCTCAATTTTACGCACATACCTAAACATTTTGTGATTCATGGTGACGATTTGTTTGACACAGATTTAAATGTAAATTTTTCTCTGAACCACGCGTGTTTTTGAGAGTTACCTCATTTTTTTACTGAGACATTCAATTATGGAAAGCAGTGTTACAGACACATACTGCTATAATTGATTATATGGAATCAAAATTGAATTTAAAGTTATCAAACAAAATTAAGCTTGAGCAAATAAGTGTTAGGTACTCCAAAGATGACATGTAACGTTTAACGGCAAAAAGCCGGCATGATCAAAGAGGCGTTGTAAAATAAAGTACAACAGAATGGCATTTCGGGACTTATTAAGGGATCTCCTATGCATAGCACTTTTACTGGAATCTGTATTTGTGACGGCTAGTGGTTCGGGCGACCGGCGCGGGCGCAGGCAGGGGCGCAGGGGCCGGGCGGGCGGCGCCGGCGCGGGCGCGGGCGGACCTGTTCGGGCAACGGTGTCGCCGGCACCGCACACCTACTAGCTCTCAGTCCTTTCGCAGCGGCCAACGGTACCGCATGTGCCGCTAGCTGCTCCGCACTAAATAAACATCAGCGACGCGAGGAAACTTACCGTGCAGTGTTATGATGCAAAATTGTGTTGATCGATCTTGGACGGGGTGACATATTACAGACCTGGTGATACAGACGAACAGGATTCCAGTGTAGTGTTAAAAACGATCTAAGATGCCGAAGATCTTCCTTATAAAAAAGCGGCTCCAGCAGCAGCAACTCGGGCTACAAGAGGGCCAGGAGTTGCTAGCGAATAAAATAGACCTGCTCTGTCCCGGCTCTCCTCTTGATGATGCTCCCATACCTCTTCTTTTGAAAAAGGATAAAGAATGTGCCGGTAAGTTGCTCAATATTCATGAGTATAAAGAGACCATTCATCACTTGAACCGTCTTTCTTTAATTTTGTTTTAAACAGCATAACGACGTGATTCAGAATCTTGTTCACTGCATGTGTAACTCGTGAATGTATAAAGCGTTTTTTCTCACAACTTACGTTAAATTCTTCAAGTAATCGTCAGAAAGGGTATTCGTTTCCAGAAAGTATGTTTTTGATATTTGGATGTCCGTTATATTCGGTTTATAGTATTAGTCCGTTCCGTTATTTTCAACGTACATATAATACTTCCTCCATAGCGGCCACTTGTCGTCAACAAAAAAAAAGGATGACTGTTGCTTGGACAGAATCCTGTTCTCGGATCTCGGCACCGCTTTGCGAACTTACCTGAGATCATGTGGGACTTGCGTGATCCTTAAACATCTTGTCATCTGTAATTTGTATTTTCATTAAATGTTTTAGGTCCATAAATTCACCTGCATTGACGGTAGATGAAAAACGTTATTTTCTAAATTTAAACTGTGATAGCGTAGGTGAACTGATTAGTACAATCACTACAGAACAAACCCTACCATTCAATACGCTAACGGGATGAAGTAGCATCAACACGTGAATCACTGATATAACTGTCGTGTATTCGCGATTCTCGGCACATGTTTGCTTACATAAATGTGCTAAAAACTGGCCATACATGATAGATGTGAATGGCTGAGCTTCTCATTTCTAATAATAGTCTTAAAGACGTTTAAGTACGGAACAGTTTTTGTTGTAATGTTTAGGTAATATCGAAGGGTATTTGCTAAATCTTTAGAGTTGTGTGCAATTTGATGTTTATCTAGTGTGTTGGTTATTTTAGATGCTGAGATAAGGATTCTGAAAATCATAATATTTTTGACGATACTTGAACTTGGTACAATGACTTTGACAATAACATTGATAATGACAGAATCGACGATGTTATTGACAATGAAGTAGCAGAAATCGAGGAAAGACGAAATGATCTTAGGAGTATTATTGAGTTGTATCACATACATGGCGAGTGTGAAGTCGTCATAGCACGAGACAGGAACTGACCGGATGATGTAGGCAGCGAGGTGTCAATGATTGCCTCACAATGGCGCCGCTTCCGCCGGCCATCGCGCGCTTTGTATTTAGGTTACTCACCGCAATCTCAATTGTCATTTCAATATAATTAACTGTGTGCGAATGAATAAAACGCGTAACATTTCACCGTTTATTGTAATGTTGATCGGATCTGATGATCCTCATTTGCATGCGTATGTACGTACAGCGGTCATTATCTAATGAGAACCTTGACTGAGCCGCTTACTTTTTTAAATGTATGATTCGGATTCCGTTGTAGTGTGACGTGGGTCACATTTGAGACGTCACGTTTCTGGAATATAAAATTGTATTCCTAATTAAGAAAACAAGTTACCAACTAAGCGACAGCATATTGGATGATTGCAAACCTATTTCCACAATGTGGTGATTGAAAATAATAATTTTAGAAAGAACAGATAACCCAAAAAATACTCGCCGACTGTCGCTCAAAATATGAGACCAAAAAGAGATAGAAAAAAGGGAAGAATGAAGGAGGTTAACATTGCGCCGATTGCAATAAAATCTTAATCTGTAATTGGGCACGAGGATGATGACTTGATGACCAATAATAAGAATCACAAACTCAGAACAGTTAGTAAAAAGTTATGAAGTAAAGACCATAAATTGATTACAAATTAATAACTCAAAAATAGCAACACGATGTCATTAAAATGTATCTATACCTATAATATGGGACCAGGCGACAAGCACTACCTATTGAATAAAAAAAATATTAAAATCTGTTGACCCAGTACAAAGTTATGAGGTAGCAAACTTAAAAAATATACAGTAGAATTGAGATTACCTCCTTTTTGAAGTCGACTAAAACAAAAAAGGCGTATAACAACAAAAACAAAGCACCTATTATAAGAAATTAAATGAAACCACAGATACGTCGCTACAAAATTAGAGGGTATTCCTCGATTTCTATGACTCGGCTGGCTAATAATAATAAATGTTCACCATTGACGGAAGAACCGCCGGACATACATAAAAAATGTATGTTTTTGTTATGCATCGAAAATAGACTCTTCTTTTTTTGAAATCGGTTAAAACTACATCGTCATTATACACTTATATTTTTTGAGATAGGTATTCTAACTAGTGTTGCAAGTTCCCGCGTATTAGATAAGACAAAAAGGAATCGATCGTACCGTTACTGAAAGTGGAGCCCGCATACAATTATCATACAGCCATTCGTTCCCAAAGGGCGAATGAATAAAAAATAGCAAGTAATTACAGGTGAACTGGCACCTGTGCGGGAAAGGGCAAACGGGCTTAGTACCCTGCCGCGAAGGTCGTAAGGGCTCCCTTTGTCGTTTCTAAGGACAATCGTATATGCACAAAAGGGGCGTGTAAGGGGTGACTTCGGTTAGGAGTACCCTCTAAAATGTTAAATAATAATCGAAATATTTACATAATTATGACATCAAACGACAGCGTTTTTAAAAAAATATATCAATGAGTTTGAATCACATTACACCTAGGACCTAGGTACTAGGTACTATGTATTAACAATATCACAGTGTTTTATTGCAATATCAATAGTTTAAATTATAGATACCTTATTATAATCGATTAGTTTGAATCACATTACATAATGTAGTTACAGTGTATTTACCTTCAATGTCACGGTGTTTTTATTGCAATATCAATAGTTTAAATTATACCTTATTATAAATGTTACCATTATTACATGAAACGATTCAGAATAGTATATAAATACTAATAACGCGAACATCAATCATAATTTGAGTCGCCGTACGTTCCTATATAAAAGATTTCAACGCGTTGCTCTCATTCCATCGAGGTACGGTCTACGTCTACGGCAACGAAATGAAGCAATTATGTTATTTCATTTATTTCGTCACAATTACTAGCTCATTAAAAACACGTCAAGATGGATCAATGTAAAGCAATAAAATAGCCATTAGTTTTTCGCTAATTATCGTGTAATACTTGTTTTAGGTAGGTCAGAATAATTAACAGCTGGTTATAATGCAAAAGTGAACCATTGCAATGTATTTACAATACTTCATTGTTTCATACATTTGTAAGAACTTAAAGTAGACAGTTTAAATAGTAACTTACTGTGGAATATTGGGGATACCTCTTATGAAGATGAGAAAAAATCCGACACACATACAGGTTTCTAAACTTTAAATGTGCTGTTAGGTTAATTTTATCGTCTTTGGTTATGTTATTAAGACGGTCAACGTGAAGATATTTCTTCAATATTCATAATTCACATGCATATGATAGTTTGGTAGAGTAATCGGGAATCTTAATTAAACTGAATGAATTAAGATGCTTATATTATTGAAGAATAGAGCACAAATTATTTTAATGAGAAACTTATGAGTACAAAAATCACGGGCACCAGCTAGTATTTTAATAAACTCTACGAGAAACCAGTTGTGACTTTCTTACCTACCTAGTGTTGGTCAGAGTAATTTTAACTTCTGTATAGTAGAACCGTGTTACCACATACCTACACAATACAGAATATAACACAACGTGAACATAAATACATGTTTTACTATGATACGGGTACACACGATATGTATTTTTGAACGCCGATATTTCGACCCAGTTGCATGGATCGTGGTCACGGCTGAACTTCAGAACTGAAGTTCTGAAGTGTACAATCCGCGATGAGTTAAGTTTAAAATCATATAAATACATGTATTTATATTCATTTATTAAATATTGGTTCATTTTATAGCCCAGATTATTACTGACTTCTTTCTATATTCAATGTCTTAACGTTTTTTACGATAACCCGTTAATGCCAAATTTTGAGAACAAACTGATTATATAAATTAACGGAACGACATAAGCAAGAAACCGTAAAATAAAATGAGAATTTATAAAAACCTTTTTTACCCTCTTAAGCCATCATAAACGATAAAAAGAAAAGAAACAGGCTTTATCGCTGCCGTAAATGAACAGTAAAAATGTACATCTTTGATTACTCAAAAAGAATAAAACATTTCGCCATGTGGCCGGTAATGCCATTGTATCCTTGGTCCATTGTATTTCAGTTACATTTTTAAGGTTTTCCTTTTTCAAAGATTGGCAATAAAAAATATTCCGATAACATTCACAATGGTAGTCGAGCAGTAATCTGTTCCCAGAACTGGGCTGCATTTATAGAACAGCTTAACGCCTTATGCTTAACTTAACTTATCCTAATTACTTTTTACACAGGTATATTCACAGCGGATAAATAAAGAAAAACCTAAGTTGGTATATATTTTTACCATTTTAACGGTATTTATACCGTTTGTGGAAACAGGGCTTTAGTCATAGTTTTTTCCCAGATTATAAAAACAAATAAAATTATGCTAAAAACATGTTTGTACGAATTGTCGAGGACTGTAAAAGAAGTCAACGGACTTATGGTATTGAACTACTGATATGCTACTCGTAAGAATCGTAAAAAATGTTTTCAAGTGCCTACATTTAACATTTTTTTATTGGTGTGTGGGTCTCTCGCATATTTTTTGCTAGGGACGATAGCAAGATGCTACGCACGTGATGAACTGACATTTATTCTAGGAATGGTCACACATGTCTCCGCAAAGTTGTCACATTCCATTTCTGCAAATTTCTCGATATGTATGCGGGTACTGGGTATGTTTTTATTGGCTAGAACAATTTTATACAGACATCTGCTTATTTATGTAACTGCGTATTACATAGGCTACTTTTTTGACGTTGGACATCTTATTTATAGGATCCAGCTGCTTATGTACCAGTTAACGATCTTCGCGAGTAAATAATTTATAAAGGTGCTCACTCACTGGGTTTTATCGCAAAGCGTAAGATCGAGTTGAACACGGACAATAGCGACAAAAAATATGATAGTAAGTTATTGATAGAAAATTGAAACGATTACAATTTATAATTTTGGCACGCATCAATCATTGGCATCGGTTATAGATATAGAATTTATATATTATACTTATATTGAACACTGCAACAAATCAGTGTTCATTAAATAAAATGAGTTGCGACATAATTCGTGCAAATCTTTATTTTTGTTTTGTTACCTGAGTAAACAAAAAAAACTAGGTAGTAACAAATAAGAAGTTATTATCTATTTTCCGAATGTCCTATTCTTATACGTTCTTAGTTTAAGTTTTTGGAGCTTTCATTCCTATTTTTAAGTTATTTTACCGAGTAAAAACTGTTTTCTGTCACAAAGATTTCTATTTCAATAGGGAGAAACGTTAATAAATATCGTACATAGAATACCTAGTAAACGTTACCACAATACATAATTATGTATATTAATTATTACAAGTATTGTGAACCGGTCCGTTGTAGACGCGATGCTGTGCGCAAATCATAGTGTTCCTTAATAAAAACGCCTGTATTTATGGTCTCAGTTTGTTTGATGATTGATAGGAGTCCTGAGAAGGGCTATCGCAACTTCAGTGTGGTTTCTTTTGTTTGGTTAAATGTGTTGGGGCCAGTGAAATCTACAAACGAGACATTTCATTTAAGATCTTCAGAGCAGTTCATTTGTTACCGGTCCTTTATTAATATATGACGGATAAAATTAATTTAGTTTAATTTGCTATTTGTTACATTTACCAATGTTATACTTATATTTTCAGGTTCCCCTATACATGTTAAAAATCTGTAAGTTTTTGCTAAAACCGTAGAAATAGTAGGCAGATACAGTTTTATACGTGAACTGCGAATAGCGTGGAAAGAAATAAGCATATTTGCGCATCCAAATTGCTTTTTCGCTGTAATAACAATGACCAATGACGATTGCATGATTGATATAAAATTGGTTAGGAAACTGCAGACTTCAACAACACTAACGGACGGAGCCTTTAGAAAATGTTGACGATCGTCGTTAAATTAAATTAATAAATTTTATTTACATCATAAAGTATTTTATATAAATCATTTCAACTAATTTCGTTTTCATATCAAATGTACCCACTTATCACGTGTACATTAATTATTAACGGTAAAATATTTTTGTAATAGCGTTTCAACGCGTAGTTCAAACAATTGGTATTGTTTCGTTGATGTTGATTTATCCCAATAATTATAATAATTTTAAATTCGTCGCATGTAACTGTTTCAAACACGCGAAAAATAATTTAACGCACGTGTATTATAACGTGATAAATGAGCCGAGTGCTACTAACTGTAGTCTTATATTCTTAACTCAAAGTTTGCGTACCTCGAATTTTTTAACTATTCTATTTTTAATACGATGTAACAGGTGATCCTTCATTAGACCGCTACTCCTATTATCGGAATGCATTAAAGACCACCTAGAAGGACGAAAGCCTTTATCTGTTGAGGAATAAAAACCTCTCCGTTTTAAAAATGACTTCCATAAAGTACAATCAAGATAGCATCTTAATGTTACCGAACTTGGAATGAGCCACGAGGATTTTCGTAAATCCTGTGGCTCATGGTTAAACTGTCATACAATATTTAAAAAAAAAACAAACAAAACGGCGAATGTTCGCACGCACACATCTCGAATTTAAGGTCATCACATCTATTGTTGTGTCAAGCCGCTATAAAAGATAATCATTTCGTGTAGGTATTTTAGAGCAATTTGCTGAATGTCGCCCACGGTTACGTTCTAGAGGGCAATTTAAATTGACTGTACATAATAATAGTTTAACCAAAAAATGGGACGGGTATACAATTTTTGACAAATTATTGCAAATGTCTTGAAGAATGAAATTTTGTAAATATTTTTTGTAAAATTACTTCAGAGCGTAAATACAAATTATTTTAAAGCCTTTTGTTTATAATTCATTGCTCTAACAATAAACTCGAACTTGTTTGAAAATTTAAATAACGGTTAACGGAAAAATTTAACATAAACCTTGTTATTGCCTCCGCCATATTGGAGGGCCGTACACGAAAACAAATCTATTCATCGCCTTCTGACATACCTATCGGTTTTTTTTGCTCAGCAAACCAAATTAGTCGATGCTAGCCTTGAACACTTCGCTAAACATATTTGGGTCATTAACCCTTGCCAAATCTGGTTGTGATTCACGCTGTGCTGTGATCAAAGTAATAAAGTGTTGAACAGTTTTTGTTGAGGTTCGTTTAGAGATACAAAGTATTAAATTGATGTTTTTTATTCAGTACCTACCAGTACCAACGATGTTAAAAGTATCAGGAAGGCGAACCAATTATTTACATTCTTTACATGTTAATGGCGTTACAATTTGATTTTCCGTACGTTAGGTACGTTAAAAATTGTTCAGGTGGGTAAACAGTTACATGTTACATGTAATCAAATAAATTATAGATATTGTTTAAAATTATCTTTACTAAGTAGGTACCTATGATCTTTTTACCTACAAAGTTTAACAACACATCTAAGGGGCCGTCCATTAATCACGTGAGGCTTGAAAGGGGGGGGAGGGGCTCCATAAAAAATCACGAAATATCACAAGGGGGGAGGGGGGGGAGGTAAAGTGATATATCACGTGTATTTATTTTTTCGGCAAGCGCGAGATACTCAACTGAAAAGCGGCGTTACACATATTTATTTCTTCGTCAAACGCGTACAAAATCGTAAACGGTCAGACGAACTTTACTGTCCCTCGATACCAAGAAGTCGAGTGGGCCGGATGGTATTCCCGCAATGGTGCTAAAGACGTGTGCTCCCGAGTTGACTCTCGTCTTAACGCGCTTATTCTCGCTATCTTACATCACTGGATTAGTACCGTCTTCGCTTCGTGGAAAGTCGCCCTAGTACATCCCATCCCCAAAAAGGGCGATCTCAGTGACCCGGCCAATTACAAGCCTATAGCGATAACTTCCCTGCTTGCTAAGATGATGGAGCGTGTCATTAACACGCAACTCCTCAGATATCTGGAGGATCGCCAACTGATTAGCGATCGACAATATGGTTTTCGCCATGGTCGCTCAGCTGGCGATCTTCTAGTTTATCTATAATATGTAGGATAATATCTATAATAAAATAATTGCTTTTTACAAAAAAAATAACCGACTTCAATCTTGATAAGTAGAGATAACTCAAAAACTACTCGCCAGATGGCGCTCAATTCAACATGTAAGTGTAAAGTTCTCGTCACTACAAATTAATGAAGCCCAAACACTAGATAACTGCAGTAAATCGTTGAGGAGTTCCCTCGACTGTCTTTCGGCTTCATCAGATCGACTCCAGATCTTCATGAAATGGTAGCGCTTTAATGTACTTATGATAACATGAACAAACACACTAGTTGTCCATACAATTTTCGAAAGTTCCCCTCGATTTCTCTGAGATGCCATCATCAGACCCTGGTTTCCTTTTCAGGGGACCCCACTACGCATATCTACTTTACAACAAAAAAAGAATTATCAAAATCGGCCCATAAACGACGAAATAATCGCTGAACGTACATAAAAAAAAAGCATATATACGGTCGAATTGAGAACCTCCTTCTTTTTTGAAGTCGGTTAATTAGATGATACTTAATGCTTATACCAGTATCCATACCAATATTATAAATGCGAAAGTTTGTCTGTCTGTGACGTTTTCATGACTAAACCACTGGTCCAATTTGGATGAAATTCGGAATGAAAGAGTCACACCTCACAGTCACAGAGATACCCTCCTTTTTTTTCAAAAATCAACACCTAATGGGTTGAAATAGGGGATGAAAGTTTGTATGAAAAATCTGCACCGCATGAATGATTTCGATGAATTTTCCCAGGAAGATAGTTGATGACGTACCCCCTTCCCCATTTCCCCGGTTTGCGATATAAACGAATTCAACGCGGGCGAAGCCGCGGGCAAAAGCTAGTTTTATATAATTGTATTAAAAAAAAGATTCTTTAGAGGTAAGAAAAAATACACGTGATAAGGGCGGGGGGAGGGGGGGTAGCCTTAAATCTCACCATGTATCACCAAGGGGGAGGGGAGGTTAAAAAATGCCAAAAAAAACATCACGTGATTAATGGACGGCCCCTAAAGGAAAAAGGTGCGCATAATATCTACTTTTAGATTTACAAGTGCAGTCAAACTATTATTTGCTAAAATAAAACAAGAGTTTGATGCGATAGGTACCTATAAGTACCTATGAAACTGTGTAGGTATCAGTTTGTATTCTATCTAAAACAAGTGCCAAACAAGAAACAAATAACATATAGGTACACATGTCCATCAACGGTCCCACATGTTGAGCACTTAAATAATTCGATACAAAAAATGTCCTTCCCAACGACCTTTCAACCAATCCTTGACGCGACTGTGCGCCTGCGATGTACCGTGTGCTATCGGTACTTATGTTTATGGAAAAAAGGTTTCAACGGAATTTTATGTGCTCTTAGTCCGGAGCGGTTCTTCATAGCTGTCTTGGTTTTTATTTAATGCGTTAAATGCTAACGGCGTCCGATAACCCCGAACGCAAGGACAAGCTAGTCCGAGCCTTCGCCCGGTCGGCCGGCCTCTTCACGCTCGCTTCCATCTCGACTCGTTCGCTAGGTTTTATTAATGTCCCGAACTAGTTTACCGTCTCTTTTTACCTGTACGTGTTTGTGGATCACATGAATATTGGTAATCTACAAATTATTATCGGCTTAATTATAGGTGTCCGTAAGGCCTCGTTGTTCCATTAAGTATTTATTATTTGGTCTTGCGGGTCGCTTCAAAGGTTGCCTTTGGGATTGAATAATTTACTTGAATAGATAAGGTTACCTACACTGTTACACATTCAGAACTCATTTTGATAAATGTTATATTTATTGTTTGATGAAAAAAATATATCTATGGTTCGCGTGTAATTATCTCTGGTTCCCTGATAGATCTGTTTCGAAAAGTGTTACAGAAGCTAATAAAGATTTGTCCATAAATACATAGAAGATAATATATAACGCAACAAAACCCAAAATATCGATTTAAAAAAAATGTCGTTTTTTTGCGGTTTTATTCGCGCTAACATCAAAACGGTTAATGGGTGCGGTTTTTACTAATATGCTGTGCTGTAGTAAGCTTTACCCCCACATACAAAGTGTTTGTCTTATTTTAATTTAATTGGTTCAAAACTAAAACGTTATGTTAGCCTAAAGAAACACATCTAACAATTTCTGAATGTGGCTACTAAGGGACTGGTTTCCCGAAGCGAAGCGAGGGCTGGTTAACTAGTTATTAAAATGCCCATCCATAATATTACCGTTCCGTATTATAACTTTACTAATCCACAATGATACGTATTGACATGTAATAAAACAATATCAATTTACTAGTTATTAATCAACTAATAGTAACAATAAACAATCCAAGTAACAGACGTAGTTATGACGAAATCATAGATTGGTGTATTGGCAAGCGATAACGATATATCGATATAGTGATTCATAGTTGAAATAACATTATTTTGAAGTTAATTACCTGAATGAATTACGGTACATTTTTAACAAACTTCATCGCACAAATTTTTCAAGGTTTTATTCCCAGTCTATGTCTAACGAGTCGTGTTCGAAGACCAAATGCATCTTAATTACATATCTGAAATACGTGGAATAAGCCCGGCCTATTTGAGAGTCACTAATTATTGCTAAAACGCGAGGCTGCCTTTAATGGCCAAATAATGAGTGTTCGCATTCAAGGTTGCCCCCACTGTTCCTCGACAGGAAACGGCAAGTAACTGAATAGATATGGACATGGTAATTGCGAGGCCTTGACTTACCGTTTTAGAATAAAAACCGCACTATTTAAATAGACCTCGTTAACAATGACTTCAATGTTGGTTAATGTAGGTACGTGCATATGGTAATGTGGAAATGGAGGCTGCAAACGTTCATTTTTGTCTTCTGACGATTTTAAACTACTTCACTGAATGTTCGAAATGGTTCAGTAAAGTTAACTGGCGGCTACCAATGATTTTCAGACTAGAATAAATTCCAGATAATAGTGAACGAAGTTCTCATTAAGATGCCGGGTTTGATCGTAAACAATGATGCGCGATTCAAAGAATATTAATCGAAGTTGAGGTCTGGTTTCCAAATGTCTGCAGAGCGCTTAGAGCTAATAAATATACGATGGAGGTACTACTTTTTATACTTAGATAGAAGTGACAGAGCTAAGACGGTTATTTTATTTGTATTTTATCCTCTTATTACATAGTATGTAGTAAACAAGCCTTGTTTTGCTTTGGTAAACCTAGGTTATTATTTCATATTTTCACACGAAATACTATGTTAACTTTGTGTGTTAACTTTTCGATATAAAACCGCCAATAATATTTTTATAAAGGTACTATATTATTACATACTATACTTACTATACGAATTGGTTACAGAATCGAATTACCCTACCCCTACTCCACGTAGTCTTGTATGCCGTACCCCTAGTGTTTTTTAGAACCCGGAGGCGCGGAGGGAGGGCAGCCCCCGCCCGCTGTAACAAAACGCAGACACCCGGGCGAGCCGGAGCGGTTGAGGCTGGTCGCCGAAGGCGACCAGCAAGACCAAGCTGCGCAGGCGAGCGTGGGTGTCTGTGCTTTGTTACGCAAGGGCGAAGGGGCTGCACCTTCCGCAGCACCGGAGACGTCACGGTTCGAAGTTATGCCCTATTTTCCGCGTTTTTACGATTCGACCAAATCTCGATCGATTGGCCAGATCGATCATTTCATGATATGAGCAAATCTACGATGTGGCCACGACATCAACACAAATTGGTACTCAGGTAGCCAGTCTTCCGCAATTTAACGATGTACCATCCGTTACTGTGCAGACTAACTGGGTAAAGTGCAAATAAGACCTTTTTTTACACTTTAACGTATCGTATCAGTGTATCTGCAGATTACCTAGTTAATTTGCACATTAACTTATTATGCATTTTAACGGTAACATATATACGTCTTTGGAAGCAAATTCCCCCGGGCTAAATACAGTTACATATTGACTCTATGAAAACTTTGTAACATAAATACACGAACAATAATAAATAAATAAATATGTACTAAGCCGTCTGAGTATTGGAAATAAGTTTTAAATATCCAATTCCAAAATTATTGGTTCTTATTTATGCTAAGTGCGGACAATACAGCTAATTATTTATTTAGGTATTCGAATTGACACTTTTACGTACGTTGACAATGAATACAAATTAGGCAGTTCATGGTCTATCAACGAACTTACCTTATAAATATTGGTTGGTTTATTACAATTCTAGACAATGGTTGGTTTAAATTTTGTTTCATGAAAAAATTTAGTTTTCCTGAACTCTTATGTTGTATGAGCACTGAAATAAAAATTAAAAGATATTTTTGAGGTAACTTTTGAAAACTTAATGTGAGGTAAATTTAACTTTACACTCACGCTGAACCACACGATCTCCATAGTGCTGTGGACATTATTAATTCCAACCTGGCTAAAATATTTAACTGGTCCCGGCACTACGGAATTTCAGTGAACCCGGCGAAGTGCCACGCCATCCTAGTTGGTAGTTCAAAATTATTAGCCGGGATCGATCGAAACTCCCTTCCGGCTCTTTATTATAATGGTAATGTAATTAAATTCTCTGAATCCGTAAAAAATCTTGGCCTCTACATCGACAGTACACTTGGATGGCGCGTTCAAACCGTTGAAATCTGCCGTAAAGTCAATGCTTCTTTGCGCTCCCTCTACCGACTCAAAAACTTCTTGCCAATAAAGACCAAATTGTTGTTGGTTAACACGCTTATTCTACCCTTAATTGATTATGGGGACGTGTGTTATCCTGACCTTACTGAAGATCTTCTTAATAAATTAGAGCGCCTCCTTAACAACTGTATACGTTTTATCTTCGGCTTAAGAAAATATGATCACATCTCGCTATTTCGCCGTAAACTTAAATGGCTCACAATTCGCCAGAGGCGTAGCTCTAGGATTCTCCTTTTACTATTCTCGATCTTAAACGATCCTAATTCTCCACAGTATCTTAAGGAATACTTCCAATATCGCTGTACTACTCACGATAAAACGCTTCGTTCGAGTAGTAACCTTAGAGTCAACATTCCACCGCATAGTAGCGGATTTTTCCACTATTCGTTCAGTGTACAGGCATCGTTACTCTGGAACTCCCTGCCCGTTGAGTTGAGGAAGGCTCCTACCAAGTTCGCCTTTAAGAAACGTCTACGAGAGCATTATATAAATTCGACTTTTATTTGACTTGTATTCATTCAAACTTTCCAAGATATTGTGCACAAATATAATATGTATGTATGTATGTATGTATTATGTATATATATTATAATATCTGTATTGGTGGTTACATTATGTATATTATTTTATATTATGTAGGTATATTATATTTATTTCTGTGTTTGGCTATATGTCATCTCATATTATCATTTATATGGTTTCATATTTTTTCCAATTAATTTTAAAACTTCAATGTTATTTTTAACACCTGCCATCTGCCTTTTCCACATCCACCCAGTGCTGACTGGCAGAGAATGCCTTTTGGCATTAAGTTTTTGTCCTTGTATACCTTTTGTAAGGTGTTACAAAATAATTAAATAAATAAAATAAATAAATAAATTTTTAAATAGTATCCATTTGGCTTCAAATCATTAATGATCCACTACTGAGAACGGTTCTCTCCTCATATGAAGAGTACTCAACCACGCTGCTCCAGTGTAGATTGATGGAGAAGCACTGTTATTTACACTCCTAAATTGTTTAGAAATTTTTGTTTTAAAACGAAATAATCGTAGCGAAACAAACTAATACAAGTTCAACCTTTATAGCCACCTCGAAAACTGATTTTTTTTACTGAATTGATTATTCAGTATCCGTCCAGCGATTTCATTCACATTGATCTGGTACGGTACGCAACAAGCTCAATGACCCCGTATAATAAGGCTTCGTAAAAAGAATTAAAACAGTGTCTGTTTTTTTATTTTTTTTATTAGGTATGTATTACGTGTTATAATAAATAGTAGGTAGGTACTCACTACTCAGTTACTCGACGACATAAAAAAGCAACTGTCGGTACCTACTAACAAACATCGCATGTTAAAAATTATTGTGACACACGTCTGGTTGGTTGCGTTCCGAGAATCTGGTATAAAGCAAAGGCTTTTAGAAAAGCCAAACATAAAAATATTTACGCGTATTTGTGGAGCTTAAGTGCCGCTATAAACATTGACAACGTGCACGGGAATTTTAAGTATGTTTTTTGAAAATTACGACCAACAATGGTGCTCTATGGATACCAAAATCGAGTCGGAGCCGTCACGCCTCGCTGCGCAGACGCATACAATTATTACAGGCAGCGTATAAAAAAGAATTCCCAACAATGCAGGCCTCGTCCTTGAGTCCCGAACAAAAGCCGAGAAAGGGCACAGGAACTCGTTTGGGCCAACCTTGGAACTTTCACTGACTACCTACGCACTTTTTGCTATATCTAGGATCGATGATAGTTATAATTCTAATATAATTTATTATAATCTATTTTGTAGATTTTAAATACCTATCTGACCAACTAGTTTAAATTAAGTTGCAAATTATTTCAATCAAATTAATCCCAATATAAGGTATTAGGCTCCTATATTAGGTACTCTTGAAATTTATGCGCATAGAAATGCAGGTTCCAAATTCCAAAGTTCTTATTGCAAAACGAATAGGAAACAAAAAGTTAACTAATAATACATTTTTAGTTTGCCTTTGTAAATATCGTAATATTTTCAGTATAATTTCATGTAGAAATCAGGTAATACATAAATGATAAACATAAATGTACAACATCAACGGCGGCGGATAGATTTAGGTAGAGATTGAATTTGTCACATTGCTCGCTGGCGCGCCAATTATTGTAATGCACACATACACAGACGTAGTGTAGGTGGGTTTGCGGAGGCGAGTATTACCGTTATGGAGGCACATACCAGTGACGTCAACGAGGCCTCATGCCTTCGACGCTGTACAGAATACGTTATAAACCGACTAGAACGCTCTATACTGTTCGACAAGTTTATATAACATTTACAGTTTAAAGTTTATTTATACTTGGTATCGTAATACTCATACATAATTTTTCTTCATATTACAGATCGTGACGTGTTTGGAGAAAGTAACATTGGAAAAAGCACATATGAAAGACGTACAAAGGAACCGAGAAGATTTATCTCTTCAATCCTTGGTGGCGATATACCATACGGCAGTCATCGAGGCCATGTTCTTACACAGGCAGAGAGGAAACAATATTTGCCTGTTGTTGCAGATGATAAGAAAACAGAAGACAAGCCTTTAATAAAAGAAGAAAAGGATCCATTAGAAAATGATCCTGTTGTCTTGCCCTCTCGGAATTCACCAACACCAGAAGCGACGCCTTCTCCAGGCATTGACAATAATATCACCTGCCAAAAAGTGTCTGTCATTCAGCGAACACCATCACAATCTCAGTTTCGAGATAGTAAAAAGGAATTGTCAGATGTTACCATTCCAGCAACATTACCCACCTCAGAGCCAGAGCAAGACCAACCTATTGATTATGCTATCGCAAAGAAGCGAGGTGAATCAGAAGATGAAGAAACGGAAAAGAAAATCAGAGAGCAACGAAGAACCAGTAGCTCTAAGATTGCTAATAAGATTCTAGCCAGACCAGTTTTAGTTCTCAGAAATTGCCCGGGAAATAAAGTTCCTGGAATAATGAATGCTGCTGCCGGCCACGGTCGTTCAACGGGTGGCAGTGGTTCTAACTCTAATTCTCAGAGTACAGGCGGATCAGGAAGTTTTAGCTCAGGAACAGGAAGTGCTGCACCTAGCTCAGGTGGCGGTGGTGCACTTGGTGGTGGCTCGGGCAGTGGCGGCAACGGTCGTGATGGCCGTTCTAATTACGGACCAAACAGCCCACCGACAGGAAGTCTTCCTCCTTTCTACGAAACTCTTGGACCATCAACTAAGAGTGGACAAAACTCGTTCAATGCTAACAGCACATTCTCTAATGAATTCAATATCATTAATGGCTTTAATATGGACTGTGAAAATAATGAAAATACCACAAATTTCCCTGAACAAAGTAAACAATATTCGTTAATGCAAAATGCGCATTATGGTCTAGCTTTAAAAGATGAAGAAATTGATTACGAAAATAAATTAGAAAATATTGGAGCTATTGGCAATTATGGCAGCAACTTCGATGATTCTATGGTAGTGGACATGGGAGAAGATGTAATTGACAACTTCCAATTTTCAAACACCTTAACATTTTCTGGAACCAACGAAGGAATTATTGGCAATCTATCAGATTCAGCAGAAGATTTTGCTAGTCTGCTCAATAATCACGTAGAATCTATAACAGATTCAGATTTGCGTGAATCATCCTCGATTACACCTGATTCTGTACACAATCCTGTGGATATTGAATCATTAGCAGAACAAGTTAGCTTAAGTAGACAGTATTATGAAAAATCAAATTACTTAGCCTTTGCAGGCCAAGAACAGGGCTCTTCATATAATTTCGCAAAAGAGCGTCCAGATTTATTAATGCAATTAAACCCACTCCTACAACACAACGAGGGGCAGATGCAACAGTTACAAATTCACGTTCAGCTTCAACAAAGACAGCAAATATTATCTCCTGGATTCCCTTTCACTAGTCACTCCCTGGAATTAGATTCACCGACCGGCGTATCGCTTCCTTCACCAGGCGGCAACAACTCCCTGGATGGAAGCAGTCACATCGAGACATCATCGCTCAGCCCTGCTGCCGCTGTAAGTCTGAAGAAAGGCTCTGTCACCGATAGCAAAGTGCAAATCTTGCAACAAAGGGTAAGCATTACTTGATTTTAAGGCGAAGCTTGATAATATCTTCAATGTCATCTACTCCAAAATATTGTAAACTAAATAAGATGACATCGAAGTAAAAAAACGTTATAATATAACGCTGAGCCTGAATCAACTTATGCTTCAACCTACTGCAGTTATATCAATTATATCTCTATCCTAACCATGGGACAGCTGTAATTGATTAAGCTCAGCTTTATAATAAATAAATAAATAAATTTAATTTTACAAAATTCATTTGAAAAAGCTGTCCTCAGGGAATATATTGACACTTACAAAAATTTGCTATTTACAGTTGGGTTTACCTGCAGAACTTCCGCTGGAATTTATTAATGGTGGTCATGGCGTTAAGAACCCATTAGCCACAGAAGCCAATGCGAGGCAGAGAGAAGAAGAGAAGAACAAGCAAGTTTTGGTTAGCGAAGACGACCCAACAAAGTTCGTTTGTCGAGTGTGCTCTAAGAACTTCAGCTTACAGAGGCTTCTGAACCGACATATGAAATGTCATTCAGATGTTAAAAGATACCTTTGCACTTTCTGCGGTAAAGGTTTTAACGATACATTTGATTTGAAACGACACACAAGGACACACACTGGAGTGAGACCCTATAAGTGTAATCTATGTGAAAAATCATTTACCCAAAGATGCTCCCTGGAATCCCACTGTTTGAAAGTGCATGGAGTGCAACACACTTACGCTTACAAGGAAAGAAGGACTAAGGTAATTTGAACATTTTAATTTTAATACTTTGATTAGAGCAACATTACAGTTAGAAAGAAAAATATAAATCGATGACCCTAATAGCAATCACCGTAGTTGAATATTAAATGATTGAATATATTATATTTTTGAATATCCTACTAATATTATAAATGCGAAAGTTTGTAAGGATGTATATGTGAGTGAGTGAGTGTGTGTGTTTGTTGCTCTTTCACGCAAAAACTACTGAACGGATTTTCATGAAACTTTGCAGTAATATAGCTTAGACATCGGAATAACATAATTTGTTAAAATTTATAGAGATTTTTGACGGAACTGGTTTCCCGAAGCGAAGCGAGGGCGGATTTACTAGTATTAAAATAAATACAATAATGAATTTATAATATATGTTATACAGTACCCGGTAAGAAATAATGCACATCGGTATTCAGAAAGAGATAATCGGTTAGTTTCGGCTTTGTAGAGCGTTGTCCTTACTACACAGTCCTAACCGGTGATTTGTCACTTTTCTTTCGAATTCGGTAGAAGACGGTCACGTTCACTCATAAATAAATAATTATAAAGTGTTGTTAAAACCTCCAATGGAACATCAAATTATTATTACTACGAGTATAAGCTGTACTTGATAGGGTGCTTTATCAGCTCTTAATAGATATTGCAAAATTAGTGCAATGTGCGAGAGAGACAACGCTCGACAAAGCCGTAACTAACCGATGGTCTCTTTCTGAAGATCGATGTGCATTATTTCTTGCCGGGTACTGTATGTTGTCTTACATGATTATTTTGTTTTGATTTAACTAAGAAAGCAGTAGTTATAGCTATACCCGAGTACCTATGTTCACTTCAGTTTGAATTATGAACCTACCTCTTATGCTTATGTGCCTTAAGCTTGTGTGCATATTACGATTTACTTACCTATTACTCGCGCATAAAGACAAACATTAAAAGAAAATTTCGTTCTTTGTTCTCCATACCATTCCGAAATATATGCGAATAGGTCCTTAACTCTTTTACTGAAAACCCAATCGCAGAAATGAGTGTTGATGATTAATTTAGTGGGCTCATGAAGGATAAACAATAAGCTTTTTTTACTTATTATAGATGTATGTTTGTGAAGAGTGTGGCCATACAACGTCGGAGCCAGAAGAGCACTACATGCATCTAAAGAAACAGCATCCTTACTCCCCGGCGCTGCTGAAATTCTACGACAAGCGACACTTCAAATTCACGAATGCAACGTTCGCCAACCAACTGTTAGGACAACTGCCGATGCCTGTCCACAATTAAATGTAATGGGTGTCGAACTACTCCTCATATAACAATTCTGTGCACAGTTTAATAGTTCTTATTAAATTATTAAACACTTTCATCAAGTTATAATTGAGAAATGCGAATTTATTCCGTCCGATTAGTGATAAACACAAACTTTTTATACACCTGAGTTATCCTAGTACGTATAAAATTGTGTTTAAACTGTGCACAGAATGTTTCTTTATGTTAGTGATTAAAGCTGTCTTCCGAACTAAATGTAGACACCGCATTTAAAGTGTTATACGTTCGTGTAACATTACAGAACGTAAGATTTTTGGTTCTTAAAATACCTTTAATTTTTTAACAGTCGAATAAATAAAATCTACTGCCTTGTCTTAGGCATGACTGCAATTAAAAAATCAAAGTATCGGGTATTATGTGCAATCTTTGGTGATGGTACGGGATTATGTTTAAGCTTAGTGATAATGTTAGTGTAGTGTAATGTTTGGTTAAGTTCTTAAAATCCTTGAAAGTATGCTAAAATGGATATCGCTTCATTTCAATTCAGCGCAGGGAGGGTAAACGTAGTTTCTTGATTGGTGCTAAACGCGTGTGGAACTAGAATCGCTGACTTGAAATGAAGCAAAAAATTATAGTTCGGATGACGTTTATTGTCCGGATTATAAATTGAACGATCAAGATTGATTCTGTCAACGAATTTTGCTTGGCAGAAATAAATCTACATCATGGAATCTCTTCCTCAATTTAGTGATATTAGCTTCTAATTTGTCTCACAAAATACCTTTTAACACAAAATACGTCACAATTTCTGTGTTTAATGATGTACTTATAAAATTAATGTTATGTTTGTTTTTTGTTGGTACTTAAATCATTATTTTGGAAATTATTCAATTAAAAAAATGAACTGATGGGTTCTCTATTATGTCGTACCAAGTAAAATGCATTTGTAGAAGTATTTATATTATTTAAATTATAGAATTGATCGGATACAGTCTGTGCTGTGAGTGTGAGTAAGAATTAATTATTGTATTGTGTATCTAAGTTATTTAATGCGTTATTGTTACATTATTAACTTAACATCGAGGTAACGTTGGGAGGAGCGCTGCGACTTTAGGACTTATAAGGAAACTATGATGCTCAATTTTGGTACATTTGCGCTTTCACAGCGAAGCTTGTGGATATAATAAAAGAAAAATTGTAAATATGTCTAAATTTAGTAAATAATAGTTAAAATTAAAAATAATATTATCTACTTATTTAAGTAGTACCTAATTAGCGTTTATGAGATTTTAAAAAGATAATTGTTATAATATTTTGTACAATTGGGTAAGTTTTATAGATCTGAACAGTTATATTGGCTTATCATTACGGAACTGGGTTGTATTCCTCGATATTGTGATAGCGCAATGCCTGGGTTATACCTTTTAATCATTTGCATTTACTAGCATTTTTATTCCATTGTCAAGCTGTAGTTTCATATTTTAGAAACAAACTCTTGTTACTCTATATTGATAAGCAATATATCATGATTTAAACATTTCTCTTAACTAGTTTTATTTCAACCACTTGATTTCTATCCAGTGATTGAATTGCACCCTGACTCTCTGTACTCGTATAAGTATATTTATACGTTATATGTATACTACACTGACTGAAGTCTAATTTGTTGATTTATTCTTTGATATTACTTTGATAGTAGGATACAAAGTGCATGATTTTTCGAGCAACACATTATTTAAAAATAATAACATAACGTTAAAATTAAATGTTAGACGCGAAAAGTTGGAATCCATAATACAAATGAAATTAAATTGAACTTCTCTACCACACTAGATTTTTCCTTTTTTTGATATATACCTATAGCTTATTTTTGTGGTTTTTCGTTAATTTAAAAACAATACGATACGATCTTCGGAAATCGAATGAGATCGATTCAATGTCATACGATTCAGATCGTGAATCGATTCATGGATTTGCGATCCATTACGATCCAAAAAATCGAGCATCCCTAGACTGTAGATTTTTGTAATGAATTATTGTCACACGGCCGGCTACGGTGCCGCTACGGCGTAGCACACACTTTGATGATGTTATAATTAGGAGTAACGTAACAGGTAATGTATATTTGTATTTCTTCATTTCAATGAAAAAGGGCTTTATATTTATATTTTCATTAAAAATATTCATTTTAAGAAGCTCTATTTTCTACCTCTGGTTTAGCCTTTAACCGATCAACCATCTCTCTGTTGAGTAAATTTCAAAATAGGGGCGGAGATTTTCGCAGGAAATGATTCTTAATTGTATTAGTTTACTGCTACTGCGTACCTAATTATTCGGCTTTAACCATCAATGTCGAACATTCAGGTGAGGGATCACCTTTTTTGTAGCTCTTTATAAATATTAACATCTACCTTCATGATTCATACGTAACGATTGATCGGTGTAACTCGTAACTAGGGATGCCCGATCTGAATCGATCTTTTAGAAGATCGATTCACGGCAATACGATCTACCGATTATTTGAATCAATTCAACAGGTTGCGATCTTCGTCTGAATCGAATCGTATGCCAGGAAGATCGTATGAAAAAAATAGTATCATTAAAACTGTAGGTAACAACCTTAACAACATGATCTTTGTAGTGTTGGCGGTAAAAGAATAAAGATCTACAAAACTGTTTGTTCTTTATCCACGACAATGTAAGATTACCTACCTACCTTCAGTAAGATTGAGATTGGTTTCGAGTTACACCGATCAATCTAACGAGTAACGACCAAAAATTAAATACGAATTAATAAGAATAACTCAAAAACTACCCGTCAGATGTTCAAATGTATATGGGATCACACGCGAAGCACGCTTTCCGATAAGAGAGAACTATCGAAATCTGTTCACACAATACAAAGTTAACAGGTGACACAAAAAAGCTGTCGAATTGAGAATTATGTGTAGAATCACAGACATCGATGTGTTGTTGGCCGATAAAGGAACGAAAGATCCCTTTTTGCCAAATGCTATAATTTTTTCGGTCTCCGGTAGTGAGCGAACCATTTACGGCTTTTAAGAACCATATAGCTGACAAAGCAGGTCTAATCATGACTACTGGTGGATTCATCTTGCTTGTAAGAGTCCAAGCGTCCTGCAGTCTTGTTATGAATGGTGTACCATGAGCAGGTGAATACTAGGTTTTCTCGTGAATAGCATAACGCACCAAACTTAAAGATTGAATGATCCATAAATACTTTCCGTTACATTACTATATTATGATGGAAATTTTTGATACACGGTAAACTATTTACTACAGACCGAAACAATCTAATTACATATTCGGTATTTAAACAACTGTTCTGTTGGATATTTTTAACTTTTCAGTAGGTTGTAAACCAATTAATATTGCTGTTATTTTCTTTTTCACAAAGTAGATTTTTACTTAACAAAGATTTTTTTAGATTTAAGTCGATGTTGCAGGTCACTTCGTTAATATCCTGCTTATCAAAGGATCCTGGGTTTTTTTCCCCGTCTCCCGGGAGGACAAAAATCTGGGTACCACAATACCAATTAACTAAGACGCAGTATATATTATAGAGTAAGAGCCCGCGACGCGCAGACCTTCGTTATATTATAAAAGCTGAAAATTCTTCTATATACGTCCCATATACAGGTATAAGCAAACCCAGCCTATGCAACCTGGGTCGCGGTGGCTTTGGCAGGTAACAGGTAGTAAAGGTGGGTAAAATTGTGTTTCAAATTTGTGATAGCATAAAACTTAGTTTTCATATATTTTAACTTACAATCATATTAGAAACCGCCTCGTCTATTGGCGGACACTTAGGACGGTGGCAACCCCTTGCCAGACACCCTCACAGTCTAATTATTTATAAATCTACTTTCGTCATAGTATAAAATCTGACTTTTATATATGTTATTCAGAAAATTATACGAATAATGTTTCCACAGTCCGCAGTCACTTTCGATGGTTCCCCTATCTTCCCAGACACATTGAAGTCTACTCCAGGCGTGCGCGCGATGAATATACATGTAGGTTGGTGCGAGTGAAATAGCACGATGTATACTCTAAACTTATCAAGAAAATTAATTATGTAGATTTATTAGGTTTACTTAAGTGAGCATTGTTCCAAATCGCACAAATATAATTAGCTCGTAAAAAATGCTGCAGTAGCTCATTTTAAAAGGTGGTAAACTGCTAGCATCAAAATTTCTCAATTTTTTTCGATTGAAAGCCTCATTAATATTAGATACTTTATACGAGTCTATAAACATCTGAACTCTAGCAGCATCAACATCAATTACATTCCGAGCATTATATACACTGCATATATATTTCTGAATACTATTAAAAACGTTCTTTCGTTCATCGCTGTCCTCCATTAATTCGCTTTCGCCAAACTTAATAAAAGCTTTTTGGTACTCGTCGAATTTTTTTAATAGTTTATAAGGTCTCAATTTTCCTTTTCTAAATAATGCCGGATTGTAATCGCATCCTGTAATGGCGTGGAAACCAGTCAAGCTTCGACACATGGATTCTCCTAATTCTATTCTATTCTCCTCGTCCTCATCAATGTAAGGTGCGTGTATCTTCGTTAGATCCACGTACCTTACATTGATGATCACTGATGAGGACAAATCCACAGAATGGAGTAGCAGTGATGAAGATAATGGAAATACCGACGATGACGATGGAAATAATTGATTTTTTTTAAATTTAACAATAACAATGTTTGAAACTTTATTTTTTGCTTTGTTTTGTAATGGCTATAATTAAATGTATAATTTAATTCTTTTTCCACTGATTTCATTACGATCTAAATTATTTTCTCTCCTTATAGTAAAACCAACATACATACAAATTTATCTCCTTAACTTTAAACTTCTAGAATTTTATCATCAACTGCCGATTTTTCTTATTATTTTCTGCACAATACTTAAAAAAATATCAATAGATATTTTTTACAACTTTCTTAAATCATAACTTGATTCCATAAAATTCACTTGAATTCATTCTTGATGATGATTTAGTTGAATAAAAAATTTAATGATAATTTTCTAAATTGAATGATTTCATAATTTGTTTTAAGAAAATTTTTTTACATCATTTTTTTTAAAATTACACTTTTAATCCGTTATAAATCTACATAATTAATTTTCTTGATAAGTTTAGAGTATATATCGTGCTATTTCACTCGCACCAACCTACATGTATATTCATCGCGCGCACGCAGTAGACTTCAATGTGTCTGGGAAGATAGGGGAACCATCGAAAGTGACTGCGGACTGTGGAAACATTATTCGTATAATTTTCTGAATAACATATATAAAAGTCAGATTTTATACTATGACGAAAGTAGATTTATAAATAATTAGACTGTGAGGGTGTCTGGCAAGGGGTTGCCACCGTCCTAAGTGTCCGCCAATAGACGAGGCGGTTTCTAATATGATTGTAAGTTAAAATATATGAAAACTAAGTTTTATGCTATCACAAATTTGAAACACAATTTTACCCACCTTTACTACCTGTTACCTGCCAAAGCCACCGCGACCCAGGTTGCATAGGCTGGGTTTGCTTATACCTGTATATGGGACGTATAGGTATAGAAGAATTTTCAGCTTTTATAATATAACGAAGGTCTGCGCGTCGCGGGCTCTTAGACCATTATTATTTCTTTTCTTCCTTCTTACTTGGTCAGAATAGGTCAATTATTCGTCCTATTACTATTGCCTATGTGCGTCGGTAACCACTTATGTACTGTCTCTTGACATTTGCTCGTTTGTCCACAATTAACATAAAGAGATAGGCATGGGAGTATTTCATTTAGCTGTTTATGATCTTTTATTTGTTGCTGCACAAACAATAACTTTGGTAGGGTGATGTGTGAAAGCGTAGGTACATTTTGTTCCATACGCACTGAACACGTGATTAAAACGCAAATTACGCAAATAAAAATATAATTACATAATTTAAGAGTTGGAATGTCACCTAATTAATAGGCATTTTAAGTAAGCCAGCTCATTAATAAACGCGACCGAAACCCATTTATTATTCTAGTAGGTACCTACTAAGCTCCAGTCTTTCCAAAATAAGTCAATGCAATAAACATTTAACTTGTAAAATTAAGGAACACTTACCTTGAATAAAATGAATATTTTAAGGCTTTCCACTGAAGTTGTCACTAACTAAGTATAGATACTCCGTTCGCATTCGATATGGAATTCGTTTTAATGACGATCCACACAAATGCCGGCAATGCGCCACTTTGATTATGATTTCATAAATTGCAGTCAGAAAAAAAACGATTATTATTTTTTAATGACAGGATTAAATTAAGCAATAAAAAATATAAACAAAAAAAATCGGCCAAGTGCGAGTTGGACTCGCGCACGAAGCGTTCCGTACCATTATGTATAAAAACGCCAAAAAAATCTGGTCTGTTGTATGAAAGCCTCACTTAAATATTTACTTTAGTTTTTTGTAGCCACAAGCAACGCCATCTCTTGGACCGAAAGGTAACTAATTTATCGCTGAAGCGTCGAAGCCATATTTCGACTTAAATATTTATTTTATTCAGTGTTTTACTATTTGTTGTTGTAGCGGCAACAGAAATACATCATCTGTGAAAATTTCAACTGTGTAACTATTACGGTTCATGAGATACAGCCTGGTGACAGACGGACGGACGGACGGACAGCGAAGTCTCAGTAATAGGGTCCCGTTTTACCCTTTGGGTACGGAACCCTAAAAAGAAAAAATATGCAAAAACATAAAATTAATGACACGACATTGACAAAAAAGATCGCACACGGCAAATGTCCGTTGCAAACCAAGACGCTGATCTTCAGGGCAACCCTTTGCAGTGGGTAGTTCGAGCTTAGTGGTCAAAAATTATATATTATGATGTAGATATGGGGTTATTGAAATTAAATATACAAAGTTATAATGATTCCATTTCATTTATTGTAATTGTAATTCTTCATAAAATTCTAATTGCTCTAAAAGGAACACTTATTTGATATAAGCAAGGCCGTGTGTTTTTCTTACTGTTCTAAGAACTTACCATTAGCACATCTATACCCTAATAAATAGTACCTCATTTGATTTGAAAAACGTATTTACTATTACCATTGATTACGTCTAATAACATAAGCAGATGGTTTTGTAACCGGAACAAAAACGAATTCACATTTTACGATGCGCTAAAACTTTTTTTTTAATTTAAAACAATTCATAAAATATAAAATAAGTAGTAAATATGCCACAAATAGATCCACAAACAACATTTTATTTTTAATTTCTGTTTACTTTGTTCATAATAGTGTATTCGATTTGTTGCACGAAGTATACTTTGTGAATGTAGATGTAGATTATGCAAATATTTTGTGCTGCTAAAATCGAGACTGAAATTGTAAATTAACGTATAAAGATGTTATGCGCCTTGTTTCATGACCTACATGAATATCGATTAACAAGATGCTATAAAACCTACTCAATGAATAACATTACAGAAAAAGCAAAATCTTGTGATTGATTCAACTTTTCATATTTTTATGTTGTCACTTGTAACATGTATGTAGCTCTTACCAACAGCAATGTTCTTCAACCATACCTATATAGTACATACAAAATAGGCTAAAATGTGGACTATATATCTATGCAACAATCGATAAGATACCGCAACTTTCTAAAAATATGCTATAATCATTATTACTAAGCTGAATAAATGTCATTATTAAAAGTTTGCAAATGCATGATAGCAATAGTATTTTTTTTTATGTAAATCGAAAGTCAAACCAGCGACAAAAGAACCTATGTGAAAATGTCAAATGATTTAATTAACAATACCATATTATATATAAATACTACTTGTACGTTTTTGAGCCCAGTATCATCACATTCGGTCCATAAAAAATATTTGTGATACATAATTCCAATATTACACAATCAGACATGTTCACGATAAAAAACAACATGGCAAAATAACTCAAACGTTTGTACGAGTATTTGTATGTGTGTCAATGTCTAATTTGTGTGAAATTCTCTATAATTATATCAGTACACCTTTTCTATCTCTACGTAAATGAAACGGTGGTGTGGCAATGTTTGTCGCCATGTTGGTTGGCAGGTCTTGTTTAGTTACCGAAGAATCTCCTTCTGTCGATGATCCACGCTTATCTTTTGTCATATGGGCCACCTGAAAACAAAACATTTAAATGAACATGTACTTGATCTTAACATATTATTATAGAACTATTATAGATGATCGAATTATTATAGTAGGGGTATTTTTTATGCAATCAATCCTTTAATGACGATTTTTATAGACCATTTATCAGTTTACCTGTTTGTCGCTTTTGTTATGTTTTGTAATTTCCCAATTCAATACAAATGTTGCGGTTGTTATTTCAAGTATTGGTGTTTCTTTGTAGAGCGTGTACGCTATTTCGTATTTTTGTGTATTCTTAATTGCATACATGCTTTATCGCATCTGTCAATGAAAACTCTCTCACCCACTGATCAAATCACTCACACTCATTAACCGCCCGAATCTTTGTGTGAGCGCATCTGCACGTGCGTGCTGTATAACTTAGCATAAATGATTTTATTTTCATCTGACATTTTATTTCTACCTATTCAAATCATAGAGATATTACACTAGAGGGCAGAAGCCAGGCTTCAGAGCGTACCTCGGATAAAAAGAGACGAAATCTTTAGTAATCACCTTTCTCTTTCTGGCTCGTCGGGATCGGAGAGAGATAGGTAATTACTGTTATCGTTGTTTCTCTTTCTAACCGGGGGCGATTGCAATGTATGGGCAGCCGTATGGCTCACCCACTCTAGTGTAATATCTCTATGATTCAAATGTATCGAAATGCCAATTAAATTCAAATTTGAATTATATAATGCTTGTGTGTCTAAATTAATTTCACATGACTTATAGACATTTGTAACCCTAGTCCCTAACCTGTAATAAATGATATTATTGATTGATTGATTGATAAGGACATGAACAACACTTCAGAATTGCGTGCACGTACGTGTCTATATATACGCTCGTACGGTGGGCCAAGAAAGTGGTATACCAGTTTCGACTTAGTTCCTCATCAAAAATTACATCAAAGTTCATAGTAAATATCACTGAAAGAGATGCATAATAATGACTTAAACCTATGGATGTTTGTTACCAGACCAAAGACGTCGATCGATAGTTTTTGCTAAGACCAATCGATCGATCGACGTCGATCCGTGCACGATTCGTGCCCGCTAACAAACAAACAAACAAGTACATTACCGCATCATCGATAACCCGGAACTGCCAGTTCCAGTGCACGCGGTAGAGGAAGGGGCGGTGGTCGAAGCGGTTGTCGTCGGGCGAGTACGCCTCCGCGTGGCACGCCGGCGTCAGCACCGTCATCTTGTGCCGGTTGATCGCGTAGCAGCGGAAAAAGTGCTTCACCTTCTCTGCTACCTGTTGGACATGGCAATAGGGTTCATTATCGGTGTGCTTCTATATGCTGAATTAACAGCGGTAGGTATCTAAAGATACTGGACTGGCAACATAAATCTAAACTATAGTGAATAGATGTTGCACGTCAGCTTCACAATAGACATTATTAAAACGGTGTTGGATATATCTGGTCAACCAGATGAGTCTTGTATTTATATGAACGTAACGTATGGCATTAACAAATACGGGTTATGAATTATGTGTAAATTGATACATTTACGCAATTTAAACGATATAAATGCGTATCGATTATTAGCACAAAATCTTTTTCATTATGTATTTATGAACATCCGTATCGTATCGCCCGCAATTCTCGCCTTTTACCGCCATTTAGTTCCAAAAACCCCTCCGAAACCCTCATCCTCACCTCAACCGGCGTACACCGATCAGCCCAAGTATGAACCAGCTTCTGGAACATGCTATACGGGCCGCAGTGCATCGTTTTCCGCAGCCGTCCGAACTGGGATAGCTCGGCGTACGTCATGCCCATGTCTTGCTCGTCGGTCTGCGCGACCCGCCCGTCGTCGAGCGGCTCTAGTTCTGCTGTTGGTGGCGCTTGCAGGATCTCCGAGAGGGATGGCAGGAAGAATCTGATGGCAAAATATGATTTTATATTATTTTTGTTTATATTAGCTGGTCCAGCAGATGTTGGTCTGCTTTTCTGTTACATATTACAATACAACATACTTTATTGTGCACACAAACGATATTATAAATAACTTAACAATCATTAAGACACAATAGGCAGTCTTATCGCTCTAGTAGCGATTTCTTCCAGACAACCTTAAAGTAAAGGACACAGACGTTTATAACTCGCATAAAAAATAGCAAGTAAGGAACCAATGATGTTTTAAATATCTATACTCGGATTTTTAATTAAACGGAGTAAAATGACATTTCGAGTGTTGCCACTTTTCAATGAAATAAAAATAGTGCTGGGGCAAAAATATCGCGTTATATATCGGCATTATATATCGGTATTATATATCGGCGCTGGAGCAGTCGTACTTGGTCATGTAGCCGCGGAGCGCCTCGTCCACGTTGGACGAGTATTTTTTCCACTTAAACACAAAACCACATACCGATTCTTAGCGTACTGCAAGAAAGCCTTCAGATCCGTCTTGGACACGCCCCCTATAGGGTTGACATCGGCGCTGGAGCAGTCGTACTTGGTCATGTAGCCGCGGAGCGCTTCGTCCACGTTGGAGGAGCCCAGCACTAACAAGCCGCCGGGCCGCCCGCGCACCCATAGCATTAGCTGCGCGAATAGGTAGGATAGTACCATTCGGAGACGCGCCTGGGTAAAGAAAATGAAGTGTCCGTAAGGTAATGAATTCATTAACTAATATCGGAATGAAATAAATGACATTTTACAAAAAAATAACCAACTTCAATGTCGAGATAACTCAAAAACCACTCGCCAGATGTCGCTCTAGTTTATAAGGGACCACATGAATAGTTGAAGAAATACACAGTCATGTGCTACACGTAATGTCACATAGGTTACTTTTTTTTTTCAAAAAATCGACCCTTAAAGACTCGAAATAGGGGTTGAAAGTTGGTATGAAAAATCTTAACCGCTTGACCGATTTCGACGAATTTCCTAAGAACGATAGTTGAGGACGCACTAATAATCTCAGACTCCATACGGAATACTTACTTGTATATTTTGCAAGGCGAGATTCTGTCTCGGGCAGCCGCCCTTGCCTCTGAATTTGGGTACAAGGCCAGTAGCCTTCGTAAATATTCCTAGCACGGCGCTCACCGCCGAGTCGATTACTATGGGAAAGTGATAACTTCCAATCTCACTGGCAAGCTGAAAATAAAATGTTTTCATTTAAATATATGTTATATTTAATAAAAATTTAAAATGACATAGGGTCCTACAAGAAGCGTGTCCGTCGCTTTAATCTTGGCCAGCAACGCTTTATTGACGCAGATGACACACTTATTATCAGATGACCTAATGCTCATGTGCCTGTTTAAGCCCTAAAAAAATTAAACTGGACACTTATAGCCCTAAACTAGGTTTCCCTGTGTGGTGGGTGTTATGGAGTCGTCCATAATTTATGGTCTGGGGGTACACCCAGACCATAAATTTAAACTCAATATTTAAATTCCGCTTCGCTGGGAATCGAACCAAGAACCCTATATGGTGACCATTGCGTCATATTTGCAAAAATACAAAAGAATTCAAAGCTTTATTCTAGACACTTTTAATGTTGACTGTACCCTATTGTCGTCTATTAAACACACGCAATATGGTACAATAAATAACTTAGTTGTGTAATGTGTTGTATGTTGTATGTGACAGTTAAGCCGGTTCGATAACCCTATTTTTGTATATAATACATTATTCATTTCACTAGCATTACAATTATTTACGCAGTTACTGGACAAAAATAGAATTCATACATTATCACACATTTAGGCAAACAATAGGTACTCGAACAATATTGCAACCGTAAAACATGAAGCAAATATAAAGAGGAGATGGTGTATGTAGACTTCCCTAAGAAACAACGCGTGAGCCTAAGAAACAAAGCGCGTTAGATCCCGCCCACTTCTTTATTTTCTATCTAACGGTCCATAGCAAAACTACTCGCTTCGATCTATATCGATTTTATTATGTAGTTTAACTATCTCACACTAGATGTCAATAAATGTAGGATATAACAGGGACGTACTCAATATAAGAAATGTGTCGCCATCTAATGTCGAGTAGACAGCACTTCATCCTTTTCTTGAAAATGTGAACGTCCATAACGCTGTGCACTGGACGGGCGCCGACGGTAGACTGACTTTTGGCCACGCCCACTGTGATGACGTCAGGACCCAGTTAAGTCACAGTGCACAGTTGCTTAGGCCGTCTCCTCTCTAATTTGCTTCATGCCGTACAATCTGCGCGTTTCCTGACTGCTCCGTATGCCGAGGTTACAAGGTTGCGTTCAAATCGCGTTTGAAGCGCGTAAACGTGAGTTGCCTGCGCGTCGTGAGCGCGTTTTAAAATAATATGCCGTGTGCTGGGGCTTTAAATCGGTTTAAAGAGATTTATTTCTCATTAAGACAATAGTCACTTACATGAGAACAATATTGGAAATAAAAATAAATGCTAGTAGTAATCCGGTAGGGTAGCTAAAAGGTAAAACAGTAATTTAATGACGGTAGTTGGAGAATGCGAGCTCGCTGTTACATTCATGTTATTATTCCTACTCGGTCTCGGTCGAATCATCGAGACCGGTGGTACAAGTGAAAAGCGTTTTTATACAATAGCAATATTATTATAAATACTTATAAGTCGATAGTTTTTTTTTTTTTTGAAAATACTAAGCGAGCTTGCTTCTTTGAAATTCTCTGGAAGTCTGTTATATAGTTGTGCTCCCTTAAAAGTCAGTGGTGTATTTTTACCATAATATTAGTTCTTACATGGGAATATATTATATGGTTAGCGCGGCGATTTGCATATTTTAGTGTTTCTCCTTTTTTTGTGAATGTAATGTGTGACTGGATAGTTTGATGAATAATTTTGTATATGAGTATACATGTATTGTATGTGTATAGTTGTTTAATGTTCATAAGTTTTGTGTTTTTGTACACTGTTTTAGACGGAGTTAAGTAGTCGTAATTGTATAATATTTTAATAATTTTGTTTTGCAACACCTGTATCGGATTTATGTTGGTTTTAGCTGCGGTGCCCCAAATCTCAATAAGGTAAAGTAAGTGAGACTTTACTAGAGCGTTATAGATTAGTAGGCGAACTTTTTGTGGTATACTTACTTCTAACAGGGTTACCCTTGTTTCGTAAAAAACTTTTGATATAATTTTAATAAATCGAACAACGTTTAAGATAATAATCAGTTTGTATAATATCATTTGACATAATTTTCATTTGATCGAATATTCATTTTGTGTAATATTGATTGACATAATATTCATTTGATCGAATATTATTTTATACAATGTTCATTTCATGAAATGTTCAGGTTATAAACGCCCTAAAGTCGGTTCTGGCACTCGCCGGCCGCTGCCGCGGCACGCTCGCTTCGCTCGCTCGGCTCGTGCGATGGTTCCTGTTAACCTAACACGCTCGTCGCTTCGCTCCTCGCTAACCTAATTACTTTAATTAAAATTAGCGCATTTGAACATTCGATAAAAAGATATTATTCGAAACAAATGATGATAAGAAATAAAATTATGGCAATCAAATATTCGATCAAATGAATAATTATGTGAAATGACTTTATTCCAACTAAAATTAGTCGAAGCGATTTTCGACGAAAAGTTGTTATACCAAACAAGAGGCACCCCTTCTAACAATACTACGCAATGATCCGGTAAGCGACGAGAGTTTTGATTCTATGTGTTCTATGTGTGCTCGCCAGGTTAATTTACTGTCAAGCCACAAGCCAAGGTACTTTTCTTTATTAAATCGACTCAAAATATTTCGACTAATACAATCGAATAGGCGGATTTGTCAGCATCGACACAATAACCTAAAACCATTTAAACTACATAATACAGTGGAACAGACTAGTCGCAAACTTGTCAACATCGAAACTGTAACGCGACTGATCACATACCTGCATAGCTCGTTGCTTGGTCTCGAGGCTGGAGTTCTCGGAGGCCATGTAGCAGGTGACCAGCAGCCGGTTGCACAGCTCCATGGGGTCGGCCGGCGTGTAGTCCGACTGGCACAGGATCTTGCGCACGTCGTATAGCACCTGGCTCTCTGTAATGGGCGGTGTACTGTAGTTTGAGGCACAGGTAAGGGCGTTATCAAACATCTACGTGAAGCGAAGCGTAAACATGATAGTTATTTGATACTAACGGTTACTCTAAATATTACAATTAAGTATGAATGCGCACCTCCACTAATTAGCTGTAGAGGAGCGTTGTGACGTATGCTATAGGCCTTGATGAGGAGAGACCTGTGCTCAGTTAATATGTACCGCCCACTACGTGACCCACGACCATTAAAGGGTTGAAGCAATAAAGCTAGATATCGTATGAATAATAAATCGAATTTAATCTACTTTTCGATACACCTAAAAAAACTAGTGTCTTTATAATTTCATTTTCTAACCACATCACACATTCCTGCCCATACCAACCACCTCCCTACTCCCCAAACCCAACTAACCTCCTTTCTGCACCGCATCGCATATCTGCGTGCACATGGAGAACACGATGCACGCGGTGCTGGTGGAGTCCACGCCGCCGCTCAGCGGCAGGAAGAACCCGCCCTGGCCCGAGCGCCGCAGGTAGTCCCACAGCCAGCAGGCCGGCCCTTACATATAGGTGACGAAACTTTACTGTTGTTGTACCGTTATCGTCGCGAGCAACTCATGGTCCGTAGCTAGGTTCGAACCTCCTCTCACAATGTGGCTAAATTCCGTCTAAATTCTGGTTTAGGTAGGAAAGTTTACTTTACGCAGAACAGAATATTATGAGGAATTCTCAAATGTCTAGTAATAGTCAATTTGTAATTCAGACATACTCGTAGATTTGAAAGTGCGTGCAGGATTTGAGCCAAAGTTACTCTATGTTTTGAACCAAGCTGGAATATCACTGTTTACTAAAATTACTGCATTTTTATACTGCATACTGATAATACTGCATCGAAGCGATAATAAGCTTTTCAAAATTTACTTATCTGATATTATTTGTTTTAATTTTAAAGGACATCGCCAAATCTCGCCTAAAAAATTGCATACATTTCACATAAATCATAATTCTCAATTTATTTTATGGTATTGATTACAGTTACCAGACTTCAACGGACACTTCTTACAAATGAAATAAAAATAAATAAACATTAACTTGATTTCACAAAAACAGCCGGCACATCCTCCTTTTTACTCTATGCCAAGGTTGCCGCACACACATCAAGTCGAAAAGGATTGCCTGTACAAAACTCTTAATTTCGTCGTACAATGTTTTAAAATAAAATAAAATATCATTAAATGTTAATTTCATGCATGTCTTTCTTTGGAATAAGCCTGGCTGATGTCGAGGTAATAAAATGAGATAAGACGAAGTTGAACTGTTTCCGAATGGATGTGTGTCCGACGACCTTAATACGTCTTACGTTTCTATGTTCATAGTGTCATTGATACTGTCAGTCACAACTGTCACTTTCACACAATTTCGGCGGTTGGCAGTTCATTCATATTTATGTACCTACATTCGTTTCGTGTGCAAAGGAGATTTACGTGTACTTTTAATTTGCTTTTAACGACTGATATTGAACAACGGACACTGATATATTCCTTTAATGACCGTGGCTTTGGCTTACGGACTTAGGTGATGCTCTGTAATAGGGGTTTGTCACAATGTTTTTTCTTCGAAATAACCTCAAAATTAAACTTACTTTTGCTAATAAATAATTACAGAGAAGTGTCCGTGGATTTAATTAGTGATAACCAAAAAGACAATATTATTCTTCAGCCAATTATCAATTTTTCATGACTGTTGGTTCTTAGGCGAAGTTTGTAAGAACGCGGAGCAATGTCCTTTTCAAAAATTACAATACTTATCTGATATGGAAGTCCATAGACAATAAACCGATATCTGATATGGAAGTTCATAGACAATAAACGATATAACTTAGGAACTTGACCTATACATCCACATACAAAATTGCATACAAATTACCCAATTCAATTTCTTCCTCCGGAGTCAAATAAACCCATTCCATGGGCGGACTTATAGTTAAGTGTACGTCTTCATCATCGGATAAAGCAAAGTCCACACAGACCCGTGGGAACGGGGTGTTCGATGCGGCCAAGTGTGTACGTGACCGGATCGAAGTGCGATACGACCTTATGTCTTCTAAGTCTATCGTAGCTGTGATCACTTCCTACAACAATGATTGCAACGTAATATTTGAAGTAACAATACAACACAAAACTTTATTTAAACTACAAATTTACGAAAAATATAATTTGAATTAAAATAATTGTGATGTTACACTATATAAAATAGTTGCGACGTTATACTATATAATCGCTAAAATTATATTTGGCCATAATATAATCGCTAAAAAGTGTCCCTTCAAGAGAACCTATAAACAAATTTTTGTAATCACCAAGAAGATAACTAAAATCGTTCTTAAAAATTGTTGAAAAAAAAATTAACAAAGTGAAAAATATTCAACAAAACAACAAAACTAATTAACTTCATTCTAAATTACATTGATTAATAATCTCAAATATATTTATGAATACTTTTGCTACAATTGAAAAATATCTAGGAGCTGGCCAAATATGGCAATAAGACGATAATACCAATGTTATTTAAAAGATTTAAATTCTAACTCACCACATCATGCAAAGCAAATTGCAATCCTCTACTAACAATCTCTCCGTTGACCGCAACGCATGAGCACCCGTTGAAATAAATTCTCTGACCGTCGCACCCTCTCAGGTTACTGAACAAATACGCACCACCGCTCTTGAATGTGGCATTCTTAACCAAATCCACTGTAACATAAGCCTTGCGCAGTTCCATGTAACTTCCCGAGCCATTAGAAATAATTTCAACTCCGTCAAGACTCAATGGTATATGCCGGCTGGAAAATCATTGAATTATGGTGTAATTGTTGCTAGAAGTTGGTTCTCTATGACAATTTACTATAGCAAAATACTTCCCAAAATCATGTTACCTTTGAGGATTCCACAATTCTTCGCAAATCTCAAATCCAATACACGTATCTTTAGTAGCTATTACTGCGTCGCCAAACGGCACTGAGGTCTGGTTAGTGATAGCTGTAATCATCCTCGGTAAATAGTAGTCTTCTACTTGTCGGTCCTTCAAAATTAAAAAGCCTATTTACCCAAATCAAAGCAAAAAATGCCTTATTTATTTCTAAGTGTCATTTCTATAAGTTATAAAAATATTCACTAATTATTAACTTACAAGTTCAAGTTCGCGCATGTGCGTGTGTGTATGAGTGTTCGTGTGTGTACCTACATATGTAACATTGCCTCCCATCGTGATAACATGTAATATTATTAAATATTACCTTAGTCCAGCAAGAAAACCATCTCGACTCTCGATAATTTCCGTCCTCGCATAATATCATCTTTGGCCTTATGAGGAGGATCTTCTTATTAAGGAACGCAACTCGGCAATTATATGAAACGTTTCTATGCTGGACAGGCATACCGACATCCACGAGTATATCTTTACATGTAGGAGATTTGAGCAGTTCAGCTAATACTTGCCAACTATGAAGGAATGTGTCGGGTTCGTAAAAATGATCTTCGCAGCTATATCCACTGAAATTGTAATTTCAGTAACATTATAATATTGTGAAAATACTTAATAGACCAGAGCCAATAGCGTTGTTAACGATCAAAAGTACAAAAAATAGTAACAGGATGAAACAGATTGGACAAAAGGAAGAGACTATGCCAAAAATACAAGGAGAAATAATTTACGGGTGATCTGAGGTCGGGAAGGGGTTAGGGGGGGGGGGAGGTTGGGTTAAAGGTAAAAATTGGTTTATCGCAATTTTCGGAAAAACTACAAGTCCCATGAAAAAAAGTTATATGGCAAAGTTGTAGGTAATAAGAAGAACTACAACTACAACCACAACTTATGTATTGACATTTTTTTCACGTAACCTCAAAGGCCATGGCAGGTTAAGGGAACATCTTGTGCCTTAATAGCTTTTCAGCTTAATTTTTTTTTCTGATGATAGGTCACAACGTTAGTATGTGCTATACTAAATTTCAGCATTCTGCTCTTCTTATTTTCTAAGAAATTAAATAAATAAAAAAAAATAATTTTCATGAATATTTCTGCTTTAATAGAACGAATAATTTCGTGCTTCATACATATAATACACTTAGCTAAGACACATAATATGTCACTATGAGCCGCATGACATTTCGTATTTAGGTGAAATGATTCTGGAGGATGGAACTATCAACATGCAATTCGTAAAAGACCAATCTAACGTATTAAAAATGCAGGTCCAGTCCAGACACATGTCCAAAATACGTTATCGTTGTTTTGTCGAATATATACCAAATTGCAATGAAATTGACGCTATTAAGAGTTTCTTCTGTGAGTGTGCTTGCGGTTTACGTACAGTTAGCTGCTGCTCCCATATTGCTGCAATCGTGTAAGTATTATTTGTCACATGGTAGGTTTTTAAATAAAATACCAAGACCAGCCGAGAAACTAAGCAATCTATTAAAAAATGGCTTTAGTGTTGTAATTAATGAAAATAGTGACGAGGACGATTGAGTCGAGCGTTTCTTTTGTTATGATGCACCAATGCTAGAAGCTTGAATTAAATATATGTTATAGTTGATTAAAATCGCTATCATAAGTAAAAAAATTGGAGGTGTCTCTATCTTATAAGTAATAAAAAAAATTTTTTGAAAAATGTCAACACATCTATTTTTATTTTTTTATATGGAATGTCATGTGGCTCATACCGCCGCACTCAGAAAGGTTCATTAAATTAGACCTAATGATTACTTAACTAATTGCCATTAAATCTGTTAATGAACAGTTCATCCCAGAAACAATATTTAAGGGTTCATTTGCTAATGATAGATTTAAGTAACCGTAGGGCGGTGCATCCGTATCGATTGCAATTCGATAAAGCATTGGTGTAGCCACGCTTAAAAATAATTGGTATTTCACAATGAAAAAATATGTATAAAACTATTAAACTCATTATTAATTGGAATATGATTGAAAGTCAGTTCTTTTACTGTTAGTTTTTACTAAAATACAATGAGAAATAGCTATTTAATTGAACAAAAAATAGAATGATTTGCACTTTTTTTCTATGGGAACACTTACTGTTGTCAATTAGACTTGTTGTCAATGTTGTCATTGTCAAATGTCAATGTCATAATAGTAAATAATAATTCCAAGGTTTGTTTGTATTTCATTTCTTGTTTAACCGGGCAAAGGCAATATAAATTATATTACATTATAAATTGGCCAGCTGGACAAAGACGGCTTCACTAAAGTGGAGAAGAAGAAGAGGAAAAAGCCTCTTTGTCGCAACCAATGTGGCACAGCACCGACAAGACAGAACCATCTCCTACGTCCCGCCGTTCCAGCGTCTTACGTGTACGTCTCTCGACTCCATCACACCACGAAAGTGTCCGATGTCGTGGAGTATTTGGAGAAGATGACCAAGTACCGGTTGCTGGTAGAGAAGTTGGACTCGCGCAACGCAGTGAACTTCAACTCCTTTGTTGTGCGTGTTCCAACCGAACACCTGCCGACGTTTTTGAAGGAGGAGCTGTGGCCAAAGGGGGTCGTCTTCAGGAAGTTCCGTGGACGTCGACGACCACCGGGAGCCACCGAAAGCGCATCTCACTTCGCGACAAAGTGGATTAGTTTTTAAGTTAATATTGTTATATGTATGTTAGTCTGTAAGGTACCTATATATGTTATGGGTCTTTGTTACCTGAATTAAAATAATCTATCTGTTATCTGAATAATCGCGTAAATACCTCCTCTGTCCCACTTCTCTAAACCTTCTAGCATATTCCACAAACTCAATAAAGTCACTCATATCAGACTTTTTTGAATATTTAAACACAATGCAACTAAAAAAAAGCTAAGCTACAACCCACTAATGGCCCACTATTGAGCACGGGTCTCTCCTCATTACTGAGGAGGCCTAGAGCATATGTATGTTCCGTGTAGAGCATACTCCACCACGCTGCTCCAATGCGGGTTGGTGGAGGGGTTAGTGGCCAACCCAGTGTCGAAAGTTTTCAAGCCGCCCGAAGGCCTCCGACATAGCTTAACGACTGCTATCAATCGATAACAACCGGGACCGACGGCTTTACGTGCCCTCCGAAGCACGGAAGCGCTCAAGAAATTATTGCCACTAACGGTCATCCATCCGACTACCGACCGCGCCCGCTGTTGCTTAACTTTGCCGATCGCTTAGGATTGACGCAAGCCGCCGGGCTATGAGTGCTACAATGCAACTGATTTTCATTAATTCACTGATAAAATTATGGTTTATTTATCACAGTAACCTCAAAACGCAAATGTCAAAATCATCCATTACATAGTTAGGTAAGGGTTCGACTCTACTTAAATTTAATGATCATTAAGGGACACTAACGATCCGTTAACTGACTGTGAGAGTGAACTTTTTTAAATCTATACTAAGGAACGAGTTAAGTAACCATTAACGACTCTGAGTGCGGCGGATAGTGACATATTATGTGTCTTAGCTAAGTGTATTATGTGTATGAAGCACGAAATTATTCGTTCCATTAAAGCAGAAATATTCATGAAAATTATTTTTTTTATTTATTTAATTTCTTAGAAAATAAGAAGAGCAGAATGCTGAAATTTAGTATAGCACATACTAACGTTGTGACCTATCATCAGAAAAAAAATTAAGCTGAAAAGCTATTAAGGCACAATATGTTCCCTTAACCTGCCATGGCCTTTATGCGAAAAATTCAAATAACTGAGTTTTTGGGTTATTATTTTTATCCTCTACAAAACATATTTTATTTACACGAAATTTGGTGAAAACTTCCCTTTTTATGTCCCAAATACACTGTAATTTTTTTGATTAAAAAACGTTTAATTTTAGCTAGTTAGCGCGGCCAGATTAGTATTATAATAGCCAGGTTAGTATTATAATGGAACAACATGATTATTTTTACATTCCCGCCAAATTAAAATTTTCTTCCAACTATTTTAACATGTTTTATTATCACTTCGCGAACTTGTCGTTTTACGGTATAATAGAATAGTATCGTTTTACGCAAAATTCAAAAGTTTTATTATTCGTGGGGATTGCGTGATTTCTCTATTACAACAGTTGACTTCCGGGAAGTAATCGTTCCGAGGTGACATCTTTGACAAATGAATAATTCACAAAAGTTGAAGAAAACTTTAATTTGGCTGAAATATGACAGGAAAGAATCATTTAATGCAGCACATAGTACTGTAAGAGGCTAATTTTTGCGGGCAAAATAAATCTAATCCACAAAGAACATCAAATTACCATATCTCCAATTCAGGTCCCGTCCGATAAAGCGCGCCCATTTCCTTGGCCTCTTGTATCGACTGCAAAATCCTGTTCAAATTGCCTTCGAAATCGAGCGCCCATTGGTTGAGCGTGCATACCGCTACAACGACTTTACGACCCATGGTTACGTTTTGCCTAAGAAAACAATGATTTATTATTATTATTCAAATATGTAATTTGGCTTTTAATTTTCTATTGCCTAAGATTTGTTGCAACTTTATTATTTGCTCAATAATTTATTTCATGACAACTATAAAGTTCAAGGTTACAAGACCATAGCTACTAAGTATTCGTATCATACAAAATTCGTAAAATCGTGAATAATTTTTAATTCAAAAACGAATCATACATAATGTAAGAAAATAATTTAATCGTGGAGAAATAAATGCTCAGCAAAGTTCTTATTTATCATGATCTCGAAAATATAAAATTAGCAACTTTAAAAGTCTAGTATTCATTCATAAACCTTCTTTTCCTAATGAATTCGAAAGTCTCAACTCCTAATGAAGCGCGTACGAATGCGCCTAAGCTACTTTTAGCTTGAAAAACTTGTTCAGATGAAGCCTTTACCGAATCGGTTAAGATAAAAGTTCTTTCAAATCTAAAGCCTCCGAGTGATAAAGAGGTAGCGTTTGCACGAGTTAAACGGTATCAGAATGTACCCCTGTTCATTGATGAGTGACACAAGACAGACGGGTCTCGTACCATTAATCGATCCGCACCAGGTCGTACCAGGTCCCGGCCAGTCACCTCGCCAACCTTATTCCTACCGCGTCCTTAACACATAGTCTACGCACGTGAATAACGTTTACATAAGTTCCTTACGATCTTCCATAACGGGACAAATCACAAATGGTGGTCAAATATTACGATAAGCTTACGAGTGGAACATTTATTGAAACTGAAGCAAATCAGATCATGCAAAATTGAGATTTCCGCTATTTAAATTCACTGAAGTAAGACTGCATGCACATATTTCTATAACATACAAACATAAGCCAGGAACGAAACAAGTACGAGTAGATACGAAGTTTGCTTCTTTGCTTGTGGTTGTAAAAAGTCTAATGTTAGGTATAACGTACATGACGTACATAAAATAGTCGTGGACGTAAAGTAAAACTGAAAAGTGTATAATCATGATTTGCTTGAAAGAAATAAATAATAAGACATGCGTGTTGATGAACTAAACATGATAATGATTATCTTATTTGATTTTACAACATATCGACAAATCTTACCACAACACGGCCAATGTTAGATATAACAAAGACTATCGATTAAACATATTCAGTTCCCTTAGTAACAGTTGGAATTAAGGTACACAGTAATATTTTATCATATGACAATAACACAAAAAGAGTCTTCACTGGGAAAGATGGGAATTGGATTCAGAGCTTTTTAATATTTTCTGTGTAACTATCCAATGTTTACGGCATTATCTCTGAACTCTATACTTGACAAGAAACACGGAACTGATACTCAGAAAGCCTTAGCGATGGTTCATTAACAACGATAGGATTATTTTTCCGTAGTCTGGAGATTAGGTCAACCGTCAAACCCGCGAGAAAAGCGACATCCTATTGTAAAGAGCGCTTCTGTAAATATATTACATCAAGTTTTGTAACGTAACAATTAGTGAATTATACCCTTAAAAACTTGTAACATCTATTAAAAACTAAAGGAATTGTTTGTCTGGTTTGAGAAATTGAATTGGCTAGGCTTATGAAAATGTCGATGATCTTTAAATTAAATGGTAATACAGTTGTTGATAAAAGTTATTGAATAGTATTTAATTTTATTTATTCCAATTTGTTCAGAAATGATTATATATAATGTATTATTTCTAAAGAACGTTACTCTTAAGCACAATTAGATAGATATGTTAATTTAAATTTAACATCAATACAATTACCTTCATAATATAGTAATATTCTGATGAAGAAAGCGTCCTTCTATATATTCTGGTTAACAACACAAATAAATATAAGACTTGTATGTATATAAACAATGTTACTTAAGTACACCAACTCAGTCATATATATTCTTTGTAAACACGAAATAAAAAAACTTCGCAAGGGAAAATTTAAACATTAAACTTTTAGTATATTTAAAGTAAAAGATGAAATAAATACGTATGGTATGAAAGTTTAGCTGTTGCAATTAATAAAGAAAATATTACTGATGTATAAAAAGCAAAATATATGAATGAACCTGCAACGATGCCTAAGCAATTGAAGTTTATATAATTGCTTTTTACAAAAAAAATAACCGACTTCAACCATGATAAGTAGAGATAACTCAAAAACTACTCGCCAGATGGCGCTCAATTCAACATGTATGTGTAAAGTTCTCGTCACTACAAATTAATCAAGCCCAAACACTAGATAACTGCAGTAAATCGTTGAGGAACTTGAGGAGTTCCCACGACTATCTTTGGGCTTCATCAGATCGACTCCAGACCTTCTTGAAATGGTAGCGCTTTAATGTATTTATGATAACATGAACAAACACACTAGTCTTCCATACAATTTTCGAAAGTTGCCCTCGATTTCTCCAAGATGCCATCATCAGATCCTGATGATCCTTTCAAAAGGACCCCACTGCGCATATCTACTTTACAACAAAAAAATAATTATCAAAATCGGCCCACAAACGACGAAAAAATCGCTTGAACAAACATAAAAAAAAGCATATAAATACGGTCGAATTGAGAACCTCCTTCTTTTTTGAAGTCGGTTAAAAATAATACCGATAAATAACTTAGAAAATTGAGCAGGCCGAAACGTGAAAAGAAACTTTGAAAGCAATATAACGCGAGGAACTATTATGTTCAGTCTACGACTGGATTAAAGTTTTACGGGTGTAATGAGAAACGGCGGCGGAGTTTTCACACAAGTTTACGCCCAGTTATGTGGAAGTGCAGTCACCTTTCAGGCTTCTTGAAAGCATGTTATCTTCGGCGAAGTGTAAACTTATCAAATTTACAACGAACTGATACGTTGACTAATCAGCTACGTCATTAACTCCTTATGGATTATAATCACTTTATGAAATAAGAAAAAAAGTTGTAGAATTTATCCAAAACAGTGTTTCGCTGAAAATTATGGCAAACAAATCTTTGGAATGCGAATGTAGTGAGAAAGACAACACGCAGGTGTATAAAGGTTTGTAATAATTACCTAGTAGTAAGTAAGTGAACAAAATTTTTTACAATGTGACATATTATACCTAATAAAAATTTGAATTTATATTTTTTGTATGATTATTTTGTATGAATAGTGTTATAAACGAGATGTTTAAATAGAATGGTAAAATTATAAGTAAAATAGCGTAAAATAATGATGCGGATATTTATAATTTTTGAAAAAATATTTATGACAGGGTTTCTTGTCGAATTATTATGTTCAGAAAGTAAATTAAGTTACTTAAACTTATACAAACTGTTATCGTCGACTGTACACAGATTATGTGACGTCACCAATCACCTGATAAAGCGCTATTAGATCGAAGCGTGACATTCGTGAGTTACTCGTCTCTGATCCATAACTTTGGGCCTTTGCATGACAGCCAGTTACATTTCGTGCGCCGGTCGACTCACCAGGTTATTCGATACGATTCTAAGTCAAAATTGCCAAATTTACCTGTTAATCTAATTGTAGTAATGGCATCGATTTATAAAAAATACTATAAATTAATATATTTAACTTAAGAGCTGTGTAGAAATCTGTAAATCTAAAATGTTATGGTGGAAACAACTTGAGTGCGCACAAGAAAACGTTATAATGATTGAAAGAGAAGAATTTAATCAGAATTATACGGAGCATGCGGCTGTAACGCTAACGTTACCAGCAATACCGAGAGATCCTGTATTAGAAGACAACTTAATGATAGCTAATCTAGAGCAAGTGAAAATATTACAAGCGTCTTTATTTCCAATATGTAACAAAGGTAATATGCCATTATTAGATGTTTTCTAATTTGGGAACAATCCAATTTTTACCAAACTAAAAGCTACTAAAAGACAAGAGGATTAATTGAAGCTCTAAACGAGTCATAATTTATTACGAAATTTAATGTTTTAATAAATTTTCAACTTTTGGTGGTTAATGTAAATTATAATCAAACATGTTTAGTAGATTCATATGTAACAAAACATTTCATAAGTTAAAATACTTCTGAAGCTTTAAAGAAAGTAATGTTGATTGCAAGCAATCATTATCGAATTGTATGTCCTTAGACTTCAACAAAACATTTAATTGTTACAGGCACATTTATTTCAAACTTCCTTCAAAACAACATTAAAACGAACCAATTAGAAATAAACACAGATATAAGAACATTCAGAACTACAGCTAAACTGAAGGAGCCACGCGATCTGTTTGCACTACCGAAAGAACTCGACTGTCCTCAGCAAGCTCCTAGATGGCCTTCAGAGTGTCAGGTAAGACGAATTTAATAAAACGTTAATGAGAACCTTAATTCATATTCCTTAATCAACTAAGTAAACCCTGTATCTACGCTGTGCAAATCGACTGAACTCATAATTATTCCACAGCTCACCTCGGTTTCCTTAAAATACCAAAGCTACGATGCAATTAACTCACTTCAGTCATTCATTGAAATGCCTCTGCACCAACTTAATAACTCTTCACAAATACGAAATCATTTTAAGAACAACTTAAAAATAGGCTTACATTATTTTTGTTACTTCATAATTCTTCCATGTTGCATCTCCGTTCATTCATACTAAATACCTCTACAATACTATTGTATGTTTTCTACCAGAAAAGGATTCGAGCTTTTAATTACATATTCAAATATTTTGTTACTTCTGAACTTAAAGGTAGTGGAAGAAAAAATCCAACATATAACATGGGTTCCAGCATCTCCAGAACCTTATTACGTGCCTACAGGGAAAGAATTGAAACCACAACCCGTGGGCGAAGACGCTGGAACTGTAATCTTTCAGTACTACCCAATGAGCGCGGTAAATTATGTGAGTTGCTTTGTTTCAATAGCATAATGGTCTTTTACATTTATATCAGTAGCTATGTTAGGTACATACGATTAATTAGATAAAGGTAAACAAACAACGAGCTAATTTTACTATGAAAAACAGATTCAAAGATTCAGTTATTCTTGCTCTAGTATTGGTCGAAAGCATTTTATTCTGTGTCCTACATGCTAAAAACAATACGACAATGAAAGGAGATGTTTCAAATCCGGCCCACAATATGTACAGTACCTCGAAAAATCGAGAAAAATTCATGGAATTTGGGAAAAATAAAGATAAATTGCTTAAATGCATACTTTTCTGGTACAAATTTTGTATTTATAATTCATTTTTATCAATTTTCAACATGGCGTCTTGCCAAGTTGTCATTGATCATAGATCGCGAACTGTCTACTGTCACTTTAAATGACAGAATTGTAGGTACATATGTCAAACTTCTATCAAATTAACCAACATGACGTGTGATGACAGCTTACCGCCATGACAGACTTTTGTTTTTGTGTTGCAATTTTAAGTGTACATTTTTGTGTTATACCACAAAACTAAAGCAATTTAAAGGAATTGGATGATTGAAAACTTTAATTGTGTTTCTCCATTTTTGAGTATGGTGTACAAAGTGGTGGCCGGGGCTCCATACATTTTGAAACATCTCCTTTAATACTGCCCAACTATCTTTTAGCACGAAGATCTACTACTACTTTAAATCGACATTGTATTTATTTTTCAGTTCAGTCGTTCAACTGTAGGAGGATCGCGATTATATCTTTCTGCGTGTACAAGTGCGGGAGGTGATGATGAATTAAAATTCGAATCTCGCTTTGAAAGTGGAAATCTAGCCAAAGCGATTCGTATTACTTCCGCCTACTACGAATTGCATCTTCGCACTGATTTATACACAAATAGACATATGCAATGGTTTTATTTCAAAGTGACAAACACAAAGAAACAGACTATGTACAGGTAATAGACTACAGGCCCATGTCAAAAATGGATGGGTCATTTGAACCACCAGCTGATGTATATAGGACTATATAAGAGGACAAAATAGTAAGATTCAGCACTATGACGTCACTTGTAAGCTGTCCAACTGAGTGCTGGTGAGAATTAAAAAGTGCAGGTAGAGTGATTACATTTTCACCCCCCGGACCACGGAAATAGAGGGGGTTGCAACCCTCGATTTTTTCCCCTTGTCGCATGATTTTTGTACGGCGTTGCGGAATAATGGATTAGAAGCTGTATTGAAACAGTATGAAACTGATGCCGTACAGAATCAAATGACCAAATTTACCCTGGAATTGACAAAAAATCAAAAAAAATACCGACTTTGTGGCGCACCATTTTTTTACGGGACTGCGCGCTTTCTTATTATTTTTCATGGATGGTGAAAATGCCGTACAAAATCATATGACCAAAATGTAATCACTCTACTCTACCTGCACTTTTGAATTTTCACCAGCACTCAGTTGGACAGCTTACAAGTGACGTCATAGTACTGAATCTTACTATTTCGTGCTCTTATAATATTGTCCTATATACATCACCTGGTGGTTCATATGACCCATCCATTTTTGACATGGGCCTGTAGTCTATAACATTGAAGTTATAATTTGTAAGGTAATAGTGAAGCGGAAAGGGAACGAAGTTGCAACACTTATAGACTTCTGGAAATCTTATTTGTTGGACTTGAATTAGAAATATATGGGGCAGTTGGATAAGCACCCCTTGTGCTTGTAGTTTTATGAAGAAATGTAAAAAATACCGAACTAAGGAAGGACCGACGACCGATCCGCATCTAGGGAGCAATATCAAGGCCTCGTATTGTCGAGCAACTATTGTTTGTAAATTCTAAACCTTATAAGACAGATTAGGAAAATATTTGATACAATATTTCGACTACTCGTTCATCTTATATTTGAAAATACATATTTTCGTTCTATTCTTAATAATTTTTCATATATTTTTAATCATAAATAATTATACCTAACTCAAATTTACGTCATCTGAAGGGGTATTTTTATTCAGTTTTCGTAATTATGAATTGCAGGTTTTCTATTGTAAATTTATCTAAAGCGGAAAGCTTATACAACGAGGGTATGCGACCTTTATTATATTCAACGAAGGACGCTCAATTGCATTCGATCGGTTGGCGACGGTGCGGTGATAACATTGCTTACTACAAAAATGATTCCACGTAAGTTATCAACCTTTAAAAATATAGCAATTATTGTAAAACCCAAAATAGCAGAATTTCAATTCCAAATTGCACAACATTTATAATCTTGGGTAGATATTTGAATTAAATTCCTTAAAGGTTACTGAAGTATTAATTGATTTTAGTTCTGAAGAAGAAGAACAGTTTCCCAGTTATACTTTGACGTTCAATATAGAATTTCCGCATACAGACGATGCTGTTTACATTGCTCATTGTTATCCATACACGTATTCTGATCTCCAAGAATACCTCTCGAGATTACAAGCTCATCCAGTAAAGTCAACTTATTCAAAATTAAGGCTTCTTTGTCGAACCCTGGCTGGAAACAACGTTTATTATCTGACGATTACGGCACCACAAAACCTTAATGAAATAGAGCCACAGGTAAATAAAATAAAAATTGCTTGCATTTCAATTTTAAATTAGTAAGAATTTAAAGATTACTTTTTCATTCTCCTAGAAGAAGAAAGCTGTAATAATAACAGCCCGAGTACACCCAGGAGAGACACCTTCTTCATGGATGATGAAAGGTTTCATGGATTATTTAACTGGTGACTCAAACCAAGCTCGAGAGTTACGCGAAAAATTTATATTTAAACTCGTACCGATGTTAAACCCGGATGGTGTAAGTGACCTAGATAATGTTCTCGCTATTCAAAACGTTTATTATAAACGAATTAATAGCTCAAAGTACATTGCAGGTTATTGTGGGTAACAATCGTTGTTCATTGACCGGAAAGGATCTCAACAGACAATACCGGACAGTTATAAGAGAAACCTATCCCTCTGTCTGGCATACTAAAGTAATGATACGAAGGTAAATATATTTTTTCCTTTTTTTTTGGTGTAAAATTTATTATCCTATAAAAGTTGGTTCCTCTGGGAATTACATTTGTTTTGATTTCAGATTACAGGAAGAGTGTGGCGTGGCTATGTACATTGATTTACATGCACACTCAAGAAAACATAACGTTTTTATTTATGGTTGTGAAAGTCGAAGAAATTCGGACAAACGTTTACAGGAACAAGTTTTTCCATTAATGCTTCACAAGAACGCTGCTGACAAAGTAAATATTTTTAAGTGCGCAAATAGCTTACAGCCGATAATAAAATGATAACCTTTATATCTTGATTTCAGTTCTCTTTTGAAAACTGCAAATTTCGTATACAACGTAGTAAAGAAGGCACTGGGCGTGTAGTTATATGGATGCTAGGAGTTGCAAACAGTTACACAATGGAAGCATCTTTTGGAGGTTCAGAATTAGGCAGTAGAATGTCCACTCATTTCTCTGTTCAAGATTATGAGAGTCTTGGAAGGACATTTTGTGAAACCCTGCTAGATTTTTATGATGAAGATCCCAGCAAAGAAAGACTTAGAACAAAAATAGTAACAAGATTACTTAAAGAAGGATCAAACGCCGATGAACCAACCAATATAGATCTATCAGATTATTCCAGGCAAGTAATTGTTTTTAAATGCCATGTCAAATTTAATGTCAGAAAAAAACGTTACTTCAATTTATCTTCATTACAGTGATGAAGGCGACACATCTAGCAGCAGTTCAGAAGCTGGTACTGTAAAAGAAAAGATAACTTTGATACAACCAGCACCACCCCCTTCACCTAATTATCAACTTAATAAACTTATGGATGACGTAAGTTGATTACTGTTAATAACCAAATAATGGGTGTAGTTTGTGCATAATATAACAATTTGATAAATTTTTGATTTCAGAAAATAAAGAAACAACGAATGACCTTAGAAAAAATAAGTAAGATAGAAAGGAAAAAAACGAAACGACAGACATTACAGGTAACATTGTAACAACTTGTTGTATTGAGTAATATGATATTAATATTGAGAAGTAATTTAAGGTCTAATCATAGGTTTCTAGAGCAACAATAGATCTGACATCAGATGCCATGAGTGAGCCATCCTCGGACTGTGAGTCTTACGAAGATAACCTTAGCCCGATAAGAAAAGTGCATAAATTATTGCATTCTTCTAGTAAGTTAAAACCGAGGCGAAAAAAGAAAATGCCACCAGAACTGAAAATAATAAAAGCGCCGGTAATATATTTGTACAACTAATATGAATCTTATCACACACCTGGAAATTTAAAAAAATCTGAATTTTTTTTCTGTTTTGTAGACCAACGAATCTCCATTAAATTCTGATAAAGAGAAGAATCCAAATAAATATGTGAGACCTCGCAGCGTGTCCATGTTTAATGAACCAATAGGAAAACAAAGATTAAATCCTGCATCCTGGCATCAGTTTAGGCGATTGCCTCCTCCAAAGTAAGTGAGACTATATTTTGTGTAGACGCTAAAAAGACTTAGCCAAATCACAAAGATTTCTATTCTAAGGTAATATTTCTAAATACACTCTCTAGCTATATTTTTAAGAATAAATTGATGGAATAATTGTCGTTGCGTACAGATATTTAACTGATGTAAAGAACAGAAATATGCAGCCTACAGAACTACAAGTAAAACTAAGTACATTAAGAAGAAACGTATGGACCGGCATACAAGGAGAAGAAAAGGGTCCATTATCATGGGGTATATCAAATTTTGCCATGAATTCGTATTTTACAGATAGCGAAGCACTACTTAGGTACGTTAAAAATACTAATTTATAATTTCATAAGTTATATTTCTGTAATAAACAATAATAATTTTATCTATCTATACTTATAATAAATCTGTAGAGAGGTCAATTCTGTACATTAAATATATTTCCAAAATAACTATCAGGGGGTGATTGGGGATCGATACTGATGCCAAAAATGCAATCAGTAAAATTTTTGTCTGTCTGTCTGTCTGTCTGTCTGATGTATAACCGTTATAGAAACAAAAACTACTCGACGGATTTTAACGAAACTTGGTACAATTATTTTTCATACTCCCGCGCTGGTTATAGTATACTTTTCATCACGCTACAATCATGAATCAATAGGAGCAGAGCAGTGAAGGGAAATGTTTTAAGCTTCCGTCGCGTGTGCAACCTTAATGGTTAAAGCTACACAGAAATCATGTATGACGGAAATGTTCTCCTTAAAATTATATAAAAAATATTCCACGACAGCATATGTCTATCTTTTATGGTTGTCTCACAATAACACGTGTAACTCCCGATAGCTTAGCAGTTCGAAGCTTTCTGATTAAGTATACCTATATTTTATCTACTCTTACGTTTATGACACTTAAGTGGGTGAAATAAAGGGGTGAAGTTTAAACGAAATTCACGCGGGCGAAGCCGCTGGCAAAAGCTAGTTATAAATAATTATATTGTTGTCAGATCTTGTTCCAAGAAATTAGAAGAATTAGAAGGTGAACAAAAAAAAAGTAAAGAAGAAAAGAAAAAGAGAAAATCAAAAACAAAGAAGTTTTATCTTAAAATGCCAAATTCCGATGATGTATTGGAGCCAAATAATAAGGTTGTCAAAAGTAACAAGAAGAAAGGAAAGTAAGTATTCCTTTAATCAAAATCAATGATCTTTATGACTAGGTAAACTAAGTGATAAAAAAATTGTTTCAGATTAAAACATACGAAATCTGAGATGAATTTCAATAATACTAGCTTTACTGAAATCCCTCGGAATACTCAAACAGTAACACAAAGACGGAATTATGGGGATACTAAACAAGCAAAATCCGGTTTCCGGAAAAGTGCATTTGTAGTTACTGCTGTACAGAATAAAAAATCGAATTCTAAAAATACTGGAATGATGTCTGACCAGTCTGAATCAGATGATTCCATTCAAACTAGAAGGAAAAAAGTGAAGAAAAAGCCAAAAAATACAAAGAACCAGTTGCAGAAAGCTGTGTCCGAGATTAAAATAAAAAATTGATAATGAAATCTCTTTTGCCATTATATTTTGTAAATAAGATCTCAATACATAAGGAAATTTATACTTATTATACTTACAAAATTCTTTCTTTTTACATTGTTTAAATCACATTTAAAATAGATACTCATTAAATAAAAAATAATAGTGCATCCTAAAATGTTGGTAGTTTAGTAGCTTTAAGCTAAGTAAACTAATAACATAAAATAACTGTTCAATGATGATTAACAAACATTTATGACAGAAAATCATTTCAAATATATACAACATTGTGCTCAAAATGACTTATAATTTTAATCCTTTTGCCCCTTAACCTTAACTCAATAAACCTGACATGGTAACTAACACTGGCTCTCTATCCTAAAGCAATCTAATTGAGGGCTTCATAATTAAGGAGAAGGAAAAGCTTGGAATCCAGACAGTACATAGAACATTGTCTTCTATAGTTTTGTCTTCTATAAAATTCTATAATTTCGTCAATTACTATTGTCATAAGACAATGAGGTAACATCCATTTTATCCAATTCCAATGTAATTATAAATAATTATTATATGGACATTAATATTACCTACATGACAAAACACATCAATTTAAACTACTTAGATAACACGGTCCATAATGTTTAAATGTAGACTGAGATGTAAATTATCAAGTAAGATAATGAAAAGCCTTATTTACAATACATGTAACAGATATTATGTTATCTGTGAGTTGATAAATGAGTAATCAAAAAGATACAAAATTAAAATGCACCTTTTAAATGACTTTTATAGGGGATTTTAAAATACAAGTATTCAATTAAACCAAGATACCATGGTAAAATTTTTTGTCACTATTTTTTTCTTATAAAATTAATGTTTCAAATTAATTTTATACTTCCATTATATTAGAGGCGGTAGATAATATATACTCTGTTCCCGGTCAATCTGAAATTCGTTATAATTGCATGGCACACAAATGCCAGCTTTCTGTCTATACCATAAAGTTACATTTCAGATTGACAGTGGAAACTAAAAAGGCCTTTAGTAATTTTTTCTTACAAGCTAAATTGAACTATAAGCACAGACAATAAGTTTTGTTTTAGCGGGGAGTGGCTACGCGACTCAAGTATAGATGTAATACACATGTCACAGAGCTATTAACAAATTAATATACCATTTTAAACTCATATTAATTACACATAGACCATATATTATAAGATTGGTTACTCTATAAACTGTAGTACCACTTAACCACCACTATCAGTTTTCTCTTTTATGGTTGTTAAACATACATAAAATCTGAAGAGTTAATTTTACAAACAAGAAGTTGTTTTTGTTGATTATTTCCTCTCGAGGCATTAAGAATATAGATTATTTTTTATTTCATAAATATTACCAATTATTTTATGTTATTTAAAGTTATTTTTAGGCAATTAAAAGTAAACAAAAAATGCAAGGTAAGTACTTACTTAAGTAAGTAATAAGAGTGTGCCGTAATAAAATATTTTGAATTTGAATTTGAATTGATTAATTAAAGAAATCCGTAAACAACTATAAAAGACTTTAAATTTGTACTTTGATAAGTTTTTTATTACTTTCCCATCGAAAGTTCCGAAAAAGAAGAACGGTCAGCTTAGTAAATCGAGTGCTAAATCAAGTACTTAGGTAGGTACTCGAATACTTGAGTGTTCGAGTTCTAAAATTGGCAGTCTCACAGTCCCACTCCCAGCAGTCCCAGCCCATTAGTTAAATGTAGGACTGTTGATAAAATATCGATATATCGAAATATCGATATTATTATTTCGAAATATCGATATTTATTACTAATATATTTTTGGACGATATATCGATAGTTCGATATTGAAATGTCAATATCGATGGTCGATATTTTTTTAAAGACTCTGAAATCAAAATAAGTTTCTTTTGACAAATAGATTTTTCTTGATAATTAATTAAGTTTTCAACGCGACCACAACAATCGCGGTCGCCATGTGGAACCAGTGGAACGCCTGAATGAGTATTTTAGGCGTTGTGAACGCTTAGTGGAACGCACCCGTAGATTAGTCTGTGTCTGTGAACCACAGACTCTGTGGTTAATATTAATAGTTAATAGAGCGAAGTTAAAAATAGAGGTTTAGAGGTTAGGAAAAATTACTGTTTTATTGTAATGTAGCGGTTAAAGCAAGTGTTTATTCATATTAATTGTTTATTCATATAACTCATATTAATTTAAGTGCTGAAAAATGTCTTCTTCGGCCAATTCTTCCATTGTATGGACGTATTTTAAAAAAGTTGATGCAAGAAATGTTTCCTGCAACTTATGCGGGAAAAATTATAAAAGCAGCGGAAATACAACCAATTTAGCAACCCACTTAAAAACGAAACATCATCATGCATATGCCCAACTAACTATAAAAAAAAAGACAAATATTAAGACAGCCACGATTAATAAAGCAGACGAAATCGAAAACATTAATAATAATATGTCGGTAGCGTTGTTACCATTATCGAGACCACATACACATACTGGACTCACTGAGAGTAATAGCTTCTCTGACAACCAAGACCAAGAGGGTCTAGTTAATCAGGTAATATCTTTTTTTGCAATGTATTAGTGTAAATACTGTAAATTTACAATCATGTTCTATAAAGTCTAAAATCTCTAAATTTACGTATTAGGTTAACCACCACGAGGAGGATAAGGATACTCAAAGCTTAGATAATATTTCGGTCTTTCGATCATCGAAATTAAAACAACAAACTGTTTTGCAATTGTTTGAAAAAAATGCAAGTTATGATGGTAATATATTTGAATTTGTTATTGTAAATATAAATTTTATACTTGAACTTTTTTATTAATATTTTTTTAAATTTTAGATGGAGGCGAGCGCCATATTGCAATTACCCGAAGTTTAGTCTACATGATTATTAAGGATAATTTACCCCTTTCTTGTGTTGAGAAAGAGGGACTACAACAATTTGTTCATACAGCATGTCCTCGGTATAAATTACCATCAAGATTTAAAGTAAATATGTTAGATCTCTCTATAGTTTTGATTCCTAAAAATCGTATAATATGCTTTTGAAATTTAATGCTTATTACAAACAATTGTTTATTTTTAGGTAACTGATTTAATAGAACAAAGATATAGTACAACAAAAGCTATACTAGTTAATCATTTACAAGAAACAAGGTACCTTACCATGAGTAGTGACATAGTTACAATAACAAACTCCACGAGAAGTTTTCTAATCGTTACAGTTCACTTCCTGAATGTTGCTGATGCGAGTCTCAACTGCTGTTGTCTTACTGCCCATTACATGACAGGGGTAAAATATTTTTGAATCTCTTTTCGAGTTTTTTTTTTAGGTATTAAGATATATTACATCAAGTATGTTTACTATTACTATACTGTTACTTTTCAGGGACATACAGGAGAATATATTAAAGATTGTTTCGAAAATATAATGAGCGAGTTTTCTATTGATAAATCGCAAATTGTAAATTTTTCAACCGACAGTGGTAGCAACATGGTTGCTGCTGTAAACTTATTTTTGGGAGCGAAGAAGAGGATTCCTTGTGTTGCGCACACTATAAATTTGATCATAGATGGGGTTTTAAAGAAAAATGATAGCTTTTCAAACTTAGCTGATCAAATAAAATCTATTGTGACCTATTTTAAACACTCAGTTAGTGCTTCTGATCAATTAAGATCTGAGCAACTAGCAGAAGGAAAGAAAGAAGGCCAAATATTGATGCTCATTCAAGCAGTTAGTACTCGCTGGAACTCTTGTCTGGACATGATGGAAAGATTCCTCAAATTGTCTTCAATTGTCGCAAAAGTATTGGCATCCAGAACTAAGAATAATGTACCTGATATGGTAGCTACTTCGCAATTAACGATTTTGCGTGATTTAGTAACGCTTCTTAATCCATTTAAAACAGTAACAGAAGATTTGAGTGCCGAGAAATATGTCACAGCTAGTTTAGTTATACCACTAACGAATTTATTAAAACAAGAAATCGAACAGACTAAAACATCAACTGCTATTGGAGCGTCAGTACAAAATGATTTATTAAATGGTATTCAAAGTAGATTAGTGCCTTTACAAGATAACCCTTTTTTGGCCAAAGCAACTATCTTAGATCCCCGCTTCAAGAAATTACATTTTATGTCAGCATTGGCTGGTGCTACTGCAATATCCGATCTATCAAAAGAAATAATTGCAGAGCAGAAAATAAGAGGAAATCGTTCTTCACCTACAGTAGGCGCTTCTCCACGTCCACATACAGAAAAAGAAATAACTTCATCATTGTGGGATCGACATGAAGATATGCTCTTGAAAAATATGGCTAATGCCATTGAAATTTCTGGCAGAAGTTTTGGTACAATACCTGCTGAATTAAAGCAGTATTTAGATCAGCCAAATATTTCAAGATCTTCAAACGCCCTGAAATTTTGGATTGATAGTAGGCATTTTACTCCTGTCCTATCAGAAATAGCAATTAAATATTTAATTTCTTCTGCTACATCTGTAGCATCTGAACGAGTTGCATCTACAATCAGTCTTTTAGTGCCTAACAATCGTAGTAGCCAAACAGCTGAGCACATAAAACAAAGAGTATTTTTAAAAACTCTTAATGAAAAATATTGGTATACATAATTGTTCAACTTGGAATTATGGCTGGAAATAGATTTCTAGGTAAGTCATTATCGTAATTTTGCCAGGGATTGTCAACCTTTTATGATTATTATTGATATTTTAATGACCAATGTGGTTTTTATTTACTTGCGAACTTGATTTTGTAAAAATTAGGTAGATAATGAGACATTCGTTGTTTGATTCAACCTCCTCGGAGGGGGAGTAATATAGCCAGTAAAATACGGAAAAACTCAAATGCTTTTTGGGGCATCTCTAGCACTGGGGTCCCTTTGATTTCCAAATTTTTTACGAAAAGAATCATTTTGCCCATTTAAAAATATTTCACTAATGTCTCATTATAACAATTAGGTTATGACTTTCTGTAATACACTACGCTAACATTGGTTAACGTAATGTACTTATAACCTGATACTCATGTACATTGTACATTCATAATAAATCTACTGGACTATAAATTGTGTAATCATTTTTGAGCCGACTTACGATTTTTTTAAAATAAAGCCGATATATCGATATATCGATATTTTTTTTCGATATATCGAACTCCGATATTGATATATTTAAAAATATCGATATATCGAAAATCCGATATTTTAAAAAATATCAACAGCCCTAGTTAAATGTGCCAGGTCCAAGAATACTATCAAATCTGATAAAATTTAAAAGTTCTAAAAATGACTTACGAAGCTTTTGTCGCCGGTGTAAATATATCAATTAATTATTGACTCAATTGAAAGTTTTAAAAGCAGGGCACGTTTCCATTATTCAATTTCAGTTCAATAACATCAATTCAAACATGATTTTCGAATTTCACATACAAAATTACAAAGTTGACACTTTGATAATTGACATATTGAGAATTGAGATCGTTACTGACAAATGACAGTGACAAATTCCTCTTATGACGTTGACTTTGACAACCGCCAAAAGATTATAAAATGGATGCAACTTCACAGTAGGTATATTCCTATCTCTATGCTTCACAGACATTGATCCATAGAGATATGAATATACCTACCTACTCATTGATCCATAGAGATAGGAATATACTACCTACCATTGATCTATATTCCTATCTCTATGTTCACAGATAAATCAGAATCAGGACAGGTAATTCCCCAGTTCAAGGATGTAGGGCCATTTTAATAGGTCACAGTCATTTGAAAACTGTTTGTCTTTGCTTCATAGTGAAGATAACCTGCTGAACAACATCGATTTAATTTAATTAATCGATACGGACTTCAAGCATCTGTAAATTGAATGCGATTGTTATTAAAAATATTAATAAGCGCACAGTTCGTACAACGACTAAAAAAACGATAAAAATAATGCGTAATTTTTTTTGTAAAATTTCATGTTTCTGGATATTGGCACGAAATCTAATTTGTGATACTGGCTTTTGAGCCAGATGTTATAATTATAATAATGAATGATTACATATTTTTTGGTCTAAAATGTAACAAAATAACGAAATTTTGTTCTTATTAAAATATATTTTTATTTTGTAATTGTGAAATACTTTTTGACGATTAGTTCGACTTCACGAATTCAACTTACTTTCTTTCGGTACCATCCCTGATGTTTAAAAAGAAAAAGTGTTCGCTCGCTGACGTATAGTGCCACCAACTTATCTGTTCAGTAAACGGATGTCGCTAGTGCAGCTTCAATGTTACCATATAATAAAATTTGGCGACTGTCAAGGGAGCTCAACAACTTTGAGACCTATGATTTATACCAGATGTTGCACATAATTCGATGGTAAATGATGACAAAGCCTTTCCGACGAATATAGATACACAACTTAGGCTGTGGCTACTAACTGAATTCCACGAAGTGAACGTACTATGAAATCATGACAGCATATGCTGTCGTTGGAAGCTAATAGATACTACCATGCAATGACTGCAGTAACACAGGATGTTATCATTATCTCAATCCATCAGGGCATAGGTCTCCTCTCATAATCAATAGGTTAAGGCCATAGTTCACCATGCTGGCCAAGTGCAGATTGGCAATGTTTTCCTTTACCGTTATAGCAAGCGACATTTAATTGCTTAAAACGTACATAACTCCGAAAAGTCAGAGGTACGTGCCCTGGGATTCAAACACGGACCCTCCGAATGGGAGGCCGAATTTTTAATCAATTGGTTATCACCGCCCTAAAATAGGATATTATAATGGCAATGAATAATTCTCAAGTGTATTTGTCTTTTTAAAAAAATAAATTTCGTAAACATCAAAAAATAAAAGAATTACGTAGGTCAACAAGTAAAATTTTACTTTTTCATATAAAAATTAAAATTTCAGGACAAGAGAAATAAAAGATCCATTGTTATTGACTATAATTATTTATATTTTTATATATTTTATAAAAATAATTGTCATCGTGATCTCTAATTTTGAGGGGTTCCACATCGGAAAATGATGTCGATGCGCCAGAGAAATTTTTTCAGCTTTTTTCTTTTCACTCATTAGCTTGTAAACAAATTGTTTACTAACTCCTGTAACAAAGACAATATTATATGAAGTATAAAAAAATTAGATACCAAATATATTCAGTAATACTTTAATCGATTATGCAAAGATAAGTGAGGAACATAAAATAACTGAAATATTTAAGCGGGACTACTAATTAACTTACAATAGCAACACTAACCTGTTCCAACGGTTACGTATTCTGCCACTTTTTCAAACTCCGAAACGGAGTTAGCAGGCGATTTTCTTCCCTTATAAAATCTAAAACTTTTAAAATAACTAATCGTGCATCATTTCTAAGAGGCTCAGGCATATTTAATCACTTTTTTCAATTAAAATCGAATTGAAACACATAGAGCACTCGCACTTCAAAGAATTGACAGCGGACATAACATTTCAAAATTGACGTTGTCTTTTTTTAGTTCCATTTTTTTCTACTGAACAGATAAGTTGGTGGCATTATAACTTTGTAACGACGTCAGTTCTTTACTTTTATGTGTAAAAAGCATAGAGATCGGAATATACTTAGGTAAAAACAAGGTAAAAAGTTAAACAATATCTAGAAGACTAGAAGGGAATATTAAATAATATGAGGTTTAAAAGTTTACTTTCTAAAATTTTGACGAGCTTTCAAATTTAATGTGACCTATTAAAATGGCCATGCGGCCATGCCTATCTTTTTATGGTACAACCATTACAACCAACTTTTATAATCGTCGGTTTAAATGTGGCTTATAGGTCAAGGTTGAGTTGCCTATGGATAACTTTGACTTACTTTAACTTTATACTTACCTAAGTACTTACTTTAATCTTGTGATATGGCACTCGGTTCTAAGTTCTGATCAATAATCAGTCGGTTTTTGCTACTTATACTGTAGTCCAATTAATTTCATTAAAATAAATATTGCTGTTCGAGCTGCTTTAAGGTACTTAGTCTGATATTAATCAATTACTTAATATACTGCATACTTACAATAAATTCAGATACTAATTAATTAAAAAAAAAATTGGTTGCCTGTAACGTCGGTATACGGGCGAAAGTTTTACGTGACAACGACTTTAAGTGGTAAAATAATTTTAATGTGAATATTCATTCGTATAGTAGGAAGAAGGATGAAATAATAGTAACAATTTAAAACATTTATTTATACTGTCTAACCGTCATGTGAAGGCGGAAGCAATTTAAGTTTAATGTTTTATTTTTGTTAAATAGTTCCTCACTTGTAAACAAGATGGCATTGTACCAATTTGTGAAACGCGCTAACGAGTGTAACGTGGAGTTTATATAAGAGAAAAATTTGTAAAGGGCAATGTGTCGACTTCTTTGGTTTTATAATAAACTGCTATTTTGGGTTTGCAAGCAGTTGTGGTTATTTGTGAAGTTGACCCTGCGTTCCCGTATCTTCATGGGGTAAACGTATACAAAGAATTATATTTAAAACATTGTAACACCATCCGCCATCTAGCGCTGCTAACCGTTAGACCATTAACCATTAGTCACAACTAAGTGAGGTAACAAACTAGTTACTCTACTTAACCAGAGATGGCGCTGTACCATTTTCTGTACACTGTCACCAAGGAACGTGAGCGGAGCTTACTAACGCAGTTTCTTGAAGTGCCTCCCGGCAAACCAATTTATAAGACGTTGTCACGTCAAAAAATGAAGATTAAGAACATTGATATCAGTATGCCAGTATGCATACGCTTAAAAAATTAAAAATGTAACGGGTTGTACCTAAGTATACAATAATACCAATTATTTTTAATGAGTTAATATAATTCTAAAAAAATTAACATACATTATTAAGCCAATTTGTCTGCGTCAAATTAGCAGAAGTAGAACAAAATGAAGAAGAAACTGGTGTAGTCACTGAAAAGGCAAGTATCCTCAACTCGCCTGCTTCGGAAAACTGGAGAGCGTTGCTTACGCGTAATCCTGAAGATGTGTATCCTGGAGTTTGAGGTTCCCCAGTTATTGGATTATACGTTCCACATCTTGTTTTCGCGAGTAGACATGATGTTACATTCGTATAGAATCTCACATTATCGCTGTCGACAGTTATGTTAACTCCGGTTCTTGCTTCCCGGGTGCACTGTGTTATCTATAACAGAAGCACCTAATTAAAAAAAACTGCTCAACTTAAGTACAGTCAATCGGGGTAACTTTGATTCTTTAGGGTAACTTTGACAGTCCGCTCCCAAACTAGTTTTTAATTTTTTACGTGAAAAGCATTTGGCGTATAAAATTTATTTATTACATTTTATGTACATAATGAACGTCGTTAACGAAATCAAATAAAAAAGTGGTTTTCAAACAAAGCTAATATAAAAAACTTTCTTTCAAAAACGTGCGTAACTATTCGTGTTTTTTTCCGACGTAAAACTTTTTAGATATTTCTCAAAACTTTAATGCTATCAAGGTGTGTTATAATATAATACAATCTTTTACATGTCTACTTTCGATACATAAACAAATTTTTATTAATTTTCAATTGCATCTTCGTTAAAATTACAAATAATACCGGTAAGTCAGATTTTGAACAAATTCTGGGTAACTTTGACAGTATCAATGTATGTACCTATCCCTCAGATGTATCCTGACTTTTGCGATTTATCAATTTTAGTGTTAGTCAAACATCCCAGGGCCCCCGGGACTTCTTTATTTTCCCAGAAATAAAATGAAAAAATTGCAGCCATTTTGTTTTTTCAACCTCGAAGCTGCTCGGGCGCCTGTACTGTTTTAATCATTGCTATCGATGTAGACGTCCTAGGAAGCCGAAATATGTCTCATTTCAAAGCTAACAATGTAGGTAATCAATTGATAGCACACATCATGAAATGATCGACCATTTATCATGAAATGGTCGCATTTCATGATATGGTCAACTGTCTATTGGCCCACATCGTGATGTGGTTTGAGCAGATCAATGATAAGAAATCGTTTCTCGATATGGCCAACTAAACGCGCGGCTTTTTCATGAAATGGTCAAGATTATTTTGATCTTATCGTAAAGTAGTTACATTAATTACCGGTAGAGGCGCTGCAAGCGCTTTGTTTATGTGTAAACTGTAAAGATGGCGGCCGTTGGCGTAAATGTTGTTTCTCTTGTCAATTCGGCCTAGAGTAAAAGAGTAGCAACAAAAATTGCGAATTGCAGAATACAATTCACGTCAATTGTTAAAAACGGGTAACATTGAACGGAAGCATAAAAATTGAGTTGATTTTGGATATAAAACAATGAATACTCATTTCCATTACTACTCAGTCAAATTCTTCAAAGTGTAGGTAGGTCGAATTGGTTACAGAACCGAATTAGCCTACCCCTACTCCACGTAGTCTTGTATGCCCTACCCCTAGAGTGTTTTTTAGAACCCGGAGGCGCGGAGGGAGGGCAGCCCCCGCCCGCTGTAACAAAACGCAGACACCCGGGCGAGCCGGAGCGGCTGAGGCTGGTCGCCACAGGCAAGCTGCGCAGGCGAGCGTGGGTGTCTGTACTTTGTTACGCAAGGGCGAAGGGGCTGCACCTTCCGCAGCGCCGGAGACGTCACGGTTCGTAATTATGCCCTTTATTCCGCGTTTTTACGATCCGGCCAAACGTTGATGATCAAATCGTGAAACGTAGACGATTTTACGATCTGGCCAAACTGAGTTGATCATTTCATGAAATGCGACCATTTCATGATATGGTCGATCATTTCATGATGTGAGCAAATCTACGATATGGCCACGACAGATATATACCAAATTGAAAAGTAATATAACTTTACCAAATTTATGGAATTGGTCCTCCGTAAGCATCGTACAAAATCACAATAACCCATGTAGCATCCAGAAGGCTGCACGTTTAGTGCCGATGTTGATAACGCCTGTAAAAAAGTAATAATACATAAATATTTGTATTTTTATATTTCCAAAAATAACTATCAACTTCGCCACATACCGACGATACCGACATTAGGGACTATTCTTGATTCAGTGTGTGGTGAGAAAAAAACCTAACGCTTTCTAGAGACGATTATCTTAACACTTGATTGTTATGTCTCCGATAGGCAGATGTTTGGTTGAGGCCCGTAACATTACCCAATTAATTTTTGACGCGATATTTTCCAAGTCTCCCCAAAATTTATAAATTGAAAGCTAAGCTAAGAACCTGAAATATATTTAGCAAGCGTATTTACTGCTTTTTATGTAACAGGTAGGTAGGTAGGTACCTACATGACATTCCTATAATGTAAAGTAAGTTCGTGTGAAACAATAGGTACAGAAAATATTGACTTATTGCAGCCTACTTGATAAAAAACCTGCCAAGTTATTCCAAAAAGGCCAAAAAGTAGATAAGTGACATACTTAATTCCATTAATAATATTCTTTATGTATTGTGGCAACTTATTTCGTGTACGCCATGCTCCTACGTCTAATCCAGCCGATGTAAAAGATTAATTACGAAACACTACATTAACAAAAATATAAAATCAAAGTTTTTACCATGACTGCTGTAGCACAACTGGCGTATGACGTATTAGTGAAATATTGCACCGCACATACGCTCAAAGCATTTAGTTCTTGCGGCCCCTGAAACGTATTAGAAAACGTAATTTTTTTATACTTATACATAATTATCTGGCAAAATTAATAAGAGTATGCAATAGGATAACGGGCAATAATCGGTATGATTTGTATTGTAAGGCCTGAAATTTAATATTGATAATATTGGCTTGAACAAAAAATAGCCGACTTTATAATAGACAAGTTATTAAAATAACTAAAAAACTACCCGTCAGGTATCGCTCCAATGTGGAACCAGGCGAAAAGCCCTAGCTTTCAAAATCGGTGTACCCAGACAGAAGTTATGAGGTTCCAACCATAAATTAAATATTTTTTATTAAGAATACCTAAAAAGCTACCCGTCAGATGTTGTTCATATTTATAATTATGGGACCAGACGACAAACATTTTTGAATAAAAAAATAATTGTCATAAGTTCACCTAGAGCATAGTAGGCACATTAAAAAATACAGTCAAATTGAGAACCTGCTTATTTTTTCAAAAGTCGGTTAAAAATAAGTAAACATAACTTCTTTCAAAAGTATTACCTCAGCCATGGATGTAACTCGAGAAAAACATGTAATACAAGCATCTCTCACTGTAACATTTGTAGGCTGAGCTGTGCTGCACACGAGGTTTAGTAAATATTGCAGTTTTGCTCTGTAACACAAGGATCATTGTAGGTAATATTTTAAACAAAACAATGTGATTAAATTTAAAAAAGAAATGTTGCAGTCACTTGCCCGTTTGATGGACATAAAGCAGTAAGTTTTTGCGTTTTCCATTGTAGTATTTTATTTTTGACGTCAGTTAAATCGAATATTCCATTTGAAGCGGCTCCGACCTGAAAAATAGCGACAAAAGCAAAGTGTATGTACTTACCTAACAATAAGTTAAAATCACATTATAAGGAAGTAAGTAATCTAAGTTCATACTTAATAGGTTCTTATTCATTATTAAGTACTTAATTAATTAATGTTAAAAAAAGTAAATAAAGGTATTTATAATGCTATCTTAAATAAATGTAAGTAGGTAGGTACATAACTACTTATACGATTATTTTTAAAAGAATATAATTTAGTATGTCTAACCTCGCTAAAATTGACAAAATTTAGATTTTTCCACTGCAAAATATTTTTATGTAACTCGTTAAAATTAACAAAAGTACCAAGGGTCTCGATCTGTTGAACACAACACAATTGCAAAATATGAAAATGCTTTGGAATTTATTTCAGTAAACGGGTAGATATGTGATGTGAAACATTATTTACATTATCATTATTCTAATTACACTTAATGTACGAAAAGCTATTTAGAAAACTTACAAAAAGGACGAAGATAAAATAATGTTGCAATGTATTCATTTTAAAAATTAAACAGATATGTATTTACATATAGTTTGATAACTTTATATACCTAGCTATGCTTACGGTTAGTAGAGAAATAACATCAACTAAAATGATGAGGTAGAAAAGCGTGAAATGTGTGTTCAAAATGACTGTCTATTGTTAAAAAGTTAGCGAATAATCATTTTTCTAATAATGGGTTCTGTATGCCTACATATCTTTAAAACTGAATAGTGAATACATAACATCAAAACATATTATGTAGTTTACTTTAGTAACACTATGTTCGACTGATTTAAGCAATGGTGGGTGCCAGAAGTGATTTTTTTTCAAGCATCGATTTATAATAAAGAACATTAGATTGATGTTCGCAGGGCATGATACAAAAATATATACAACAGCCTGTTTGAACTAGTTGTTATCATTAGTTAACAGTCGACAAGTCACACCGGATGCCTCAGGTGGCAGTAAAACTTCTGTACACAGTGGCACCTCCACCAATCCGCTATGGAGTATGTAGCTTGGTGGAGTATTTTCTAGTCTAGATACTCTGGGTTTTTTAAATATTTTTTTAACTTTTCGGCAAGGAGTCTCAAGGACTAATTTTTACTCGGACATGAACTCGCGAAAATAAGAGCCCAATGCCGAGCAACTGTCAGATTAGTATCAGACGATTTGCTGGCTTAATACATCGTGCTATCGATGATACATACCAATTCGGTACTTCCCTATTACTTACAGTTGGCTGTCATTTCACTTCTTGTCCACGAAAGTGACCCGAGGTAACGAGTTACGCTATTTTTTGTACAGTAATTATTGGGATATTTGGGATCGCCTTACCAACGTTCACGGCAATCCTCCTCATGTCGAACCGGACCCGCAGTAGGTCCTTAAGAAGCTGCGACCTGCAGAGTTATTTTGAATGAGTTTGAATGGTAGTGTGACCAATGTTCTTCTACAAAATTTGGTCAACGGTTCAAAACTTTAAACTAAGTAAAGACTAAAAATAACAATTCATAGAAAAAACCGGCCAAGTGCGAGTTAGACTCGCCCACGAGGAGTTCCGTACCATTATGTATAAAAACGCCAAAAAAATCTGGTCTGTTGTATGAAAGCCTCACTTAAATATTTACTTTACTTCTTTGTAGCCACATATTAGCCACAAGCAACGCCATCTCTTGGACCGAAAGGTAACTAATAACATAAATTTATGTTAATTATAAATTAGTTACCTTTCGGTTCAAGAGATGGCGTTGCTTGTGGCTAATATGTGGCTACAAAGAAGTATATAAATTAACCCACTTAAATATTTATTTTATTCTGTTTTTTAGTATTCGTTGTTGTAGCGGCAACAGAAGTACATCATCCGTGAAAATTTCAACTGTATAACTATTACGGTTCATGAGATACAGCCTGGTGACAGACGGACGGACGGACGGACAACGAAGTCTCAGTAATAGGGTCCCGTTTTACCCTTTGGGTACGGAACCTTAAAAATGAGGAACCCTAAACTGAATAGTTATTATATTTATCACGCCTTTTCATGTGTAACAAACTAACAACCGGGAAGTTGTGAGTTTTAACCATAGATCGAAAAACATATAGAAATGTCCTTTATTACACTTTACTCTCTTCGTACGATTATTAGTTAATGTGCAGTAGAAAATCTTTTTTTATTTAATTAATAAAGGGGGAATTAGTAGAACCGTAAATTGCCTTGGCCTTGGTAGATGAAGCGGCAAGGCCGGCAAGAAACTCCCAAGGTTTTTTTTCCAAGTCAGTTACAGAGAATTTTTTTAACTACCTACTTAATTAATGGCTATATTTCACACTCATGTCCAGGCTATTTCATCTTAAAAATATTCATCCAGTTTATAATAACCCTTCGTCATACTTCGCGGCCGCCAGCGTCGACGTCGCGCCGCGGCACTATAATTAAGTATTATGTATAAGCTTTTCTGATATTATTATTTCCTCATAAATTGTTATTAATCCTTCCCCCTACATACTGTTACGTGTCAGGAGTACTGGGTTCGAGAAAATGCCAAAATGTACCACATAGACTTTATTGTACTCGAAGAAACACAAATTACACTATGTACACAGTACACACCAAAACACTCTGCACGTAGGTACTCGTAAACACACTCGTCGAACACTGTATCGCCCGTAGAAATCACTTCACTTTTCACTGGTATCGCTCGTAGGTATCGCTTGTATCTTCCTGGTCTCGATTCCGAAACTAGAATGCCCGCACTTGACCGAGTGCTCCTTTTTATACCACTCACGCACCATTCATGCCAATCTAGAACATTCCCGCTAATTCCGGACCCGATTCGAATAAGATTCGAGTATGTTCCTTGCAACCGATTTTCGCCCTTATGACTATTGCCGTAATGGCGAAGCGTCGTGCGCGTAGTTTCGAGACAGCCGCGCTCTATTGTTCCTATTGTTAGTTCGACATGTTTATGGCCCCTATTGTTTATTGTTTCCGAAGTAGATGCGCCAGGGTTGTCACAATACAAATAGCGTTTTTTTGCGTCCACTGCTGGACAAAGGCCTCCCCTAATTTGCGCCACTCTGACCAGTCCTGCGCCTTTTGCTTTCTGAAGCCAGCAAATGCCCGCTGTCTCAGACCAATTAACTATAGACGGAGCGCCGTGAACAAAAGAGTGAAGCCGGCAAAAGTCAGCCGAAAGCACACATCGAAACCAATAGAATGTCCTATGTTGACAGTTTGAACTAGACCAAATTTAAACTTTATTTTTTGGAACGCAAAGCTTCATTCATTTTTTATTATTTCGAACACAAAAGTCGTTTTGGTCTGAGTGCCACCGTGTGTATTAGGCTATAGGTATATTGGCTAGGCTGACTTTTTCCCGGTTTCACTCTTTTGTTCCCGGTGTTCCGTCTATAGTTAATTGGTCTAGTGGTATAGTTAAGATAAAGTATGTAAACAAAACAGTTATTTATCGATAAAAGGAACAATATATTATTTGGTAAATAAGTTTTTTTGGAATTGTTACTGTAAATGACAATAACGACATCTATATATCCGCAAATGGAACACAATGAATCTTTCATGCTGAAATTAGAAATAGGCCTACTTTATAATATTTTTACTAGCTGTTGCCCGCGATTTTGTTCTCACATAGGAGTTTTTCCCGCGTGTTGGTATCGAGGGACAGTAGAGCTCGTCTGACAGCCTTTTGAGTAAAAAATATTATATCGTTCAGTGAACTCCCACACCGCAGGATGTTAGGCGGTATGGTCCCTCTTTCGTCAAGAATCGAGTTGTTGGCAAAGAAGGTACCAAGAATTTCGCATACTATAGTAGAAAGGGGTTAAAAACAATTATATAAAACGAATCTAAAAAAAAATGTTTCCGTTGTACCCTAATAATCTTCATAATGACTGAATGGATTTTTATGGGACTTTCACTGGGAGATTGAAGAGGCTATGGAGCAACATATAGCCCACTCTTGATCCCGGTATTCCCATGGGATCGGGATTTAAGCGGAAAAACTCATATGCGAATGAAGTCGCAGGCTCAGCTTGTATCAAATCAATGTTATTAAAATCGATATTCTCCCAATTTAAATCGTTATTCATCAAATTTATTCGTTATCATTTTTTGTTATAACTTATTTTTCATTATTATTTTAGTAATGAAAAAATAATGGTTATTATTAATGAAAAAAAAAAATACTAAGAAATACATTATTTTTAATTATTTACACTCAAATATTTTTTGCTTTCGGCCCAGGATCACTCGGCTGAAATTGGCCCGTATAAGGGCGGTATTTCACTTATTCAATTTCTTTAATCCAACTTGTATCAATGAGGGTCGCCGTTTTTGTACTCACCAGTTGGCGTCACCGGCGAGTGAGGTCCTGCTGTCAAAGCCCACCCATACCACAGTGACAAGTGATATTCAGACAAGTGAGAAGCAACAGTGCCACAAACTTATCTGACCCAGTGGCCAAAATTGGAACTAAGTAATGCAAATGTTATAGGTACTGTTGTCAGACAAAGACAAAGACAGTAGCGCCCTTCTTACCGGGTCAGATAAGTTTGTGGCACTGACAGCCAGACCTCACTCTACACTAGCGCCTCTAGCGGCGAGTTCACACGCCTTTGCCCTCATTGGACAAAGATAATCAAAGTATGAAGGTAGAAATGGAATACCACCCTTATACGGGCCAAAAACATATTTCAGCCGAGTGATCCCTGGCCGAAAGCCAAATAATAGGGGATCGGACAGTAATCGCAAAAAAAACAAAAACGTAGTTGGAAATAATCTTTGTATAATAAAATGAATACTGGAATGTAATTTTGGTTTATTTAACAAAGATTTATATTTTAAAGTTGTTGTCAAATACAAGTTGGATCAAAGAAGTTGGATGACTTTGTCCATTTACAACAATAGCAGCATCCTCCATTTTCTCAAACTAAAGGAAATATTGGACATAGATATTGGATGAGTGGAATTAGCACCAAAGACTCTTTGATTAGCACTTCGTCAAATAAATTCGATTAGAGACCAGTGGAATACCACCCTAAGTGCCCGGCTACACGCTACGTCTTACCTGAGGTCATGCCTGCGCAAACCAGTTTGCGCAGGTAAGACGGAGCGTGTGGATGGTAAGACGGTAGCACGTGCAGTCCTACTACAGTACTATTTGTTCCGCCTTTTCGTACCGTCTTGACTGCACAAGCAAGACTTTGCAAGTAAGAAGGAGCGTGTGGCCGGAACATTAAATAAAGGTTAAGTACCGGTTAGCCGGTTACCACAAATTATTGCTTGACCAGAAAAATAGAAAACCTTCCATGAGGGCGCTAAAGGTTCCTTTTTATGGCAACCTCGAAGGCAACAGCACAGACACAACAGTAACTATAGACTATAGTAGGTTATCATTACTCTGAGATAGTAGGTAACGCTCGTGTTATTATCAATTCTGTGGGTCTTTTTCTTGAAGTCACGCAACTATCATAGACAATACCTAAATAAAAAGGAAACAAGCATGGAACACATTGATCTATAGGACTATGGATTAGACACTAGAGCAAAAATAGCGTGCCTGACGGTGCCTGTCAAAATTTTAGTGAAAGAAAACATGGCTGCTTCTACTAGTGTTGTGCGCACTACGTGTACGAAAACAGTATCGATATTTAGTTTAATGACTTACGTTACAACAGCAAAAATACATGTCGTTCGTCTTTTTTTTAATGCCTTTAAAAACTGACTGAATTTTGGATGTAACAATTTGGGTTTTGTAGGAATGTCTTTAGGAAGAATTAAAAATTAAATTGTTACAAACATAATAACTTCTGCTGTGTGCTCTCTAAACAAAATGGCTGCCATTTTATCATGGAGGGGGTAAGAGAAAATTTGGATAGTGATTTGTCGATAAAAAATAACATATTTTATCACCCTTAAGTCTCCGACACCGGTGACCAGACACATTGTATATTAATGATATAGGTACAAACTTTTAATTCGTTCTTACTTATCATGACTACAAAAAGGTATTCATGCGATTCGCACTTGACCATATTTTTATCGATACTAAATAAACATATTTCACGTCACTACTGTAATGTTTGACACCAGATGACATGTATTTGTGCGGTATAGAAGATGGACGGCCTGCCACAATTTTGCCAGCTAATTTTATATGACGTTTAGGATTAGGGCGTCTCTATCTAAGTATATTCCTATCTCTATGATGGAACAAGGGAAGGGATTTATTGACACTATTGACAGTGACAGTTATCAGATAAAGTTACATATTAACTCATAGAGATAGGAATATACTTAGATAGAGACGCCCTAATCCTTAACCTCATATGAAATTAGCTGGTTGGTGTGTAGCAGGCCGGCCATTTTTTATTCACCCTTACAAATGACATCTTATGTCCAACAAAATGGTTAATAAACCCAAAACTATAAAATATATTAAAATAGGCATTGATAGGAGGTGTTGTGGTGTCTTTTAAGCAAAACAAAAACATTAAAACACAATGAGGTGTGGTATACTACAATGCGGAGCCAGGAAAAATAAATTACACCCAAAATAACAAGTTAAGTAGGTATCACTTTTCGTTGTTAGTTGAATATCTGAATGATATTGATATATTATGTTTTTGCTGCATGAAGATCTGTGCGAGGATTACGTAGGCCTGTTAATGTTTTGTTGGGTTTTACATCATTATTTTATATATTTGAGTAGCCGGTTTGTTTACAGTTCAATGACACTTAGGGTAGAAAGTGTTAAAATATCGATATTCGATATATCGATAATTTAAAATGACGCTGAAGAAAGTTGAAATAATTGTTTTTATTCAATAGATTACCTTCAAATAAATCGTTAAAAAAGAAGTGGCTAGAAATAATTGTTCCAGAAAACATAAACCCTCGTCTTGTTGAAGTATTTTTTTGTAAAAAGCAATTATAATTATTCCTCTGTTATCTTATCTGCCCAAAGCTTATCTTGAAGAATTCGCTAGTTAGCGATACGATCGCTTTTTGTGCCCAATTAATAAATATGCTATAATACTTTTATTTGTATTTTTGTAATTATGCTGTACATTATATAGCCTTAAACAAATAAATTAAAATTTGTGTACATAGACACATGTTTTTTATTTACATTTCGGTCCCATTTCCACAATATTAATGCACTAAGGGTTATTACACAATCATGGGTGATCAGAAGAAAATAGTTAGTCATATCACACAGCAGTACTATCTTCACCCTTAGCTTTTATTGAATAAACTCTAAAATTAAATTCATCGTAGTGCTACATATGACTTATTTATTTATGTAAGTATCTATCGCGATTTTTCTGGATTCAGCGGGTACATTCAGAATCAGCAAAAGTGGCATTGTTTAGGAGTAGGCGGACTGGTTAATGGAAGGATTGATTTTAATATTGGATATAAAACTTAACATAACTTCAAGCCTGTATATACCTACATAGTTATATACAATACAGCCAAATAGAGATATAAGTATTTTACTTCCGATGGTTAAACTTCGGAAATGGAACTCTATTTTGATAATTTTACATTAGGCATATAATAAATAAAGGCCTTAACTACCTAAATTTCCTAACTGGAACAAGACAAATAGTTTGGCGGCTGTGTTAAGCAAGAGGGTGGTACCTAATTAACTGGCAGAGTTTAAAACACTATCTCTGAGATCGTCTAAAAACGGGGATCAGTCGTTGTGTCCTCGTTTGTTGTTCAGCAGATCATCATGATAGCTGGTTTTTACAAAATATTTTTGGTTGACATGACATGACAAGTTCATCGCAGTAGGTATCAAAATTAATATTAATATCGCTGAGAAGACGTACGACATGTATTATTGCTGTTATATCGTTAGTCATTGAACTAATTAAACTAAATATCGATAGTGTTTCCGTCCACGTAGTGCGCACAACACTAGTAGAATCGGCCATATTTTATTCACTAAAATTTTGACAGGCATTGTCAGGCTCGCTATTTTTGCTTTAGTGTCTAATCCATAGTCCTTATTAGAAGTGTTCGTTATATTAGATAGCTGATAAAATAATCAAATATTTATTTATAATCTTTCAACCGGTTATTTATTATAGCTGGCAAGCGTTATAAGTTATAACGTTGCGCGATTATTAGCCACGTTCACAACGACATCGCACGATTCAAATCACGAATGTTCTATGCGAGAGCGAAACAGAAACACTCGAACGAAAGAGAACGGAACAACCGAACATCCGTAATAATATTTTTGTCGCCTACCAAATTATGCTTTAAGATGACCGTATAAGAACTATATTCAGTTACATGTCCAGTACTGATTTAACGAATATATTTTTGTTCGGCTATATATTCATTCTTACGTTGAAGCGCTATTTTTGCGTTATATTTTCTGTTTGAATAAAATAAAATTAAAAATCAGTGCGATTATCTCGCTTGACCTCGCAGGACGCGTAGTGATAGTTTACCGTGCGTTTGTAATATTTACGAGAATATTTGTAAATAAATGTTAGTTTTATTATTATCGCTTTAATAATATATTTTAATAAAGTTTTAAATAAATAATGGTCAGATCGATGAAATTACTATTGTAGTAAATAGAATCAATAAAATTTTAAGTACGCCTAACAACTTGCTCATTAAACTAAAAGTATAATATTTATGTTGTTGAATTATCATAAACATTCAATACATTTTATCGCAAATAAAAATTTCAGTCGGGGACTGCCTAAGCCTGCAAAAAGTACGAAGGAAAGTTCAATGAATTTATTTAATTAAGTATGCACCTATTTAAAATGCAATTAATTCGCTCACACAGTAGTAATGTGCTGAAAATGTGTTAAATTTTGTTAATGTGTCCTTAAATATCCTTAATAAATAACAATCACACAATAAAATAATTTGTTATTATTTTTATTAGGCGTCCTCTACAACGATTAAATCAAAACGCGTCGTTCTACGAAGCGAACGAATATATTATAGCGTAAAAAATAATAGGCGTTATAAAAGTAGCGTAACGTTATATCGCGTTTTCAATTTTTCAATATAATATAGCCGTTGCGAACACCTCTAGTCCTTATAGATCAATGTATTAACTTGACTTACCTACTTCCCTATATTATTAATCTTTTCTCTATGACTTACTTACTTGACTTGAGTTTTTAATTCGATTCGATTCGTTAGGTTCTCGTCTTCGTCTTGTGAATTTGTTGCTTTCGCCGATGAATTATTTGTAATAAAAAGATATTTATTTATTTCCTTTTTATTTTTGTGTTATAATGATTGAAGGAAAAGCAAATGTAAGTTTTTGCTACCATGGAGTAAGTGAATTTTATGTATTGTCAAGTACCTAAAATGTAACCTAATTTTTTTTAGGAATTACCCGACTTTCAAGTCTTTCGAACAGTGATAAAATACTGTTTGTTCATCATCGTCGTGCCGGTTGTTTCATTCCTGGTTGCAAAGATTATATTGTTTGATGGTTTACTTCGATTAGAGGCTGTTACAAGTAGCGTCTATTCTGCTGTTGTAGCTGTAATAGTGTTGCACGTCACTCTCGGTCTATATATTTATAAAGCCTACAGTGAAGCAGATAGACCTCCTGTTAAACCAGTTAAGAAAGATTAAATATATATTTTTACTGTTAAACCTCAATCACAAACAAAATGGATAATCTTTACATGAAAGGAGACCTACTACAAGTCCATACTAAGAACTCTGAAATATTCGAAGGTCGTTTCTACAATATTACTAAGGATAAGAGTAAGATTTCTCTGTATAATGTTAAGGAATTATCTGAAGGATATAAAAATGATGGTGTCTGTCACTATTACAACTCTGAAGTCACAGAAATCGTTAAACTAAAACAGTCAGATGATCAGACATATTTGAAAATAACCCAGAAAGAATGTGAGGACATTATCAAAATATCCAAAAAGTTTATATTTATAAACCAGGTTGACGTTCAGTTCCATGACGCTTTGAAAGACATGAATACTTACAACTATGTTGCTGTCAGTACTGATGGAGCAAGCATGGGTAGAAAATGCCAAATGCCATTTTTGGTTATGTCCACTCCTCACCAGATATACATATTTGATATTCAGGTAATGCAGTACCATGCATTTAATGCTGGACTGCGACAGATTCTTGAAGGTGAAAGCCCAAAAAAGATTGTCCATGACTGCAGGAAACTTTCAGATTGTTTAAGCCATAAACATAATGTCAAACTGACTTCTGTATTTGATACCCAGGCAAGTTAATAACTTTAAAATGTTATAAATAAAAATTTTTATCTGTTGCATTCTTACCCATAAATGTGGAATCATATATTTCAGGTTGGTGATGTAATCATCAGGAAGAATAAAACCGGAACTTTGCCTAAAACTGTGAAATCCTTAACTGAATGTCTTAATACATATCTTGGCCTGAAAGTTAACACAATTGAGGAAAAGGTAAATTTTACTTGTTATGTAATGTACTATTGAGTATTGAGGGTATCCATACTAATATTATAAATGTGAAAGTGTGTTTGTTAGTTTGTGGCTCTTTCACTTCGCAACATGGCTATTATTTGATATAGTTTATGTGTGTAGAGATAGTTAAGAAGGTGGAGAGTGACGTAGGCTACTTTTTACCGCGGAAAACATCTCATTCCCATGGGAAGATCGATGTTTTGATAGTTGCTAGATATTTAGTTCCGGATGCTGTTAATAGATGGCGTTAGTAAAATTCATTTGCAGGTTCTGAATCACACTATCAAATACTACTTGTATCGTTAATTTACTTAAGTCATAGGTAAATGTTATAACTTATGTTTCTGTATAACATATAGGCTACTTTTTATCCCGAGAATCCTATGGGAGCGAGACCTACGTGGCTGTTACCTACGGGTCCCGAAGCGAAGCACGGGCAATTCTCTAGTTTTTAAAATATTTTCATCAAGTACTAAATTTTTATTCATCCAGTAATCATTTAGAGACTTTTATTAAAAGGTTAGATAAGTAGATAAAATCTGGCATTACTTTAGTTGGATTAAATGTTGACTTTAGATTAACATTGTAATTGAATCCTACTTCCTACTAATATTATATCCTACTAATATTATAAATGCGAAAGTTTGTAAGGATGTATGTGAGTGAGTGAGTGTGTGGGTTTGTTACTCTTTCACGCAAAAACTACTGAACGGATTTTCATGAAACTTTGCAGTAATATAGCTTAGACATCGGAATAACGTAATTTGTTAAAATTTATAGAGATTCTTGAAGGGACTGGTTTCCCGAAGCGAAGCGAGGGCGGATTTACTAGTGAAGTAATAATTGCAACTTAACTAATCACATTGATATAATGATTAGTTGTGTTTATTAAGTTTATTTACATAGAGATTCATTAAATAGACACACTAACTTCCTTGCACTTGGATTCCTTGTGTTGGTTTATGGCCAGTTCTAGAGATTCCCAATTCAACAGATTTTAGTTATAGCTTCCCAATTCTACAGATACCCATTTCTACAGATTCCCAATTGTACATATTCCCATTCCTACAGATTTCCAATTCAACAGAATGGTATTACAGTGTCCCAATTAGACAGATTACCGTTTCTAACGATAGTGGAGTAATAATATAATTTTAAAAATATTAAGGGTATTGCCAGACCAATCGATTACTCATCAATGGACGACGAGTCGACTAGTCGACGGCGATCGATGGTTATTACTAAGACCAATCTATCGATGCCGTCGATCAACGATCGATCGATAAGTCTGGTAACACCCTAAACAGACTTCAAATACTTAATTTCCCCATATCTCTTTTCTCAAATTTTATCGGTCAGATGTCCTGTATCTCAAAAACTACTGAAGCCATTTAATGAAACTTGTTTCCTAAGTTGAAGTATAACGAACTTAAGTTAAAAAGAATCATCTCGATATGACTTTTAGATTTTGAGAAATTCGTGTACAAACATACAAGAAAACATACACTTACCAAATTAAGCACACGCACTTGGAAGCCTAAATATTCAGTTTCAACAATGTTACATACATAATACATAAATATCGAGTTGACAACCTCAGTTTTTGAAGTTGGTTAAAAATAATAAAAAAAACGGAATCTCCAGTGGAAAGTTGAAAGATACCAAACATAACAACAAAGATTTAAAAAAAAACAGTCCAACAGTTTTTATGAAGATTCATTGAACTTCCCTGGATTCCTAGGTATAAAGCTTACGGCATCCCCTAAGATTGGAATGGTAATAGGAACCACCTTGCAGTATCAGTAAAGCTAAAGGAAAAATCATTTAAATGAAATACAAAACAGACAAAATCTTCTTACACAAAAACTTAACATGAAATAAAACATGATATAAATAGTTAATAAACCGGCCAGTATATTGAACCTAATGCAATAAAAAACCGAGGAAAGAGATTGTTTATGCAAATTATTTAACTATTTTTTAATCTTTACGAATGGGAATCTGTCGAATTGGGAATCTGTAGGAATGGGGATATGTAGAACTGGGAATCTGTCGAAGTGGAAATCTGTAGAACTGGGAATCTGTAGAAATGGGAATCTGTAGAACTGGCCATAAACCCTTGTGTTGCATGTCATGTCATCATCAACATGTCAGTAACACCCATGACCCAAGAACAAAATATCTGTCATTTAAATGTTTGCCCTTGGTAGATATAACCTTGGTATACACATTTTACACACAGGATCACTTTTTGGGGTTAAGATCCAGAGAAATCATCTGTGTATTTAGATCAATTAATTTGGATGGAATGAGCCCAAGAAGCCAAAAAATATCCCATTTAATAAAACATTCCTATAAGTTACATGTTGACTATAGTTATTAAAGGGAATTGAATGTTACCTTTTCTATGTAGTAATTGATTTACTTTTTATTTATTTCAGTTGGATATTGTAGAGTGCAACAAACGTCCATTAACTGTTGAAATAAAAGAAACTCTTGCAAAGAATATTGCATATCTTCATCGCCTTTCAGAAATTATCAATGATGAATTGTTGCTCCCTTTTGTAAGGGGAGTAGAATTCTTTATTGATAATATAAGGTCCTCCGATGACTTCAAAGCCTGGGAGCTCTGTGGCAAGTTACAACAGATACCCAAAGATTTTAAGAGTGCAATTGAGTATTAACATTCCACAGAAATAAATTGTAGAACTAGGTCTTCCCTTTTTCTTTGCCCTTTTTAAGTTCCAAGCTTTTTAAAAAATATGGATAAATTATGTGGTTTGATATTTTACTATTGATGTGCTTTATGAGCTAAAGATTTAACTTTTTGGATTACTTGCTGAAAGGTGTAATAAAATAGAACGTAAAAACTGCTTGCTAATTCTTGTAGAAAGTATAAAAATAGATATAAAATTATATATTACTAAATGGATAATTCATAGGTCAACAAAATCCCATGCAACACTAAATATGTGTAATTTTGTCGCTAAAACACTAAATGTGGCTTTTATGTGGGATATAGGGTAAAGTAAAGATATATTTTAATAACATTGGAGTGCGAGTAATAATATTTTAAGAGAAATTAATACTTAACATCTTGGCATTGTTGGGCCTATATTCCAAAAAAAGGACCTGTATGTACCTTTTTAAAACTTTTTTTTCTTCACAAATGTAGGATAATAATTTGGCATGAATGAATTGAAATCCTTATTTTGTGGCTTGACTGTGATTACCAATTGAAATGTCTATCTGCCTAGCTTTTGTATCGTGATTTGAATGATAAATAAGTTGACCAGTGTTCTATTTTATGGTAAGTCCTTAATTCATATAGGAATGTCTATTTTTCTTGTCACATATCTATAGGTAAGTCTTTGTTACTCACGTTGTTTTGCTGTTAAAGCAGTTTGAATGACCTTGTAGGTAAAGAACTATTGAGAATATACCATTTTTGTGTTGGACTTTGTTATGACTTAAGAGCACTGCACTGTGACGGTGTACCACTGAAGAGTACATCCAATTTTGTGAGTTGGTGACGATAATGTTGTATTTTCAGCTACTTCAAAATTAATAGTAAAAACATGATTAGATTTAACAGTATTATTACCAAAGACTTTGTGATGGTTTAATAACGGAAATATTGGAATTTAAGATTTAGAAATGAACTAATATTTAAGTGTTTGTAGCTTTCAAAATGGTATACTTAGTAAGCTTTTGTAACACTGAAATTTGCTGAAATAAAAATCATATTTGTGCTTAATTTGTCTTTTAAAATAATAAAATGAAATAGGTAAGTCTTAAATTAATAAATATTTAATTTGTTTTTTTTTAAGGTAACTATATACATCTTTACAATATAGTTACAATTTAAGTTAAATTAGTTATAAATTATGTTTGTGTTAGGAAACGATTCGGATAGAATTCTAGTCCTTCAATAGATTCGTCTCGACACGCCAAGCCGAGACGTTCTGTTGTAAATAGACGTTCACGCGCAAGCAGGACGGAAACGTTAGCAAGTTGAGACAATTTGACTGGTGTGAGAGAGCCATTTACATCCAGCTGAAAAATAAATTATATGCATTAGATACTTACATAACACTCATAACTATACACCCCGTCATTGTGTAATGCCATTGACAATGCACATAGACAATTAGACTTAATAACTCTCATTACTGTGAATCGGACCCTTGGAATGCCAACCCAAGTTAACTTGTTACAAAAAATGCATTATTTTGAATCTTCTGAACATACAGTATATAAGTCAGAATAGGCTTATTATTTACGATGGGTGGTAACTGGCCTGGCAGGTAAAAATTCTAGCATGCATGGCTACTGGTCACAATTAAATTGGATGGTTCAGTGACCAGCTAGCGCCATACGGAAACATGAGAACATTGGAGGCCTTCACAACAAAGATTAATCGGTCAACACTCCAGATCACCCATCACATTCATCTTAGTGTACAAGTTTTTAACGAGATTTATGACTTTATAAAATTGAAGGAAAGACTCATACCAATTCGCTGGTGGCTTTAGCTACTTCTTCATCTCTATGGCTGTTTAACTGGAGGACGCATGCTCCACTCGGAAACTTACGCAGTGACATCGGAGCCCCTATGGTTTGTAACAATCTGAAAATAATAATTAGGAAACAAAGCCTATCAATAGAATGTACATACAATGATAGAGCAATCACTGACGTAATTTCTGTTATACGATAAATAAATAGGCAAGCAACATAATTATCGGAAAAATATTACATCAATCATCTCTGCTCATTACTGAAAAGGCCTAGAGCTAGAGCACACTCCAGTTGTTGGTTACTTTATCTCATAATAGGGAATATGCATGTCATTCAAATTTAAGTGGGCCGCGACCCGTCCACCCACTAGCTTCACCCATAGAAAATACACGCTTCACCCACCAGTGGGTGCACGGGGAATTTCTATTTCCCCGTGTAAATATTTTTTGTACAGTCGTTATCGCTAAAATAATGATATCTGTCACATTATTTTCTATTTAATCTTTTTAAAATCACTAAAATAAATTTATAAAAAGTGCAAATTTTACGAGGCAAATTTAAAATGTCGAAACGCAACGCCATTGGTTAGACATCGGCGTGACGTCTTCCTTCGCGATGGACATGTCAAAAACATACTAGAACTAGCTGTTTTCATTTATATTTCAGTTAATTTGATTGCTTTCAGAGTTTATCGTATACTTCTTGCGTGATTTTTGTTTGTTAGTGATGTGTTGAATGAAATGTCTAAAGTGGATCTCAAAAGGCGCAATCGGATAATCTTCCGATAATTGATTGTTTGCGCCTACAGTTACATTCACTGACGTCAAATTGCTTTGAAAACTTGTGCAGGCGCTCGCAATAATGTCGGTAGTTTGTGTGGTGAAAATTATATTTTACCCGCGACTTACGTACATTCGGACTCGAACATTCTATTAACGGAGCGCACAGTAAATAAGCTTTCTCACGTATTAAATTAAATTAGATGATAATTGTATTTGCAAAGTCCAGAATTAAGCCCATTGTTCATCATCACATCATCTTTTATTGAGCACCAAGCTCCAGTGTACTACTGTACATAGATGCTTTCATGATGAGTTCGTACTTCGCCTCAAATAATGATTTTACATCAGCTGAAATCAGGGGAGTCAAAGCTGCAAGGTGAGGAAGTGATAGATATTTAATTTAGGTACATGGTTCTCGTACAGTTTTTCTAAGTAATTCATAAAAGTCTTTAACATAACCTGTAAAGATTTAGACGTTTACCTTCTACATACAAATTATATTATATCCTTCATATCACATTTTAGGAATAAATGGTTGTTAATAAATAAAACCGTGTTTGGGAATACTTTATAATCAAATCTGTTTTTATCCCAGATCTGAACGAGAACCTTACAACAACTTTTTAGGGTTTGTACTTTTGTTAGCCAAATTAAACCAAAACTATTAATATTTGGTAGAAATAATTATTTTCTTCTTACGTTAAAATGATCTTCGCAACAGTATGCAGTGCTTTTTGTAGATATAATATCTCTTTTCACAATTTTACACCAATTTTTCTTATATAAGCATCCCATGGAACATGAAAAAATACTTTGTCCGGCGCGTTCCATCTCGTATTCTTGCACATAGGTACAATACAGTACTTAAAATAAGGTCTTCGGTTTCCATCCATACTTCCGTTTATGAAATTAAACTAGAAAACGTAAATTTAATACTATAAAATACTCTTTCTCAACCTCGCTCATAACCACTTGTTAGTAAACAACTCCAACCTGACGAACGATGACGTCACCATAGAACGCGCCAAAAGGGCGGCGTTTGAATCGGCTTTATGTCACAGCAATTTTCATTAATTAATTTAAAATAAATTTGGACTTTCCCATGACTCGTATATTTTTTTACGGTATTATATTAACATAAATGAGCTATAAAAACAATAAAAAAAATCATGCATATTCCCTATTACCTACATATAAGAGGTGCTTAATTTACTTCTAAATTAATTTTATATTTTTTAACCGACTTCAAAAAAGAAGGAGGTTCTCAATTCGACCGTATATCGCTCGTTTACATGAATAACCACACAATCCAAAAAACACACATTTTACAGGGCAGCCATTTAAAAAATAAACAAAATATTAATTCTCTTATCTTTTCATGTATTTTATCAATAGAAAAATAAAATATATACATTGAAAGGGCATTAATCAAAGTTTAATCAAAATCGAAATATTTTGGTTTTTGTCATCAAGTACCATAATTAATAATTAAAAACTGCACGTCATTCGACTTGTTACAAAATGAGTTTTAGTATATTATCATGAATAGGAACATAAATCAAAATAGCATGAAATGCAGAACTTTTTATTAAAAATATTATGATCGAAAATAGACACAATTTTATCTTCAATATTCAAGCAACTCAAAATAAATCAATATTGTAGAAAATATTGCCTAAATTAACACTTTTAACACTCGATTATTTGGAAATAAGATAATATTCTAGAAAGTTTCATGTGCTCTCGCGAAAACAATAATAGCAACTGGCGAACATAGATTGTTGCACAAATATGGCGTGATAAATCAACCAATCACAAAACAACATTTTTGCGCGCCATTATGCCGGTTTTGCCGTTATGAATGTGAGTCTTACTGAGCATGAAATAAGCACTATTTTGGAATTGGCTGTGTTATAAACTGTTATTTTCAAAATTTTGTTTTGTGCGAGTATTCATGAAAAGCAGCGATATATGCTTTTTTTTTTATGTTTGTTCAGCGATTTTTTCGTCGTTTATGGGCCGATTTTGATAATTCTTTTTTTGTTGTAAAGTAGATATGCGCAGTGGGGTCCTTTTGAAAGTATCATCAGGATCTGATGATGGCATCTTGGAGAAATCGAGGGCAACTTTCGAAAATTGTATGGAAGACTAGTGTGTTTGTTCATGTTATCATAAATACATTAAAGCGCTACCATTTCATGAAGGTCTGGAGTCGATCTGATGAAGCCGAAAGACAGTCGTGGGAACTCCTCAACGATTTACTGCAGTTATCTAGTGTTTGGGCTTGATTAATTTGTAGTGACGAGAACTTTACACATACATGTTGTATTGAGCGCCATCTGGCGAGTAGTTTTTGAGTTATCTCTACTTATCAAGGTTGAAGTCGGTTATTTTTTTTGTAAAAAGCAATTATATGTAATTCATTTGTTTAAAATCTCACCTTTAGTACTCTGAAGAAATTTTTCCTTGGCCAGGTCAATATCATATTAGGCCATGCTTTTTAACCGAATTCAAACAAGGAGGAGGTGCTCAATTCGTGTATACTTTTTCTTTATTTTATACCTTATAGTTTTGTGCTGGGTAAAATGATTTTGATAATTATTTTTTTATTCGAAAGATAGTGCTTTACGTCTATTCCCATATAAATTTGAGCAACATCTGATTGGTTATTTTTGAGATATTCCTACTCCTAGTTATAGATTTTAAAGTCTGTTTGTTTTTAAACGACTTCAAAAAGGAGGAAGTTCTCAATAATAATTCGTCTGTATGTCTTTTTTCTTGTGTGTTACCTCATAAACTTTCTACTGGGGGAACCGATTTCAATAATATTCTTTCAACATTCGAAATCAAGCTTTTAACTGCCGTGTGGTCCCATTGTGGTCAGCCGTGAGCGACATCTGACGGTCTCAATTATGTGAATTTAAATTCTGCTAACTTTTGACTGGGTGTTCCGATTTTGATGATTCTTTTTTTGTTCGATAGGTAGTGCTTTTCGTGTGATTCCTTATAAATTGGAGCGACATCTGGCTATTGGTTTTTGAGTTATGACGACTTTGAAGTCGGTTATTTTTTTTGTAAAAAGTTAGTTATTTTTGGAAAAAATAGTTTTTGTTATTTGGTCTGAAACAATTTTATCTACTTGACATGTTTCTTAATCAGTTCCAGAGCAAATGTAATGTACTTATAATAAATATAAACAACATTTATCGCTTTGAATCCTAGATAAAACTAGTAGGTAATTAGAGCTCTAAAAAAACTTCTAGTGTATTAAATCTGGCATATTTGTCTACTCACTTGCAAGCATTTAATAAGTCTTCTGGAGAAATGAGTTCTAAGCCTCTTGCCCTATTCACTCTACACCATACATCCGCCAGAGACATTATGCCACCGCAATCCTGTAATATGAATAGTTTGTGTTACAGGATCAATATGTAGGTAAACAAAATAACAAACAAAGAATAATTCATTACATAATTTACATCATTCATTCTTACCAGTAATACAGCAACCATCATATCTGAAATTTGCTGAGCCAACCCCATATAATAGTCTGAATCTGATCTGAAAGCATCTCTTGTGACAGGATCATCTATGCCCAAGCTCATCAAATATGACTTAAATCTTACTGTATCGTCTTCAGAAATATCACCTTGCTTTTCCTGCAGCAAATAAATAAAAAATACTGATAAGTAAATTTGTAGAACATCATAAATTAACTCTTCGAGTAGTAATGTTGATAGCTGATGTTGATTCCTTAGAATCAATTTGAATTGTTGTACAAAATCAGGTTCTATTACTTTGTTTTTGTATTTCTTCATAACTATACCATCAGTATATTTGCATCTAAATTACTTTATTATTATTTTCCATTTTTTGATAAACCTAGTTATCCTTTTTATGATTAAGGAGAAAAGAATGACAATTTAAAAAATATTATGTTAAATATATAATATTACTATGGAAATAGTGAAAATTGCAATAAACTAAGTTCACCTTAGTACAGTGTTATGCACAAAATATTAATCTTCAATGTTACTTAACTTACTCTTATTTTTGTAGAAATAGTCTTAGATATGGTAACCATATCTTTTGCCTTTTCCATGAGTTTTGTTAAATCTTTGAACGCTACACTAATGCTTTCATCGGTTGCCCTATGTTGTTCCTCTATGCTCCTTTCAATTCCAACGATTCCTGATCGAATTTTAGAGTTAACTGGAGTTGTAGAAGGCCTAGGACTGCTGTTGGAGCTAGTTATAGATACAGGAGACCCCAAAGTTCTTGGTGTTTCCCAAGCTTTGGCTGAGATAGTATCAGTTAGAGCTTTGTAAAAGGCAGGATCAATTCCGTCTTTGAAAGAAAACTTAATATAATGGTAGGGGCTTGCTACTGCTGGTCCAGGCCTCTTTCCTGAAACAATATATTGTGTGGTTAATATTTCTAATAAATATAACAATAAGTATTTGATTACTTGTTTTGTTTATATAAACGCTTCCATCCACTGTTGATGTTGAATTTTACACTTAGAGTATGAATAGGCTTTAATTTAGTGTTTTCAATATCTTAGACTTCACTTACATTGAAGTCAAATATGAACTTCTTGCTATATTAAACAAAAAATATAAATTACAATAATACCTGGTAATGTTGGACCTAAATGTAAAATTATTCTTTTTGGCCCTCCTAGGCCAAATACTCCACTACATTCTTCTTCTACACAGAACACATAATACAAATGGAGAGATAACGCTATCAATCCCTTTGGAATATCTCCAGGTTTACCCCATAAAATTCTATGTGTTGTCAATACTATTTCACCATCAACATATTGGGTCTGAAACAAAATAACATCTTACTTGGGATAGTCTTATTTTGTAGAAGAACTATAAATTCCAATAATTATGTTCAATTATTATTTGAAGATGTAACTGACATTTATAAAATATTGTACAGTCTGTTTTTTTCACTGCGGACTAAATTGGCATAAGCTGTGTTGCCACTTTTTTACGAATCATTAATAGTTATGTGTCTCTACCGTAACTTAAAGTTATTTACAATCTAGTAACGTTTTTCAGTAATAATAATAAATGTCTTTGAAATAAAATTACATATAGGCTATATAATGTACCTTAAACTTGTTATTCTTCAACAACAAATAAATGATTGCCGTATTTTCTTAGTGTAATGCGTAATTAAAATTAATAAATATTTGCGATGCTCCATAGTTACCACGATTTTTAAAAGATTTGTCTATTGTCAAATAATAATGAAATGATGTGGTAAAAGTAAAAAATTACGATTCATAAACATACAACACTATTTCTAAAAAGCTGGTATCATTATTTCGAAAAATGACATTTGCATGTGTCAAATTAATCTGTAGCGAAAAAAAAACGGACTATAAGAACAAATAGTTTGAGTTATCTTAATTAATTGCAAATCCTCCAACCTGCAAGGACTTAAGATTGTAATATTTACTCCTCTGAAAATCTATTATCAACACCATCATTACTTTTAACTGGTGATCTCCATAATTATTTTATTATTATTATTATACCAATACAACCTGTGCGTTGGGTGTTTTAAATGTCTTTTATGTAGTATGATGTATACATGATGTTTTCATTTGAATAAAATTTTTAGTTTCGTGGGAACACTGTGGGATTATTGAATAAGACTTTTGAAGTTCATGTGAGATTCTGGTTTGTTTAAATCATATTTAATTGTTGCATTGGATGCAATTTCCCAAAAACATTAGTTAAATAGAATGACAAGAAATATATAGCTTCTTGAATCATTGTTCTGAAGAAATTGGTTTTAGCATGTAAAGAGTGCATAGTTTGGGCGAATAATTATAGCGAAACGGCTATGTGCCATTGTATAACATTTTGACTGCAGTATTCTAATGTAATTGGATGAGGTAAGGATAAAAAGATTTAATTAAAACAAGAAAACGAACTTTAATTAAAACCTATGAGCGAGTGTTGGTTGGAAGAAACATCATACACTATTTTAAGTGAAACTACAACAAATTATGAAATAAAACATCCAGTCACCTTGTCGTCTCCATCATAAATTTTAACATTTTTTTCACGTCTCACATAATTTTCACCTTCAAATAACCGAGCTTCTATATATTCGAATCTATCCATTACTAAATGGAAATTACGCGAAATATCTAATATTCAGCTAAAATTTATGTAATAACTTTTATAGCCACAAACCACCCCTAAAACACAAACAAATCAAAATAAACATGACGTAATGTCATTAATGAAGTTGTCAATCGTTTCGATAGTTGACAGTCGGTGTCAAATAACCCAGCGAGACGCAGACTATATAGGCACCGAATAAGGATAGTACAGAAGTTAAGCTCATGTATGAACCTCGATTTAGGTTATGCATATGTGCGTAAGCCTTAGGTTTAACGACTCCACAATGGTCTTGGATTGGATCTTATTATTTAATTTATTGATGTGGATAAAACGAGAAAATAAAAATTGGTTGCCTGTAAAGTCGGTATACGGGCGAAAGTTTTACGTGACAACGACTTTGAGTGGTAAAATAATTTTAATGTGAATAATATTCATTCGTATAGTAGGAAGAAGGATGAAATAATAGTAACAATTTAAAACATTTATTTATACAAAGAATTATATTTAAAAGATTGTAACACCATCCGCCATCTAGCGCTGCTAACCGTTAGACCATTAACCATTAGTCACAACTAAGTGAGGTAACAAACGAGATTACTCTACTTCTGATCAGAGATGGCGCTGTACCATTTTCTGAAACACGCCAACGTGTGTACGCCGTAGCTACCATAAGTAATGTTAAGGAGGAAGGGACGCGTGCCTTTCACTTTTTATGTCTGTCTCTCTCGCTCTTAGGCGGGCTAACCATGCCCGAGTGGAAGGGACGCGTGCCTCTCACTCGCTCTCATTGTAAGCCGCATAACGTGAGCGGAGCTACTAACGCAGTTTCTTGAAGTGCCACCCGGCAAACCAATTTATAAGACGTTGTCACGTCAAAAATAAGAGTGTATGACCAGGAATATAAAAAACCTCGTCATATTGCGGTAAACTCATGGAACTAATTTATTTTACTGGGCTTACGGTATTAGGTTGTCATAGTCCTACCTATAGAATCTATAGATCAATGGTGGCACCGCAGTGGCACGCTATTTTTCCCATTTCTTACGTCTGCTTCTGTTTATGTGTATGAGTTCTGTTCATGGTTTTGTGTGCAAATCTTTAGCTGATATCTACAACTCTTTGGATATCTATGGCTCGATGCTCTTCTATTCTACGGACCAATAAGACCCTACCTCGTCTGTGATTAATGACCATGAGACCATTGATCTATAAGGACTATGGATTAGACACTAAAGCAAAAATAGCGAGCCTGACAATGCCTGTCAAAATTTTAGTGAAAGAAAACATGGCTGCTTCTACTAGTGTTGTGCGCACTACGTGTACGGAAACAGTATCGATATTTAGTTTAATGACTTACGTTACAACAGCAAAAATACATGTCGTTCGTCTTTTTTTTAATTTCTTTAAAAACTGACTCTGAATTTTGCATGTAACAATTTGGGTTTTGTAGGAATGTCTTTAGGAAGAATTAAAAATTAAATTGTTACATACACAATAACTTCTGCTGTGTAATAATCTCTCTAAACAAAATGGCTGCCATTTTATCATGGAGGGGATAAGAGAAAATTTGGATAGTGATTTGTCGATAAAAAATACCATATTTTATCACCCTTAAGTCTCCGACACCGGTGACCAGACACATTGTATATTAATGATATACAAACTTTTAATTCGTTCTTACTTATCATGACTACAAAAAGGTATTCATGCGATTCGCACTTGACCATATTTTTATCGATACTAAATAAACATATTTCACGTCACTACTGTAATGTTTGACATGAGATGACATGTATTTGAGCGGTAGAGAAAATGGCCGGCCTGCCACACTTTTGCCAGCTAATTTTATATGACGTTTAGGATTAGGGCGTCTCTATCTAAGTATATTCCTATCTCTATGCATGAGACCATGAGCATGACTCATGACATATGACGTCTATCATCTATGACAAGATTGACAAGAAAGATGTGACGGATTTGAAATGAAAGGAATGCATTTGAAAGGGAATATAAGAATTATAACCTGCAATTATTTTTAAAATATATTGTACCAGTGTGCCGGACCGGACTTACTTTTACTTGACACAACCTTGCGAACTGAAGTACTTCTTTACTTGACACAACCTTGAGAGACTGCTGAAGTACTTCGTTAAGTGTTTGCAATTGTGTAGATTTAATAATTATTTAAATAATGGCAGAGCAACAGGAGGCTTTACTCCAGCAAATAAAAGAACAAGGGGATCTCGTAAGGAAATTGAAAGCAGCAAAGGAATCCAGCGAAAAGGTTAGATTTTGGGTTCTTAATGTTAAAATTTAAAATGTTGAACAATAGAACTCATCGTTTTGAGAAGACAAGTATGACAAATCGTATAATTATGTTGCGTTATGTTCATTATAATCTGATGATTGGTTTTGTAGGATGTGGGATCTAATAAGTGTCCTCTGGATGTTGAAACATTGGACACGCATTTGTCGAGGTTCAGCTACGTAGGTGGATATGTGCCCAGTAAATGTGATATTGATATGATGCAAAGGATAGGACATAAAGTAGATTTTAAAAAATATCCATATATCAAGAGGTGGTGGCACCATATGCGGAGTTTCAGTGACTCAGAGATTTCAACATTTCCCTCTCTTGATAATCCTTTACAATTTACCAAAAGTATTGATTATGAACAAAAGGTTTGTGAAATGCAGTGTAGAGTAGTATCTGTAAATAAATTGTTTTACAAAAAATGGTTGCGGTGACACATTTTACTTTACCTGGCCAAAAGTATTTAAGTTTTGTATATTTAGCTATTTAATTAACATCAGTAACAGTTGTTAATTTACTTAAAATCATGTATAGTTTTGAAGAGATAAAGATAACAAAAACTATGGTTTAAAAAAGAAATATATTTGATATTTAAAAGCATAATAATTATTAGCAATATAATTTACCCAGAAGTTATTTGTTCAACTGTGTGCCACCTAAATCATAATAATTTAAGTAGTTTGAGAAATATTTTTGTAAAAATTTGTCGTAACTTCTATACATTTTAAATTGAATCTCCACATATGGTTGTCTCAATACCACTTGTAAATGTTATCTATTTCATACTACATTTTATTGTATTGTTAAAATCAATATGGAAATATACACCTAATATTTTGTTATATGTATAAATAATGTAGTAAATTTTTTTGGTAGTTGTAATTATCGTCGCTCAAGTGGTGATGGGAGTCATATTGATTCAATTTAAAATAAGCAAAGACCACTGAAGCATGACGCACAGTTTGCTAAGATTTGTAAGGAACCGTGCAATGGTGTTGAATTTGCACAACACCGTCTATTATAATTGCTTCAGAAAAAGTATTACAACAGCTACTTGCAACAAGGTACTGAATTACTTGTAGTTTTTTTTAATAAATAAGTAAGGTTTTTTGATTCTCTTCAGTGCTATTTGTCAATAATTTAAATTTTTTTAGATTCAAGCTGAGGTGGGCAAACTCTTGGCGTTAAAAAGTCAACTGAATACTGAGGATGTTGTGCCCCATAAGTTTATCCTTAAAACACCTAAGGGCACTCGGGACTATACTCCACAGCAGATGACTATCAGGAATGATGTGTTACAAAAAATAATCACAGTATTTAAAAGACATGGAGCAGAGTGTATTGATACACCAGTATTTGAGTTAAAGGTAATGTTACATCATATATTATGTAATGCATGTTTAAAAAAAGAAAATTGAAATATTATCATCTTGTTGGCTAAAAAAGGCTGGTAAGTACTGAAAAAGCATTTCCTTAAACTATTTATGGTAACCGAAATATTTAATGACTTTAGAAAAGTTATATAAATTTAAACTTGCATAGCACTTTCACAAAAACATTTTCCTTTATGTATTTTAATATCCAGTTATTTTATTTGCCACATAGCATAGGTATTAATATTAACATAAATTTATTGATTTTTCAATTGTTTCAGGATGTCTTAACAGGAAAATATGGTGAAGATTCTAAACTCATTTATGATCTGAAGGATCAAGGTGGAGAAATCCTGTCATTGAGATATGACTTGACTGTGCCGTTGGCTAGATATCTAGCCATGAATAAAATCAATACTCTGAAACGCTACCACATAGCAAAGGTTTATAGACGAGATAACCCTGCTATGACAAGAGGGAGATACCGAGAATTTTATCAATGTGTGAGTTTACTTCTCTGTTTAACAACATTAATTTCTCTTTGTTTTTGAAATTATTAATGCTAAATATTAATCGCAAACTACATTAACAAATCTAAATTTATATTGATATATTTTATTCAAAAGCTTTTTTATTTGTGGTATATGTGTGGTAGTTATTTTAAAGTATAAATTTGTTCCTGACAGGATTTTGACATAGCAGGCCAGTATGATCCGATGGTCCCAGATTCGGAATGTCTTAAAGTGGTTACAGAAATTTTAGATTCCCTCAACATTGGCAAGTACATGTTGAAAGTAAATCACAGAAGATTGCTTGATGGAATGTTTGAGGCATGTGGTGTGCCTGCCGATAAGTTCCGCTCTACTTGTTCTACTGTCGACAAACTTGACAAGGTGAGAAAATATAATAAAGTACATAGTGTGGTACTGTTTATTATTTTATAATAGTATGATGAACATAGAAAATGCCCGTTTCACCACAGATGTAAACATGATAACTGTGTTGTGTTATTAAATTTTTGCTACTTTTAATATTGTTCAGGGCCTTTGCTTATTATATTCTCAACAAATACAGAATTAATATTATTCAGGGGTAATTTCCATTTTACATTTTTTCTATCACAGTTATTATTCATTTTAATTTGTATTGTATGGTAATTTACATTAATTACAATTTGTTTCATAACCTTGAAATTTATGCAATATTTTACTAAATTTCAGTCGCCTTGGGAAGAAGTGAGAACAGAAATGATAAATGAAAAGGGAGTGTCACCGGACGCTGCGGACAGAATTGGGGAGTATGTGCGTTTAAATGGTGGGATTGAGCTGGCTGATCAGTTACGTAAAGACGAAAAGTTATCCAAATGCAAAGCTGCTGTTGAGGGCCTCGATGGCATAAAGCTTTTATTGAATTATTGTGATATCCTTGGAATCAAGGATAAAATTCTATTTGATCTGAGTTTGGCTAGAGGTTTGGATTATTACACTGGAGTTATTTATGAAGCTGTTTTGACAGGTATGTTATTTCAATAATGGTGAAAAATTATATTTCATGTAAAATATACCCATGTACTTCTTTATCAAATATTTCATATTTAGGACCAGGTTTAAAAGCAAAATGAGAGTAATTTTTAAGTAATTTTCAACTTATTCCCTGCAAATATAATTGTATTTTGGACACATTGTTCACTTGCATTTACTTACCTTCAAATGATGAGACCGCCACGTTCTTAGAGAAAATAAAGAGAAATCTATATCACTAGATGCAGTTGCATACACCTACATAGCTTCTTGCAGTGAAAGTGATCAATCAATCACTTCCATAACAGAGTTAAAGACAACTTAATGTCTTGGTTTCAACAAAATCGTGCGTAGTAAATTGGCTTTTTGCTAAAGTTTTAGTGCTTACAGGTCTAGTCTTAGGAATTACTAATTCATAGTTTTTAATCATTGTAGTTTGTTCTTGCAACTTTTTCCCAATTGTTATTACTTTTAAACTTTTTATAATCATTATTATAACGGAAATGAAAGGTGGATTAAATGTGAAATATAAGAGTACGAAAATAAAATAATTGACTCGGGTTGTCGAAGTCGGGTTGGAGAAGACTTAGTAGAAAAAACTTTTTAAATATCCCTGATGTTTGCTTTTATAGTGACACAATATTATCATTCAATTTCGTAATTCCATATTTCAGAACCAATTAAAATAGCTAATGAGGAACAAACTGTGGGCTCGATTGCCGGTGGAGGCAGATACGACAACCTCGTTGGAATGTTCGACTCTAAGAATAAACAGGTATAAACATATTTGCTATACACTTCGTTCTTTTTTTTTTAATTACTTGAAGTACCGCTGATGGCTCTGATGCTGGTGATGCTACTGACGTGCTGACATTTACGGGCGACCAAGACCACTTACCATCTGGTGGATCTTATGTTGGTTATAAACATTGAAACAAAAAAAAAAACAGAAGCTTCTAACCACCAGATTTTGTAATTTTTTTATTCATTTGTAAAAAAAACAAATAAGTAAGCAGTATCTGTACTTTTCGTATTGAAATATTTAATTATCCAGTTAAGGAGTATGGTTCAAAGTTTTGGAATATTTATTTATTATCAAAAAATAATGCGCGATTTAATAATTACATCGCTTGAAGTGTAGCATACACTGAACACCGGAGCTTAACTATTCTACTTAAGCTGATATTAGAAAGTCTAAGATGTTGCTGTTAAATTTCGCTAGAACAAAAAATGAGAAAATTTAGATAATGCGCTGTATAGCGAACAAAAACTGCAAGCATCGTTATCCGGTCTCGCGGTGAAAGTGGGTTATAAAGGGTCGAAGACGAATTATTTATTCATTTTAAATCAAATCTAATCTATACTTACTTATATCATCTAAACTAAAAGTATAAAGCATTAGATGAGTTTGTTTGTTTATTTGTTGTCGAACTACATACTTACTAGTTCGAATTGAAGTCTTTGTGTGTTGAATAGTCCATTTATTGAGAAAGTCTATAGGTTATAATTACAACATCACGCTATAATCATTAGATTAGAAGCATGCCAACAAGTTTCCCAAAGCGAAGCGTGGGCGTCTTCTAGTTTATTCATTGAATAAAATTACGTTTTAAGTATCACGTAAAAATGCACTTGACAAAAAAACAGGTACTTTGATTTTACAGACTGACACTTGAATTTAAAAACTCCAAATCGAATCACGGACTGGTTCATCGTATGTTGTACTTAACACTATATAATAATAATAAAGAATTTAGTGAATCGAAATTAATTTTGAATATGTCTTTCTAGGTACCATGCGTGGGGGTGAGTATCGGTGTGGAGCGAGTGTTCTCAGTGTTGGAAGCTAAGTTGGCCGCCGGCGAAATTAACATTCGTACTTCGGACATCGAAGTGTACGTCGCTTCGGCGCAGAAGAACTTCCTCGAAGAACGAATGAAGATCTGCGCAGAGCTTTGGAATGCTGGAATCAAGGTATTTCTTGTTTTTCGTCAGATGCCATTAAAATTTATACAGGACTGTACTGTACGACAAGCATTAGCTTTCAAGCATGGATGTAGAAACTCAAGATTTGGTGGTAACATACATAAGGCGCACGCGGAGTATTCCAAATTAGTTTGTGTGATTGATCAAGTCAGTCTGTTGTAGGTAGGCTTGTAGGCAGCAGCGAGTTGTGTACGTTACTTACGCATAATTGATTTCAGTAATTACGTCCGCAAATGTATAAAATATGGCTTCCTGTGTCTTCAAAAAATATTCTAACAACACAAATAAAGTCCAAAGGAATCACATTTCATTATGGAAACATTGAATTGTAAATTATTTTCACTATTTCTAAAATAATAACTTTAGTAAAATGGCGCGTGACATATGTAAGAGTGACAGAGACAGAACGACTAAAACTTCGAAACACGGAAGCGAGATATCCCTATGTACCTACTCTGTTCGTTTTCAAATACAGTAACAAAATTCCATTGCGCCAACTTTATGCACAAATCGATTTGATTCAAAATTGGATTGTTCCAACTTGACGCACATTCGAACGTGCAAGGCAGGTTTATATATTATGTATGTCTATGCTTTCAAGTAAATAAAAAATCATCATAATCGGTTTATCCAGTACGAAGTTATGGGGTAACAAACATAAGAACAAAAAAGTGTATTTTTACAAATACATTTCAAAAGTTTAATGTACGTAAGTGGAATGTACTTACTCTATGAACTCTTTTCTTAGGTTTTTTAATGAGATCTAATCTTACATTACTTTTCAAGGTTTTAGTGTTGCTTAATCATGTTTTCAATTTATTTACTGTTTTGTCTTACAGACTGAGCAATCGTACAAAAAGAATCCAAAAATGCTGAACCAATTACAACACTGTGAAGAGAACGGCATTCCTCTGGCTGTTGTGTTGGGTGAATCGGAGCTGAAACGAGGAGTCGTTAAGATAAGGGATATCACCACGAGGGAAGAACAGGAGGTAGCCCGAGAGTCCCTCGTTGAAGAACTCAAGAAAAAAATCAGTTTATTGAGCACTAAAGCAATTAATGGGTCGGTTTAGGCTCAAATTATGTATTGATTTATGTAGTGCAAACTACACTACTCGTGAAGTTGATCGATGTTGGATAAAGGACTGCGCACATTACAACGACTCCACGCCAACGCGGTTACGGAGCAACTCAAATGTAAGCATTCAATTATGATCCTTATATCTTAGGCGTCACGGTTGAATTTCGAGTGTGAACGGCGTCGGTGAGCAGAGGGTGGGGAGTAGTCCACGTTTTCTAAGTGTACACTCGAAATTCAACCGTAACGCCTAAGATATAAGGATCATAATTGAATGCTTACATTTGAGTTGCTCCGTAACCGCGTTGGCGTGGAGTCGTTGTAATGTGCGAAGTCCTTAAGAGTTTGTAAACATATTTCATAACATACTTTCTTTCTTGTCTTGTCTTGGGCGATTTCCAAACGTTATTGAGGTTATAATTTATATTTGAAGAAATACACCAGAGTACGTATTATCAGTCTGGGATCATAATTTACGCATGATTAAAAAAATAACATTAAAGGAACATGATTTTTTTATTATAAAATTTTGAATCATTAACCAAACGTAAAAGCGACGTGCCTCGCTAGTCAGTAGGTACCTACTTCCTATAGATAATGTGTCAATGCCGTCTCATAAAATGTGTAATGTGGACAAAGCGAGCAACTATGACGAGTAATGTAGTGGACACATAGTGTTAAAAGGTTCCTCATATGTACAAAGTGGATATCGAACGTCTGGGTATTATTTAATGCTGTTTTTTTTTATAAAATTGTAATTTGCCAAATCTGATGATACATTTGTAACTGCATTTAAATATAATTTGGATATGAACAGTGTATCTTGCTTTTTTGAAAGTGAATAATTTCACGGTTCACCATTATATACTTAGTTTGGTCACGTTGTTAAGTCGTGAAACCAAAAAACGATGGTTCTGTATAACAATTGGAATTTAAAGTATGAAGCGTTTCTCCAATCCATTGTTATTAAGATGCCATTGTTTATTTTATGTTGGCCCAAAGTAAACTATACCAACTTAATAAGAATTAGTATAAAGTGTTGGAATATTAATCGTTTTCCAATAGCAATCTGTTTCTTACTGCGGATTCGCGATAAAAAAGATGTATTAAAGTTGTATCTACACATAGCGTGACGGTCGGTCTCGTGGTAATTTTATATTTTTTCATGACTGATGTGTGAGAATGTGTCTAAAACGAGAGCGATTTTAACGGCAAATATTTTTTTTTTCTATATTTTTGAATCTTATCATACATGTTGGTGAAACATATTTATATAGTTATTTTTTTTTAATAAAGTACGCGATAATAATAGTCACCTCTACTATTCTGTTTTAGTTGGGTGACTGATTTTTTGTGTGTGTTTTGTCTGTCTGATAACTTATTATTGAGGTAGAAATTTAGCTTATCCTCAAACATTTTAACTAACATTTATTGGGATAATTTTTATCTTCATTTAACATAAATACTACTTTTCGATTTCGTAGTTACTACATAGTATAAAACAAAGTCGCTATTTTTGTCTGTCTGTTTGTCTGTATGCTATCTTTAAAATTACGCAACGGATTTTGATGCGGTTTTTTGTAATAGGTAGAGTGATTCAAGAGGAAGGTTTTTATGTATAATACATGCATATATTCCCACGAGAACGGGATCCACGCGGGTGAAACCGCGGGCGGGCCGCTAGTAATTTATATTAGTTTCTGTGTAATAAATTATGCTTTGAGTTTAGTAGTAAATGTAAGTTCGCCGGTAAGGAAGTATTAGGTAGACATGTTTACTTATATGTAATAACCTAAATTATCTTGTTGAATTGATGTGTATATAAGTTTTTTATTTGAGTAAATGGTTCTTATTCATACAAATTGTTTCATTTTGTCACCCATCTCCTGCCGCCCATGACACTTGTGACTTGTGACCGATACAGAACAAGGCTCAAATAGGGACGAGGAGTGTTAAAACCTCAGATCAAGAAACTTAATTTAATTGGTTAGTTTGTTAAAATAGGCGTAAGGACTTGAGCAGATACTGTAAGTTATATTTAGACCTGTAGTTAAGAATACACAGAAGATTAATAAAGAGCAATTATCTAATGGTAGCAATTGACGATGCGTCCGTTTGGAGTGCTTCCGAATGGACATCCACCTTATGGAATCAATTTTTGTTTTAACCGGTTATGGACCAATTACATACTTAACTTTTAAATGTAAAGGTTTTACAGTCGTTATTTATTTATTTATTTAATATTTTGTAACACCTAAAAACTAGGGTATACAAGGGCAAAAACTTAATGCCTAATGGCATTCTCTACCAGTGAGCCCTGGGTAGATGCAGAAAAGACAAAAAGTAGGTGTTTCAAAACAAGAAAAGAAAAAGAAAAAAAAATCCCGTTTAAAACAAAATGATAAAATAATAGAAGTGTAACTGAATAATAAAAATACAACAGCAAATAAATAATTTATACATAAGAAAACTATACAAATAAGCACTAAAAATAAATAGGATAGTAAAAAATATACAATATAAATATTTTATAAATATATAGAATAAATATTAAAGAAAAACAAATGGAACAAATACAGTCAATCGGGGTAACTTTGATTCTTTAGGGTAACTTTGACAGTCGGCTCCCAAAATAGTTTTTTATTTTTTACGTGAAAAGCATTTGGCACATAAAATTTATTTATTACATTTTATGTACATAATGAACGTCGTTAACGTAATCTTAAATAAAAAGTGGTTTTCAAACAAAGCTAATATAAAAAACTTTCTTTCAAAAACGTGCGTAACTATTCGTGCTTTTTTCCGACGTAAAACTTTTTAGATATTTCTCAAAACTTTAATGCTATCAAGGTGTGTTATAATATAATACAATCTTTTACATGTCTACTTTCGATACATAAACAATTTTTATTAATTTTCGATTGCATCTTCGTTAAAATTACAAATAATACCGGTAAGTCAGATTTTGAACAAATTCTGGGTAACTTTGACAGTATCAATGTATGTACCTATCCCTTAGATGTATCCTGACTTTTGCGATTTACCAATTTTAGTGTTAGTCAAACATCCCAGGGCCCCCGGGACTTCTTTATTTTCCCAGAAATAAAATGAAAAAATTGCAGCCATTTTGTGTTTTCAACCTCGAAGCTGCTCGGGCGCCTGTACTGTTTTAATCATTGCTATCGATGTAGACGTCCTAGGAAGTCGAAATATGTCTCATTTCAAAGCTAACAATGTAGGTAATCAATTGATGATACATTTCATTTAATATCTTTTTCATAGAAGACCAAAAAAGGATTTTAAAAACAAAATTCAATATTTTTTCATTGAATTTTCTTAGTTTAGTGCCTTTTACATGAAAACTAACCCGTCAAACTACTTTTTTTGCTGTCTTATCATAAAACAGGCTATCACCTTATTAATAAATGTTACATCAAAGTTATAAGTAAGGTACCTAGTTTAGAAGATTTTTTGATAAATATCATCGGTGTCAAAGTTACCCATATAGGGGTGGTAACATTGACACACAACAAAATTGCTAATTTTTAATATATTTTGTCGTTTTTAAAGACTTTTTACAATTTGACAGTATGAAAACCAGCAAGAGGGCACTGATTAACTCATAACTTTTATCTCATATGCGACGTAGTAAAAGTTTTTTAAGAAAATACGCCGATGATGTATCAATGTTACCCCGAATGACTGTACCTAAGAATTATATAATATTATATAAAATAAATAAAATAATAATATAAATAATATAATCTATACTATAATAAAACTGTAGGAGCACGTGTTCTGTACATTGAATATTTTTTTGAAATTTCGACTAAGGGGCACTTACATATCGAGATAGAACTCAAAATTATATTTTTTTTATTTATTGTCTGTCTGTCTGTCTGTCTGTCTGACCGATCATCACGCTTAAACCACTGGATGGATTTCATTGAAACTTGGTAAAGTTATTACCTATATACTGGTGTCTATTATAGGCTACTTTTTTTTTCGAATAATATTTAGGTTCCCTAGGGATAGGTGACTAAAGTTTGTATGGAATTTTTTTATAACGTCGTCCGATTTACTTCAAATTTGCAACAAAGGGTTATCACTTAAATTAATAGAATACGTGTTTCTCAGTTTTTCGATATTTTGTAAGGAAAAGAAAAAAAAACACAAAAGAATGCGGGAATTTGTAAATTTTGAAGGTAACTTTCTGACTAAACTGAAAATGATTTTAACCCCATGTTTAATAATTATTACAGTGAAATAAGTAATTTTCAATGTAAAATCAGTATTTAAAAAATAGCCAGCAAAGGATGCAAAAATGGGGATAAAGTTGGTACAATTAGAGGTGCAGTGTTTATTCGAGTTGACTTAAGTTTTGTCATTTTTGTTGCGGGCTTAGATTTTTGTGAGACTTTCACTGAGAGATAGAGAAGGTTCTGGAGCAAAACATAGGCCACTTATTATCCTGGAATTCCAGCGTGAATCCTGACGCTGGAAAAACTACTATGCGCGAAGGTGCGAGTTTCATTTTTATAGGACTTTCACTGGGAGGCAGTTTTGGAGCAATATACAGGATAATTTTATCCCGGAATTCCGTGGAATCCTTATTCACGCGGGAAAAACTCATATTCGGAAAATAGGTCGCGGGTTCAGATATTTATGGGACTTTCAGTGGAAGGTAGAGAAGGTTATGGAGCAGTATATAGGCTACTTTTTGTTCCGGACTTCCCGCGAGATCGAGATTTACACGGGAAAAACTCCCTCCACTCAACTGCTCTGTAGAAGTTGTGAAAAAATTCATTAAACATTTTCGCGCGCCAAAAATACTCGCACAATGCGAATTCTGTGGCATCCTACTAATATTATAAATGTGAAGATTTGTATGTTTGGTCCTCAATCACGAAAAAACGGATGAATGGATTTGGATGAAATTTGGTACACGGATAGTTTATAACCCAGAATAACACAGGACACTTTTTATCCCGGAAATCCCGCGGGATCCGATTTTACGCGGGAAAAACTTCGACGAGTATGGGTATAGCTTCATAACAAACATATTAATATAAAAGTAACAAGGCTGTCTTTCCGAAAATCCCGCGGGATCGGGAGCTTATCCCGAAATTCCTACGGGAGCGAGACCTACGCGGCTGTTACTTACGGGTCCCGAAGCGAAGCGAGGGCGGTTCGCTAGTACATTTATAAAATAAATTAAATTTTGCACATTAAACTATTAAATCCATCAAACCAAAATCAGATGACAACAGATTTTAATAGATGCTTCTTAAAAGAAAACTTGGAGGGTACCTTCCTCAACTCCGCCGGCAAGGAGTTCCAGAGTAAATCCCGTTTTACACCGCGAAAGAGTAATGAGCGGGAAATGGTTGAGCGGAGCGGACTCCGTTTATAAGAAATAGGTTTGTATTTCCACCAACAAAGAGTTTTGTGTTTTGTTTTCCACTGCAAAAGAGTAATGAGAGAGCTGAGCGGAGCGGAGCGAACTGAACGGAAAATGAGAAATGAAAAATGACAGTGTATTCCCACCGAGAGCGAGTTCAGTTGGTGTCTGGTTGCTTGCGGTCGTGTTTTGTTGCGAATTCATGATGTTATCGAGTGAAGACAGCGATTATGTATACAGACGAAAAAAGTACATGTTATTATATCTTAAATACAGACAAAAACAAAAACACAAGACAGAGAAACAGAGGACACTACAAACGAGTCCGTTTCAAACTAGTAACCGAGACCGTGACGCAGCGGACTCCGTTCAACTCGTTCGATCCGCACCGCTCACCTCTGTCTCTGTGGAAACGCTTCTATGCAATTTGCCATTGCGAGTCAAACGGAGTCCTTAATGACTCCGCTCCGCTGGCTAGAACTGAACGAGTCCGTTTCAATCCTCTTTCGGCTCTTTTAGCTCGCTCAGTCCTTTCCGCTCGACTCTTTATTGGTGGAAAGACAAGTATGCAGTTTACTGTTGCGACTTGAACGGAGTCCTTAATGGGTCCGCTCCGCTCGCGGTGTAAAACGGGCATAACGATGCCTGTACACTGAACGAGTAATGGAAATAACCGCTACTATGCGGTGGAATATTGACTCTAAGATTAGTAGGTACCTACTTGACCGAAGCATTCTATCATGTGTAGTAAAACGATAATGGAAGTCATCCTTGAGATACTGGGGAGAATTAGGATCGTAGATAGAAAAAAGCAACAGGAGGATCCTAGAGTTACGCCTTTCACGAATCGGGAGCCAATTTAATTGACGACGGAATGCAGAGATATGATCATACTTTTTAAGGCCGAAAATGAAACGAATACAGTTGTTAAGAAGGCGCTCTAGTTTATTAAGAAGTTCTTCGGTCAGGTCCGGGTAACACACATCACCGTAATCAATTACCGGTAAGATAACAAAAGTTTGGTCTTCACTGGTAGAAAATTCTTGAGACGGTATAGGGAACGCAAAGAAGCATTGACCTTTCGGCAAGTCTCAACAATTTGAACACCCCACCCTAAGGTACTATCTATGTAAAGACCCAGATTTTTTATTGCATCGCTCAGGTGGATTTGATTCCCGTTGTAAATAATATCCGGAAGGCTGTTTCTGTCAATACCAGCTAGAAGTCTGGAACTACCAATTAAAATAGCTTGACATTTTCCTGGGTTCACAGAGATTCCAAAGCGCAGAGACCAGTTATGTAATTTAGGCAGATTAGCGTTGATAATGTCGATTCCGCTATTAAGTTGGTGTGGTTAACACAAAAATAAAAACACCTATAACGTTGTCTTACAGTGCGCCCAACTTATCTCTGAAATGGCAAAAATTGGAACTAACGAAAAGTCATTCATAATCATAAGTACGTTGTGGTCATTCATCTGTCAGTTACATAGTGTGCAATGATTGGTCAAATGAATGTCAAATGCGTCCGACAGCGCCTCTTTCGTTTCAGTCTTAAGTTGGGTTTACTATAGGTATATTTAAACGCTGCGAAATCAAAAATACGATTTAATAAAAAGTAAAATGAGGGAAATTTATAATTGTTAAAAAGGAAGTGCCGCCCGTCACCATTCGTTACGGACATTCCCCGTGCGTTCCATTCAGTTAGCAAAATGCTCAAAAGTTCTTATTTTAAATTCAAATAACAATACATGGAAGTTTGTAAGAGTTGTAACGACAAGGTGTCATGGTGGCATATGTGCTCATACTGACTCGCGGGCGCGGTGACGGGCGCGGTCACGAAATATCAAACATATGGCGTAGTATCCAAGTGTGCACACTGGAATCGCACGTGCGGTCTAAGTAGCGTTCAAGCTCGCGACGACGCGCGCGGCGCGCTCGCGGCTCGCGGCATATCAAACGCATGAAATGTTTGTATGTGTTCACACTGAACCATAGAGTAACTTTGTATATAGGGAATGAACTAGCGGCGGAGTGCGCGATTCAGTACCGACGCAACTGAACTCTCGCGCAAAACGCCTGGCGGTCAATATGAACACGAGCTCGCCACGTCCACCGCGCGCGCGCCCGCCACCGCGCCCGCGTGTTCAGTATGAACAAGCACTATGGGATTAGGTACGCTGAGAGGACATCAGAGACGGATTTTTTTTTTATTGAATTAAGGTAGCAAAAGAGCATGCAGCACCACCCTTCCGCTGCCGCCCATGGCAATTGTGACCGACTTAGAACAAGACTCAATTTAGGGACTAGGGTGGTTAGTCCAGTTGGTGGTGTTAGAATGTTAGTTGGTTAGATTGTTAATAAGTGTGAGGACAGGGACTGTTAGTGATAGTTAGTCCTGTTAGTTAATATTAGTATTGTCCAGTTAGTAATGATTAGTGTGAGTCTTGTTCCAATTCGGTCACAGATGCGTTGCTACCCCTGAGGACTGAGATGGTCGCCTCTAAAAAAAGTGAACCGGCTCCACACCTTCCTATCCGGAACACAATTGCTCTTAAAAACAATTATTATGACGGTAGGAATGGTACTGAGTACCTTGGCGGGCGGTGGTACTACCCCGGGAGAACTCTAGGCTCTACCACCTAGTAATATTTAAGGCATAAAGAAAATTAAAAAAGAAGACCAAGAACAAAAAATAAAACGATGAAAGGTAAAAGGATAACGGATTACTTTTCCATCCATTGATCCATCAGCGTTTCTGCGTCCACTACTGGACATAGGCCTCTCCTAATTTGCGCCATTCTGACCAGTCTTGCGCCTTTCGAAGCCAGCGGATGCCCGCTATCTTTTTCAGGTCGTCACACCACCTGGTCGGAGGGCGTCCTATGCTCCTTTTTCCGAGACGGGTCCTCCACTCCAGAACATTTCTTCCTCAACGGTTATCGATCCTTCGAGCTACATCACCACATAGTATAAAACAAAGTCGCTTTCTCTGTCCCTATGTCCCTTTGTATGCCGGATATTGATGCGGTTTTTTTAATAGATAGAGTGATTCAAGAGGAAGGTTTACTTATATGTATAATAACATCCATTAAATAGTGGAGAAATATTGTTATTTTTGAGGTTTCTAATGTGATGTCGTTAATTATCAATTTCTTTCCGCTTACATTGCAAACGCAGGCAGGGTTCTACGAGATTTATCAAAATAATGTACTAATTATTTGTACACATTGAAAAGGTCTACAGAAAACTCCGCGATGGTATATGTGTCTATCTCTACGCTATATGTTATACCCGTGCGAAGCCAGAGCGGGCCGCTATGTTTTTATATGTAGGTATACAACGTTCACAGTTTTTCTGTAGTGTATTTAGTATCAGCATTGCACCCGTGCGAAGCCGGGGCGGGTCGCTAGTAATTTATATGGCCGACCCCATTACCACTTCAACTGGCTAATTCTTTGAGCTAAGTATGTCGGTTAACCTTTTTTTCCTTTATGAAGCAAAAGAGGAAGTTTATCAAAAAGTGAGTTCACGAGTTTTGCTGAAACCCAAACAGGAATAAAGCTCAAGCAAACATTGACAAAAGGAGTAAATATTGCTAAAAAGTATTTGATTAGGAACCTACATATTTGCTTAACAACATAACAAAATAGTGTCACAATGTAGGTATACCTACTCATATGATTTTTTTTTATTAATAAGAATATAACGGGTATAGCTGATAGGATATATCCACAATTAGAGGGCAAGAAAGATATTTTAAGAAAAAATTATAATCAAAAAATCAAAAGTTGCTAGTTGGATAATCCTATAAATGAATCTTTTTAAAGCTACAGAATTGGTCTTCTTTGATTGATAATAAAACTGAAAAATGTTCTTGGTGAGATGAACTCTTCTTCTTAGTTTCTATGAAATTAACCCAATAAAAAATATCTTTCTCTTTTCCAAATATTTGAATTTCTATAGATAATATTTTATTATGATTATTGACATGGGCACAGCAAAGAGACAAGCAGGCTCTAGGTACCTTTAGTATTGACCTTGGAAGAGTGTTCCCGTCCGTGTTTCATTGACCTCGTTAGTACTTATTGAACACTTCGATACTTTGGTTATGATGTCATGTCATGGACGAGCCGACCATGCTGTCGTCGCTTTGCCTGCTCATTGTTTGCTCTTCGTCGCTGTGGTTCCTGTCATTGTCCCTTAACTCACCGTGAAGTCCAAAGCGCTTCTGTTTAATATAAAACTGATTATGGGGACGCTTTTCTAGTTACTATAATACAAATCACTGTGGTGGGAACATTGAAAATATTTGTTGTGCAGCAATGACTCCACGGCTAAAGTGCTATTTACATATTTTCTTGTGCGTGTTTTTATTAAGTTCAGAAGTGAGAACATCTGCTGTTAAAGATGCATTGGAGGAACATTTAAAGGAAAGCGACCACAATGAACAGGCGGAAGCTGTAAAACATGATAAACACAAAGGTGAAAAGTTTCATCAAATTCAAAATCAAGTCGATGATAAACATTCAAATCAACATTCAAAAGAAAACGATGAGGCAAAACATTTAGAGAAAGAACATGAGAGTAAATCATCATCAGACAGTGATTCCTATGGAGGATATAAAAGCCAAAAAGATAAATCAGAGGATACCCTCACGAACGGATTTAAGAAAGGCCATAAAAAGGGACATCACAAACAAGGATTCCAAAACTCATATCACAAGGATGAGTCGTCTAACAAAAGCACTTATTTTGATGACTTTAATGATGAAGAAGATCGAGCTGGATATAATAGTAAACAGAAGAGTTATAATGATCAAGGAAACCGAAGATACCAAGGGAGGCATAACAATGGACAACAGCATTTAAGAGATAATTATCACAACAGCGGTCATAATAGATATGGTGACACTGGTAAACGCTACCAAGGACACCAAGACTATGGAAGAAAGCAGTATTTAGACAATTTAGAGAACTACAATAAATACCGTAATGAACAAGGATCGCATGCTAGAGATCATATTCATGATCGACATCAATTTCAAGAACCTCATTTCCACGGCGGCCCCAGATGGGATTGGCAAAGGTGGGATGATCGAAGAAATTGGCAACATCCTGGATGGGGTAAGGACTATGGAGGTCCAGGATACTTTGACGACCATGGTTTCCGTCATGATGGAGGGTATGGTTACGGTCCTAATCATGGGTATGGTTATGGATACGATGAATCGAGTCAAGATACCGTAACAGAAATACCTGAAAATTCTCCAGTTGTTGCGCACCGTAAGCAAACTATAACGATTTATGAGGATCCACGATATAGCGGTGACAATAGAGGACAGATTAGGAGAGAGGAGGGAGACTACATTCAATTAGACTTTCAACCTAGCAGTCGTAGATATGCAAGCTACGATGATACGTACTATAAGGTACCATCTAGAACGGGTGGTGCTGAGTCTAGCAAAATAAATAGGTTAGTTTACAACTACAGACGACACTAACATTAATTAAGATAAGTTTCAACAAGTATTTTTATTAAGGCGTAGAAAATTGTATCTACTTATAGTAAATGTTACAATATAAAAGTACTTATAATAATTGTTTATAGCAAAATTATTTTTTTCCTGATGTTTGGTCGATAATGTCAGATGTTTTCAGGGTAATAAAATAAAAAATCGAATACTGTAATTCTGCTATATTATAGGTACCATACATGCATAACACACATAGCTATTGGATATATTTCACGTAAATCATTGATAATATTAAACCGATATTCTGATATTACATATTTGCTGATGTCCGATGAGCTGTGCAAGTCAAATACAGGTACTTTGAGGGGTGGATTCCTAGAGGGCAGGCTACGTGACGGGCAAACGGTCAACGGAGTGGCATATTTCAATATGGCACATCTGCTACAGTCGAGCGGTTTGTGTGTTGGACCGTAACGGATGCGTGCCGAATCGGGTCGTCGGTTTGGGATTCTGTCAAAAATTTGGACCAGTGATTCAGAACTTTCCCGAGCTTTTTATTTAAATTCACGACTGAAAATTTAATTTTGACTTCAGTTTCATCAGGACCAAGCTTTATTATTAAGTTAGCAACTGTTTTTGCTTCATCATTAAATGCAAGGAAACATTGTCTACTTAGTTTTAATAATTTCGACCAAGTTTACGGATTAATTCGCTTTATTGCCCCATCCGCTTTAATTAAGCGGAGTCGTTATTGAGGCACTACCCACTCGTAGATATTTTTCAGTACTTTTATTTGTAATTTAAATTTCGCAACCCTTCGTTGTGGTTCTGCTTTAGGGGAATAAACCAATTTAAACGTTAAGCTCCCGCTAATGTCCCTTCTATAATATGTATAGAGAGATTTTAAACTTGTATTAAGTTGTTCAGTGAAATGTACCTATGTAAGTTCTTGTATCGCTACAGCGTGTAAGTAAAAAGGGTATTTTAGTAGTTCGTTTATCAAAATAAAAAAATAAATGGTTCATGAATAAAGATGAGATAATTGAGACAAAAGTTTAGTGGATGACATGAATATTGCCAGCCAATCTGCATTTCAATATTATTCAAGTGGCGGAATTTACTTTGCGTTACTTTGTGACGGATGGGTAGTCGGTAGTCACCTGCATTTACCGGGTGTTGAATTAATAGAATCCTCTGATCTCACCTTCAAGAGGCTTCCGCTACGGGCTTTGTCTCAGTCAAAAATGTAATATTTATATTCAGCGATTAAAAATGCACGATTTCATACCAAATACGACGTTGGTGTTGGCTGACTAGATAATGTAGATTTTTATTCTTGTTTATAAGCTATCTTAATTTTATTTATTTCTTTCTTGCCTCTTTTTTATTGGTCAGTACAGCATCAGTGGAACTTTTTTGTTACTGATGTTCATTTTACCATTTACCTACCATTACATGACTTGTCTGCATGGTTGTAGGTTTTACATAAAAATATAGCTACATACGTTTATGTATCTTTATATTATTCTAGGATGGTAATAAGTTAAAATACCTGTCTGTAAAAAACTACATGTAGATAGTGTACCGATGTAGAGATGTAGAGCAACCTAAATGCAACGATCTAGTTTGAACAGACTAATCACCGCACCCTCTCACTTTTTATGGTACTTACTAACGACTTGTCTTAGGGCACTAAAGCAATTTCACAGCGACGCCCAAATAACATGCCAATAATCGTTAGCAGTGATTGGAAAACAAAACTGTGATTATAGGGTATTATCTCAGATCTACTGTCTCGTTTTCTCTTTTAGACCTTTGCTACGATGGCGATGTCTCGTTTGTCCCTAGAGGGCGGGTAGATAGAGTGACATTACTTTAACGAACTTTCAATGGGTCGCATCGACGAAGACGCCTTGCTTTAAGATTTATATGTATAGGTACATATATTTTTAGTAATTATTTTGTCGTTTCATTTTCGTGCCAAGTAAAAATTAGGTACTTAAATTTAACTATAACTAATTTTAAACATTTCTTATTTACAATATTACAGCAATGAAAGACTGTGGTGATGTAGGTAGACCTACTGTTATTGTCTGCATGTAAGTGTACAACCTATCAAATGTTACATTAGTGCATAGGTAAAATCTTATTTTCATTCACGTCAATGTCTTAGTTGCTACCTAATTATTGTTCTTAATTATCAAAAAATCGACATAACTTACAAAATTAAACCGTTGTTCTAACGAATATTAAAATGACATTATTGCGAGGTTTCGTCGCACAACCGTTTCCCTCGCCGTCTCCACAGAACAATGGAGTCGCTTGTCTCTTATCTCGGCTTGTTTATTGTCTGAAGTTGGCTTGATGGCCGTTTTGTTACCGCTTTCCGCTCGAGTGTGGTGATGAGGAAGTTAGTTTCTTTGTTCGTGTTACTTCTCAAGTAAGTATACTTCTTAAGGTATCGTAACGCTGACTACCTACTACGCGTTTTTGGTAGAATGAAACTATACAATTGTAATTAAGTTATGATAATTGCTAAACTTGGCCAGCGTGGTGGACTATGGCCTTAATCTTCTCATCCATCAATATGAATATTAATGTTCAATGTTATTGTTATTTGTCTATAAAATTGTGTTATTCATAGGTTTTTCTGTAAATAGAACTCTAGGTACACATAATATATTAAGTATTAAAATATACAAATTTTTACTAAAATTAAAAACAAAAAAGTCTATTTCCTATAATCTAAATCAACATAAATCTCCCAAGGAAATTGCTCCTGAAGTTGCAGTTTATAGGCACTTTTGAAAGGGGTACTTATTCACTCGTGACGAATCCTGCCGGTAGCTAACTAATTGCCATAAAATGAATCGCTCCTTCGGGACTTGTCGCCCCGATTTTATTTTAACGAAATTGTCTATGTAAAGTGCCGATTGTTCCAAGATTAATTTGTGGTAAAGATTGGCGTTTGAAATAAGACTTCTTAGTTTTTTGTTAAAGGGTTGTTTAGAATGAAAAAGCTTTTTTATGAAACCGTAATAGTGTTTTCATTTTCAGTTTCTTTATGTAATAATATGTAATGTAATAATATGTTGGTCTATTGTTAAGCTGAATTTACATTAATGTAAGTATAAATTCAAATGAAGCAACTTACTGTTCACTCTATTAGGTTTTTCCAAGAACCATTTTTCAGGCGTGTTTTCAATAGGTAGGTAGGTAGGTATATTAGTATACAGGCGACTGCTATTTGTCGGATATATCTTACCTTACCCTATTCTTTAAAACTGATCCAACGCGGGGACTAAATTAGGTAGGTTAATCATGAAATTTAAGGTAATCTGTAAGTATTTATGTTGTGTTATAGAAAAATGCTAATAAAGAGGGTAAAATAAAGAGGGTGTTTTCCTTCAACCTAACCTAGTTTGAAAATGTACGAGTATTTTGAGGAATTTCTGGTAGTGAATGTCTGAACCGTAACCATAAATTATCGGATAGCAATGTTTGCGAATGGCGCGGCGCGGCGCAATATGCTTCTCAAACAGCCGACAGGTAACTTGGGCCTTGTGTGTAGTTTTGCTTATTAACGAGACTAACATGGCGGACGCTTGATAAGATTTCGGTTTGTCTTGCCTGGCATTCGTGCCTTCGGGCGGTCTTGGAGCATTTGGAGTTGAGGCCACTGAAAGATCGTTTTGGAGTACGCTCTACTGCGATTTGTTTACTTAGTTGTTTTGAGTTTTATCGTAACTAATTAAAGTGTGATAAACACTAAAATTGTTGGGTTTCTACTTTTTGGTCGATATATTCTATTAATTTTATTGTATTTGAAAATTCTCAAAAAATATATATTTAGCACGTGCTAAATTCTAAATTCACGAACACATTCTAAAATCTGTTCTTTATTTAAATAGTTAAATAAAGTGAGGAACGTCTATGAACTTTCAGATATCAGTTTTAGAGCAAATAGAAACTAATTTTACGTGTTGAAGATGAATCCATGAAGACGTGTTTGTTATCTGCTGGTGTTATGATAAACACAACGCTATGATGATTAAAAAGAAAGGGTTAGTAAGTATGAAAATACTATCATCTTTATACTTCTCTCTACATTACAATGTCTCTAGATAGGCGTGTTTAGTTTTCTCATAACTACCTACTTCTTTATTGAGAGCTTATTTCAACAAAACAATGTTTCAACAATAAAACGAGGAAGACCTCGTAGTCCTCTTAATAGGACAAAAAAATAGAACCACAAGGAAACACCCATTTTATCACACTATGTCAAATGTCAGACATATCTTTTTACATTTTTTTACACCTTGGAACTCATAGAATTAAAATTTAATTATTTAAATGTAAGTAAAATTTTAGTTATGTCAATTTCGATCAATTTAGATTTATTAATCCATCAAGTTTTTTACCCATTAGTACGTACCTATGTGCGACGTATTTTATGCAAAATTTTGTTTATTCTAAATCGAATGTAGAGCATACACCAAGCTGCAATGCCCTGAAATTTCTCCAGAGTGTAAGATGCGTGCATAGCTAGTACTGGAGTGTAGCTAGGCTGACTGACTGCGAGCCGGCTCGCCGACTGCCTGGGATAACTGCCGACGTGTGCACAGGAATTATAAGCAGCCGCTATACATATCTATATTATACTTGTGTATAGTGTTACAGTAGAGACACAGGTTAATGTTACCGTTAGGTATTCAGTGTACGTTGACCTCATTAAAGGGTCACAGCTTCGAGTCTCGGCTGGACAGTCGCAATGTTGGCTTGGTTATTTATTTTATATTGATTTTTAAAATAGGCAACTATAAATGGACGTATCGAATCGTATTAGAACCTTCGGTGCAAAGTTTTAAAAGCTTAAAACCCAACGGGAGAAAATGTATGAATTAACGGATAAGTTCCTATTTATATAACTGTTTGGTTGCTAAATACACGTATACATTAAAGTAATACCTTTCTAAACTTATGTAGCAGAATTTAAACTCTAAATCCTCTATATACCGGAAGCTCAGTGAAATTTAACTTGGTAAGCTAAGCGCGTTATCTTCGTGAAGTTGGGACTTTGTAAACGCCGCGGGCTTTTCGCGAAGTATGAGTCCCCCGCGCTTTGTATCGTTGTAAACAAGAATTATACTGTGTATCATTCAGACGGCAACATATTGTCACAACAAACGGCTTTTAGTGATCTACAATAATTATGTATCTCTCAATTAATATTGATGCTTTGTTAAGTTTTAGTGTCCCGTTTTACAACAAAATAATCGATTTAAAAATCGAAAAGGACAGATCACTAGAATTTATATGGGATCACACGACAAGCAGCACCTTTGGAATAAAAAAGGGATTATCAAAATCGGTTCTTTAATTATGAAGTAATGAGTTAACATACATAAAAGTTTTGAATTAGGTTAAAAAATATCCCAAAGTCCCATACAGCGTTTACGACTATTTTCGTGATTATTCGATATTTTCTCTTTTATAATATACAGAGTACGTAATTAATTCAAGAATTGTAGGAATATTTTTCTTGTAAATAATTCCCGAAACAAATTGTCTCAATACAAATGACTGCCTCTCTGACTTCCTTGAGATAAATAAATATATTGCTATCGATAAGGATTAGGGGCGCACAATTAGATCAGCGATTTGTCCTAAACGATTTACGATTAACTTGAGAAATAGCAGTTTGTTTTTGTCTCAGTTAAATGATAAGAACAAGTTTGTTTGCATAAAAATAAACAATTGACTCACACTGCTTTGCTTACAGAGTAATTTTTTGGTTTTTGTACCAAAGCTGCGGGTTGCATTTTGGAATTTTAAAATATTAAATAATACTATACCTAATGTCTACATCATGTACATTTTTATTAATGGGTCGTACGAGTAATTACTACAGAAAAATTACACCTCTAATATAGGACGGTGTAATCAAATGGTACACTGAAAAGTGAGGCAAAGGCAACCATTAGATATACATATTACCATACCGTGGTATAACGATACCGTACTTAGGTACACCGCGATTATTTTAACAAAGAAAGACAAGCGACAATTAATTTAATTACATCATCGTCTAAAATTAAATTTAAAACCCTTGCGCACAGAGATATCAAGTTGAACATCGAATAAATGTGGCCATTTCTCATTTTAACCGAAGCAAAACTTAATAACCCTACTGGAAACGTAATAATTACGAACGCTCAGTACGAGATTCGGGAGAGAAATAAATGAGGACCATTAAGAGACTCGCGTTTAGATATTTCATTCCCCTCGAAGAAGACGTTACGGAAAAGTGTGGTGCCGCTTCGAATCTTTCTCACGCGTTACCGTCAAAGAGTATCACCTTTTTCGCACTGATGTAGGTAATCTTATCGCCGATAGTCTCATAGAGGCAATGGTCTGCGTAATTGTACCCTTCTCATAAATAAAACTATAGGCTTCGTTATTCTAGTACAGTGTAGATTTTTGTTGTAAGTATTTTATTGCGATGGCCGGAATGATGCAATTGTTACCAAACTGACCAGCCTTTTTAACCCGGGTTCGATATCCAGCGAGATAATTTGATTGATAGTTTAATTTTTGTGGTTTTTTTCTGGGTGTGTTATGTTGACTTTGTGTGTTGGTCCATGATTGCAAAGTCTGCGATTTGATACCATCACACGATTTTGGACGCGGATTTTCGCAAAGTAGATTAACCTTTAATCTGTAACATTATTAAGTCTTACATATAAAAACACCTATAGCATAAATGGGTATTAAATGTAAAGACGTACACAAAATCACTTCCAACAGCTGCTTCGTCTTTGTCTGGGAGCACCTGACAAATTACCGGCGCTCAGAGGCAATCCGCACGTTTGTTTTTGTTGAATTGTAGATGTGTTTTTGTTAGACGAGACTAATGTGCTATGTAATTGCCCATGAGTTACACTACCTCGCCACAAATAACGTAGAGAGCTGTTTAGCAACCTGCTTCCTTTAGGAATATATGCGCTTGGTCCTTGTATGTTTTTCATTTGTTTTGTTTAAAGCATTGCACAAGCAGAAGAAGTAAGACGGCTTAATGTTATTTTTTAATTAATAAAAATTCAGGATTTACCGTATAAATTGTGCCAAATAATTAAATTAAATTAAAGTTATCTGTAATTTATAAAACAATAGTACCTAATACCTAAGTTAGTAATTAAACCTTAGTCCGTCATAGTCTTGTACCAAAATTTAGTTTCAAAGAAATTAATAATAAGTAGTAAATAACCCTTATAAGTACTCGCATCGATAATTCTTGTCTCACTGGTGGCATATTGTATGAGACATCACTAACTTGCGTCTTATGTACATTTCAACCGGGAAGCAAACATTCGCACATCGATCGTAGATGTTGCGGATTAAAGTTTTAACTAAACTTATTTCGCAAGTTTTTAATACCTACACGTTATCATTAAATCAGTAGCACGGTGAAAAATGGAATTGAAATCCTAAAAAACATAGGTTTAAAATAAAATAAGAATATTAAATACAAGTAAACATTCTTTAAAACATAGTCAACTATTTACAACCTATATGTACACCTTACGCTAGTAGGTATATTCGTAGAAGCTTTTTCATGGGATCTATTGACGGGATGTCACGTTTCATGCACATATCAAACTAACTTTGTATGTGGCGTAGAAAAAAGGAAATCCGTGAAAATTCCTGCCAAACTAAATTATTCAAAACAGATCGTGCGTGTTTACGAGGCGTGCTTGTTTGCCATACACACGAGCGAAGAACGGAATTCATGATTTAAAAAATATTATCTTTTATTGCCATCCATACAATGTTATTGTGACTTTAATTTTGTAGATGTTATTAACAGGATATCAAACGGTTTTATGCAGTTTTCACTGGCGTATAATTGTAGTACGGTTGTAATTATATTTAATGTTTGTTTTATTCCAATCGATCTCAGAAATAAGTAGGTATAACAATAACTTATTACAGTTACGCTGTAAACCTTAAAAGCTTACGTACTGTTACGGTGGACCCCTGCACTCCTTTCTGCTGGCTAAGTGCTGGCTCAGCATCTGCCGTCCGGCTTATTCCCATAGTGCATCCATTCCCCCCTCAGTCTCATTCCATCTTCCATGCCAGACGGTTGCCTCCAAAATCGAATAAACTTTTTTTAAAAAACCTCTGACTCCGAGACTCGTAACATTTGGTGGCAGCGTAAAGGGATTCAAAAAAGAGTCCCCGGTAACGTCTCTGAATCCTAAAGTCAAAATCGACGCGTGTGTGTGTGTCAAAAAAATTCAAGTTCAAAATCGACGCGTGTGTGTGTCTAAAGTTCTAATTCAAAATCAACGCAAGTGTGTCTTAAATTCTAACTCAAAATCGACGCGAATCGCTAAATCCTAAAAGTCAAAATCTCCAAAAATCTCATAAAAACTCCTAAAAGTACGTGTTAGTGTGTAACCGCTAACTCCACTGTGCTCTCTTCATTGTCGCACCGAGTTGGCCTGCTCCTGGACGTCCGTGATCCCGGAAGAGCTGCTGAAAGGTCCACTGCTGCGTACTGCTCGTGCTGTAGCCGATCTTCATCCAGAAGCAGATAAGTTATGCCCACTGTCACGCATCACTTCGTGCTGTGACCGGTATACATCTCTCCGACGACGCGACGACCCGTGGCTTATCATCACGTCTATAACGCTGAATCCGCAGGAACGCCCGAGAAACCATGAACATTCTTATCGTGCTGTCTGCATTCCTGTAAGTGTCTTTATAATATAATTATTTGGTCATTGCTAAATAATTTTAAAACTATTGTATTTTCCATTCGTAAATTGTAACTATTTCCATTATTGTCTATTCTAAATCGTTTCTATATCGTTAATTAATTTAAAACTATTGTAACTATTTCCAGTGTCCACTATTCTAAATTGTACTTACTTGTCTTAATACATAAAATTACATGAAACTTGAGTCATTAATAAATTAATTTACAACTAATACACTATTTGATAAAATAATTAATAAATCTAATAAATAAAAATCCAGTCTAATAAATAAAATCCAGCCTAATAAATAAAATCCAGTCTAATAAATAAAAATCCAGTCTAATAAATAAAAATCCAGTCTAATAAATAAAAATCCAGTCTAATAAATAAAAATTTAATCTAATAAATAAAAAAAATTAATCTAATAAATAAAAAATTTAATCTAATCTAATGCATAAAAATTTAATCTAATAAATAAAATTTAATCTAATTTATAAAAAGTTACATTTCATTAATAAAAAGTTATATTTCATTAATAAAAAGTTATATTTCATTAATAAAAAGTTATATTTCATTAATAAAAGTTATATTTCATTAATAAAAGTAATATCTCATTAATAAAAGTTATATCTCATTAATAAAAGTAATATCTCATTAATAAAAGTTATATCTCATTAATAAAAGTTATATCTCATTAATAAAAGTTATATCTCATTAATAAAAGTTATATCTCATTAATAAAAGTAATATCTGGTTAATAAAAGTTATGTGTAATTAATAAAAGTTACGTTTAATATTCTATTGCACATTTTGATCAATTGTGATTCACCATTATTTGCGTCTTAAAATTTTGTGTACTGTGTTTTTATTTTACAGCATTTTTATATCTTATATTGTATTGTGTATTGTTTTTTGTTGTATTTTGTGTGTCGTGTTTTTTCCTACAGCATTTTTACATTTTATGACCTATTGTGCATTTCTATTTTCTGTGTTGCGTTTTATTCTAGGTCGTGATTTTGTACTATTTTCTAAATTGTGAATTATTAATCTGTTACAATGACTCATAGCCCGACAAAATTCGAAAAACCCGAAATTGCCGTCACTGATACTGAGGAAGAAGGTCTATGTCCTACTTATCAAGGTCCCTCGACCAGGTCTATAACGAAAAAGAAGACCACAATGTCGGTTGCTCCTAAATTAGAAGTCGAACTTTCAACGTTACTTAAATTTATTAAACCATATGACGGTTCCAGAGAAAAACTTAATTCTTTTCTGGTAAATTGCACCAATGCTTATGAGTTAGCCTCAGATTCGCAAAAAGATATCCTTTTTAAATATATTCTTTGCCAATTAGAGGGCAAGGCGGAAATCGCCTGCTCTATTAAAGAATTCACTAATTTCCCGCAGCTTAAAGACTTCCTAAAGACACAATTTAGTGAGAGGAAGCATTATGCTCACCTCCTGATGGAACTTCAAGATTGTAAGCAGCAGGTGAACGAAAACGTCAGTCAGTATGCTTTAAGAATAGAAACCTGTCTATCCCAGCTACTAACAGAGATTTCCATTTCACACGGACACAAAAGCCGTGAAATGATAGGGCGAACAGCCGCCATGGAGGAATTAGCCCTCCATCACTTCCAAATGGGGTTGACACCCCGTATTTCGAATTTTGTTAGGTGCAAGTCGGTAAAAACACTTAATGAGGCAATCAATCTGGCAATTTCAGAGGAGAAAATCCAACAATCTTTATATAAGCAAACTCCTCGCTCATCTAATTCGCAACCTGCGCGTCGTAATCAAAACACACAATTCTTTAATTCAAAGTCATTTCCCCAAAAACCTAATTCCTATCCTACTAGATTCAATGGGGATAATCGCACAAGTCCTGCTAATCTATTTTGTCGCTATTGTAAAAACCCAGGACACACCCTGGAGCAGTGCCGCAAACGGCAATTCAATAATCGTCAAAATAATTTGAATCCAAATCAACACGTGCCCCAGCGTGTCAATTTCCTATCCAACGAGGTAGAAGCCGAAAATGATGAATATCCGGAGAACCCTGCAGAGGGTTACGACACCGTCGATGACGATTCAAAAAACGAGTAAGAGTCTCGTCCCGGTGTCGTACGGGACCTCGGCAATCGAAAATCGGCACCACGAATCCTACTTCTATATCCAGAGCAACTCCGCTACATGGACGTTACTCTAATACTACTACTATATCCAGAGCAACTCCGCTACATGGAAGTTACTCTAAAACAACTTCTATATCCAGAGCAACTCCGCTACATGGACGTTACTCTAATACTACTACTATATCCAGAGCAACTCCGCTACATGGAAGTTACTCTAAAACAACTTCTATATCCAGAGCAACTCCGCTACATGGACGTTACTCTAATACTAATTCTATATCCAGGCAACAGCAACGTAACAATGCTGAACTGCCGCAATCCACTGTATCCGTGCAGCAACACAAGGATGTTGATCTGCCAAAATCTACTATATCCGTGCAGCAACGTAACAACGTTGAACTGCCTAAAATACCAAGTCCTTCTAAATCCAACGTTTACGAAATAACCAATGATCCTTCTAAAACCTTATTACCACATGTCCTTGTAGAATCCTCGATATCCGACACTCCGTTGTCCTTGTTAGTCGATTCAGGATCTTCTGTCAGTCTTTTAAAATATTCTTGTTTCGATAAGCATCCTAAACTAGTAAAAGAGACTATTCAACTAAAAGGTATTGATTCTACAGAACCTATTAGTACTCGAGGTCATTTAAAATTAATAATACAAATTCCTAAATCTAAAATATCACATCAATTTCATGTTGTTGATTCAATACACTTACCTTATGATGGTATCATAGGATCCGATATGCTTAATGCTCATAATTGTAACATAAATTATAATGATAACCTTTTACATATCGGAAAATCAGCTCTAAAATTATATTTCCATGATCCTGCCTATTTAATCCCAGCTCGAACTGAAACTGTAATCGAATGTTCTGTCTCTAATCCTGAAATTAAAGAAGGACTAATCCTTGATCAAAAACTTTCAGAAACCTTATTAGTCGCAAACAGTATTGTTCGTGTTAAAAATAATAATAGAATAAATATATCCGTGGTAAATACTTCTGAAAAACCTATTACTCTAAAATCTAATCTAAATCTTAAACTCGAAAGTTTAGAGCCATTTCAATTTAATTCACAACGTTCTAATGCGATAAATAACATTAACGTCACAAAAGATAGTTTTAGGCGCACTGAGGAGGTATTAAACCAACTTCGTATCTCTCATTTGAATAGAGAAGAAAGAGATGCTCTCTTACAACTCTGCTCCGATTTCTCTGATATATTCCATCTCCCTGGAGAACACCTCACTCATACTAACGCCCTAAAACACGAAATTAAAACTACAACAGATATCCCAATACATACCAAATCGTACAGGTTTCCTGAAATTCATAAAGCTGAAGTTCGAAAACAGATTGATAAAATGCTGGAGCAAAATATCATAGAGCCCTCGGATTCTCCTTGGTCATCACCTATTTGGGTTGTTCCTAAAAAACTCGATGCGTCCAATATCCAAAAGTGGCGAGTAGTCATCGACTATCGCAAGCTGAATGATGTCACAATCGGTGACACTTATCCTATTCCTCAAATAACAGAGATCCTTGATCAGCTTGGAAACAGCAAATATTTCTCAACACTAGATCTCGCATCTGGTTTCCATCAGATCGAATTAAACGAAGCAGATAAACCCAAAACTGCTTTCACTGTTCCAGAAGGACATTTCCAATTTTCAAGAATGCCTTTCGGGCTTAAAAATGCCCCTTCTACTTTCCAGAGGCTAATGAACTCTGTGCTATCAGGTCTTCAAGGCATTCGTTGCTTCGTCTATCTCGACGATGTCGTTTGTTATGGCCACGACCTACAAACTAGCATTTGTAATTTAACGGCAATTTTCCAAAGAATTCGAGATTTCAATTTGAAACTCCAGCCGGACAAATGCGAGTTCCTTCGGCGTGAGGTCTGCTATCTCGGTCATATCATAACGGAACAAGGCGTTAAACCAAATCCTGAAAAAATAAAAGCTGTTACTGAATTTCCAATTCCTAAAACGCCCAAAGATATAAAATCCTTCCTAGGACTTGTTTCCTATTATCGTCGTTTTATCCCTGATTTTTCCAAAACTGCAAAAGCTCTTACTAATCTCCTGAAAAAAGATGTCCCCTTCAAATGGGAGAACCAACAACAGCTATCTTTTGATACGCTGAAACATAAACTAACAACTGCTCCTCTCCTTATTTATCCTGATTTCTCTAAATCCTTTATACTTACCTGTGACGCCTCGAATTACGCAGTAGGCGCTGTCCTTTCACAAGGATCTGTCGGTAAAGATCAACCTGTAGCCTTCGCATCGCGTACACTTAACAAAAGCGAATGCAATTATAGCACCACTGAGAAGGAGCTGCTAGCTATCTTATACGGTTGTAAAACGTTTCGTCCTTATCTTTATGGACATAAGTTCATCATCATCACCGATCACAGGCCCTTGAAATGGCTATTTAATCATAAAGATCCCAGCAGCAAACTCCAGAGATGGAGATTAAAACTAGAGGAATACGACTACGAAATAATGTACCGTAAAGGTACCCTAAATTCAGCTGCTGATGCTCTCTCCAGATATCCGGTGAATCCTATATATCCTGAAAAAGAGAATCCTGAAAATCCTAACTCTAATCCTAATCCTAACCCTAATTCTAATAATGAACACCTACGACAACCTGCGCAAGAGATGAGTCCATTTGATGAAGCACTTAATGATCTTCAAAATGTTATGACATCTCCGCCTTCCAGTTTAGAAGTAGATCTCCTGAACCCTGAAATTGAAAATGATGTGATGGATTTCCTGAATTCCTTAGATGATGAACCTCAACCTTCGACTAGTAGACAAAATCCTGAAACGATAATTTTACCAAATCAAACTAATCCTGAACCTTCTACTATGCTCGATAACTTACCTTCACGCGACGAGATGAATCCTGGAGTCCCTGAAAACTTACCTGTTCACGATGAGCCGAACCCTGAAACAATACCTATATCTAATCATCCTAGTCCAGACACTCCTTTGTCACCTGAAAACCTACCTGTTCGTGATGAATCATACCGGACATTTCTTAGATCTCCTGCAAGATCACATGACACTTCTATTACGGAACACAACGAAAATCTGCTCAAAGGAGGAGAAAAATTAATTATTATACCTACCTCAATAGACTTGGACGAGTCTATGCCATATGTCCAAGATGTCCTTAATAACTGCCCAGAGCCTCTCCGCGATGAATTCCTGAAACAAGAAAGATCTCAACACACTTTCTTACCTCTTACTATTCAAGACAAAATATATCTTTTCTTGTTTACGAAAGTTCATTATTTCGATGATTATTCTTATCAAGATATTTTTAAATCCCTAAAGTATGCTCGCGATGAAATTATAATGTCCTATCCTACTATAAATGAAGTGAGTACATCAGATTTTAAAAATCCTTTTGACAAACACTCTTTCGTAAAAATTTATAACATGTTTAGTTATTTATTCGATGGAACTAACATAAAAATACATATATACCATAATAACGTTATTTATCCCTCGTTGAGTGAAATCCCGAAAATCCTGAAAGAAAACCATGATATTCCTATCGCGGGTCACTTAGGGAATAACAGAATGTTAAGCCGCATTAAAGAAAAGTATTATTGGAAGAGTATGCGTAGTGACATCGAGAATTATATTAAAAAATGCTCTTCATGCCAAGCCAATAAAGCTTTGCGCCAAACAAACAGAGCCCCGATGATAATAACTACGACTTCGACCTCTCCATTCGAAAGAATTTCTCTGGACATCGTAGGTCCACTACCAGAGTCAGGGACAGCCAAACTCAGGTTCATCCTGACAATGCAGGATGACCTCACTAAATATTCATTAGCGTATCCTCTTCGCAGCACCACCGCGGAAGAATCCTGTGAGTGCCTCCTACATTTCATTTCACTTTTCGGAATTCCTAAACAAATACTTACCGATCAAGGTACCAATTTCACATCGGAATTATTTAAGAAAACTTGTCATTTTCTAAGAATTAAACAATTATGGTCTACCCCCTATCATCCACAAACTCAGGGCGCTCTTGAAAGATCGCACTCTACCTTAAAAGAATACCTCAGACCTTATATTAATGAGAACCAAGATAATTGGCCCCGTTACGTGTATACGGCAATGTTGGCATATAATACCGCCGTCCATTCGACTACACATTACTCCCCTTACGAACTCCTATTCGGACACAAGCCACATATCCCGGACTCAGTCTATAATGATAATGTTACTGCGACTTATCCCGAGTATGTCAAAATGTTACAACATAGGTTGAAACATACTCGTGAAAAAGCAAGAGAATTTATCCAAAAATCTAAAACCAATTCTAAAAACTATTACGACTCACGTAGTCGCTCAGTCAAATATAAGGTTGGCGATTACGTCATGTTAAGAAACCATTTAAGGTTACGTAAAGCCTTGTCTCCTGTTTGGAAAGGACCTTACAAGGTCGTAAAAGTACACGGAAATCATACACTTTCGTTACTTATAAATAGACGCCACGTAAAACACCATTTTGACGAGGTCAAACGTGTAGACACTCAAGAAGTGGCGAACACAAATTAAAACAAATATCTTATTATAAAAAATAACATTACCTTATCTTTTATAAACTTACCTTGCTTTAGAGCAACTTACCTTTCCTAAGACAAACTTACTTTACCTTAAATAAACTTACCTTAGACTAACTTACCTTAGTTTATAATAACTTACTTTTCTTTAGCATAACTCACCTAGACTAGCCTAGACCTAGACTAACTTACCTTAACCTAGAGTTACTTACCTTTAGCCTAGAGTGACCTACCTTAACTTAGAATTACTAACCTTAACATAGAATTACTTACCTTAACCTAGAGTTACTTACCTTTAGCCTAGAGTGACATACCTTAACTTAGAATTACTAACCTTAACATAGAATTACTTACCTTAACTTAGAATTACTTACCTTAACTTAGAATAACTTACCTTGTCCTACTTTATACAAGGTTATCTTCCACTTAGTATCACAATTAGTTACTCTTTTCTTACAGCATACTGGCCCAAGTTCGTCCAGAATTTGTTCATCAGATCAACACGAGCACCGGTATATACTTTGACCCAATAGGCGAACTTAAGATCCGTACAAGTAATTTAGATGTAGTTATACCAATCGATATCTCGTATATTGAACCTCATATGCAAAACATTAACTCGATATTGGGCACAATTAGAGTGTTATGCAATAATATCCAAATTAAATCGTCGGATAACTTAGAATGTCAAAATATATTACAACCATTGACGGTAAGATACCACGATATGGTTTCTCAGTATTCTGCTGTATCTCACCTAGTAGATAAACGTTTGAAACGAGGAGCCTGGATAGGTGGCGTAGGCGCTCTTTCCAAAATTATATTCGGAACTCTTGACGAAGATGACGCTGTCAAATACGACAACGCCATCCAGAATATTCAAAATAATGAGATAAGATTGGGTTCATTAATGAAAGAAAATATATTAGTAACCTCTACTATTTTGTCAAAATTTAATAATACCTTACACCAGATTATGATTAATGAAGCCAGCCTTAACTATGCTATCGACAGTTTCTCCCTGAAATTAAAAAACCTTACAATAATATCTAATGAGTTAATTATAAAAGCTAACATCAATTCAATCTTAAATAGTTTAGAAGCAGCTATACTCACTTTATCATTTCAATTAGAAGACATAACGAATGCTGTTATGCTAACTAATCAAAACATTCTGCACCCGGCCGTGTTATCCCCTGCACAATTGTACCAAGAAATTGTCGATAACTACAGATACTTGCCTGTAGATTTTAAGCTACCTATAAGTTTAGCGTTAAGTAATATCCACTCTCTGATGAATGTTTCTAGGATAGTATGTTATAGTTTAGACAACAAGATTGTTTTTGTTTTGAGAATACCTTTAGTTTCCGCAAAGACATATAATTTGTTTCATAATATAGCGTTACCTACTCCACATAACAGCGTTAAACCGCTCTCTTTTAGTTTTATTGTACCTAGCACTAGATATATAGCAATGACCAACGATAAGACAGAATATTGTAACTTAGAATCACTTAAGGAATGCACAGCGATAAATTCCCGCGAATACATATGTGACGTCATGACCGTGTTCCCGACCAGCGCAAATCCGAGTTGTGAAAGTGTAATATTGTCAAGTGTAATAAGTGCGTTACCAGTGCAGTGTAAAACGGATTTCCTTCATGGACATATAGATTTATGGAAACCCCTTAATAACAATAACTGGATATATGTACAATCACAAGGCAACAAACTTTATATTGAATGTCCTAACTTAAAAATTATTGATTTAAACATAATCGGTACTGGAATTTTAACTATCCCGAAAAATTGTATTGCTTATTGTAAAAGTACTAAATTAATACCAAAATTTAATAACTTCAAAATTAACGTCACTATTTTTAAATCCGATTTTAATATCATTAACGATTCTTGTTGTAACTTAGATAAGTTTAGAAGTGTAGTTAATAATGAGCCTCATCTCAACCTTCAAAATATCGACTTAGACCTTTTTACATTAGAAAATAAATCAAAATTAAAATCTATAGCAGATGAAACAGATAATATAATAAACCAACACCCTATTATCAAATATGAGACTCATTATTCCATTGTAATAGTTTTATTAATTATTGTAATTTCCATTTTTTGTATTGTGAAATTATTTTGTTTAATTAAATCGAGCAGCCGTCTCTCCTTCAACTTCCCTGTTTTAACTCGACCAGATCCTGGAAGTCCACATCCAAACCAGACTCCAGATCCCAATCCGGTTATTCCTCTTAAACCTTTAAAGCGTAGTTCTGAACCAGAAGATGTTCCGAGTCCCAGCATTAGAGTTAATGTCTAAATTCCCTCATCATCTTTGTTGTTGACCTTCCTAAACATCGTATTTTAACCCCGATGTTTAGTCTTCCCCGGGGGGCTGTTACGGTGGACCCCTGCACTCCTTTCTGCTGGCTAAGTGCTGGCTCAGCATCTGCCGTCCGGCTTATTCCCATAGTGCATCCATTCCCCCCTCAGTCTCATTCCATCTTCCATGCCAGACGGTTGCCTCCAAAATCGAATAAACTTTTTTTAAAAAACCTCTGACTCCGAGACTCGTAACAGTACGCTGAATTACATATGCACTAAGATTCCCAGTATCCTGAGAGGCATAGACAGCACAAACAAAACATTACTAACAACTACGTCTTCCCCTGCTCGGATTGAACTGAGTTAGGGCGATTTTAGTTCTACTTATGAACCAAAGGACTAAGTTACCCAAACCGGATTAAGTGAGGTAGACTCATTAGTGCAAAATAAACATATACTTATTATGTTTATTACATATTATACACTGCATTTATAATACCTATATCTTGGGTTTTTTGAAATTACACAAAATTTTTCGGGTTTAGTACAGCAGGCTTCATAAACATTAGCGAGTTGGTCTCAGTTAAATCTGAATATCCGGAACACAGGCGACAAACCCCGATATGAGCCGCAACAAAAGGGCTGTAACATTTTATTGTGCCATCGAGCCGGCAAACTCGAGATAGTACTCCCGCGAACAATTAAAGGGAGAATCTAAAGATAAACCCACGGATTTCGACGACTTCGCTACTTCCTAAGGATATAAGAAACGTGAATGGACATTCTTATTTAGCTCTATAAATATTACGTTGTAATAACAATATTTTTATATTAATTACTTAATACAAGTGATAATCTATTAACTAATTTAGTGAGTTAATAGATACACACTATACATTTTATAAATTTAAAACCATTAGTATTTTAGGGTTGCCCAAGGCCATCAATGACTCCCTTTAGCGATGCGTTGCTAATCAAAAAAGAGTGAAAAGAAGACTCGAATCAATTCAGGATTTTATAATACTGCCACTGAAACAATTAAAAGAACACTTTAAGGTCGATTTCAAATGGGGGATGGTCAGTTTTACCACAGTATAAGGTTTTATCCTAGATGATTTGTTGTCATGCAGGGGACACTATGAGCAGCATATTTGAGGGTAAGCCTTAAAAATAAAAATCTGTTAGAACGACAAGAAAAGTCGCTGGATATAATAAAAAGACAGTCAAACAAAGCACCTCCTCTTTTTTTAAAGACGTTTAAAACAATCGCTGCATACACACTTACATAAACTTGACTTAAAAATCGTTGAGGCAATGGTAAGTTACGCTGTATTTGCTTGTCGGAATGACTTCGGTTTCCTCAATAGCAACCCCTATATTAGCCTCCGTCTGAATAACCTGGCTGTAAAAATATTTCCTGCAAACCGCCATTACCTTGCACGTACGGCGTCTGAGATTACATTGTTTGCAAAGAAACCGCAATTAACAGTAATTTGTAAAGTAAAATACCAAAAAGTTCAATTAGGTAATACTGCAATCATTTTAATTGTAACTATAACGTTATTTACGATAATTGTGAGATTATGGCCACAATTATCGTAAATACCGTTGCTGAAAAGTTTGTTGCCTACTCTTAATCGCCTAATTTAAAATTTGTCCCCTCAAATTCATTTCCAATTCGGTAACGACCATAATAACCCATATGTATTGAAATCGTACACGCAATCAATCAATAACTCAATACATCAATTTCGGATAAAAGCATACATTTACGCAGACATTATGATATTATTTAAAATGGTGATAAGTGGTATATTACTGAGTTGCTACGGTGCCTTTTGTCCTCATAAATAGCTATGGAAACCCAATCCGGTCACCGGTAAGCGGCGACAAAGAGGCGAATTAAATCAATTACTTACAATAAATTCAATACGAGCGCAATTTACATGAGCGAGGGCTAATAACAGGCAAATTTTGCGCTATGCATTGTTCACTGATAATAAAATTTTATCAAACGTTGCCTGGCATGCATGTCCCTTTCTATTGTGCGTACAAATGAGTTGTGTGGTCTGTGTAATGTTAGTCTATAAATTAATATCTCATTATTAGTGTGTGATTTGTAGATATTTTAAAATTAAAGGCTTGATTAACGGGCTGACCCATTAATGTCTGAACTAAACCCGTAGAGTTAAATGGATGAAACGTACGAAGTGAAGTTATAGTTTTATTCTATTATAATTTCAATAAGTGGTAAGACTGTTTTTTTACTCCCGCTGATTTTAGTTTGATTTTAGTGCAACTCAGTCACACGCTGTAAACAATTAAATCAATTAATATTAAATGTTCTAAAGAATTTTCGTCGCCAGTAATGTGACAACGTTGTCATTGAGTGAACATGTAACAAATTAACAGGAATTCGAGCGCAAAATCCTTTAAGCTTCTGTTTTCCTACAGGTTTTCCTAATGGATGATTTCCACGCTCGCAATTTCCTACGGACCCCGTACACACCCTTGTGAGGTGACATGAATTTCCAACAGAATAACCTCATTGAGTTGAGGACAAATGAGGGGACCTATTTTAGGGCATGAGGTTTAGTAATTTACAAAGAAAATGCTTATTAAAAACTTTTGAAATTTCAAATACTGATAAGTAAAATTATATAGTTATGGATGTTTGCATGGAGAAATAAAATATTATTTATTATTTGCCATCAATGCCTTCCTGTAGTTTTAATTTTAACTTTAATTTTTAACCCCTAAAAATTTGGTTAATGAAGTGTAACTGTAAGTGAAGTAACACTAACCCAATGCTGTATTGTATTTTGTATTGTACTGTTTATGTCACAGTGTGTATTTGGTTGGTGTAATTTATACAAACAAATAAATAAATGCTTTATCTACCTAAAATGTAAAATAAACATACATATATAAGTAACTTTATTTCAACTTATCCAAGTCTTAGAAATAGAAAATTGCATATTTTAAGGCCAAAATGAGTTTTGGTAGGTTAGTATCTTACAGAAAGTTTATTCGTTCAATCCGTGGCAATCAAGTCTATTAGTTACTGACAAACTAAGTTAAATACAATTTTTAATATTTTTAAAGATCCGAAAAACATTGCATGCCAGTGGTAGATATCGATATACATAGGTCTTGCATAGTACCTAACCGGATTCAGAGCTCAGATTGGAAAGTTTAATGAAAAAATTCTACCAAAAATTTATTAGCATTCCCCACTAGTAGGTAGGTGGCCGGCCCGGTGACTTTGATATTTTCGGGAGTATTAATTAAAAAATTATAAAGCTTCCTCTCCCCGAACCCATTGTTCGGCTTCACAAAGCGTTTATATCGCGGAAAAAGATAAATATACGAGACGCAGGTAATTGCGCCCTTTATTGACTTGTTTGATTTGATTTTTCAAAGGCTTTTGTTGTGTCTCTACAATTAAGTGCTCGTACATATGGGGACTCGCGTGGGTTTCCCAATTGAGTGTAATATTTACGTAACAAGTTAAAATAAAGGTGGTTTGTTAAGATCAAACTTTAGCACAATCTTTCTACTACGTAATAAATAGAATGATTATTTCACAAATGTTATTACCACAAAATAGAGGAATATCAACATTTGAAATACTGGAATCTCGGTTCAATTGTAGGTATTAATAAGGTGGTAATTAATTGTAGGTAGCTAATAGATTAGCTTTTCCTACCATTTTTAAGCTATTGCATAGCTTTTATCGCGGGCCTTGGGCGTGGGGACCGAATTGAGAAATTTCGTAACGAAAACACCTAATATATAATCAAAGACCTAACACATCTCTCTATGTCTCTCACACTCTCTCTCTCACTCACACTCGTGACATCTATCGATAAATACCATCTTTTAACTGAGTTAACTAACTTTTACTTTATAACGGCTAAACCGATTTGGCTAATTTTAGTCTTGAAATATTCGTGGAAGTTCAGGGAAGGTTGCAGCGATGAGAAAATATGGAAAAATTGCGAGGAAAATACTAAAAATGAAAATTTTAATTTCCCATACAAATCTTACCTGTCAAACATTTGATTTTCGCCCCGTCGGTTCGGTATTTTAAGAATAATTACATGTAGATCTGGATTAAATAAGGCGTTGGAATCGACAACATGTATTCATAATAGTCGAATTATCGCGTATTCAGATTTAAAACATGCAAAATAACATAGACATATAGACATGACATGACATAAAATAATGACACTATAATGACTTGAGGGTGATAGAGACAGTGCCATACAGGCAAGGCAAACTGTAAGGCACTGTCTCTGTCACCCACACGTCATTCACGCGCCATAAGATCGTTGTAGGACTTAAATGTCAAATGTCAATATTCTTTTTAAAAAGAATTATTTTGTCAACTGAAATAGTTCTTAATGCTTTTGTTCAGAATATTTAAATCTTCTTTGCACAAATTAATGCATTATCCGTTTCTAATAAAGATTAAAATGTCTTGCACCTATAATGTGACGTTATGATGTACGTATTCTTAACAATTAGGCTTACGTCATTATTATGCGTCTCTTTCAGTGATATTGCCTATGAACTTTGATGTAACTTTTGATAACTAGGCAACTAAATGAAAACTGGTACACCACTTTCTTGGCCCACTGTAAAACAGTGAATATCTGTACTCGTATAATTTGTGTACAAAGTGTTTTAAATATGAATAAATAATAAATAAATAAATAAACGCTAACACACTCATACCCCCGCAGTAGGTTACTAATAGGTACCTGTGTCGCGGGTGGCATGGACTACACATGTAACACATTACAATTACACCCATGACCCGAGTGCAAATATTTATCTGCCACATAAATATCTGCCCCGGCCGGGAATCGAACCCGGGACCCCTCGCGTCGCAGGCAGGGTCGCTACCAACTAGGCTACAGGGTCGACAAATAATAAACAAAGAATAAACAAAGTGCATTTATTAATGAAGAAAGTCACGAAAAAATAGTGAAAGAAAATGAGTTAGTACTCTATATACATTCACTTTATTATTATTATCACAAATGCAGTATTATTTTTTATTTTGTTAATTTATATATAATGCTATGCAATAGCTTTACCGCGGCAGTCTCCGAGTGCCACACGTCTTTTTAATACTTAATACACGGTTGTAACCGAACAAAAAACAACGGTTTTTTACCAGGTTCCTAAAAAATAAATACCAGTAAGTTTATATGTATCTCTCGGGAATTCTACTGAGAAAATATTGGAAGTGAAAGCCGGGCGATGATACGCGGCAATGCTTCCCTTAGGACCGAAGGTAATTATGATTGAGCACAAAATAGATAAAAATGAGGTGAGTATTGTTTCAGATATAATTAGGGTTTGTGGTCCCGAGGGCAACGGCGCGGCGGGCGGCGGGCGTCTGCAAGTCATGCGACTTAACATGGATTTACAATTTTAACGATTACTCCATACCATACACATTTACTCTCCAATAACATACATTATTTATGCTGTTACAGTAACTGCTTACGAGTCGCTTCGCGACACCTGTGCATTTACCCTAACGCTTAAACAATGTTTAGACTTGATTCGATAACAGTTTAAATTGACGTCTCGGTTTTATTTGTGAACGGATTGAAATAAAATATATATGTACCTACTAAATGTTACCCCAAGTTTGCTATAATAATAAAACTAGGCTTAGTGCTACAACGGCTGACCTACTCAGTAATTAATAAGTCTAAATTAAAGTTTATTACATTATTTAGGACTGATGGGTATATGTTATATGTTAAGAGTTGTATTAGTCTAATCAGTATTCTGAGGAATACTGATTAAAGCAATAGAACTCGAATAATATTTCGTTAACAATTAAATAAATTAAGAAAATGATCGCAGGAATGAAACAAATTATTATACGAAAATTATAATCACCGATGATTTTATCAACGTCAAAATATCATTTTATTTAAGCATTAGTGCGGTGGCAGATTAATTTTAAACATAATTTCTCGTTGCAGTGCCAAAATAAATTAACATCTCAAGTTTCCCCACGTTTCATAATGATATGCGCAAGGAGCGATTATGAATATTAATATGGCGGCGACACTCAGGTTGAGGTTTAACGCTAATTCGGATAGACAATCCTTCCGAGAGTTCATATTACCTTCCAGCTATCGCTCAGTTATTCTAGACGTAGTTATGGTATTAATAAGCACCGCGCAAGGGGGATGGGGTAGGTTACCTATCAATTGATATTAAATTCACGTCACTATTACTTGGTTGGTAGTTGCTACATCTATTTTAATTTATCATGCACTATAATGTTCGCTATGATTATTATTGAACGAGGCTAGGAACTTGACAGTGTTCTTTTTTTTTTTTATTGAATTAAGGTAGCAAACGAGCATGCAGCACCACCCTTCCGCTGCCGCCCATGGCAATTGTGACCGACTTAGAACAAGACCCAATTTAGGGACCAGGGTGGTTAGTCCAATTAGTAGATGGTGTTAGAATGTTAGTTGGTTAGTTTGTTAATAAGTGTGAGGACAGGGACTGTTAGTGATAGTTAGTACTGTTAGTTAATATTAGTATTGTCCAGTTAGTAATGATTAGTGTGAGTCTTGTTCCAATTCGGTCACAGATGCGTTGCTACCCCTGAGGTCTGAGATGGTCGCCTCCAAAAAAGTGAACCGGCTCCACACCTTCCTATCCGGAACACAATTGCTCTTAAAAACAATTATTATGACGGTAGGAATGGTACTGAGTACCTTGGCGGGCGGTGGTACTACCCCGGGCGAACTCTAGGCTCTACCACCTAGGAATTTTAAGGTATATCCTCAATTAACCTGGGATTTTACGGCACTTAGATTCTCCAAATTATTCGGCTTTTGAACTCATAATTAAAATTTCCGCTTTGTTGGGAATCGAACCCAGGACCCGACCCGAACAGCGCAGCGATCCGGCATGTTAACCATTGCGAACCATTCGGGTCGTCCTGTATCACGAAAGAATAAAAGTTATTCTTTGTTCTAATAATTCTAATTCTATTACACTACACAGTACACTGGCAAATTAGTTCAAAGTTAAATCCTTTCACTTCGATCCTCATTGCTCCAAGATAAAGCCATAATTAAGGGCCTTCTCGATCGATTAAGTTAAGCCGAGTTTAAATAGACGCTAACTCCGAGAGAAAGGTTTACTCCGGCGTGAAATGGCATTAGGTTTTCGCGCGTTTTATGCGCCTTCAGAACGGAGACGAGTCGCTAAGAAAGGGGGATTTAATGGAAGATTGACTTAATTAGGGCCATCGTAAATTAGTAGAAGTATTTTTGAGTGATACAGCTGAAGAAATTTATCGGGCACCGTTTTGACTCGTTCCACTTTTATAACCCTTTACATGTTTATGTAGTTACATGTTCTTTGTGGAATTAACTCATGTTTGTGTAGCTGGTGGGACCCTGTCTGCGAATCGAGGAGACACGGGTTGTATTCCTGGTCGAAGCGGTCATTTATGCAACAGATTAATATTTGTTTTCGGATCGGGATTGTTTGTGATGTGCATTTCGCCAGTGACACTAGGAGTGAGTCACACACTCATATGCGTAGTGGGTATGGTGGTAGAAGTCTTTACCTGCCTGCCTCTCACCCTACATCTAAAATCGAGCATGAGACCTATTTAGATTAGTTTAGAGTATCACAAAAAAGTTATAACGCGGGTTCCCGATTCATTTTTGGTGCACAACTCATCGGTGATGTCCTTGAAGATATATGTTTAAGCTGACAGTGACTACCAACCTTCTCATGGATTGTCTGTTTTTCTGTCATAATCAGTGGATCACAGCCGCTACCGTCGCGATTAACTTCGATAAACGTTCCAATTTAACGGGGACGTGATAAACATGAGAAAGTGGTAAAATAAATTACAGAGAACACAATCAATGTTCACGATCTCACCACCCGCATTATTGCTAAGTACACGGGCTAGTATCGAATGCGTTTCATGTCAAAGGGCAGTTAGAACCACCGCGGTAATTAAATCAGACATTCTTCCTCCTGTAGGATTAATATTTTAGATGCAACTACGACAGCCCGATTGCTACTGACTGTGTGTGACTACTGACAACCATATTTATTGTGAAGGATAAAATGCTATCGATAAAACGCTAAAAATAAAACTAACGTTGTTAGTAATTATATTTTTACCCGCATACAACGAATCCTTAAAAGACATAAAGAGAAATTATACAAACTTTTTTGTTTTTAGGGTATCTTAGTAAAATTGGGTATCATAAGTAATAATCTCGCGATGGTCTTATATTAGTTTTTAATTTTTATTTGTTTTGTATCTTCTGCTAAATAGACGAACAATCGAGTCTTGTTCGTATGGGGCAGTTTTCATGGGAACAAACGGATTAGGATAACATTTTACATCGAAATGATTTACTTACACTGATCCCATTACTGAATTCTTTCTTGCGTGACGCGTCCATACAATGCTATGAATGGGTGTCGAAGTAAATGTTGTACCAAATGTCAGTGTGACCTTTATAAGTGTTTAGCTCTGCGTAATTCGCCAGGCTTCGTATTTGATCTTTTAAAAGTGACCTTTCCTAAGCCAATTATTAGGGACGTTTAGACGTACTCATTGTACGTACGTAGTTAAAATAATTACCTATAGTTTTAATTTATTATACCGCATAGTCTCGTCCCATGTTCATTTTATAAGTTTAGATTAAAATCAAAACTGCATTTAAAATGCTATTCTATACAAATTTAGGTGTGATAATTTGTAATTAAAATTGCATTTCACTTTAAGATTTAGTTTGTTTGCTCTACATATTATAAATAGGTAAATTGTGAAGTGTAATGTATGTATTGTATATATTATTATTAACTCGTATAGATAATAATTATTAATTACGGTATTCCCTGCTAATATTATAAATGCGAAAGTGCCTGTGTGTGCGATGTTGCTAAGTCGGTTATTACATCGGAGTGAAAAAGGAAGAAGAATATAAAATTTTCGTGAATTTTTGGTCAGTTGACAATTCACTCTTTTCGCACAATGGCGCGTTTAATTTTACTCTCATTTTCACTGATAATTTGACGTGGTTTGTCTCTTACGTAACGCGGGCGAAGTCGCTGGCAAAATCTAGTAGTAGGTAGGTATTTGCGACATGCGACTAGATTGATCATCGGACTTTCGGACTCGTGTTCCATCCTTATATTCTTCTTAGGCAATATTCTTACTGTAAGATTTAATTTGCGCATCATGAATTGCCTGTCCACTTAAATTTTTAATTTTTTCGGTAGTTTATGTAAAAGGTATAATATGACGACATTCTACCCCTACCTGTAAGTAGGTATCAGACGCGGTGTCGCGACACAGGGCCGTCTACAGCGTATTCAAATTGCGAATACGCATACCGGATTTGAATTAATTTACAATGTCTGCATGATATTTGCGAGGTATGTTAAGTATCTATTACTACTAATAAATTAAATCTTATTACTTTTTAGGTAGATATATTTAATTTATATTTATAGCTGCTCCTTTACTAGGCACGTATTGGTCATGTGACTATGTAACATTTATGAATAATATAATCTTTTAATAGTGTAGTGAAAAGAAGTATATTCTAACTTTCAAGTACTTATTTTGCGGTTGACACAAGCAAAGGGTGTTGCTGGCCAGTCAAATTTCCAGAAAGAAAAAAATACCATTAGTATTTTTTTTATGGAATTAAGATAGCAAACGAGCATGCAGCACCACCTTCCGCTGCCGCCCATGACAACTGTGACCGACCCAGAACTAGACTCAATGAGTCTCGTTCTAATTCGGTCACAGATGCGTTGCTACCCCTGAGGACTGAGATGGTCGCCTCTTAAAAGTGTAACCGGCTCCACACCTTCCTATCCGGAACACAATTGTTCTTAAAACAATTATTACACGGTAGGAATGGTACTAAGTACCGTGGCGGGCGGTGGTACTTCCCCGGGTGAGCTCTAGGCCCTACCACCCTGCAGACCACCTAGTATCTTCTATGATTATTGTCTCCACAATATGAATAGTATGATCCTAACGCAAAGTCCTACCACAATGTAAAGCCGAATCCTTTTCACCTCTCACCACCTCCGAGTTAGGAGATGTATGAAAATTTAATCATCCTAAATTGAACTAGGATGCCGTTAATCCGAAAATTTTATCTGAAAAAGTTTTTGAAACTGCGATCTGACGTCTCGTCTCGTCAATCACATGTGCGTGTATGTACATGAATTTGAAAGTAGAATGCAACTTTTACTAAGTGAGATTATGTCCACAAACAGTATTTTGCGTAACGCATCGTACCTTCGATAGCTCAGTTGGTAGAGCGGTGGACTGTAGATGGTAATGAACTGACATCCATAGGTCGCTGGTTCAAATCCGGCTCGAAGGATCTTGTACTTTTATTTTGGTTTATAATTATTATTACTTTAACATGTATTTGTATTATAATACTGTAAGCAACCCTTCGATAGCTCAGTTGGTAGAGCGGTGGACTGTAGATGGTAAATAACTGACATCCATAGGTCGCTGGTTCAAATCCGGCTCGAAGGATCGTGTACTTTTATTTTGGTTTATAATTATTATTACTTTAACATGTATTTGTATTACAATACTGTAAGCAACCCTTCTATAGCTCAGTTGGTAGAGCGGTGGACTGTAGATGGTAAATAACTGACATCCATTAGGTCGCTGGTTCAAATCCGGCTCGAAGGATCGTGTACTTTTATTTTGGTTTATAATTATTATTACTTTAACATGTATTTGTATTATAATACTGTAAGCAACCCTTCGATAGCTCAGTTGGTAGAGCGGTGGACTGTAGATGGTAAATAACTGACATCCATAGGTCGCTGGTTCAAATCCGGCTCGAAGGATCGTGTACTTTTGTTTATGTTTATTGTTATTATTATTACTTTAACATGTAGTTGTATTGTCAGTCTTCCAACAACCCTTCGATAGCTCAGTTGGTAGAGCGGTGGACTGTAGATGGTAAACAACTGACATCCATAGGTCGCTGGTTCAAATCCGGCTCGAAGGATCGTGTACTTTTATTTTGGTTTCTTATTACTATTACTTTAACATGTATTTGTATTGTAATACTGTAAACAACCCTTCGATAGCTCAGTTGGTAGAGCGGTGGACTGTAGATGGTAATGAACTGACATCCATAGGTCGCTGGTTCAAATCCGGCTCGAAGGATGGTGTATTTATTTCGGTTTCTAATAATATTACTTTAATACGTATTTATACTATAACATTTACAACAATTCTCCTATAGTTCTAATATGTAAAAGGTCAATGGAGTAATAAAAATTGGCCAAGTGCGAGTCGGACTCGCCCATGAAGGGTTCCGTAGCAGCATGTAACATAATACAATTATTATAAAAACAAAAAACCCGACTGCTTACAAAAGAACTCAAAAGAAAAAAAACAAGTGTCACAATATCAACATAAAATACTTCATGCTGCCGCATGTGGTGACAAACGTAGTACTTGTGATAAATCATTTTTTACCCGTAGGTAGCAGTATTGTTTGTCCCCGCCTGCAGTACCATGAAGTATTTTATGTTGATATTGTGACACTTGTTTTTTTCTTTTGAGTTCTTTTGTAAGCAGACGGGTTTTTTGTTTTTATAATAATATTTTTATTTCAGACTTTTTAGTCTTTTCGCCGAAAAATTCTACTTTTTGGGATGGTTTTAGACAATTTGTGTTAAAACGTGTGCCTAAACTTTATACGATATATATATTTTTGATAAGGTCTTTTCACGATCTTTCATTTGATACCCATATTGCTAAGATAAGAAAAAACTCAAGATTATCCCCTCTTTTTATTCCACTTTCGGGCGCTATTTAGAAAATTCATATAGCCTATGACACTAACACAATTCTGACCAATTCAACGATACCTGATGTGTCGAAATCCCTTCAACCGTTTGGGCTGTGGGGCCCGACAAATAAATGGACATACATACAAACATACATATATACATACACTCGAAAAACATAACCCTACTTCTGACGCAGTCGGGTAAAAAACACCTACCTTACCTAGAGTTGATTGAATGAAACAGGTAAATTGCGGTTTACGATTTATGACGTATTAAAAAAACTGCTGACTAGATCTCGTTCGAACCAATTTTCGGTGGAAGTTTACATGGTAATGCACATCATATATTTTTTGTAGCTTTATCATTCTCTTATTTAAGAAGTTACAGGGGGGGGGACACATTTTACCACTTTGGGAGTGCCTCTCGCACAAACTATTCAGTTTATAAATAAATGATATTTTTGAAGACCTATTCATAGATACCTCACACGTATCGGTTTGATGAAAAAAAAATTTCGAGTTTCAGTTCTAAGTATGGGAAGCCCCCAAAATTTATTATTTTTTTCTATTATTGTGTGAAAACCTTAAAACGGTTCATCGAATACATCTACTTACCAAGTTTCAAAAATATCGTTTTTAGAGTTTCGGAGAAAAGTGGCTGTGACATACTGGCAGACAGACAGAGAGATAAACGCTAATAAATATGTCGTTCTAACGACAAAGGAGATGTTTCAAATCCGGCCCACTATATGAACAGAAAAATTGAGAAAAATCCATGGAATTCGAGAAAAATAAAGATAAATTGCTTAAATGCATAATTTTCTGGTACAAAAATTGTATTTATCATTTATTTTTATCAAGTTTCAACAAGGCGTCATAGATCACTGTCTACTGTCACTTTAACATGACAGAAATGTAGTTATATATGTCAAACTTCAATCAAATCAACCAACGTGACATGTGATGACAGCTTACCGCCATGACGGATTTTAGTTTTTGTGTTGCAATTTTAAGTGTACATTTTTGTGTTATACCACCAAACTAAAGCAATTTAAAGGAATTGGATGATTGAAAACTGTTTTAATTGTGTTTCTCCATTTTTGAGTATGGTGTACAAAGACGTGGCCGGGGCTCTATACATTTTGAAACATCTCCTTTGCTCAAAAATAATTATTAAAATAACTCAATAGGTTACTTGTCACAATACCTACATAATATGTTATTGTTATGGTCACGTATCTAGACGTAAAGTAGTTATCACGTTGACCTAATGATTGTAAACATCTTGATATAAAATATTTTATGACTATAAATAATTTAGTTTAAATAGCCTTCCACTGTGTTATACTTTTTTGAAATCCATACTAGTTCATATCATGGTTCATATTTATATTATAAATGCGAAAGTCTGTCCGTCTTTCTGTCTGTGACATTTTCACGGTTAAACCAGCACCGGCCCGATTTGGATGGAATTCGGAATGAAAATAGTTAAAGACCCAAAGTCGCGCATAGCCTTTTTTACAAAAATTAACCCCTAAAGATTTAAATTTGGGGATAAAGGCTTGTATGAAAGATCTAAACCGCTTGTCCGATTTCGATGAATTATCTCAGGAAGATAGTTGATGGAAAGTTCAAAGTGGTGAGGGAAAAAATAAATTCCGTACTTGTGCAAGTTCAAAGTCATTTACGCTCATTGGGCATTTTAAATTATGTTATATTCAAAATAGTTGTCATAATCCTTCGAGCCGGATTTAAACCAGCGACCTATGGATGTCAGTTATTTACCATCTACAGTCCACCGCTCTACCAACTGAGCTATCGAAGGGTTGCTTACAGTATTACAATACAAATACATGTTAAAGTAATAGTAATAATAAAGTAAAATAAAAAGTACATGATCCTTCGAGCCGGATTTGAACCAGCGACCTATGGATGTCAGTTCATTACCATCTACAGTCCACCGCTCTACCAACTGAGCTATCGAAGGGTTGCTTACAGTATTACAATACAAATACATGTTAAAGTAATAGTAATAATAAAGTAAAATAAAAAGTACATGATCCTTCGAGCCGGATTTGAACCAGCGACCTACGGATGTCAGTTCATTACCATCTACAGTCCACCGCTCTACCAACTGAGCTATCGAAGGGTTATTTTAAATGAGTAAAATGTGGAAACGTCAGACAATGCTATAAAAATACAGTAATTAAGTACTATCTGCATTCGGCACGTATTGAAGTGATTTTTAATTGATATGAGTTGTATAATGTATCTACCTACTAAAGTATTATAATTTAACTTTCAAAACGTTCCCAAATGCGTATGAAGTTCGCCATTCTGCACTTGGCTGGCGTGGTGGACCAATCAACTGTGTCTTTCACATTACGAATTGAGACCCGTTACCACTGGGGACAGTTATGGGTTGCGGTGATGGTGTCGATGATGAATGCGCATTACAGTTAGGAGTATATTTCCACGTTTAAAAACAGTTAGAATCTTCATGACGTTACCGAGGAATTAACACAAAAAAAAGACAAAATAATCCGCGAACATACATAAAAATATATACGGTGAAATTACGAACCTCCTTCTTCTTTGAAGTTGGTTAACAAAATGAATGTTATTTGAGTGCACCTTGCAAGGGTTTCAGGAGAGTGCATTGTCTATTCCACACGTGTCGACGTATATTCTTACATTACCATATTAATTGGACATTGTAGGATACGGACACTGTAAGCCGCTTTACACCGGACAACACTCATATGAGATTGGTGGGATGATTAGGGTCTTGTTTCATTCTCAGGTACGAGTATAAAATATGAAAAGTAAACTCATTGACGCTATAAAGGAAGACAACTAAGACAACTCTGCGATTCAGTTTATTTGCAAGTTATAGAATTACGCGAATAATACATGAGCAAGTGGGAAATCTCGCTTACTGTATATTTTTACAGTTTATGCCCAATAATGTTTTGGCATAAGGTACCTTCATTGTTTTCACCATTGTCAAACCAAAAATGCCCGTCGTTGCTTAACTAGTTCAATCGATTAGAATCGGTTATAGCCGACAGGCTAAGAACACTTCACTACTAATGATCTTGTATCATATTGCAGTTGCTCGCTTCGCACTTATGATGGAAGAAGTTCGTGATCTAAGGATGAAGACGAGGTATATATGCATTTCTAATGCACTCGGAATGATCTGCGGAATCCACAACGGATTTACTCGTGATATGTGAGCGTACACAGTATTCATATCATTTCTTCCAACCGTCGAATATTTCTTACAATATTTCATATTGTGTTCACCGTTATATACCTGTATTTTTTATTTTTATACTCATAACACGAACGTGTTAAATTAATATTAAAATGAGGAACTAAAATAAAAGTACACGATCCTTCGAACCCGATTTGAACCAGCGACCTATGGATGTCCGTTATTTACCATCTACAGTCCACCGCTCTATCAACTGAGCTATCGAAGGGTTATTGACAGTACTTTAATACAAATACATGTTAAAGTAATAATAAGAATAATAAAAAAAAAGTACACTATCCTTCGAGCCGGATTTGAACCAGCGACCTATGGATATCAATTATTTACCATCTACAGTCCACCGCTCTACCAACTGAGCTATCGAAGGGTTATTTGAAGTATGACAATACAAATACATGTTAAAGTAATACTCGTAATAAGAATAATAAACTAAAATAAAAGTACACTATCCTTCGAGCCGGATTTGAACCAGCGACCTATGGATATCAGTTATTTACCATCTACAGTCCACCGCTCTACCAACTGAGGTATCGAAGGGTTATTTGAAGTACATACAAATACATGTTAAAGTAATAATAGTAATAATAAGAAACTGAAATAAATTAATACGATATTAGAAAACGGTTAAGTCTACATAGACAGGTGCTGAAATTTTCTGAAAACTTTGATTATTCTTATTTCATTCGTCAAATAGTTACTCCACACTGCCATTGTGAACGTTAACAATGAATATGTTATATTCTTTATTAAAAGTATTTTTAATACATATCGTATCCATAATTGTTTCGTTTTCTATGTTTTTGTTGTTTGTGTGTTCTAAATTAGAGAAGTCAAAATGTACACTGCTTCGAGCGTTCATTGCTTAAAAAGGGGTAGGTACAAAGTTTTCTCTTAACACAATAACCGCGAACGCGTTTAACGCGTTTCTCGTGGGGATCCTGTTTTTTGTTTTTGTCTTTTTTTTGGGATAAAAGGTAGCTCATATGTTGCCCTATATCCTCCTCTGCTTTTCAATGAAAGTCTCTTCAAAATCGACCCAGCCGTTTCAAATATTAGTCTGGACAAATAGGCTGACAAAAAATTAAATTAATTAATATTTGGGGTTTTGTATTGTGTAAATAACTTTAAGCACTAAAGAAATAGGTAGGTTATTTTGATTTCGCAGTCAGACATTTCAATCTTAGTATATATATATGTTACCGTTAAAATGCATAATAAATAAATGTGCACTTAACTAGGTAATCTGCAGATACACTGATACGATACGTTAAAGTGTAAAAAAAGGTCTTATTTGCACTTTACCCAGTTAGTCTGCACAGTAACGGATGGTACATCGTTAAATTGCGGAAGACTGGCTACCTGAGTACCAATTTGTGTTGATGTCGTGGCCACATCGTAGATTTGCTCACATCATGAAATGATCGATCGAGATTTGGTCGAATCGTAAAAATGCGGAAAATAGGGCATAACTTCGAACCGTGACGTCTCCGGCGCTGCGGAAGGTGCAGCCCCTTCGCCCTTGCGTAACAAAGTACAGACACCCACGCTCGCCTGCGCAGTTTCGGCTTGCTGGTCGCCTTCGGCGACCAGCCTCAGCCGCTCCGGCTCGCCCGGGTGTCTGCGTTTTGTTACAGCAGGCGGGGGCTGCCCTCCCACCGCGCCTCCGGGTTCTAAAAAACACTCTAGGGGTAGGGCATACAAGACTACGTGCAGTAGGGGTAGGCTAATTCGGTTCTGTAACCAATTCGACCTACCTACCTTGAAGAATTTGACTGATTAGTAATTGAAATGAGTATTCATTGTTTTATATCCAAAATCAACTAAATTTTTATGTTTCCGTTCAATATTACTCGTTTTTAACAATTGAAGTTCAAACAAGAACCTATTTTATAGACTTTACCGTATGAATGGTCGTTAGTCTGCAGATTAGCTAGGAAGTCTGCAGATTAACTAGTTAATGTAGGAACTCAATTATAGTTTTTCCACTTTAACTGACTCAGCCAGATAATCTGCAGAAAAATCACTATCTGATTTACGCAAATTAACGGTAACATATATATTTAGTTTCAGTTAATCAGTGAATATCAGATAATATTATGTACTGAAGTTCGCAGTTAAATGGTATCTACGTGTCTCTATTGTGTGAGGAGACAGCGCTAGGAAGTACACGACAGTTTCGAACAATAATAGCAGCGGGAACGAAACTATTTAGTGAAGTTTGCTCCGTCAATAGCGCACACCTCTGCCAGACATAATTCATTTAAGAGTTACTGGCGAAGTCTGTATTTGTAAATCTTTGGCGTACTCGCGATTCGGTTTTGAAGATGTGCACTTGTTTATTATTGTATTTTATTACTGCCGTGTTTAACATACTACATTACATAATGCTCTTTACATGATGTGATGATATGATGTGATGTTTATGAGTGACAAGGGTGTTACCTTGTCACTCATTTACTTTTTCAAGTTATTGCCTACTTTACTAATTTTGTTTATTTGTAGGAATTATTGTAAGTGCTAATAAATTAATATTATTATACCACTAGTAAATCCGCCCTCGCTTCGCTTCGGGAAACCAGTCCCTTAAAAATCTCTATAAATTTTAACAAATTATGTTATTCCGATGTCTAAGCTATATTACTGCAAAGTTTCATGAAAATCCGTTCAGTAGTTTTTGCGTGAAAGAGCAACAAACACACACGCACACACACACTCACTCACTCACATACATCCTTACAAACTTTCGCATTTATAATATTAGTAGGATTAGTAGGATAAATGGGCTTAGTTCTATTAATTGAAATGAGTAACGATCAACAAATTTAAAGTTTTTAAAACCTGAAAAAATTGTTAAAAAAGAAAGAAAAACGAATATTGGAGCGTCGGCGAAACATTTAATTTTTTCGCGTGCTCTGATCTTCAATGAATTTGGTACTTTTTAATAGATTAAAAAAATTGGTTGCCTGTAAAGTCGGATACGGGCGAAAGTTTTACGTGACAACGACTTTGAGTGGTAAAATAATTTTAATGTGAATATTCATTCGTATAGTAGGAAGAAGGATGAAATAATAGTAACAATTTAAAACATTTATTTATACTGTCTAACCGTCATGTGAAGGCGGAAGCAATTTAAGTTTAATGTTTTATTTTTGTTAAATAGTTCCTCACTTGTAAACAAGATGGCATTGTACCAATTTGTGAAACGCGCTAACGAGTGTAACGTGGAGTTTATATAAGAGAAAAATTTGTAAAGGGCAATGTGTCGACTTCTTTGGTTTTATAATAAACTGCTATTTTGGGTTTGGAAGCAGTTGTGGTTATTTGTGAAGTTGACCCTGCGTTCCCGTATCTTCATGGGGTAAACATATACAAAGAATTATATTTAAAACATTGTAACACCATCCGCCATCTAGCGCTGCTAACCGTTAGACCATTAACCATTAGTCACAACTAAGTGAGGTAACAAACTAGTTACTCTACTTCTCCAGAGATGGCGCTGTACCATTTTCTGAAACACGCCAACGTGTGTACGCCGTAGCTACTATAAGTAACGTGAGCGGAGCACTAACGCAGTTTCTTGAAGTGCCACCCGGCAAACCAATTTATAAGACGTTGTCACGTCAATACAATATTAAATGTAGAAAAAGTATAATTGTATGTAGTACGTGTATTATTTATCAAAATAGCCTCAAATCAAATAGGCCTGTAGTGAGGGGCACTTCAGTAAACCCACCCTGACGTTCACTTAATTACATAGATTACAAGTTGACATTTTCGTTGGCTGCGATTTAAACTTGACTGGCGGGATTACATATATCCATTGCAGGGAATTAGACTTCATCGTGCTGCGGTAGGCACCTGCTAGCCATAGATAAATGTTAAAACTTTATTAGTGGTGAGATATTAGAATTACAAGTGTGTTTGGTTTGGTTTTCATATGAAAATCTTCAAATAATTAGATTAGCAACTCTTCCAGCTGAGAGATTAAGCACTTACCTAAAACCATCAAATTGTTAGCCGTTAAATTTCACAGTAAGAACATGATGAAGATAACTTCAATGACCCGCAGCCGACTTCAAACTTGATAAATGGTGAATTTGTATCTGCTTCTATACACAGATATTTATGTATGTACATAAACTCTATGAACTTTGTACACCTAATTTTGTTTGATTGATCTAAATATAACCAAGAGTTGATGTTTTCGATCTTTATGCCTATTCATAATATATGTACAGCCTTAAAATAGCTGTTATGTTGTAATGTTGTAAACGTCACGTTGGCGTTGGCTTATTAGAAATATTACACATATTTTTCCATAGAAGGAAAACGTGATGAAACTTATGTACATACCTCAGAATTTATTGTAATGTTCTGAAGGCATAATAAATGTAAAGTTTGTTGATTTTACATATCCGATCAGTATGAAGAATATTATTCTCCCATAGTTCTCGAATTGTGAGAGGAGGATTAAAGCGTAGGAATTGTGATGGTTATGCACAAACCTACATTTATGCACAAACCTTTAGAAATATTCCACGTAATGAGTGCATACCTATGCCAAAATTTTTCATTTTCGGCCTCATTTCATTGTCGAGGGTTCTAAGTAATTTAGGTAAAATTATTTCGTTCTTGACAAAGGACTGTCACGGACAATATTAATCAAAGTCGGAGCAGACAACACAACAACATGTCGTTGCTTTTTAATTATAACGTACTAATAATTTTTCATCCTTAATTGCCATTTACATACGGCGTGCTGGCGAACAATTCTTTAGTGCCTTTGGGGGCATGTCGTGTTTAATTCTCAACCACTATTGTTCGTTTTATGATTAAATTGCCGAAGTATACTTAGTTCGAGAACGGCAATAAAAGCTGTAGTTGTTTGGTGTTACAAACATGAATATTCTGTATTTGGCATTCGTGAAACGGCGTCTAAACACCGAGAGTGCAATAAAACTAAGCACATGACAATCCGCGGAACAATAAAACTGGATGAGGTTCGGTGTAAAGTTGCCGGGATCTGTTGGGTGGAGTGACGTCACTTCGCTTTCATATCACGAGCCTAAGCCCCGCTTAGACTACGTACCTGGCGCGCCGTGCGTCGGGACCGTACGGCGTATTGCTAGGGTTGCTGACTTTTACTATCGATAGTTTTTTTTATAGATAACTTGATTTTTCTTCTAATAGCTTCAACTTATTCAAATTCAAATTTGTCTATTCACTAAGCAAAATTGAATTAGACACGTCATTTTATTCAATTCGCGGATATTCCGAAAAATCTTTGTCATGAATGTGAAGAAACGACGAAAGAACCAAATGTTAGTGATTCACTAGGGAGCATGAGCATGACTCCTTACAGGGCCAAGAGTTTGTTCAACTATCCGGCTGTGGTGCTATTAGTGTTATTAGTAGTGAGGTTAATGAGTCACCGAAAGTTTTGCGACTTTTTTAGGTGTCTGAAGAACTCTTTTATGGTTTAACCACCACCATCTAATGTAAAGACTTTAACGCCAATGGAGCAATACGTATACCTATATGTTATCTGTACTTGAAGTACATTTCGTAAGTAAACAATGAAAACAATAATTATTATCAATAAAAGTATGTAAAAAATCACTACACAACTGGCAAGTTTAATTTATTTTTAATTATTTTGTACACACAAATATTTAAAAAGAAACAAAATATATATGACAGTTAATACAAGGGCGCTACTTATTCCTTTAAGAAATTTTAAGAAATAAGTGGAACGGGGAACAGACCTAAATCGATAACGATAATACACCATGAACTATGTAATTTATTTCATAGTTTACACTATATTTATAAATGAGCTAGAAGATACGTGAGTATCTCAAGTTACAACGGCATTTTAAATGCAGAATAAATTATTTTTTTGTGTTGGTTGCGCGGACAAGGATGCTCTCCAATTTCTGAATCACATATCGATAAGTTACGCCGAGGATCGATGTAACGCGAAGGGTGGTTCTCTAGAACGCCACCTGACACCATTATGCTATTATAATATTTTGCTACTTTGCCTGCTGATGTCTTCTTGACGACGCAGTGAATACTAAATTCAAGCAAGTAAGCTTTCCCTTGAGGCTAAGGCATGACTTCACTTCTGTAGTTTATTGACGATTGTAGATTGTGTTTGGAATCGATTTTTAAATCATACATTATTAAGGATGTTGTGTCATATATACTATTAAAGTTGATTACTCTATCTAATATTCATTGATATTTTTAAAAATATTCGATTTCGTCTGTTCCATAACATAGTGTTATAAACGGGTAACCAATACTGCAGTTTCACTTAAAATCGAATTGTCAACGTTTAGACAAGCTTAAACATTATTTTACTGATATTCGATAGTTCTTAGTGATGTTCTAAACTAATCCTCTTTTAAGGAAAATCTTGAAATAAATCCCGGTTCAAACTTCCCAAACTGGTGTCAACACAGCTTTTTGACTCAGCCCAGTTCAAAATTCGCATGAAATCCAGGAATTCATACTTCCGAGGCATTTATTTTTTATTGTGAGGGTTCGAATATAGTGGGTTTTGTTTAAAATTGCGTTTTTATATTTGGAACGCGATTCGCGGCGACATGCCGGATGACAAATACGCGTTCCGCCCTCATGAATGACAATTGAAGTGATGTTTTTGTAAAGACGAGTCGAATTTTATTTTTATGGAAAAGAAATTGTGCTCATAAAATGATGATGAAATGATGTCTATCATTTCTCACTGTCGACAAGATGAGATTTTATGAGGCAATTGGACGAGAGTGATAAAGGTATTTTTGACGGTTGGGAGACAAAGCATTTAGGGCGATAATAAAATCACGCGTCGAGAAAAGAAATACGAAAAAAATAACTTTTTTCATGGCAATGGATAATTTTTAGGCGCAGTAAGAGAATTATGATGACAGCTATTTCCATATTATCTTGAAAACATTATGTACTTACTAAATTTTAGGGTTTTTTAGAGGCGACCATCTCAGTCCTCAGGGGTAGCAACGAATCTGTGACCGAATTGGAACAAGACTCACACTAATCATTACTAACTGGACAATACTAATATTAACTAACAGGACTAACTATCACTAACAGTCCCTGTCCTCACACTTATTAACAAACTAACCAACATTCTAACACCATTTACTAATTGGACTAACCACCCTAGTCCCTAAATAGGCACTTGTTCTAAGTCGGTCACAATTGCCATGGGCGGCAGCGGAAGGGTGGTGCTGCATGCTCGTTTGTTACCTTAATTCAATAAAAAAAAGCCAACGATTTATTTTAACCTCTGTATTGATATAACTTATAATTACTAATACAACATAGATTTAACTTAAACTGTTATTAAATTAATTCATGACAACAATCTGACCTGATGGTAGATTGACCTGATGGATGGTACATGGTGCTGAAGTTTACTAATAGCAAATGTGTTATGTACAACTGTCTAGTGAGAGCAAATATATTTTGATTAGATTGATTTGAGTTATGTGCTTATGTGTGAGCACAGAAGGTGCATTGAGCCAGTGTGCGATTCCGTCGGCGCAGTTATTTCAGGAATGCGCTCATATGGCGTTCCGGCTTTGCAGGGACACGCGAATACACTCATGTTTTAAGTGTTTTGTTGGTAATATGTGTATTTTAGGCCTGACTTTATAAGAGGTTTTAAAAATTTTACACATTATATAAAACGATATGGATTTTCATAAAATAATCGTTAAATTGAAGTGATATTTTCAAACAGCATTAACGATGTACTATTTTTCTATATTACAATATGTCTAGTAACAAAACTAACTAATTAGTTTTATAACTTGTTTTATCCCTGCCTGAGTTTCAAGAAATACTTTTTAGTGATGTTTAAAGTAACAATATCATAATTTCTTATTATTACAAGTTTCTGTATATGTAGGAATTTTGTTAATAATTTAAACATATTTATATAAAATGGTGGTATTTTATATTCGATTGTATGTAATTGAAACACAACAAAGTAACGTCGCTGCGCATAAACAACAAAACTATCAAAATAATAATATTAAATACTTTAATACAATCAAATAACACATTTGTTAGCGACTGTACATGCCGTAGTCCTAAGCCCAACGGATACATTTGATTAACCTGACTAGACAGGCTTCATTGATTTACCGTTTGGCATCTACTTTAATCCTAAGCTAATAGGGATCTGGTTACATGAATATCAGCGTTTCATTACGTTGCAGGGATGATGATATCCGCATAATGGGTTATGTGTCGTCATGACATCCATTAGTTCATCTGCTGGGTTCGTTCTCTTACAATGGAATGTCTCAGAGTGCTACATAAATACAAATTCTCAGATATTTTAGATTTTTGAGGCTATTATAGGGAACACTCTACTGCGCAGGTTTTCTCATAATGCTTTCCTTCAAGTGGTGATTTACTTATAATATGCCTTTATTGCGGGGGTTTGAGTGTTAGCAATTTATTTATTTATAGGTACATAACACAAAACAATATGTCGAGTAATGTAATCTGATCAACGTACCTATAGGTTTATGCGTGTGAAACAAAATAGGTACCTATTCCTATTAAACATGTCAATGGTAGAGTAGATGAATGTGACGTCAAAATTCAACGTTACTGTTTACTCGTAGTCATTAGAACTAAAGTGAGATTATCCTGTATTGGTTGTACAACGATCAATCTGTTGTTGATCGGCTACGTTGTCGATCGAGTGACGCTGGACGTTAATCGCTCGTTAAAGGCGAATTATTCACGGGCACGCGTTGCACTGAACCCACCACCCCTTCACCCCGTGCATACACCGACATAACCTATGCGCCGTATTTTTGACAACGCAAAACGGACTCTATATTCTATACGTTTCATGCATTTTTCACAAAACATTCTCAGTTAATACGTTGTTTAATTTTTTTTATTTTTTCGCTCAATAATCCAAGCCAATTCATTCTCTATTTTCCAAGGTTAAAATTAATTCACTTTTAAACTTATTTACGACCGTCTGGTCCTGTGTGATTTACTTAGCAACATTATAACACCACGATAATAAATTCAAAACAGAACGTTGCGTTAACGCAATAAGATGCATTTTCCGTTGTTAATTACCCTATCGAGAGCGCAGTTGTGTATTTGTTTAATGGATACAATATGGGATAGCATTTATTACGCCAATATCAACAGCCACAGTTGCATTCGACAATTAATTATTTGTAAACAACCTGAGCGATTTACGTGATGTAATCGAAATCGGCGATATTGCTGAGCGTGGTCATGAATAGGCCGCCATTGCTTCCGGTCTGTTTCACTGTTTGTTTGATTGACACAAATCAATACCTATGACAATTATTCCATAACTATTGATATTAACGACCATTTTTCTCTCACACCTTTTGTGTGTCTGTGTACCTATGATTTACTGTAACTACCTATTTTATTAATATTAACATAATTTAATTTTAAAATAATTATGCAACTTTTGTCTGTTATTCTCTAATTAAAAATAAAAACACATATGTACGAACTCGAAGCACAAAGCATTGTTTGTAAACATCTCTTAAACGTATTATTAACACATCGAAATTCCCGATATTTTTCTATATAAAGCGACCAACTAAATATCCAATGAAGTGCGTGAGGCATCGGCGTGATGGAGCAGAAGGTTCCAGTCGATCGAGCGTGAAGATACCGCGATAGTGCGCGCCACTACCTCACAATAGCCCTAGTGCAGCTCCCTTTACCTGCTACTTAGTTTATCTTTGTATTGGCGCACAAAAATATAGTAGGTATAATAAAGCATAACACACTCAAAGCCCCACATTAGGATTCCGTGTGCCATTTATTACCACTCCTACCTATTCGATTATTACCACTCTTACCTATTCAGTCTTTTGAGCGGAGTGGAGGTCTGGTAGGTATTATCTGCAGGTCATCCTTCTTTCTACGGACATTTGATCCTCAGGAGTTATCATTGTATCTATTCTAAATTAACGTAATTTGCCGTCGTAGACAGAAGAGAAAAAAAGTCGATGAGGAGTGCGAAGACAGAGTTTAGCGCTTTATAACAGACCTAATAATATCATATCATTCTCGTCCGTTATTAAACAAGATGCGTTATAAGTACACAGTCAACAAGCAATGAAAGTTGGTTCAGACTTAAAATAGATTGAATTATTTACGTCACAGCTGAATATCTAAATGCAGGAAATAAAACTGGCACAACTCGAATAATTACATTTCAAAATTGACTTTAACAGAAACAATTTGTATTAAGTTACATAATATAGATAAGTCTGCCTGAAATTCTAAACAACACATCTGTCGCACAAACAAAACTCTGTTCAAACGGCCCTCCAAGTTAATACTCTCAAAATGAATATTTATAAAGGCGTCAACTGTTAATCCGGTATTGTTACAATTTTCACTCATCGTGACTGATGACGTCAAGACAATACGCAGATTTGTGCGCGTACAGTTTACGTCACTTTATTATAAAATTAAGTTTGCTGGTTTATTTATTGTCCTTAAAATGATACAAGATTTTTTTATTAATAATTAATTACATTTTTGTTTGGTGTAAAATATTGGCTGAAATATGATTTTGTTGAAGTCTGCTTTTTATTATAAATACCTATACGAACGGTTTATTATTATACATATAGTTTTTAAAGAAGATTTATAAGAAAAAATATACATCCAATTTGTTATTTTAATAATTAAAAACGTATATGAAATTCTGCTTTAAAGAGGTAGTAAATAAACAAAACAAACGAACTAGAACAGTGTACACGGCGTTGAGTGTTCATCTGAGGAATTAGCGAACAAAAGGCTTAAGACGGCTTCAGCGCTGAGTATTGCCAGCTATTTATACAGGGAGGTGCCTGTCGCAAACAGATCAACGCCTTAAGACTTCATTTATTCTCAAACTTACTTTAAAACGTAAACCTCGGGCCCATATAGCATGAGGAAACGTTACCTCTCTACCTTAATACACATATGTACATAGCTTTAAACTATATAGTCCTTTAATTGTAGGCACCATGGGTACCTATTTTGAACTACACACAGACAAAAACAGATCTAGACTGAGAAGAGAATTGTGAGCTCTTTACATAAAAATCTGCCTCGCTGTACAGCGAACTCAATTTTAATAATTGTGCCTTACAAGCCATCAATTAAATGTATTAGAATCGTTTGGGGAACAAGGTAGTATTCTGAGATACGGCTGTCAAAAGTTGGTCATCCACCGCTGGCAAAGCGGGCTTTGTAGCCCGTTTGTTTAACTCCTACTGAGGAAAACTGCATATTCCTTCTACCAACGAAAAGTTTAAAGGAAATGGTTAAGTAAATGAGAAGAATATAATGCAAGTAAATAATAATATTATAATACTCTTCTTTTGTGAAAACTGGAACCGATTTTAACCAGTTGTCCGATTGTCTCATCATCCTTTTCTAAGTGAAAGTCATTATGCTTTGAATCTATGATAGTTTTTGTTGTTTAGTTAGATAAAAATTGGATTGTTTTTATCATCTAATCAGTAATTGTTGAAAATAGCTGTGGGTCCAACAGTGCAGCAATTTTCTGAATTATTGCGAATAAGTACGAAGAAATTTCAACAAGTAATGAAAATTGTTTTACTCAATTATATCCGATTCTACGTATCGAAACAAACGAATGTTCGCCAAAGGTAATAATCAATAAATATCTGTTTTCATTTTAACTGTGTTTTAATTAAATTATTAATCAGGCAGAGAAAACAACTTTTGATTAAATACGTCTACTTTATGTTTATTGTTTACATGTAAAATTTACGGCACTTTACAATTTATTACGTAGTTTAATTGCAGCGGTTAGGTATAATTTTACTGAAACCTTTGTACGTGGTATAGTTGACTCAATTCAAATAACTTAAGCTGGTCTTGATTTGTAAATGCTCAAAGATGTTTAAAATTCGCCTTCAACTCATAGACTATGGATAAAATCCGGGACTGCTGCTTAAGGTGCCCTCCAAACCATAAAAGTGCTCATGATATTTTTGCTATAAACTGTCACGCGCCCGCAGTTGCTATGTTGATTACTGAGGTTTGCCGCAATCAGTCAATCAAAGAGCGTATATTTCAAAACTACTGTTACTACTACTTATACGTAATTATAATGAAAATTACTACTTTGCGTCTAAATAACTAATACAGTAGGTTACCCATCTTCAATAATCTCCGCTTTTAAATTAAATTCTTAATTTTTATTTATTAGTAGGTACTTTTCGAATTAACAAAGTGAATCGAGTCACCTAGGTACATAAAAAAATCATTATTATATCCAACAGATTTCAATCGGTTACAGTATCATTATTAGTAAAGAAAATAAATGATTGTTGTTTGTACGGTATGTCAGACGTCTTCAGTGAAACTTTGCTCGGGATCCCAGCTGGGTATTTGGAACCACACTCAAGACTGCGGGCTAGCTGTCGTCGACACAGATCGATGTGTCGACCGCAAGTCACGGCCCCGGCGCGTGGGCTAAGTGACTGATTGTTGTACTGGGACATACGAGTATAACGTTATAAAGCTCTGAATTTTGGATGACGTTTCTGTGTAACCTCGAATAATAATAATATCCTATACAGCCTTGTTTTTTTATTACTTTTAAAAATCTAAAGAAATTATTTGTCAAAGCTGAATTTGTATATTTGTGATTTGTAGTTATTACCAGAATAGAGAGTTCATTAGGCAAGTATACAATACTTATTTTGATTATTTTTATATTTATTATTATAAAGGAACGATGATTTTTATTTAAATAATTTTATGTACAATGTAACAATCAACATGAAAAGATAGTCTAAGCGTAATTAATAGTCAATAGACATGCCGATAGTCAAAACTTTTAACGCCTCTTTGAGTGTGTTGGATGATGATTGTTGAGTTGAGATTTGTGTATTGTAATTATGAGTCCGGACCCGTGTTTCACCTAGGCTCTCCACCTGGGTGAAGCACGGGGACTTATAAGGTCCCGTGCTCCAACTGATGGCGTTAAGCCGGATTTACATTACGAAATTAGTTGCTTCCCAACCACAACCAGTAATTTCACGTGTAAACGTTCAGTTATTTTCATGATCGTTGGACTGTAGGTAACTGGTACCCATCCTCGAATCCACCAACGTCTTTTCTTCCGAGATAACCTTTTTTTTTTATTTTATATTCAATCATTTCTAAGACGACGTTTTACATCATAAAATTACTAAAGACATTGAACAATTAATGATCCTTTTCACGATAATTTTTCGTTTTCAAAACGATACTGTCGTTTCATAGATATTAAGGCATGTCAAACATTCACAGACATTATAAGACAAGAGTAAATGTGAACATATCCACATGTCAAACTTGCATTAATTCTGAATAGATAGTTCAGCGAACAAATCGTAGAGTCGGGCTCATGGCAGGTGACGGCAACCTGCGGACTCGAGTGCCGTAAATAATTGATAAATTGCCACCAAGCTCCCCGAAGTGACCCGACCCAAACTTGAAATTTACGACCATTTAATTGTAGCTTAATTCCCGAACTAGTCTTGCCACTCGTGAAATATAGTTGACTGCGAGTAATCTTGCTTGAGCGTCTGTAATTAATGTTGTGTTTTAGCTTTGTCAGTTGGTAAACTTGATTGAAAAGGACGTACGATGCTCTTCTGTTATACTAGACGTTATTCTGTTATAATAATAACGCATCATCATTTTATTCGTTGAAAATCTATTGTGGTATTAAAATTTTCTTATGTACCTATTCATAGTTAAATCACTGAAATATCCTAAGTAGTTTCGCGAAGTTCACGTTGATTCCAGATATTTTGGTAGATAACATTTAAAGTCAGTATTACGATTGAAATTCCAACTACTTAATATAGGTATCTTCATGAGTCGTTTTAATATTTAGGTACATTCTTTTATAATTCGAATTTAAAATAATTTATTAATGTGGACGTTACATCGATAGTATTAGTACCATTTTCATGAAACTTAGGCAAAGTTTTGGAAATAATCATCATAGTAAAATAACAGCAAAATCCTCATCCTCAGTATCATTTTGAAAATTTTTCTGATAGGTATAAGAACTTAGTTTTTAACACGATTTTTGTGTCAATCACTAGCAAATAGAGAAGCCGCCTAATGGTAAGTAGCTGCCATCGCCCCTGCACATCAGTAGTTAACACCATAATAAGTATTCCGCAATCACGTTGACGACCATAAAAGGAGAATGAGAGAAAGCAAAAAAGTATCAGTTAATCGTGACTATCTTTATCGTAAAAAGTATAATCCACGTTTATTATAAGACTAACTTAAGACTATGGTACACCTAATAACCAGCTAAGTTTGGCGAGTCTAGGAAAATTTGTCCCCCAATGAACTTGCAAACACCGCAGTTCCGCCTCCACGAAACACGCTAAGACAAACACTAACTCGGAGCAAACAACTACTAATCATATTAGCCTTATTAATTACTTCCACGACGTGTTATTGCCGAATGAAAATGTGTGGGGAATAGTAAGTAGCTCAGTAACTTCTGAACTCGGGGATATAGTTGTAAATTGAACTAACTAGGAGTAGTGAATATAATAATAAGTATCTATTATAGATTGTATAAGTCATGATAAATGGCGAAAGGAGATAATATGAATTGCTGCGGTTCAGTATTATTGTAAAGATAATTTGGTTGACTTAATGTGTTGAAAATATTTATATTCACATTTATTTATCAGCTGTGCCCGCAATTGGTTTATTTGGCTTTCAAATTATAAAAATGTCATTGTTTAAGTTAATAAAACTTTTATCGATTTTAATTAAATGAAGACTAAATGTTACTGTAAAATACAGACAAGAAACAAACTTTTAATATCGTGAATTGAATTCAGTAGAAAACTACTGCAATTAATTATATTTTGACGACCCTGTAGCCTAGTTGGTAGCGACCCTGCCTGCGACGCGAGGGGTCCCGGGATCGATTCCCGGCCGGGGCAGATATTTATGTGGCAGATAAATATTTGTACTCGGGTCATGGGTGTAATTGTAATGTGTTATATGTGTAGTCCATGCCACCCGCGACACAGGTACCTAGTAACCTACTGCGGGGGTATGAGTGTGTTAGCGTTTTTAGCGTTTTTTTTAATATTGTTATTAACAACTGCAATTTCTTATGTAAATTAATCTTCAATTTCTATAATTGCTACAAATTTTTGATTTCCAAACATAAAATTTTGCAAATATGTGCGATGTACGACTGTACGTGGCTACGTAGCCTCTCTCATTTTTGTTATTATTTTAATTTGGAGTTAATAGATAACTTTTCATTTAATCTCAGGGAAGATAGTGCGCATGGGTGATGTCAGTATTGTGACCTAGCTACAGATAATGCAACGTAATTAGTACCTAGATGATTTACGAATCATCAATATCATTATTATAATCTATCATCACACAAAGTCTACAATCGAATGTAAAATGGTTATATAATGTTTAAGGGCTTGCACCTTCATTAATGATATTGATACTTCAGAGCAACGAAATGACATTCATAAGTGTATTCCGAAAATACCCATTTGATTAAATTATTTTGAATCCAAATTTACGGACGACCACTTGCTGCAAGATAGAATATTGTTTAGCTTGTTTAACGAAAATTTACTCGAGAAAATCAAAAAGTGACTTATGTCCCTATACAGCCATGTATTCAAATGTGGTTGCGTCAATACGACTTGTTACCACGTAAAGTGATAATATATCTTACTGACGTTGGCTACCATATACCAAACTTTTAATGAAAATTTGAATTATTTCATACTAGAGAACCGCCCGCGCTTCGCTTCGGGACCCGTAGGTAACACCCGCGTAGGTCCCGCTCCCGTAGGAATTTAGGCTAAAAAGTAGCCTACTACTCGCTCTCTTCACTCCACCCTGTCTGAGGTGTGTGGAGCCCTCGGGACTGTTAGTTCCCCTTTGGGGATGTCTCTCGCGTCCCGTTAAAACGGGCCAGTCCTTGGGTTGGGCCCTAAGGCCCTTGGTGTCCATCTGTGGTTAACCAATAGGTCAAGTCCGGTGAGTGGTGACCTTTTTACAGGCCACAGAGTCTTAAACGGGATGGGGTTCATCTTCGCGCCGTCCAGGCGATCGAGCCCCTACCGGGTGAATCCCGCTGGTGGGAAGCCCAGCAGGAGCCGATCAGCGTCGGGCGACGACTTACGAAGCCCCAGTATCAGTCAGTGCTAGGCCCGTCCCGCGCAACCAGCAAGTCGCGTGGGAAGGCCCAGCGGTCCGGTGGACGGGTGTGGAGCGGCGCCAGGTCCTGCAGATGCGGGAACCGCGACGCGTCGACACGCCCGAACATGTTGCGTGCCAATCGCTCGATGAAGTCGTCCAGGCTCTCGACTCGAAGGTCCCTCTGGATGACGGCGTTCCTGACGTACCTCGGCGCACCAGTCAGCCGGCGAAGCGCAATCGCCTGAACTGCGCGCATCCTCTTGCGCTGCGGTTCGCTGGACGCGTCGACACGCCCGAACATGTTGCGTGCCAATCGCTCGATGAAGTCGTCCAGGCTCTCGACTCGAAGGTCCCTCTGGATGACGGCGTTCCTGACGTACCTCGGCGCACCAGTCAGCCGGCGAAGCGCAATCGCCTGAACTGCGCGCATCCTCTTGCGCTGCGGTTCGCTGGCGAGCGCGTACCACGCCGTTGCCGCGTACGTGAGGCGGGATCTGATGTAGGTCTTGTAGACCCCGAGCTTCAGTCCGAGAGGGAGGCTCGAGGAGAGCACTGGTTTCTGCCATCGCACTTCTGGAATTCGCGACGGCTTTCGTAACCTGTGGCTTCATCGAGAGTCTTCCGTCGATTTTGCCCAAGTATTTGGGCTGTGGGGCCCATTGGATATCTTGTCCATGAAGCTCCAGAGTAGGGTCCCGCCTGTTGAGGTATCCTCCTATGTTCACAGCCGGCGTCTTCCCGACATTCACCGACAGTCTCCACGCGGCGAGCCATTCGGGGAGGGCATCAAGCGCACGCTGCATCTTGACAATGGCGTGGGTTCTATTCAGCGACGTAGTGATGTACGCCACGGCATACGGGGCAAGCGACGCCCCCCCCTGCCGCCGGGATGTCGTCGGTGTAGCAGGCGTAGCAGACCGGGGACAGGCAACTCCCTTGCGGGACGCCGGCTGCGATCGGACGCTCGGTGGATTCGGCGTCTTCAACCACTACTCTGAAGCTTCTATTTTCGAGGAAACTGGAGATCATCTTAACGGCACTCCGGGGCGCCGACGGCTGCGAGATCTTGTAGAGAAAGCCGTTGTGCCAAACACGGTCGAACGCCTTTTCCATGTCGAGGAATACTGCACACACGCGTTCTCTCTTATTCAGAGCCGCGGTAACGGTGTGCAACACACTCGACAGTGTAGCCGTGCTGTTCAGCGGCATCAAAAAGTAGCCTTCCACTTCTGTTGGCAGCTAGGCTATTCCACCCCGGATGCTTGCAGTTCCAGTCGCCCGCGCCCACCACCGGTGTCGGCGAGTCCAGCAACTTGCGGACATCAGCCAACAGGATAGTGCCAGCGGGCGGGTGGTACACTGAACACAGCCGGAGCGGGGAGTTCTCGAGGCAGAGCTAAAGTAGCCTATTACATTTGCCTATGACTTAAGTAAATTACATGTAGTATTTGATAGCGTAATTCAGAACTTGCAAATGAATTTTGTTAACGCCATCTATTGGCAACTCCGAAAATAAATATCTAGTAACTAACAAAACATCGATCTTCCCATGGGAATGGGATGTTTTTCCGCGGTAAAAAGTAGCCTACGTCACTCTCCACTCTCCTAACTATCCCCACACACATAAACCTTACCATATAATAGCTTTGTTGCGACGTGAAAGCGTCACAAACAAACAAACAAACAAACAAACAAACAAACAAACAAACACACTTTCACATTTATAATATTAGTAAGGATTTTAATATTGTAGGTATATCAATAACCCTTAATTTGGTATAGGTATAAAGTAAACCGGTCAAAGTCAAACGTTTGCTCGTGAACGTATTAAATTGGACATAACCGGTTGTGGTTTGGGCCAATTAAGTAATTACCAGTAACTGTTAACGGTACTGGTTACATCTGAAGATTAATTTATTTAAGTGATGTTTTAATTTTCATATAATATTCTTTTAAATGGAATTGTCACTAGAAACTGCTTTAAATGTATGACTCAACATGTAAATATTGTTGTAATTAATAATAACACCAAAGATGTTTTTAATATCTAGATGGAACATCGAATCCGCGCAAACGTGTCAAAAAAATATGGCTAACTGTTAGCCACAATTTTTATATCATTACGCACACATTACGCACACATAGAAAATAAACGAACGGGTAAAACATCGCCTGCACGCACACATGCTTGATAATGTTGCCTTGTTTTTTGTTTTCATTGTAGGGCGACGCTCAATCTAGATATTTAAAACATCAAAGAATAACACATACTTTGGTAACTATAAACAAACACGTTCAATATAAAAAAAGTTAAATTAAAAAGTAACCTTAAAAATAGAGTTTGCTTTTTTTACATTTCATATTAACCATATAAAATAATAGTTAACATAGCTTAATGGAAGCCAAACTGTGCGAGTCCGACTCACGCTTAACTGGTTTTCTTTCGAATATTTTTCATAACTTCTATGACTTCCACTCAAGACATCAATTAACTGAATTTTAAACAAGGATCAATTTTACAATTTTACGGCCATGATTTTTCTCCTTTTCTATATCAAAAAATAAGCAATAACCTGGATGCAGGTCTTACAAACATTGCTTCAGTTTTTAAATTATGAGGAACTAGCCGTGAAAGGGTTGTCGGCTCCGAGAGCGGAGAGCGGAGCAGAGCGGACGGCGACATCTGTGGGTGCACGTTGGAGCGCGAAATCGCGCACTGCAACCGTCGCGTCGCGAACACATTGAGCTAAGAACTATTGGATGTGCTATAATTGACCGACTTCAAGAATGGAGGGGGTTCTCAATTCATCTGCATGTTTTTTCTTATGTGAGTTATCGATTTTGAAGTCTTTTATTTTTTTGTGAAAAGTTTTTAACTACACGAGGTGCCAGGGGCCCATCCATCTTTGAGTCTCAACCGACTTCCTATACTCATGGTTCCTGAACAACAAGGTTGAAGTTAAGGCGCCCAGTACCGTTTATATAGGGTGATTTGTAACTCGACGTATTCCTCTTGGGATGTGGTAATACAACCAATTTCCAACAAAATTAACCATAATGTCCCTAATACCAAGTCAGCTGGTTATCGAGATATTCCTTATTTTTGGTTTTGGTCAAAGAACACCGAATTTGACTACAAAAAATCAATAAATAAAAAAGTTGTGGTTTGAATTGAGTTGTGTGCATTTCTATCAGTGACCAATACATCAACAATCATTTATTAATACTAATGCAGGCACAAGTGTTACACATTTTAAAATAACAAGTGAATTCTTGTGAAAAAAAATATTTTCTTACGAATGTGGTCGATAGAAAAGTAGATTTATTTTAAAAAATCTAGTATACATCAAGCGTACAAACTACATGAAAAACATCCTTGTTTTATAAGCTATCCAAACAAGTAAAATTATTAAGACACAAACAAAACATTTCAGAAAAAACGTATGTAGAGCACGTGCGACGTAAAACCCTTTGTTATCGTACCGCGATATAAGTTCCTGAGTTGCAAACTTTTTAGTTGTTATTGTCATTTGTCGTTTGTCTATTAGACCCACTTGATCATTTGAAATGAAAATTAAACAGCAGCAGTGTTTTGTTTCTGGCTACCAACGCGATCTCCCAAATTTACGTTGATTTTGATCACTAAATAAGTATGACGGCTTACTCTAATTCCGAGTATGCCGATATTATTTATTGTTATGTCTTTTGTGATGGAAACGCGGATGAAGCTCGTTGACGATCCTATGGTTAATTTTGTTGGAAATTGGTTGTATTACCACATCCCAAGAGGAATACGTCCATTTACAAATCACCCTGTATAGAGATCGTTGGACTCTACCATCCAGTTATTTTACAATGTACTTAATGTAAAACAAAAAATTACACACGGAAGCTTATTAACATTTTTTTATGGAATTAAGATAGCAAACGAGCATGCAGCACCACCCTTCCGCTGCCGCCCATAACAACTGTGACCGACGTAGAACTAGACTCAAAGGGACTAGGATGGTTAGTCCAGTTAGTAGATGGTGTTAGATTATAATATTAGTTGGTTAGTTTGTTAGTTAAGTAATAATAATGGGTGTCATGCAGAACATACAAAGATAAAAACACTCCCAGGCCTGGAACATTTATTCAAACTTAACATAATATAACAAAAGTTGACAAATTAATCGCAAAGAATTTGATTTACCCTAACCCGTGAGTTTCACTAGCAAAAAGATAGAATTTTCTCTACTCTTTTAAGCCTCTCCATTGATAGATAGGCTAAAGGTAAATCAGAGTTTTAAGTAACCAGAAGGCCTCTTAATGATTAAAGATGTATGCCGCCCATTTTTATAATTCGAGTTGTTTTGATTTTCTTGGCTTTTTGTTATTGGCAACATTTCTAATAAATAAATAAATCGTGACGAGAAATGAGAGGTAAACGGTTTTTCCTCTTCGAAATCGACGGCACCTTATCTGTAGTTTCCACCTCAATACTAAAATTAAGTCGGACCCTTTCATATGGCCCTTTGTGTTTGTCTAGTTAAATTAAGTTGAAAATTTATTCCGCGTTAGTTCTGTCGGGACCCCTGTGTCAACTTCGAATTTATAATTTTGGGGGCAAAACTAATATCCTATGAGTTTAATTACTTTATGATGATAATGGTTTTTCGATGGGAATTAATACACCTTAATTATTTATGTAATTGCGAGGCTTTGACTAAGGGATTTTGTTTAAATTAAGTTTAAGTTAGTTTTAGATTAGATACAATTTTATATCTAAGTTTTGTTATCATTAATATCGTGAACTGCAAATAAATGTGATTTAATAATTTCTTCTAGAAGTTTGATGTATAGGTATTATTCATAGAAAATACCACTACAATATAAATCGGTAATTTCAAGTTTTACCGAATCCAATTACAATTTTCTTATTTATTTACTCGAAACTTAAGCTAAGCTTAAACTTGTTATGCATTGCTAATTTAATGTTACTGAAACTGAAACAGGAACTTACGAAATCCATAATTATATAAATTAACATAAGAGGTTTTTAATATGACCTACAATGTATGGAATCAATTTATTTGTAAATGCACCTTACATTGTTAAATTTTCTCCACCTTTGGTGTCTTAATACTTAATAGTTCTTACACAATCATATTGTAACTCATAGTAAATTTATCAAATAAAAAACAAAATATGATGAACTGTACTGAATTTATGGCTGAGCTTACAACAGACTGTTTTAGGGGAAAGAATGTCAATCACAGGCGTGTAATTTGGCCGGCTTGGGTCGCTTGCCTGCGAGTGAAGCTTGGACGCGGTGGTAGTGAATTAATATTCTGTGCAACGTCACCGCAACGCTCACGCATGCCTTGCTTTTGGAACGGACGCTTATTAGAAACAGTTAATGCGTTCGTCATTTTGATTTAAGTTCCGAAGGGTTTGAAATCTCTTAATGTATAAGTTGAAGAAATTATAACATTTTGAAGGAATTAGTAAAAAATAACCTAAATAATTAATAAAAAACTAAATAACATGTAACTACTTTATGTTATTTTCCGATTTATTATGCAATCTTTACAAAATATAGCTCAGTTATAAAACTTTAATTAACTAAATCTGTTCATAGCTTATTGTTATTTATGTTATCGGGAGTACCTAAAGAAATATGAAAAATTTCAAGTCTGTAGAGGAATAGTTCAAATGACCCAAACATTTTATTGTAAATTAATAATTAAATACATATAACCTAACCGTTAAATAAAAACTAGTTAAATTCATCTACATCCCTAGTATTAATCGGTAATACTGGTAATTTAATTATATTGGACCTTTGTTTATCGGTGTAACCGGTGGGTTGACTTTAAAACAAGGTAGATCATCATCAATTGGCCAAATGTATGCATAAATTAGGACCCTCACGACTCACGACCCGAGGGCAGCCGAGATTAATGCTAGTATTAATCGAGTGACCGTCTGCTGGCCAGCGCTGTGTCCGGCCTTCCTACTACTGTTTTGTTTGTTTATAAACTGTGTATAGTAAAATATGTATATAATGAAACAAATAACTGACTTTTCCATGAAAAAATTACTGACTTCAACACATTACCTACCCAAAAACTACTTCGCTACAAAAACTACCACGAAAAAAGTATCAAATTCGATTCACGCACTGCATAGTGATGAGGTAACTAACACACAAGATAAATACAATCGAATTAAGATCCTTCTCCTTTTTAAAGCCAATTAAAATGTTTGAATTAAAAACCATTGAACTTTAAAAACAACTTTAGTGTATTTTATAAATTCGGTTCGTTTAAGTTTTTTTTTAGATTAACCAATTAGCTCAGGTTAATTGGGAAAGATTCATTTTTTTTATATGATTCACTGTAAAAATAGCTCCAATTCCTCTTTAAAGTAAATTATTATTATTAAACGCTAACACACTCATACCCCTGCAGTAGGTTACTAGTACCTGTGTCGCGGGTGGCATGGACTACACATATATAACACATTACAATTACACCCATGACCCGAGTACAAATATTTATCTGCCACATAAAAATCTGCCCCGGCCGGGAATCGAACCCGGGACCCCTCGCGTCGCAGGCAGGGTCGCTACCAACTAGGCTACAGGGTCGTACAGGGAAGTATCTTCTATGTTTAAACATTGAGTTTTATTTTACGTTAATTAATAGATTTAACGTAACCAATGTCTACATTTAAATTTATTCTATCACAAATATATATTTCCCTAATTAGTACCTACATACTTTTCAGAGATATTTATTGCAACAGTGTGGAAATAACATGTATTTAGTCAGTGTCCGTGTTAGTGCAGAGTTGACCGCCAATTAAACTAGTAACCGGTTAATCTTACCGCCAGATGCGGCCAACGAGACTGTCTTTCTGCACTAACTGCTTTAATGTCTGCCTCTACAGAACCTTAGGACTCGGTTACATGTTTAATATATAGTATGTTAATGGATATGCACAAAGTTTTATAAGTTAGTAGATGTTGTCTGCGGCTTGTTTTGCATGGTTATAGCTACCTACTATAAACAAATTTTAATTTCATACTTTACCCCCTTTAAAGCGGAAAGTGTCAAAGAAACGTACACTTAAAACAATTGTATGTATAACATCAAGTACAAAGACATATGTACCATGTATGTTGAATAAATAAATAATAATAAATAATGCTAATCACTAACAGCCCCACACCTATATTATCTGTGTCGTAGATACCACGGATATCGCACAAAACACTCAGACCCCGAAAAACTCAAAGTCATCACACAAATGTCTCCCTCGTCAGGAATCGAACCCGAACTCTTCGAACGACCGTCATGGTTACCTTGCGCCATACGACCTTAATAATTGGACAAAATTAATCTATTTACTACGGTGTGAATTAAATAAATAACAATCGCTCTAATCTTTTTTATAATACTGAAATTAATCACACAAAATAATACAAATATTACTGTCACAGCTACTCGTACGCACATCTTACACAATCAATTTAGGTATATTTATTTATATCCAGTGCCACACTTGGTCTGTTCGGAAACAGCAGCATTCACCGTAACCCTCGAACAATGACATTTTAGTGTAATTAAATTTCCTCGACAAACCCTATTTTATCGCTGGATTATTTGATCAAAGGGCTAATCGAGTCCACATACCTACAGTTTAGCCAAAGATAAACTTGCGACATGCGGGCGGGTGTGCGTGTTTAACTAATGACCGAGTCATGGGGGTTTCAGGGGGTCGAGGGGTCGGGGGGAGGGGTGTGGTGGCAGGTCCAGCGATATCATTAGCCACAGATGCCGCTATCCGTTGCCCGGTATAAATACATTAAGTGCGCCGTCAAACTGTTAAAGCCCGATTCAAGCGTAGTTTTGCACGAATATCGTTGTAGCTCAGAAGCTCTGAAACCTTTGTAGTTAATTCGGAGTAAAAGAGCAGGCCTTTAGAAATGCTTACGTGGAATTGCAAACTAGTACAGTAAGGTACTTTAATGAATATAGTGCGAGTTGACACGCCATAATGTACTGCTAAATTATCATTGCAAAATTCATTTTGTTTCCGAAAAAAACAACGAAAAAAGTAATTTCAAGATTTATTTTACACAAAAAACAAAGTTACAATTTTAAAAATGTAGGTAAACAAATGTCACATAAAAATGTTGAATGTAGACTAAAGTTTATAATAATTAAGTTTTCTATGGATTTAGTTATTGACAAGGCGTGGCATTATTTTCAATTCATCGTCTTCCGCCGACAGCTTATCGGGAGCCGACGCATCGAAATCTATAAACAGAGAAAAAACAGCGGCCACTTCATAGAATATGGCGTCATAAAATTCTATAAACCCAATAAAATTCGTGCTCGGCGTTAAAACGTCCACATAAAATCTCAAAGTACATAAACATATCATAAGAGGGGATGTAGAGCCAGTTATCCTCACAAAAAGAGTTTTTCTGCGGGATAAGCGTCGGTTTCCGCAGATGGTTATTTTATACAGTGAAGCCAACTTAACGGCCTGGGTTTTACCATTCGTAGCTCCGTAGCCGCTCTACGGTCTACAGTCTACACTCATGTAACCCTTCTACGTTAAATATTTTCATTTCGTGTAGCATACTGTCATGCTAATTTTCTGGTTTCTTTTATATAGGTACGTTAAACATCTTTATTATGGTTGGTCGAATAAGGAGAAAACTTATATTTTTACTAATATTATAACTCTGTAAAATGCAAAGGATTGTTTTTTAATAACTGTATTGCCCATTAAACTTTTATTAATTTATTAGAATTAAAAACTATTATCAGTAACGGAATGTGTTATTTTTATGTGACACTAGTTAATGGAGCTACAAATATAAAAAGTATACTTATATTAGTATGTTCTGTATTTTGGTTTAATTATTTTTGAAAAAAAAAAATACATTCAAACAATATCAAATTACATATTTTTTGATAAGCATGATGTATGTTTGTGGTAAAACATAATAAAAGAGTTGATAATGCCATTTATTTATGGCGGCCATTCCTTCACGTTTACTGCGATATAAACGATATAAATCGGCGACTAGATATGATTTATCAGGACATCACTCTTGGTTAGGCGTGAGTAATGCTCTACCTGTTATTACCTACTGCCTTACTAAATATAAGTTATACGTGACTGTGTCTGAGTTTTTGTACTTGCCAATCATATTATAGACGATTTATTTAGCTATAAATGTAATAAAACTGAAACTGATCGATGTATGGAAAAACAAATTGAAAAAAAGCTATAAGTAGAGCTGATAACGCAATAGATCCCTTAATGTGTTTAATTTTTGTATGCTTAAGTGTTTGCCGGTTTACTTATCTGTTTGTATTTACCCCTAATTTCAGGAATAATTTTATCTACTAATGAAGATACAAAAAGTTTAACGGACATGTTCTAGTTAGTTTGAGGGTTTTTTTATAACTTGGGTTTGCATTATGTAAGTTTCATTGCAATGGGACAATTTAAAAATCCCGACTACCCATGAAGCAAATAACAAAAGTTTGTAACAAATTGTTAAAACGTTCCCGAAGCTAAGCGAGGTAAGATTACTTGTAAATAACATTTCATGTAGAAACAAATAATATTCGTGTATTAAGTTCACTAACTACGAGTAAAACAAATAATTGAACCAAAACAAACTTTAGGTATTTATTCATTACCAAACAATAAATTAACACAAAACTTCACGCTTCAGAGATTTACAAACAACAAAGCAAATGAGAATTTTTTACCTTTATTCAAAACATTAAACCACAAATAAGCTAGTTACGGTCGAGTTACACGTATTACCATACTCTGGGGACACTCACCCTTTATAAAGAGACATCGGAGTTCTGAAATTGAAATGGATCGGATTCGAGAGTCCATCCATCACGGTCTTTGCCCCACATCTAAATGGTTTTTTAATAATTCCACTTCGGACCACAATACGCTTTCCCTCATTAGAAAAAGAAGAGTGATCGAGAGCCGATTGTTGGCAATATGACAGCAAATTGACAGCGGCCATTATTACTGAATATAGCCGGCGACGCGAATGAAAGAGTGAATTTAAGTGGTCATTCTTAATTCAATGGTTTGGAAATTCTATATTTGAAATATAACAATTTCTTTATTTTATTTTAATGACGAAGCTGTATTTAGTACCTATTGACAATTTGACATAACAGATTTGTAGGCAAAATGAAATTTATAACAAATAAATGTGTCAAACTTTTAAGCAATTCACTTGATCTATTATGTGATTCATTTGGTTGCATTTTCCCGTAAGTAATAAAAATAGTACCACATAATTTTATTTTTCTTTATTACAATATTGTTAAGTACCTAGGTACATTAACGTAACCAAATTATTTTTCCAACAAAACGTCCTACCTTTTGTTTCTCTGCATTGTACAACTTCAAACATCGTAATACGAAACTATTTCCAAAGCGAATTCATAGCAGAGTTTGCAATGTCCTTTTGTCCGTGTATAATAAATATGCTTTATCCAGCGTCATAAGCGGAAAGTAAGACAATAAAGGAACTAAGTCAGGAATGCGAAAGGGGAGAATAAACAAAACGACCACGTTCACTGACCGCCATAAACAACGGGAAACTATGTATGCGGTCACCTTTATATTTCATGCAAATACGGTCCATAATAGTGAGGCAAATGTTTTAGAACGCAATCATACAAGATAAACGATTCAGTATTTTGTCTACAAATTCCATTACGTTTCATTTATTCCTACATACAGCATGTTATAAAGGACGTAAAATGTTAGCTTTATCTAAAAATACACGATCAAACATCTACTCCCGCGTGACTGCTACAAATAACCACGAAATGACGCGTCATTAAATAATATCGTCGAGATAAGTACAGATTAATGTGTTTTTTATATCGCGGAATCGATAGGATGTATTTCAAACACCCCTCACGGTATTAAATACACGACGCGGGTGAACCTATGCGATATAAAATTATGATATTGAGCGTACCGGCGTGCAAAAAATATTGCCTAACACGCTAAAAATGTGCCTGCTTAATACATTACATAATACATAAGTACCTAGATATATAATATTTTTATAATGAAATTAAGGTAGAAAACGCAACACAACCGGTGTCACCAATAACAAACGTAACATAGAACAAGACTGAATTAGTAAAAGTCAAGCGATGGAGTCTCGTTATAATTGGACCACAGAATAACAGATGCGTAGTGCGTAGCTACTTTTGAAGACTGAGATGGTCGACTCAAAAAAGTGTAACCGGCTTTATATCCGAAACATAAGTATGCAATAATTGTGACAGTTGAAGTTGTACTAAGTAATACGGGTACCTACTAAGAAAACGTTCTTATGTAAGACAAAACCCAATAATTCATAAATAATTGCTAAAAAGTCTAAATAAAATGCGGATTATATTTTCATATTATGTAATATTAGTGCAATACTCGTTAAGTAGAAGAATTTGACAAGGTACTCTACGTTTCAAAGTTCAAGACAATATTCTTACCTACCGAAATAATATCAAAAGGGCAAGCATCTGTGCTGAAATCACCCGGTCACTAGAATATTGTTTTCACTATATTAGAAACGTGATCGCAATTTTTAAGAGCGAAAAAATTCTATTTGAACGAGTCAGTGACGTTCAGCGTATTTGATTATACGTGGAGAGTGTATTCCCTTCCACAGTGGTATAAAGTGAACGATATTGAAACGATTTTATGATTCGATTTACATGTAATATTGAAATATTCACTACTAGATTAAAATTTCAGGAGCCACTGTCGACTATTGGCTATCGGGAGCGGAATGCAATTTCAAGTGATAAAACACACTTTATATTACAGCTTCCGGTTGAATTCACTTTTTATTTCAGCTTGTATAAAAAATGAAGTTAACAAATTATAGATAGTTCAATATAATAATAGTTTATTTTTGTTTGACTGTAATTCATCTCTTCCGATGTAGGTTTATCATTAAAATGTTTTTACTATTTCGTTTATTCAAATCATTAATAAAACCTGGTTAACCCAATTAATTAACGACTGATTGAGAACACCTTTTAAATGGAAAAATTAAAATATTTAGTAGATAAGTATAATCTTCCGACTTCCGACAAAATTACTATTTCGCTCACGCTAATCGCTTATGCTTTACAGATAAACTTTACTAGGTTCTTGTCATTGTTTGTTTTACAAAACAATCGCCGCAATCCTTTACAAGTCTAGAGTTATTTCAAATGAAATCAGTACCGAAGAAAAGTTTAAGAACAGAACGGAAAGTATTTCTTTTAACGAAATTTCCACGGACGCGGTGCCACTGAGCGAGCGAGCGGAACTGCAAACGCCTTCCTGTTTGCAGGCCTTCTTGCGTCGTCTCAAGCAACCGTGCTTTATTTGCTACCCTTTTAAATCTATATCTACATATAATACGTCTGTAACTGATTGTTGTCTATACACGTAGATATATGAGAAAAACTAGAAGGTCAGGAAGAAAAGAGGTCGTTGTAATCGCAATAGAATCCAAAGCAATATTTTTTAGATTTTTTGTCTATTTGTCTATTTGTATGTGGTTCTGTTCGCGCTAATCTTAGAAATGGCTTATTCAATTTGGTTGCGGTTTTCAGTAATAATCATACTGTGGTAAACTATAATTTTTGTAAATAATCTTCATGCATTGTAGTAATAAAACATTACGACAACATGACAATAATATACAATATGCTTTCAGTAACAACCCAGTATTATTACAGAAACAATGAACGATTATATAAGTATATAAATTATGGCGTCTAAAGACTATTAAAACTAAAACCAAACAAGTTATAACAAGCAAGAAGATAAACAAACCCGGTTCAATATTGATTTCACTTTGCCTAACAATATAATCAAGCACAGTTTCGAACGATTCGACATAGTTTGAGTAATTAATTAATATGGTCAAAACAAGATGAACATAATTATGATACTTAAAACAAACTATGTTAAGTTCAATTAAATGTTCAATGTACTTAAGTCATTTTTACATCCTTAGCCATAGATCTAGAATCTACATCATACATTGTTATTTAGACGTAGCTGAAAATCAAGCATTCTTATGATTCAAATAATTATTCAGTTTCAAAAAATTAATTAAATTATCTTTTGTAATAAGAATGCCTTTATTAATATTGATCTTTATTTATGTTAAAAATGGTAGCAGGATTTTAATTAAACGCATTAAATATCAATTTACTTTTATTTCTCACTATGATGACCAAAGTTAAGTTAAACATTTTACATCGAGACATTCGAGACGCAGAGACATTGCAGAGAGCCAGCCTAAGAGAAAGAGGAAACGGAAGCGAACAGTGAATGTTGCTCTATGAATACATACAGATATTATTTATGGATTCAAATATAGATAATAAATGTACTATTATTTAACAAATATGCCTTTATTAATATCGATCTTTTGATGTAGAGATACATCTACACACGAACTAGCTCTAAGTTACGACGTTTCACGCGTTATCACTATTCATTACTGCTATGTGATGTAGTCGTGCAAATGGGCCTTGAACGAACGACTATAAAGACAATGCAAGAAATAGGTTGCGCGCTATCACCATATTAATTTCCTGCGAAACAATTCAATTACCGGAGGTAATGTCATCACTTGAAATGACAGAGGATTTTGACAGACATCCCATTTTCATTCAATATACGAGGAGATGTTTGTTACGTTTGCTAGTTATAGGTATGAACAACACAATATTTTAATTAAGTTTCTTAGTGATCACTTGTAGGAGCGGTATTAAAATCAATGTTAGTGGGTTTGTTACTTATAAAAAAATATTTCAGTTCTAAAGTAGTTTGTTGTTACATACTTTGGTTACATATAAGTAATACAACTTCTTCCTCTATAATCGTGTTCGCCTTACTCATTTTTGTTTCTTAAGTATTTTCTATTTCCATCTAAAGTTCTGTAGGCCGTTAAAGTAAATGGCGTCTGAGCCGTGCAAAATATAAAATACAAGTGATATGCACATTGTATAAAAATACTTCCAAAATAGATATTTTAAACTTACGAGAATATTACATTACATGAACAACAATTACAAGAAATAAAGATTACTCAATCGAATCTAAAATAAAATCAAGATTCTTAATTCATATTTATAAACAAAGAATTTATTATTCTTTTCTCTTTGCACAGAGGTCTAAAATCAGTATCAAACCGAACCGAACTCAGACGGCTTAGTGGCAGACAAAAGCTGGGTTTAATTTTAACGCTGGGATCCCCGGCCGTTTGGAGTAGCCTCTTAATAAATCTGCTACTTACTAACGTCCGGGTTCGATTCCCGGCGGAGAGTTGGATCCGGGTCGTATTAAGTTGTTAGCCTCTACACTTTGGAAACTGACCACGGGAAATTGAAGTAACTTTGTAATTGCCAAGAATTCCTTATCCATATCTATGAATTATTGAGATAACAACTTGATAAACTATGCTGGTAATGAATTTGTGGTAGTTTACTACATTGAAGGTTTATTTTTGTTTACATTTGGAAATCTTTGGAATCAAATAGAATATGGTCAGAGCTGTTGGTTTTGGTTTTGGTCTTCGACTATTTGCGTTATCGATGTTTTGCATTAATTAACTTGCAGACACTAGCTATAAAATTACTTTTATGCAAGCATAGTAAAGAAACCTTATTCTTGTTTTATATCGTCAAAAGCCTTTAACTAATGGAGGAATCTATACCACTGTATAATATAAATCAATCAGGAAAGCCGGTATAAACTGGATATTGAAACGCCATTAAACAAGACAGTCACGTCTGGCCAAATCGTCAAAGAGGAACTAATCTCAACTATGATTAATTGAATTTGCGAGTAGCTCGGCCGGTGCCGGTCGGTTTGCAGCCGAATCTGTTACTTCACTCGATACAGACTATGTATAACTTGAGACTTCGCTAAACGGATAACTTCTGCTATACCTGACAGGATCAAAGTTTGAATAAGCTGAGATATGCTTTGTGGGAACTATTCGGACTGTTAGGATAGCTTTACGAGTATATTATTAATAATTCTGCTTATTTTATCCTTTATAAGTCGAAATCTCGTCTGTTATAATCTTTACAGTTTATTACTTAGGGCGCATTCAAGTAGAACGCTGGTTACCGGCGCCGATGTCCGATGGCGCGATGCCAGCGCATATTGGTACTGGTCCGTTGACATAACCTCGGTCGTGTGACAGGTCGGAACTTGTCGGCGCTTATCGGCGCTGGTTCGGCACAAAGTATAGAGACTACCTGCGCCGACTACCTGCGCGGATAAGCGCCGATAAGCGCTGGTAGATCGGCGCCGGTACCAGCGTTCTACTTGAATGCGCCCTTAGATATGTAGTATACATAATGCTTACAGTACGACCAGCTTATCTCTGAAATGGCAAAAATTGGAACTAACGCCGCCATGTTAAAAAGTCATTCATAAGTACGTTGTGGTCATTCATCTGTCAGTTTCTAGTGTGCAATGATTGGTTCAATGCATCCGACAGCGCCTCCCTTCGTTTCAATCTTAAGTTGGGTTTACTTTAAGAGGTAGATTTTACTATAGACCGCTAGAACCATAGATTTATTATATAACTAAACGTCAGTGTATGCTACATCTATGGCTAGAACTGTATTTCTACGTTTTGCACGCTATAGAATTTTCACATTCACTAATTTATGATTTTTTTTGGTTTTCACTGAGTTTAAATATTCCTTGAATATTAACATTTTAGAAGAAAAGTATGAGGGGTTTTCACAGGGCCAACAGACGCCACAGTGATTATTTATTCTTAGAACTGTTCTCCGTCTTTCAGAGAGTTTGAACGTGCTTCACGCAAACAGGTGTGAATAAAATGGGATACATTTTTCAAATTGAACTTAAAAACTAGTTCATATTAGGTATAAAAAAAGGTATAAAAAATAGGTTAAAACACTGCCGCTTAAAATCTGAGATTTGGACGTAAAAGCAACTTACACGGAGTAAGAGACGAGGGCGGGTTTAGTCATGTCATAATTAATTAATTCATATTAAACGAACAAAATTATCGGCGGTATATTAATTACGGTGTTATGACGTCATATAATGGTCATATTGTATTACCTACTGAACTAAGCATCATATTAAACATGGAAAACTCATTTAATTAATGTGTTTACAGACGAGATGGGGTTAACAACAGCCGGTCAGTTGTTCTTGTTATAAACAGGGGTCGCCACAAGTGGGAATAGTGCTTAAGTTTTTGATAGTTTGAGCGGCTTCAGTATTTACTGGTTAAGTTCGGGGGTCAGTTTGATAAAGTTTCGGCCTCAAGGGAAACCAGAGTGCTGATATAGGACGTTACGTATATTTATCTGTTTGGAATAATTTAAAACGTTTCAAGGATTATGTATTATAACGTTGTCATAAATGTGTGAAGTATTTATTAAGCACATAAGCAAAATGATGCCAAGTCGTCAGGATCACTGTTTCCCCATATTATAAAGCCCAGCCACTTCCTACAGGATTCTTGTCATAACCATGTTAGCTGTTCATCAGATTGTAGAGTCACGGATTGGGACTTCAGGATTCCTCACACTCCATGAAAGGTGCACTAAGAAAGCTTTAAAACCATTACTTGGTACGCATTTTAATAGGTGCGGCAGCGACTGTTAGTGGTAGTCATAATAGCTGTTTTCGTGATCACTTAGCATGAGATGACTCGACTGATTGATTGATAATCTACTTAAAGATTCAGAGAAAACAACAGTACTGCATGCACATTCGAATTAATAAAACACTTCATGTAAATGTACAATTTTTAACTCTATCACTCGACTAACGTGCTAGTTGAACGCTGCCAAGGTGCTTTAGCCCTCTCATTTATGGATTAAATGTGAAATTTGTGATTTTGATATCGAGTTTTGGAAACATGAGTACAAAATATTCGCAGCTTTGATTACCGATCCCTGTGGCCTAAGGTGGAAAGGCCCGGTTCCTAGAACCGGAGATTGTGGGTTCAAATCCCACCAGGGTTTCAAGAATTCAAGTTATATAACCCTTTTTGCTCAATTTTTTAATGTATATAATTATAATTATGGTAATGTAATTACAAGTTTTAAGGCCGCAATTACTATAAATTAATTTAAATTTAAGATTAGCATAAAATATTATTTTCGTGTATTTTACTATAATATTATTCTTATATTTTATTTGGCTTTGTAAAATATAAAAAATATAACACTAGATTTTATTTATCTTATTTATATGTAAATAAAAATGTCAATCAATGAAAATGTGTTAGTATGATAATGTTAGTAACCCGTATTATAGTAAAAATTGAACAGATTTGTAAAATGTAGTCTAATTAGTATAATATAGAGTATATAAAAAACGAATCATGATTTTTTGACTTAATATAATGTAAAATTAATTCTTCCTTACAGTAATTTGAGATAAGAAAGACTTCAGTTCTATTTTTACAAAATAGTTTCTTTTTTTAATATTAAAGTATGTGCAGTGTAAACAACGACTGCATTCGATTGCAGTGCACGTGCCTGCAGTTCGTCATGGATGCGACAACACGACTGCATCACGTGAATGTATATACACGTTGAATCCTAAACGTTGTTTATTCAGTGAGGATTTGTTGTACCTAATATTAAATCACAACACATTTCAGTGTTTGCTACTAATACTAATGCCAAAACTTTGGATATACTTTCGTATCAACACAAATCGATCAGAGTGCAGCATATTTTTTTAATAAATGAACACGGTACGTTTTCAAGTATACGTGACTGTACAATGTACGGTCATACATAAGGGCTATTACGCAACTTGTAATGTTAACATGTTAAAGTAAACTTGTATGATAACATTCTACGAAAGCCTGTGGCGCGCGAATTTCGTTTTTGAAAGGATTTTTTATTCCTGATTATTTTAATAAAAACAGGTGTCATTTTTTACTTTAGTATTTGAGACTAGTTTGGAATTTGAACTTAAGAATTTTATAAAATGTACCGGACAAGTGTGAGAGACTTCGTTACTTCGATACTTCGATATTCAAGCTCTGTCTGGTCTTCTTACTCATATTCCATGAATTCTACGCATGGCATTCGACGTTCTTCATTTAAATGAATTAAGTGAAAGGCGAATAAGGTAATATATTACAAATTATTGTTAAATTCGTTGTTTCTGATCGTTTGATGAATGGTTTCAGAACAAACACACAGATGAGCGATCCCGCGTCCGTGTCGTGTCCGAACACGCGCCGTCCGTAACGACTGTTTGTTTAGGCGCGCGCCGCGCCGTGTCGGCTGTTGGCTCGCCCACATTACCTCCACATCGACATGTTGTCTAATTCCTAGCTACTTGTATTTGCTGAATTACTAATTAGTACCTACATTTTCTATCTTATAACAAACCTATTTATACAGATGTGTGTTTTGATATGGAAAGTGTAACAATTTCTAATTAAATAATAAACAAAATTAAACGATTTTCAAAACAGCGTTTTTAATCTAGTCAGTTATAAACTTTGAAAATTTAAATCCTTAATGGCACCCTATGCAGAAGCGTGATAGAGCATATTATCTACTCCACCACGCTGCTCCCGTCTGGATTGATGGAAGATTTAGTGGCCAATCCAAAGATTAGAAGTTTTCCGATATTACATAATGACTGCTATTGATTGATAACAACCGGAGCCGACAGACAAACCTACCTAAAGTCACCGCAGACCGCCGAGCTAGGATCGCTACAATGGAATAAAAGTGATGCCAAAACAAAGGTTTAGGTAATTGATTTAGTTTAGATTGCGCGGTCATATCACTCATGCGGCTTAAACCTATGCCAGAGTTTTCCCCAGTATATCTTATTCAGTTGAGTTTTATATTAATTCCCATTTTCCATAATAATATTTAACCGTGTAAACTGGAAGGGTCCCCGTTTTATTTTAATTAATATTATTTGATTATTGATAAGCATCTTTTAAATGAATATCTTAATAGAACAAAATTAATTCGTTGTTTTAATTGTGCGGAATAAAATATGAAATATATAAAATACATTTTACCATTCCATTTTACGTGTTTACGCATGGTCACGTTTGGTATATTCGAGCACAGAGGTGCATTTCAGAGCAAATTAATATTCAATAGCAGCAATACAATAACAGCTGTTATTTCTACCCATGACCATAAAAGAGGATGAGTACCAGTTATTTAAGTACGATTTTCATTGTTAAAGGAATAATTATATCTTATAAGACCAGAGTGCTGAAATGTATATTTTTGTGCTATGTTGGATACAAGACAAATTATAATTTTTTTGTACATACAAAAGATTATTTAAATAAAAAGGTATAAACTGAGTATTCTTTTCTTGTTAACAAATTAATGCACAAGCAGGCATAAACAGAATTAAACTGATTTATGCACTTCAAAATAAACATGTCATTAAAGTAAGATAAACGTTAAATTCAGAGAACAAAATATCCAATTTGTTTTTTTTTTAAATAGAAGAGGAAAATGTTTTTAGGGTCAATGATTCTGATAAGCAGAAGTAGGTAAACTAGTTTTATTACATTAGAACCATTTATGTAGAGGACAGTACAAGTCGTTTGCACTGACTCAGCGTTTGACCGACAGTAACAAATTCAGTGGCGGGTGCAAACGCGTGTTGTTTTAGGCCGCGCACAAACACCGTGTTTGCTCTGCGTATTTATGGCGGCCACTCGACGCGGTCGGCTCACACGCCGGAATAATGAGCTCGTTATAAAACGCATGGCGACATCTTGCTTTCTATAGATTTCATATGTCAGTATTTCTGGTTCAAAATGGTAATAAGTCACAAAAACAGTGGAAGCAAGGAATTGATAAAACCGTAGGCGTATCTATATTGAAAATGTCATTTCTAAATTGAGAATGTATTTGAGATGTATATTAATTTGCTTAAATCCAGGGTTGGTATGTAATCGAAGACTTACAAGTAATTCGTATAACAATTTCATCAAAACTGCTAAATGGCCGTAATTGACTTCGTATTATACTTCGGTGCGGTAGTGATATTATAATTTTTCAATTTGCCCGAGGTGAGACAGATACGGCGATGAGAATTAACGGCGTAGTTAAACGGTGGACGTATCGACTTACAGCTGCCGGCCGAATCGATTAAACACCGTAACCAGATTACGGTGACCGTCCACTAAGTGCTGCCCGGAAGCGGAAACTGCCCGCTCTGTAATCAATCCGGTTTAGATCACCCGAGATAGGTTCCCTTTTTGAATTTTGCGCACAAGTAAAGGCAGTTCTTAAAATTAAGCCACGTTAAAAGATTCGAATGAAATCAAAATCGTTTTGAAAATGAACAAATTAATGACAAGCACACGTAAATCTAACATATACCTACCTATTTCGATTTGCCATGGATGTTTTGCAGCACCTACTTTTGTATAAATCGTGAAATTTTTTAAACGAATTAATATAATGTTAATTAATGAACGAATTAATATTATGTTAATTAATATAACTTTGTTTTTCGTTTTTATTCTGTTTTTTTAATACAATCAGAACACCACCATTGATATTTTCATACTTTCTGAAGCTTGACTGGAAGAAACTGCTTTGAGAATATAACCGCTTTTGTTTCTTTTAATATCGCAAGGTGAAAAAGTTAAACATAAATGATTTATATCTATAGATTGGCTAAGAAAAATTCGTCTATATTTTGCAGGTAAATGATAAAAACAGATAATTTCATTTTACTTGTTGAAGTAACAACGCCGTGAAATGGTTTCTCTAAAGAAAGCTGGTGATTTCATTTAATTCCTCTACTATTTGAGTGAAAATATGAAATTAATGTCAATAAAAATTTTAACCACAACATTACCATACATATAGGTCATACTAATAATAATAACCAAAATCAAAAGTAATAAAAGCTAATGAGGGAGAACTTAAGGAGACATATCAGGGATCATATTAGGGAGACAGTCTTATTTTATTTAAAAATAATTTGAACTAAGTTATCAAATACATATCATTAGACATGTTACGTTAATTGATCAAATATTGATTTAACAAATGCGTTTTAATTATTTGCTGCACAAGTTTTTATACTAATGAGAAATAAGCGTTACCTAAAGTGCATTTCTGAATATGTTGATAGATAAAATTAATTATGATCCATAAGTTTCTCATAACTTAGATCGAAACGTCAAGAATACGGTATAAAACGGTTTGGTCAAGTTTGTGGGCTTGTGACCAGTAGATGTCATAAGGATTTGTAACATTGGCATCGATGTAGGTACGGTAAAATTTAAAAGATGCAGTTATTTCAAGTACTATTAATGTTTCCAAAGCAAATCCAAGGTGGGTTCTCAACATAATGCAAATAAGCATTCCATGAGTATTATTTTAGTAATTCGTCCCTCGTTTCTGAAGATGTAATCAACCAAAGGCTTAATGACCCCCTTCTAATTGGAGGCTAAGATTTGGAAGCCATTGTCTTACATATTCATAGAGGTTTCAACCTAAGGGCAGGTGGCTTTAATTTATTCACAGAGGTAACGGACATGCAAATTGGTAGCGAATATCGGTCATGTTTACGTCAGATTTGACTGAAAATTATTGCGGATTGGCTTTCTGGAGTGGAGTGGAATGGGTTAGTTTGTTGCGAGACATGTTTTGAATTATGTTTTCGGTTATAACGATGAATGCTTCCGGCAATATTGGAATTCTAGAGTTTAGTTATGAAATTTATGAAATTATTATATACAAAACATAAATTATTACTTGTGCTGTTACATAAATGGAGTTCATCTTAGGGTATTAAGATGCTCCGTTTATATTCTACTCGAGCCCAAGGTAACCTTTTGTAAGGTAACCAAGGTAAACGCATCAGTCAGTACCTGATAGTTTTCATAATTATTATTGTTCACGAACAACAGCAAACCTAACTATCTTATGTTGTTTCCAGTTTTGCCAGCTGTTAACGTAAAAAATCCTCGTTTAATCGTGATTTTCCATGTCGTGGACCAGACGAGATTATGCCGACAGATTGCTCCTTTTGGAAATCACTTATTTTTTAATTCGCGATGTTGTTTGTGGTGGTAGTTTTAGAAGCGGTCTTAATTACTGAGTCGAAGAGCCAGATTAAGTTCCTCGCTTTATTCTTAGACTGTCCCACCGTTACCTACCTACCACCTATTGGTTTATGGGTATTTAACCAACTTAAAAAAGATCATTGTATCACATCTCGATATTAAAATGAAGTTTTTGTTTAAGGTATTCACATAAAATGGTTCTTCGGTTACTCATTTTCTCCATTTTCAAGCACATCGTATGTATACTTGTGTACAGTTAATACATAAGGAGATACGAGTTTCGTGAAACAAATTCCTTGCATAAAGATGAGATTAAATTATGTATGTGATCTTAGAGAAGCCATCAGTACCCGTCAAGACCCTCTTTCAAGTTTCTTACTCACGTCTATTTTCATTGTCGGAATAATTAACGACCGATTAAGAATTCACATACATTAACAACTTTGCTTGGAAAACAAAGGCGTCTAAAACTTCACGTCGACTTAGGCGTTTAACCTTTGCATATAATATTAATTAATAAAGAACAAAACAATGTTTTTTATTGGTACATTATTAAACTAAACCCGAGTCATTTATATTACACTTGGTAATTATTTCAAATATACGTACTGCTCATAATAATAAAGTACCTAATGATAAGAAATAAGAAAAATAATTACTTCGAAACACTTGCATGACTAACATTAATCCTTCAATGTTTGTTGTTAACAGACCTTCGTCGGTCAGAGAACACTAAGATTACAAATGCTAATCGTGTTATCTTAAGCCGAAGGAGATTTGGTGTTGAACAATAAACAACGCTTATCTTGCACGTAAGGAGTTTGGCGAAAGGGCCAACTCCCTTCGAGACTGAGGGCTAAGTGAGATCCCACTTAAGCAATTATCTCCACAGAATCCGTCAAAGTGCTGTGATGCACACGAGAATAATTACTATTCATGTGTTCTGTCTGCGAGGGTATCGTAATGACAGAACTATTTGTACATTTCGGTCTATTTCTATGTGTGTGTATGCGTAAGTCAAAGGTTTTTCAGGGTCTGTACAGAAGTTTGTGAGAATAACTGAAAATAAATCTACATAATTTTCCATTGACCCGATAAAGCCTGAGTCGATCTTAAGCGATTGAATTAAGAACTGAAGGCGGAGTTTCGAAGGAAAATAGTGTCGACTTATGTTTTCTTTCTGCTTCACAAGGACAGACGATTATTATAAAAACATTAATTCAAATTATTTTGGTTATTAATTGTCCGAGTAAATAAATATCTAAGTTTTATGTTTTATTAGGTGAAAAGCGTTAATAAAATAGACGTGACGTGATTATGACGTAGCCTAATGTATACCTTTCCTTCTATAAAAGTTATTTTTCATTTGGTGAAAGAATGAATTACCTAAGTAGGTTCTATAATTTCTGAAAGTAACCTCCACACATACAAAAATGCACCCTTTCTTTATTATTTTAATCGATTACAAATCTGTGGTAATACAAAACAGTTTGTCTAGAATACTTTTACTCTTAAAGAAATTTAACGTTTTATTTCTTAGTACTCCTAGAGGTATAAGTATATTATCCAGACAAGACCGGACAGTCAGAAAGGTATCCTTTTGTGAGAAGTTGGACCACATCTAAGTTGGAACGAAGCGGTCGTTTACCAGAAATTCGGTGCTAGGAATGTTCACCAGACATGCACGTAAATTGAACTTAATTTGATTACCGTCATCTCACCGGTAATCTGAGATAAGTTTAATATATACTCGTACATGATTTTCGATGACATGATTTTCTAGTCAGATTCGTTACCTATTATAAAGTAAAAAATAAAATCTTTTTAACATACATACTTTTAATACGTACTTATCTTTTTGACAATGTCAGGGTACCTATTCTTCTTTTTTATCATTAATTTACTTTTACTTAATAATCTCGCGAAAGTTTGACTAGATTTCAAATATACCTAATAGAATCCACTTATTTTGAACCATTATAAATTCATTATTGCTACAACAGCGCTGGAGAGGTAGAAATTTTTTTATAAACGTGCTGACGAGTACGTGCGTAAACGTGCGTAAAATTAGCCTCAATACATTTGACCAGCCTGGACTGTATAGTCCACACCGGCACACTGTATAGTGTGATTGTAACAAAATATCGAGCCCAATAGTAGGTCACTTGATGATGATAGATAGATATTATTATGACACAGCGTGTCAAATATCTATTATAATGCTTACATAAAGTATCGAACAATATAAAATAGTTTATAATGAAATATCGTTTCATACGAAGACAAAGTATAATGAATAAGTCTAAAATGAGATAACGAATTATTACCGTGGGTAATTAAATTTCATTTCATTAATTGCACAATCGTCGCAAACGTTTACCGGTACAAACGGTCTATTGCAAACCACTTGAAACTTTTCCTTTGACGTAGCTCGGGTACCTTTCCGAATCTAAACAATCGCACAGTTATAAAGTTTCAGCTTCCTAACTTCCAACAAGTTGGGAAACAGACCGGCTTCGTTCTCAAATAATGCAATGTTAACTCAAGTTTTTATTTTGAAGGTTTGAATACGTTCACGAGCTACTTATAAATAGGACATCGCATGTTTGTTAGATAAATTGCTAGTATTTCCACGAGTACGCTAGTATTTTACCTTATGCAATAAATCCCTACTAGATAGGGTAAAACCTACACAGCTATGTAAACACAGCTACTTAGCCATTAATGTAAAACACAATGTAACTCTATCAATATTAGAAATCGAATCAAATGAGTGCGTTCGAATCAGAACTGACAATGTAACTAACGCGATTCCATGAACTATGTGTTATTAAAATCGGAATCGGTTCATCGAGCTAACAAGTACGAATCAACTCCACTTCAATCGAGGGGCTACAATTAATTCCTGATTGATTCACAAAGCTAGTTGGAATTTCTAAACCCCCCTAGTACCACCCACTGTCTACCTGGTTCCCGCTACAGCAGACAAAGACACCAAGTTAACGTTAGTCTATAATGAAATATCGTTTCAGACTTGGACACATGTTGATTTGTTGGAAGAAACTTTGTAACAACTTTAAATACTTAAAAAATGTTTTAATTGTAAGATTTAACCATATTATGAAATGAACTATAACATTTTAGTATACCTTATTGGTATAATTGATAAATTTCATTTTAAGCATGATCTTACATTTTCGTTACGTGTCGTGCATTTCTCGCTCAACTCAGCCTCTTAATGTCTCGTCGTTGGTGAAAGCCAGAACATTTTTCTTTACTTAAACTTCTTCCTCAGACGGCAAAACATCGGTGATGCATTCAGTATACTGATGGCCCTTCACGACGATGACCACTTACCATCATTTCATATTAGGTATATTCGTTATTTGCGAGCAAATTTGGAATTTAATACGTTTCTCGTCATTTAAATAGTGGACTAAACTAAAAACGCGCAAATAATTAAGTTCAATTCACAACTCGAAATTCAAACGGGAGTAGCGTTTAACATTACGTCACAGTACTCTATTAACGTTTGTTTTTACTCAGGCAACGTGTAATGAGCCTACAAAACGGCAAAGAGAAAATTCGAGTGCATGGAAAATGAAAACCGAACGGCAAAAAGCCGGCATCCGCTATGGCATTCATATACAACACAGGTGCTTGAAAAACTCGAGTTTTGTGTAAATGAGTGGGAGGGTAGACGGGCACGCATATGGCAAGAGGAAGCGACGCGCATAAATCTACGCGACGGTGGCGCCGCGGCCGGAACAGGAAGCGCCGGCGTCGTTTGCCGCATTGTGCTATCGGCCGTCGGGCCGCGCGGACGTCTCTTTGTGAATGTCTCTTTATGGAGGTACTCATTCAAGAGATACGGCGCCCTATCGTATTCTGAAACGTTTTTGTCATGCTACCTTTGGCGTGATAACGGAGTAGCCTCGTTTATTCTTACAACCCTACCTGAGAATTGATGCTATTCACTTTTACTGCGTTTATTATGTAGCTTTCTAATGAAACGTTTTGTACCCGAGATGGTTAACGATTGTGATATACCTAACGCAAGTTTTTTCCCATGGAATGAAATTAGGTTGAAGTTGTTATTTAATTACAATTAATTAATTAATTCATTATGTCCGCATATTAGCTATTACCAATAAAATTTATACCTGAGAGCAAAGCTGTCTACATTACTAAGAAAAACGAAACATGTATGGTTTTAATTTAATGGTAAGGACGAAGGCGTTCTTATCAATATGGGATGAAACATTTTATAACTATCAACACAAAAATACCTCTGAAGTTTATGTTGAAACTTACCACAAATTTTAGCTCATATTGTAGGTTTAAACATATTCAATACTAGTTTTTGCCAGCGGCTTAGCCCGCGTGAGAGACAAACATCGTCAAATTAAAGATCGAATGGTCAATCGAGGGTGCCGGACCGTTACCTTCTTCATTATAACAATAATAAAAAAATATCAGTAAAGTTGAGGGTACTGACATTTTACGAAAATATTATATCCCTTCTCACCTCGTTAAGGTATACTTTCCGGGAAAGAAATCCCAAGGTCAACTTTATATCTGTGTCAAATTTCATTAATATAGGTTCAGTGGTTCAGGCGTGAAAACTTAATTGACAGGTTAACAGTAGACAGCCAGAGTTAAAAGTTAACAAAATAAAATATATTATTTTACAAACAAAAAACTTAACCATTGAAGTAATTGTTTATAGCAAGTATGTACCTATATCTACTTAATGTAACATAGATACATAGATAAGTATGAATTCACTGAAACGAAAATTCAATGAAATCATAAAAACCACGCGTTTTGTTTTTCCCGACGATTTCGTTGGTAACCAAAAATCGTGAAACATTAACGACAAAATAATGCTTATGCAAATTGAATTGTCCGCCGGAGCGCGAGCATCGTCCGTGGATTTCCTGTTGATTGTCCCTGATAACGCACTATTTGTGGTCACTGTGCACGATTCTTGAATCTAGTCAAAATACAAACGTTTTATACCTGAAATTAAAAACAATGATAACGATCTAAAGTGACTACTTTGTAAGTCACTGATTACTCGTATAGTAATGAAATTTAGTCTCCTTTTGCCGTGACTTCAACTATTATCATTTAGAGAGACTCATAGATAGCAAGTGCGATAAAGCAAGGGATATACAAAAGGCGGTTGCATAAAGTATTACATCCCTAGCAAAACTATTTCGCGGTCTGAGTTCGCGCCCGACTCAATATTTATGAAGTCAAGTTAGGAGTCGGCCGTCATCAATCACAAAGTTATAAATAAAACAATAAAAGGTAAAAACTTACCGGCTTCCTACGAGGGTCGGTTACTACACTCCCAAGCGCAATATTGGCTCGCCGAAAATCCACTTATTGGAATAATATGTAGATTGCAATCATATTAGAAATATTTCGAAGGAAAACTCGATACTTTATTACTCACTTGTGTCGATAACTCTTTTTGGATAGCATCAGGTATGTTGTTTCAATATCCTTCGTAATGAAGGAATAGTAATGTCGGAAGAGCTCGCAATTTTTTTGTTATTATAGTGAACATTTTAAATTGTAAATAGCAAACAATATAAAGAAAATTAAGAGGCTTTTGTTGTAAATTGTAGGAAATAAGTATATATTATTTGTGCTTTACTACTTTCATACACAGAAATGTAACGACAATATATAGAAGTAGCATCTTACATAAAATAAAATGACATAATATTTTAATAAATGTTTGTGTTTGATTTTAACCCTTTAACATACAAGGTGGATACCACCATACAACGATAGGTAAATGAAACCACGAGCCCTGCTTCATGCAAGGAACATATTACATTTAGTAAAAAACGCCTAACATCTTATTTACAAAAATGTTTTTTTCAAACACACTAAATAGCACAAAATACAGGAAAAAATAGAACAGCCTATCACTTTTGACAAGAGCGGCAACGATCTTCTGTTATTACAATAATAATAAATACAGCGTTGAAATTTTGAATATTGAAAAAAAAATTTGCTGTGGCTAAAGTAAAGGAGGTATTTGATTGAATTTTTTTGGGGGCTTAGGTAATCATTACGTACATAAAATTAAATTTATTGTTGTATGGTGGTAACCTCGTTGTATAATTGATTTTTAAAAACCAAACTAAATCTAATTAAACTATTGCCTATAAATATAATGAGGTTTTTGGTCCATAAAACGACAATAGTAAAAAATAATAATACAAAAAAAGTAATTTCCTGCATGCTTTCTCGCACCCAGAGGGTGACTTCACAAATAGTTCTCTGTGAATCAGAGTAACTTATTTACGATAAACCGTATAAATCATTTTCGCTAACGTGCTCACAGTGTTTGCGATAAAGTGAACGAATAAACTTTTGTGTGATTCGTAAAAGAGATACTACTGCGGTACTGAGAAGTTTGCCGTTGCTCTTCGTCGTACGAATTTATGGCTCTGCTTTTAGTTAACGAAAATTTTGTAATAGTTGAATTTTGTGTGCTGCAGTTTTTAAGCTGAAATGAATATTTTATTGCCACATATTTGTTATTCAGTTAATTTTTTTATCTGACCAAAATGTACAGGCATATCTTAATAAATTCAGAACCAAAGTAACATAAATAAGTTTATGGAGTTTATGTGTGGAGTACTTATTAACGATGGGTATATAGACTGAAGACTGAGCACATTGTGTAGTAAATGTAATATTATACCTAACAGCTATTTTTTACGTTGTTTTTGTAACCTACATGTTTCGACTTTTCAAGTAGGTCTGACGCTATCTAAGTAAAGTCCTTGGGTTTGATGTTTCTACTGTGAACCTATGAATGTGTGGAAGTTTAATATTAAGCGGAAAATATGTATATGGTCAATGAAGCAGCGACTAAATAAGTAAATTTTATCCGTTAACGCCATATCCACATCACTCTCCCAACCAGTATTGAAATAGCGAACGTTTTTCTTACCTCATCTTCCGGCCTATATGCCACTTGTAATGCGTTTAATATTTCATGATACGCCGCTAGCTATCGATATCTCTAACGCCATAAATAACGAACAAAAAGCGGCGGCCGAGGGGCGCGGGCTTCAAATCAAAGCTATCAATATAATATTAGTTTTGTGATGTCTCTACTTCGTTAAGGAATACATAAATAAATAAAAAACGCTACACACTCATGGCAGCACACCAGTTGTACAATAGGCACACATAACAATAAAACTTAATATAATCCGTATAAGACTGAAATTTAATTAACAATAATACTTAATTAAATTGATTGTCATGCATAATTCCCGGACCTAACATTTCCAACATGCTTATTAGTTTAAAAATAGATGAAAACTAATATTACACTCCAATTGACCAATTGTTTAAAATTCGGTAATGGGTGTTGTTTGAATTCAAAAGCGGTGAGCGGCAAAATCGCGTGTTTCCGATTTAAATCATCGTTTAACAACATCGCTGTGTCCTATCGCCTATTTAGGTACCGAGTTTGTTCGCGTATTCCGCCTGCGTCATTCTCGTAGGGTTTTTCCGGACACATGAGACACATCATTGGTATTACTCTTTATAATAATTATGTGTACTTATAATTAAGAGCCTTTGGACTGTGTGGAACACTTATTTCTATTTTTCATCTTGTTGTAAATCTTATGTTGTTTAGAAGTTTGACTGGCTGCTAAACGTTATCTAGAGCAAAGTGTTGGCTTATATAAGTTTTTCTAAATATTATAGTTTTTCCAAATCCTCCAAAGGTAAAACCTCTAAAATGGCTAAATTATAAATAAAATATACCTACAACTGGCTGTCACCGATCCAAGAACTGACCGCTGTTGCTAAACTCGTTTTTTGTGAATGCCGCAAGCCCCCGGGCTACAAGCGCTTCGTATTAATAATATTCAAATACTTAAATATCGTTACATAATAAAATAGTTTTCCTTCACAAAAGCAATAAGATAATAATTAAAATCTAATACGTATCGACATATTTTTTGAAAATTAGAGGTGCAAATGTGATTTTAACCCGGGTCCTCCCTCGGTTCGCCCATGCCCAATTTTCAGGGCACTAGGTTATCACTGCTGTCTCTATTTAAAATAAATTTTACATATAATTTGTTCCGTCTTAAATCTACTTAGATTAGTTATATTTCAATCTTGTTTTGACAAAATAGGGACGTGCCGCCAGTAAGATAGGTAAACATCTCTATTGAAGAAGGTTTCGTAGAGATTTGGAGCGGTGCGGGTTAATTAATATAACCACGTGACGTTATCACTTCGCACATTAACAATTCTGAAACGCATAAGGACTTGCTTAGTAAAGTATTATACGTTTTCAACATACATTTATTCCTTATTAGTGACTTTCAATAAATGTAGTCCTTATTTTATCTTATTACTCTAGAGAGAATGTCAATGAGGTTACTCTACATAATATAGGTAATATTATACCCGCTGGGTAATTTAGTATCATATGTACCTACATAGTCCACTCATAATAGTTATGAGTTGCTATACCTCATAGTACCCAAAAATAGATACTGATTTATTTTAAAACATTAAAAAACATTGTTATCAAAACAAATTTCGCAAGTTGCGAATGACGGCTCGGTCGAAATTAAACAATTAAAAACTCAAAGCACGCTTTTATATTGAAGAAATGAAAAGCAAAAAAAGTGTTTGGCTGCTCACCACTAAGGAGATTCCTTACATGTAAGTTTATTTTATGTATATTTTTTGTATTTCTGTAACACGTAGTAAATCTAAATACCGACCAAAATACCTGTCCATTATATTTATATCTTGAGAACCTGTGATATGGTAGTGTTCACGAATTTAGCATAAAATAATAAAATTATGAGTGTTCAGCTTAGCTTTTTCGCATAAAAATATTATGCCATTTACTTAAGCGCCCAATGTTCTCAATATAACTTTCTTCAGGTTTTATTAATTTTATTTAACGACTTTGAATGCTTGGCTCACACAGTTGAGCAACTTGGCTGAATCAAGCCGCTAATTAAACTCGGTACTTTTGTATTATTGCACTAATTCACCGCTGCAATGCAACGGAGCTTACTTGTTTTCTACGTGAGGAAATCCTCCATGAATTTCGGTTTGAAATTAAATGTTAAACTGCCTGTGAGGCTTGGCGGAAACAAGAGCTGTTTTATACATTTAAACGTTGTTATTATTATTATTTTATTATTATTGCTAAAGACTTTCAGACTCCTTTATGTTCGCTCGTTTATTACCCGATTATAGTACCTAGTACCTACCTCATAGTTATAGAATAGTTTTTATCGTAGTTATGTATGTATGTGTGTTATTTATTGAATTTAAGATTATTATTTTCATTAATGATCAATTTCCCATAATCTGTTTAATTTTCAACTTTGTAATTATCCCTAAGTTTTCTATTACGAAACTCAAACGCCATATTCTAAATAAAATGGTACTCTATCGACTTTAAAATAAATTTGATTATCTTTAGGAAGTTCTATATCGATTTAAAGTCGATTTGCCACTATTTTCACTCAAATCGAGCCTTATTACGTAATCCAGGCTTAAGTTTATTAATAGTAACGTGAAATACGAGAATTATAATATAATAGTCAGGTATGACGTTCTTCCGTTATGCTTTCATAAATAAAGCGAAAGGTGCGGTTCAGCTGTGCCGCTGACAAACGCTCATCTCGATTTACGAGCACAAATCAAACATTTAGTCGGCGGTAAATCAGAATACCAAGGATTTATAGCGATTCCCAGTTTTGTTTCAAACACATCAGCCGAAAAATATCTTCTAGAAAATACTTGTTTCTTTTGTTCTATTTGAATCAATAGATAACATCAAGAATTTAGTTGCGATTTAACTTTGGAAACATGAATATTATTATGTAATAAGAAATTTCAGCTAATAAAATATAAGGTTTTGCGCTTCTTGACACGTAAAACAAAGTAAATCCATTTTTTATTGATCAAGGAAATAGGTATGTAAATGATACAATAAAATTAAATAAGTTGTAACTTAAATAAAAAAGGTTTAGAATTTTTACAACACATTTGACAGTTTAAGTTATCGTATTTTAAATTTTACTAAAATATGTAGTTATGACAGTAACGCCTCAGAGTCACCTTCATTTCCGGTATCTGTAGGAAAATGAATATTAACTGAGAATACTTGGCATAATTATTTAAAAGTTTTGGGTTAAAAAGATTTATGTTAGTACGTATGTTTAAATAATTACAGAAAATTTTAATTTTTTAATCCCAATCGCGGAGCTAGCATTCACCATCCAACAAAAATTTACGTTCAAGGGTGTTTTTATTTTAGTAGTTAAGGTGGAGAGCCAGTTAAACCAGTTTATTAATGTATTAATGTATGCAGTGTAGGTATCGGGTACGTAGGTACAATGATAAATAATACTTAATCGTTTATGAAAGAACTGTAACGCATTAAAATATGTTAAATAATTAAATTGTTAATATTTTTGTAACTAACCCAGTTATTTTAATGAAAATCATACACCGTTAATGGAGCATGGTGCTAATAGATACAGTATCCAATGAAATTTCTATACAAAGCGTGCACTTAATGGTTTTTTAAATATCGCAGAGAATGGTGCGGCTTCCACACGTCGTTGAACAATGGCACGGAAAGGGGGAAAATATAATTTATTTTCGAGTTAAATCTTTTGTGGAAATAATATGACATTTCTATTTGAAGTTAGCGGGTGATTTATCGGTTGCCTTGTTGTGGGCGCGCGTACCGCCCGCGCTTTCAATTGGAGGTGTCGTTCGCAACCGAATCGTGTTTCAATTTACAGATCGTTTAGGGTTTTGACATATAAATTCTGGACAATAGCTGGCAAAAAGGTGGAACTATCTAATTGGAAGCGGTCAATGCGCCAGAAGCTGAACATTGCGCCAATACATTGTGGCCGAAGGAATAGAAGAGAAGAAGAAATAAATTCTCGTTAATTTATGCGTTTTTTTTGCTTTACAATTTTTTTTTCAAACTCAAAAACAACATGACAATTTCATCTCATGATTTGCTTACCACAGAAGCATAATGCCACGACGCTTCTCAAGTGCGGATTTGTGAGAGGTTAGGGGCCAAGAATTTTTTTTCATTAGCAATCCATCCATTAGCAACTTCCCATCGTACCACACACTGAGTGCGACCACTGTATCTAGTATCGACGTAGACCTCTGAGCTATGAGCGTTTTGGTTACAATTTGTAAAATTTAAAACCTCTCATTCTGACTAAATACCAACAATCAACATGTTCCAAAGCGCCCCCAATGTGACAAAACAGGATCAAACAGAATCAGAGATTCTTTATTTATTAATAACATAAAATTTCAGTAAAAAGCAAAATTTACAAACGTCCAAAGCTTAAATGGGACGTTATTCGGCTCGCATAACTTTGTGCTCGATGCAGATGTTTTATATTTTCAATTCAGAGTCAAATGGAAAAACTCCGTTGCGACGTTAATTCAAAAAGTTGTTTTCATTACGAAACGTTCTCGCGGTACACTGCGCGCTCGGAGTGTGCGCGAAAAAGTTACATAAAGCAGACCGAGTGAGGGAAAGAATTCTGAGTGGAGAAAAACAAATAAAAAGACAGCCGCTGTCGCGGGATAAAGCCAGCTCGCGTTCGCTACATTCCAGACCCGGGCTTCTCTACAATTCTTGCTCTTTAAACGCATACATTGATGTCGAGACTTTTCAATTAAATTTATTTTGAAGAAGTCATCATCTAATCAATGTTAGACTAATAACACGGCCGGCTATAAACGGGACTACAAATCTTCAAATTTCATTTTATTTTAAACAGTGTTAATTTATTTGAATTACGTCCCTATTTATTATTCACATTTACATAACATTTATTTTAACATTTTACTTGTTTTTTATGTAAACACTAGCGGCCCGCCCGCGGTTTCACCCGCGTGGATCCCGTTCTCGTGGGAATATATGCATGTATTATACATAAAAACCTTCCTCTTGAATCACTCTACCTATTACAAAAAACCGCATCAAAATCCGTTGCGTAATTTAAAAGATTTAAGCATACAGACAAACAGACAAACAGACAAACAGACAAACAAACAAACAGACGGACAAAAATAGCGACTTTGTTTTATACTATGTAGTGATAATGTGTACCTAAAATATCGACCTTAATCTTAAAAATTAAACGTATAGTTTGTGTCAGGGTGCAGAGTTCACTTTAACAATACTACACGAATTCGCAGTGGAGCAACATCTCTCTAGGCCTCTTCACTTTAAGGTGAGAGCCGTACTCAGTTGCCATTCGTGGGTTTAAGCCACAGTTGACAATAATCAATGGTTGAAAATAAGAATTTAGTATCTATTTAAGTAAACACTCATCAATTATTTCAAAAATATGATTTATCTTATCAGAATTATGTATAGGTTATAATTTATATAGAGATAACAGGTATTATATGAACATTGAAACAAAATATGTTAAAAAATTAGCGGAATGAAAAAACCCCTTTTTGCGAGCAAAACTGCACGCGACCAGTGGGCGAGCTGTCACGCAGCGGTGCCGAAAATTAAAGGATTCCGGCCGTCCAAAACAAATACGAGAATATTTTTATATTTTATTTTGTTAAATAAAAACCCTCCGGAAAAGGTATAACAGAGCCTCGCAGGTGGGAATTTAAATAATCTGACAGGGATTAAAAGGAGAAATATCAGCTTTTGACCATCGCGGCAACTTTCGCTCAGATTATGCACATTATGTTATGTTGAATTTGTTGTATCCGAGGTTTTATAATTTAAATAAGGGGATAAAAATGTCGGCGACCCTCGCAATTGCGTTACTTTGTTTTATTTCTGTGTACGCGACTGTACCCATACCTACTGGTATGTCTTTTGTGCTTTGTAATTTTAATTTCGCTAAATAAAAATATTTTAAATAACATTCAAAACTCTTTCAATTATTCATGAACAGCGTAAGTAGTAATGGAATTTCAAACAGCTTAATTTAACCGGATTAATTTTATGGTGGTGATTTCGGATCGAAAATCTATGCATAGAATTGTCTCAGTCACCGCAGAGGTTAGTTACACCCGGGTTTAACCAAACGTCAAGTTGATTAATCGCCATTTCCCCCTAGTTATTAACATGGTAATGGTGCGAGAATCGCTTTCTTAGCGATACTTAATGATTCGGGATTTGCGGGATGATTGCGCGGATCAAGTCCGACTGCGAGTACAGCTTAGGTTATCTCCTTTTTACAGGTGACATAAAACAGCTGTGTAATCCGGTTACAGTTCCGTAGATTACATAGGAATGTTGTTTAACTGTTTAAGGAAATTGCCCTGCAAAGAGTTTATATTAGGTGGAACTCGGGTTAAAATTTTGTAACTAAGCGTTTAGTAAAAGATACATTTGTGATAGGCCTTAAATTAAAGCTAAGCCTCAAGCTATTGACCATCAGACGGGATTTTTTTCATGGACTTTTATCATAAATGTAAAAAAAGCTGTAAGTAGTTTTCTAGTCTACGTACTTGACATTAGTTATTAACATTAGACGCAAGAGGTCGCTTCATTATCCACATAAAAAAACACTTAACAGGTGGTAGTTTACTTGATCCTTAAAACAACTATTAGTTTTATCCCAACAACCTAGATATAGGTACTACATCCATAACTGAACAAGTGTTCAGACTTAACATCTCACATTCCTATGTTTCATACAAACATACAGCCCCTCGTTTGTTGCAATTAAGTTCCACATCATACACTAGAGTGTTATTCACAGCTCCACTGCGCTAAAAGGTGCTCGACAAGTCAAAATATTTGCTCACCTACCGTCCCGTAGGACTGTTGTTTCTATGAATAAAATAACAATTATAAGTGATCCCGTCCCCGAGCGTGCCTAATTCCCTTTGAAACAATATTCATCTGCCGATTCTCGTGTGACACTCAGTGTCGGGACAGTCCACAAGTAATACGAAAAAAATATAGTTATAGTTATACCTTCCGTTTATTAATTTTTTGAATTAAAATAAAGAGCGACATTTGATGGGTAGTTTTTGAGTTATATTTACATATCGATTTTTTAAGTTCATTATTTTGAAGATGATTAATAACATAGTTTTTAGGGTTCCGTACCCAAAGGGTAAAACGGGACCCTATTACTGAGACTTCGCTGTCCGTCCGTCCGTCCGTCCGTCCGTCTGTCACCAGGCTGTATCTCATGAACCGTAATAGTTACACAGTTGAAATTTTCACAGATGATGTATTTCTGTTGCCGCTACAACAACAAATACTAAATCACTGAATAAAATAAATATTTAAGTCGAAATATGGCTTCGACGCTTCAGCGATAAATTAGTTTTTATACGTAGTTATTAGCGTTTTTATACATAATGGTACGGAACCTTCGTGCGCGAGTTCAACTCGCACTTGGCCGATTTTTTGTTCTTCATTGTAATCTATCGATGGACCATTCGAATCGACATACATATTTTCGACCTATTTTGATAGTTATTATTTTCATGGTTATAATACATGAAAAGGTAATAATTTTGTTTGAGATAGGTAGATATCTAATATACTTTAGGTACCAAATTGATTTTTAAAAGTTCTTAATGTACTTAAGTAAATTCATAATTAAGTGTTCACAATAATGAAATAAATGTATTTAATATTAATTTTACAGCGTTAAATGCACTCTGGATTGACCACGATTAATCTAACTATAGGTATATAGAAAGTATATTAAGCCTGTGTGTAGCTTTACCCATTGGTTAGTTAAATATTTTAGTAACACTGACTAACTTAACTTTTAAAATACTATAATGCTTTTCTTTCCTAGAGATTTTTAATAGATGAAATAAGAAAAAAAATGGTCTTAAGTTGGCAGAACTTCATGACCGTGTGTTACTCGAGAACGCCTATAATTATGTATGTATCTATGATAAACTACATAATATTATTATATTGAGTTTATTCTGAACGTCATTCCTACAGTTATTTGATATGAGATTACGACTCGTCCCAAAATTTAGTTTAGATGATACCCATGGCGATAACAGAACTGAGGGTCTTAGATTAACCACTTTTAGAATTTAAACTTTCCTTAGTATAATTGCGTATTGTACCAGCGCCAGCGTGGTGGCCATATTGGTGCGGCCTGGTACACTTGTTTTCATTTCTTTGCCGTCAAACTAAGGTTAGTATCGATTGAGGCGTCAGAAGTTGGCTTCTGCTCGGTGGTGGTGCTAGCCACCGACTCGCATCGCCTGGCTTCCATCCTCTTTCTTAAACTAGCTCCAAACGGTTCCGTTTTCCAGCTGGGACCGGTTTTCTACATATATATTATTTCTTCCTTTTTATTTATTTTTCTGGTAAATTGTTTTGTTACTTCATTTTCACTAGCTTTGTTAATTTTAACGTTTATTTACTTTATTAGGGGAATTAATAATTTATTTTAATTATGCATTACACACAGATTATGTCAATCTTCAATCTATTTGACGACCCGAATGGCGCAATGGTTAACATGCCGGATCGCTGTTCCGAGGGTCCTGGGTTCGATTCCCAGCGAGGCGGAAATTTGAATGATGAGTTTAAATTTCCGTTCTCGGTCTGGGTGTGTGTCCTTGTCTTGTATGTTATCCATGGCACCCACGACACAGGGAATCCTAGTGTGGGGCTATGAGTGTGAAGCGTTATTTATTTATTTATCTTCCAAACTTACTTGTTGTTTTGTGAGTACCTTCATCACATTCACTTTTTAATTTCAATTCATACAAATAATATAAGAGACATTTAAGCATAGATCGCTATACATATTCGTTTCGTTAGCTTCATATAATCAATATGAAGCTAACGAAACCATAATAAGCTAGTTACGAGCAGACATCAATATGTTATTTGATAGAGTCGTAGCGATAAATCGATTAATGTCTCGCGATCATCGCGATGAGCCTACATTGCCAGTAAAATAACCGCGTAGAGCATAAAAAGACAGCAATAAAGTTGGTTGTAAAGTTGTTTTTGCTTAAAGTTGCTTTTATGGCCGAATAACCATAAAGCGAGAAGTTTGCCAAACGATAGACGATATCTGAACGTAACCCATCTGTCTCCTTTTCAGACAGAAGTTACTGCCTTCTGCAGTCGCGCGGCGAAAACCAGTAGACCATTGTTGCAAGCTTACTTTAGTTCTAAAAAATTTTGTCTCGAGATAGTTTACAAAAATGTAAATAGTAGTTACTTGATTAGCGTTAATTAATAAAAGTTGGTGCCTAGTCTTATTTCATTGAAAGACTGACCAAATTTCAGAAATGGAAAAAAAATGTTTATAAACATTGTTGAGGATTTTAAGAAAACGTCACATACATATTTTTGGCATTGAAGATGAAACATCAATATTCTTAATTACAATACAATTTTCTCCGTTGGTGGCTCTCTTCTTAACGACGGATGGAGCGATTCCGACCGTACGCTCTTGTTCGAAAATTGCAGATGCGAAGAGCGTACTACGTACTACGTACCTGCGTAATTAATTTAGTCGGGATTATTCTCGTAAATAATCGATCAGTGAATGAGAAACTGTCTGAGTTAGCTTAACAGATATCTATTCACTCTTGATGTAAAGATATATGTACATGTATAACATCAGATGGTAGATACTACGTTAATTAGCTATTGTCATAAAACATTCACACTATATGTATAAAAGAAATACAACCACATCATATTGAGTTATGTAGTTCATTGTTTAACGCTACCCTCGGGGTAGAACATCAAAATGACCGGCGCGGTATAACGAAGATCTATTCAATTCTCACTTATCTCATATCGATAAGCGGTTACCATCAAAAGCCGGCGAATATTCTTTTTTCCCGTCGAAACCACCCCTCGCGGTAAATGATCGAGTCGCTTATTATTTGGCGTGTGCACAAACATTTAGCACCCTTATCTAGGCTATTAAAGATACGGCTTCATTACACGCCGTAGAAAAGGTTGCGAAATACCGCGCTTTGTGTTCCCCGTTTGTTAAAACCTTCGTAAACGACAATTATTTTTTGTTTACAATTTTATAAGAATTGGTTTTGAAATGGATAATAAATACAGTTATAATGCTCATTTCTTGACGGTTCTTTAAATTCAACGCGACGGTTATAACTGTGTTGTATAATATTGGGACCATACTGTTGCTTAAAACAACTCGAATAAGTAATAAATTCGAGAAAAGAATCATTAAACTCAATATAACTTGAGTAAATTGCTAATTCTTCAGTTTTTAGTTTTATGAATGTCGATGGACTGTAGTGGCCTTGTGTGAAAGGTCGTTTGTACATAATAAATAATGAATTGTATGTAAACGCAGCGCAGTTCAGCATTATCTCTAAGGCGCTTTACCCACGGAGCAACTATTGCAGCAACTGGCAATTGGCAACTAACTGGCAACTAGCTGTTTCATACATTTCAATTGGACTGCGCACACACAGCAACTCGAGTTTCGAGTTGCTGTGTGTGCGCAGTTTAATTTCATTATTCCAAGATTTATAAGATCAGATTGAGGCTATACGAATATAATTTATCGAAAGTAAACTTCGAAAGTATGTTGTTCGTTAATGCTCATATTAAAGTAATAATACCTGTTTGTTTCCTTATTTTCTATAGGTAGTTCAGTTGGATTTCGTTACCAATGATAATGTATTGTTATTAGCGACTTAATATTAATGTAAGGATTTTGAATTAATCAATTAAAATATCTTGTATCGGTTACTGCTTTACGTTAGGCCGCCTTTTATTACATCGTACGCATTGAAACTACATGTCATGAACAATGTCACATTTTATTTCATTATTTATTGTATAAAACGGGAGTTTTACGCCATTTTTACGCTCCCGCATCGCCATTTAGATAAAAAGCTGACTGTCATTTCCTTAACGACGGCCGCGGTAATGTTAAAGTTTGTATGTATTTTATGCTTACATAATTGATAAATAACGTTAAGGTACTTTCACCAGTAATCTTAATAACAATAATATTCTAACTAGGTAATCGATAATTATAGAAGATAACTGAGAAAATCTATAACAAGTAGAGAACTATCTTGTCTGTTTTCCCACTAATTCTCAAGCTTGTAGTTTTTCTTCCAAGCAACATTAGGAAGTGTGTGTAGAAATCGCGCAATGTGTCATGATTCTTGATTATGCTTTTGCGGGAAGATAGCGACATTACGTTAATAGGTTAGAAATTAACTAACCGCCACGGCGCGGCGGCGCCGCCGCCGCACCGCGACGCACTGAATAGTACCTAACGCATCCGTAGTTTGAATACGGCTGTGAAGATTTACAATTAAATGATATTAATCAAAAGCGGTGATAGCCTAGTGGTTAAGAACTCCGCCTATTCGGAGGGTCCGCACCTCTGACTTTTCGGAGTTACGTGCGTTTTAAACATTTAAATATCACTTGCTACAAACGGTGAAGGAAACCTGCATGCCGGAGAGTTCGCAAAAACTCAAAGGTGTGTGAAGTCCGCCAATCCGCACTTGGCCAGCGTGGTGGACTATGGCCTTAACCTTCTCATTCTGAGAGGAGACCCAATAGAGGGCCATGATGGGTTGAGATGATGAATCAAAAACGGATTTAGAATACAATAATTACCATTTATTACGTTATTATGTAGACTTGTAGACAGACAACAACGACAATATACCTGTAATGAATACAAGGAAAATTAAACGTGCCATTGTCTGGTCATGCGCCCTTATTATTTAAAAAAAAATCAAAATTTAAGTAAAGTTTTGATAGGTTGAAATATATTTAATATGTCAAGATCTTCTTTAGCTGTATAACCCAACCAATAATAGCTAATAATAGAACCCAATAATAGTACAGAGCATTAGTTGTCCTCTTAACCGAGGAGAGACAGCGTACCTACGCCACGCCGTTCCACTATAATTTAAATATTCTTATATTCTAACAATTTTATAAAGATCCCTACTTTTCCCGATGGTAGTTTTTGACAATAAAATAACTTGTTCCCCGCTAACCTAACTATATACCATATCTAAAGTGTATATCTGTTATATAATATAGAGCGTCACATGCGGGTTGTGGTAAATGAAGTGGAATCTTTCAGATAACGCACACAATTACACGCGTGGAAGTTAATGTTTAGCGACACGCACACATCGTTACATAAATAGCTTTTGTAGGGTTGAGTTCATACGATGTGACGTAGGTGACATCGATAATTCGTTGTAATGGAGTGTAAGGGTTAAATTCAATTTGTTTAAGCGCCAGTTAGAGGTTTGTATTTATTGTGACGTAATCAGAAACACAACTTTACTGTTTTCTAACATGGAAATTATTGCAAGTAATGACGTAAAGCAAGAGTACCTAAATGAATCAATTTGGAATATGGCGTAATGTTATTATAGATACCAAATCGCCGTTCAAAAGTGTCTTGGGTTCGATTCCAGATGAGGTGAAAAACTGGATTACTCGTATATGTTTAAACTTTAACTAACAAGATTAACATTTTTGTTCTGGATCTAGGTGTGTTATTTTTTGTGTCGTCGAAGGCACTGATACGATACGAGGCACAAACATAGACACACACGCGGAATCTTAGTTTATTATTAAAGTAGGTAAGTATTTATATAAATTACCTGAATAATTGCCGGATTCTTATACTTTAATATGTGGCATACGTGAAATACTATTTTTCGAATATATAAGGAATAAATTATCAAAATCGTTTCACCCAGTACAAAATTACGCGATATAACACACAAAAAATACAGTCGAATTGAGAACCTCCGCCTTTTTTGTAGTCGGTTAAAAATTTGAGTCGAACACAGGTATAAACATTGTAATTTAAATAAAAGCTTTTAAAAATATTTCATTTTTCAAAAAATTTTTGCACTTAACTGCTGGTTGGTCAAGATAGGTTAACAATTACTTTTATTAATGAACGCTTAACACTTGATAGAAGAAACCTATTCATGTGTGACATTAGGCCGAAGTTGTTATCTACATTGGTGCCGTGTCCGCACGGTTGCACCCGAGAGGAAATGGTATAGATAACGCGGTTTCCGTGGGCCATTTTCCACTTTTAGGCACTCGAAAGTTGATTAAGGTTACCAGCTAATAAATCAAGTGCCGTAAAGGGTAGGTACATGACGGAATCAATTTGTGTGTCTATGAAGAAATGGCATAGTAAGCATGTAGAATTTGACGTTCTTATCGTATGTAAATGAATTATGTAATTTTTTTACAGAAGAGCTTTACAAAAAAGAGCTTTTTAGAAGCTAAATGTAAAAAATTCTACGTGTTGTTAAATTTGTCCAAAGCTAAGAGATAGAAAACCAACTGACTTCAACCCATTAGTGACTCACTACTGAGCATGAGTCTCTTTTCTGAGGAGGTTTAGAGCATACCTAACTTCATCACGCTGCTCTAGTTCGGATTGGTGGAGGAGTTAGTGGCCAATCCACGTATCGGAAGTTTTTGCGAAAAGAAGAAAGAAGAAAAGAAGTTGCGAAAATTAATTAAGACTCGCCATCACCCGAACTATGTGGTACAAGCGGATGCACTGAAAACCAGCGTTGCAGCTCTGGCATTGCCAGCGCTGCGGCAAAGCTGAGTGCGTTCGCTTTTCTCATGGTACTGTAGCTTTTGTATATTGTTTTATGAAATTTTGTTTATTTTTTTTTATGTTTGTTATTTCGTTTCTGCAGTATTTATGAGGAATAAACGTTTTCTATTCTATTCTATTCTATTCTACTATCTATCGATAACTACCGGACCGACGGCTTTACGTGCCCTCCGAAGCACGGAAACGCTCAAGAAGGTTTGCAACTAGCGATCACTCATCCTACTACAGATCACACCCGCAGTTAACTTTATAGGATTGACGCAAGTCGGGCTATGATCTGCTAATCGGACAAACTATACCAGTTCCTAAATAGAGTCTTGTTATAAGTCTGTCGCAGTTGCCATGGCGACAACAGAAGGGTGGTGGCGAATGCTTGTTTGCTACCTTAATTCCATAAAGAAGTCGCCAAATGTTCTTTTGTTTCCAGTATTCGTAAGTTTGGCTAGAATACAACTAGCTACATGTAATGAGCACTATATCAAATAATTCTCTCCTTAGAAACGAACTCTGAATGGTCATCAATCACTCGTTAGGGATTTCTTACTTCTTTTCTGCTCATTCTCAATAGCCTCGCTACACACGATAAGCCCCGTCGGATTGACGTTCCACTATCAATCTTGTTACTTTTATCTTAGAAATGTATTAGCAGAGTCGTCTGCTAATTTGTTATTCTACTGGAAATAGATAAAATAATTAAATAACATAATTATTCGACTTGATTAATAATTATCTTAATGTCACTGATTATCGGCATAACTTTTTGAATGAATATCTGATTGTCTGTGTAATATTAAATATAACAAACAAATAAATATTGGCGTTAATTTTTTTACAAAATGACACCAACTAAATTAATTTATTTGTTTAAAAACCATAATATGCTCGTTTATGTCTCCCGTCTGTTTCCAGTCTTAAGAATATCAAAATTATTCCTCTAAATAAATAATTCCTCTAAATAACTTAACTAAATAAATAAATTACAACGTAACTTCTATCCGGTCAAAGCTCAATAAATTGGCAGCTTGCATAATAATTACCGGCTCATAGCCCGGCGGCTTGCGTCGATCCTAAGCGATCGACAAAGTTAAGCAACAGCGGGCGCGGTCGGTAGTCGGATGGGTGACCGCTAGTGGCAAAAATTTCTTGAGCGGTTCCGTGCTTCGGAGGGCACGTAAAGCCGTCGGTCCTGGTTGTTATCGATTGATAGCAGTCATTAAGCCATGTCGGAGGCCTTCGGGCGGCTTGAAAACTTTCGACTCTGGGTTGGCCACTAACCCCTCCACCAATCCGCATTGGAGCAGCGTGGTGGAGTATGCTCTAGGCCTCCTCAGTAATGAGGAGAGACCTGTGCTCAGTAGTGGGCCATTAGTGGGTTGTAGCTAGCTAGCTAGCATAATAAAGTGTTATTGTGAAGTATTTGTTATCTTGACAGATTTTTAATTAATTAGCAAGGCATGAAATAAAATCTTAAAAGCATGAAGCTTTGCACAAGGAGTTAGGGGAAGCATTAAGAAACGATCTTTGATAAATCATCCTCTTGATTTTCGGGCACCAACAAGCATATAAAATAAGTACTTAATGTGAAAGTTATAAGGATATCCGTTATATAATGCTAATAAATTTTATTATTAGTTTTGAAGTTATGTGAAACTTGATATGTGAAAGCATATTTTAATGTAGGTAATTTTAGTGGAAAATCACTATCTATTATTTGCTGCAGCTACAAAAACATCGTGAATATGTTTTTTAAATTTAATTAAGGAATTTTATCGCTGGGCGACCACATCATCACGTTTAGGATAAACTATGATGTTTTCTTTTTATTGTTCTGCAAGGTAAGTTTATTTAAAGAACTCTATCAACACTTATTGATTGGACAATCAGAAGAAAGAAAACAATCTCTATTATCTGCCTATTAAATGTAGGTGTACTTTTACGTATAAAAATTACATAAACATACTTTTATAGGCGTTTTTATAGGCGTTAAAATAACCTGAAATAATTTCTAAACGTGTAGTATCCAATGATTTCAGTTAATAAGCCAGTAATAAAATTTGATAGCTTTCAAACAAAAGCAACTAGACAAAAGAAATAAAATTTATCTCGAGCAAAACACCCCATAAAACTGAATCGTCTCGAGAACTTTATAAACGCGATAACGACTAAAGTTGTACGGTGCTTTGTTTCTGCGCTTACATAAACATGTCCAGTAAGCTTGAGCTTCGTCGCATTGCCTCGTTTAGGGTAATAGCGCGGAGAAGAGAAGCTTTACTTAGATACGTGGGTCTTGTTTAATTGGACGTCGCATACCTAAATACGCAGTGAAGTAAAAAAGAGAAAGCCAAGGAGTGTCCGTCTCACGCCCCGCCCTCTGATCGGCACGCCCACCAAGATCCTCTGAAAAGGACTAGAGGGAGACACTTCTTCGGCTCTCAGGTTACATAAATAAAGTTGTAAGAACGCGGCCCGTATATAGAGACCTACGCGCTGCAATGGCTCTGTAAATATCACAGCTTCGGAGCCATACCTACAAGTAGGTAGATATAGCTAACTGAATATTATGATGAAACTATGTTAATAAATGTTAGGGACAATTTAGTGTTTTATTTCGCATAAATACATAGATTAATGTCTTATTGACGAAAAGACGACCAATAAATGAATGGAACCTATACTTATCACATATCTGCAGGACACGTCACCAGGCCACATGTTCAAGATGAAAACAATAGACCCACTGTAATAATAAGTGTTGTTTTTACTCATGAACCAGTTTAGAGAAGGTGGGTATGTGTATTGTGTACAGTTAGTATTACTACATAAGTACGTACTACTGAAAAATATTTAATGACCTTCATGATTCTGTAATAGTATGACAGGTGTATGTTTGTAATGATTTTCGCCATACTTTAGTAGTTTTATCGATTCGGAATAGTTACTTACTATCACGAATCGACTATACTTTGCACTAGACGTCACCATTTTCTAAATCCTTTTTTCACAGAACTAAAAAATTATAATTTGGTATGTAGTTACATTTGATTATGATTTTGTACTTGCGTCGATTTATTTATTTTAGATTATGCTTATGAACGTTTTCTACTAAGAACAATAGTTGAATACAAATAAAAAATGGTTTAGGCTACTTGCGAAGAAAGGACAGAAATTATTTAGAAAACAAAAGTCCTGACTATGTAATTTAACACCACCAATCTGGGAAGACTACATATTTAGAGGGCATTTCAAATAAGTATTTATCTTGTTATAGTATATAACATAGATATAAGAATTAGAATTTAAACTTTGACGGTGAATCTGTAGCAGCTGAGAAGTTCATAATTTAAAGTTCTTACCTACGGATTCCACTTAGCTTAAACTATTCGGGTTAAACTAAAGCTATCCTATGAATATAGTTAACTATTTTCAACTTTAGTAGGTGCTCTTAAACAATTATGACTTTCTTCTTAACAATTCGAAATACCGGTTTTAAAAAGCTACTAGTAAACTCTTTGAATGTAAGTATTAATGTCGCCAACAAAGCTTTGAATATCTTTTTTGCTGTGATTGTTAACATAGCTTTATTGAATAGTGTTTAATAAAAATAAAATTGTTTAAATAAACATTCAACATAAACGCATAGTCACTTTAATTTTTTGTGCTGAAGGTTTGACTTATTGGACATACAAAAATGAGACATCATACCCACAACTTAAAAGCAAACAGTTATCAGTTATCTAATATTTTAACAAACCAAATAAAATTTTACAGGGAGGTAGTTAATATTTAGTAGACATATCTACAATTTGTAATATTCCTCCCCTTAGTGGGTCAAATGGGGATTGAGTTTTTATGAAAATCAGTCAAATTTAATTCCACGCAGGCAAAGTCTTAGTATAAATTAATATTAGGTAATATCAATTAATCAAGTTTCAAAATTCTTGTTAAGTTGGTATCATCAAAGACGTTTCGTTGTTTTAGTAAAACAAAACATTCAAAATACGAATATCTTTTTTATTTCTTGTATACTAAAAAGAAGCAAAGAAAATATCATGCTTACCGGAAACGGATACTCGTTTAATTTTTAATTCGTTCGGTCGGCGACGCGGCGCTGTCGTCGTCTTCCTGCCCGCCGCTTCCGGTTGCGAGCACTCCTTTTTTAAAGGCTGTATTTCCGTTTTAGCACAGAAGCCAATGTCACGCAGCGTTGGACACGAGTTGAATCAAACGCTCTTTTAATTTTTATATCGCTCCTAAAGCACCGGTTGAGAACGCAAAAAGGCTTTAAATCTCTGCTACAGATGACTTTTGACTAAGCCGTGTTAATTCCTCGCAAAATGTTGTACATGCTAGTTCTACAAGGGAACATAAAGTACTTTGTTAAACTATAAGTATATTAACAATATTTTATAGACTGAACCGTTTTGAATTTGTGTACCTATAGCAATATACGAATACATTAACAAATGATTCGGTCATTACAGTAAAAGATTTCGAGCATGCATTCGATGAATACGGCCCTAAAAAGACTTACAATGAGCGCGACACCATCTAGAATGGTATAAACGATGTTTTATAAGAATGTCTATCTTATTACTCAAGTTCACTTTTCGTTAAGACATTAGTTTGTTTATATGTAACGGTGTTTCCTACCATTTTAAATCTACGCTATCGGTTGAGTAAGGTTATTTATATATAATATTGAATTATAAAAACAAAAAACCCGACTGCTTACAAAAGAACTCAAAAGAAAAAAACAAGTGTCACAATATCAACATAAAATACTTCATGGTGCTGCAGGCGGGGACAAACGTAGTAGGTGTGATAAATCTTTTTTTACCCGTAGGTAGCAGTATAGTTTGTCCCCGCCTGCAGCACCATGAAGTATTTTATGTTGATATTGTGACACTTGTTTTTTTCTTTTGAGTTCTTTTGTAAGCAGTCGGGTTTTTTGTTTTTATAATAATATTTTTATTTCAGACTTTTTAGTGTTTTCACCGAAAAAATCTACTTTTTGGGATGGTTTTTGACAATTTGTGTTAAAACTACGTTATATGATATATATTTTTGAAAAGGTATTTTCACGATCTTTCATTTGATACCCATTTTGCTAAGATAACAAAAAAACTCAAGATTATCCCCTCTTTTTCTTCCACTTTCGGGCGCCATTTTGAAAATTCATATAGCCTATGACACTTTCACAGTTCTGACGAATTCAACGTTTCCAAAATTGCCGTTTGGGCTGTGGGGCGGTCCAAATAAATGGACATACATACAAACATACATACATACATACATACATACACTCGAAAAACATAACCCTCCTTCTGACGCAGTCGGGTAAAAAACATAAACTCCAAAGCATAGCGTCCACGTCACTGTCAAAAAAAATTAAAAGGGTTCATAAATTATTACAAAGGCAGTTTCAACTGGGCGATGGAATCCCTGCTATAAATGACTAAGGACTTTTGTCGATTATTTTTCCGTCGTTGAGAATTTTTCTCGCTGGATGAAAAATCCGCGTTAGCCGGAGATTGCCGTTAATTATAGATCACGAGCTTATGAGCCAGTCATTCCAGTGACGTTTATAAACTTAACAAAATTAACCAAACTCACCTCGCGATAAGTCTTTTGGACAACTTATAATAGTAATTGTTTTGAACCTAACTGTTTGAAATTGATTTCTTGGATTGTAACATAATTGTAATACTTATTTTATAAAAAGAGATACCCCTTTCCACTAATTGCCAACTGATTTATTTACAATAACTATAAAATTTTAATACAAGGTAGGTAACCTTTACACACCAAGAATCAATCACCAATAAAACGTCATAAAAACATTTAAATAGTTTCAAAAAGCGTGCAACAAAAGACCCAACAATCAGCTATAGTTTTATAGCAGACATAAAAAACCTGAATGAGGAAAATGTATACAATTTGCAGGAGAATGTTGTACCTTAAATACATTACCACAACCGCAGGCGATTGATGTCTTCTTACCTCTCACAAATCAAAGTGGCGAAGACGAGGGCCGGTTAATATGCGGCGGGGACCGGAGTCTCGGAGCGCGGGCCCGCGGGGATGAATGGGTCTACCTCTGACCCGACATGGGTACAATAGAGCTGCAAAAAAGACATTTGAATTAACGATCAAGCAGAAAACACAACATAGATAATATAGTTAGTTACCTAATACCATTCTGTTTGTTTAAATGTTACAAGAACATTGATAAAATTTAAACTGTTTTATTAATTTAATTACAATCTAATTTGTTCACTCACACTATAAATAAACATGATACCATGAATTTTAAGCAAGAAGTGAGTATTAAATAATATTGCTCGTCAAAAAAAATTATACACTTTTCTCTGTAACCAGGGTTAAAAATAACTACACACTTTCAACCACCTACTCAGTATTAATATTCAATTGCGAATTAAAATTAAATATTGTGGACTTGGAATTATAGGGGTTCCCTATTCATACATATCTTATTATTTAGAGTAATTTCTTTTATATCAATTAAAGCCGTAGAAATAAGTAAGATTAGTTTTATCAACACTAAAATTAATATACTAAAACGTCTTTGTCTCAGTTGTGTGTGCGCCGTAAGTAAAAGATGTCATGATTTGTGTGCGGACGTCCCCAGGGCATAATCCTCTCCACTTCGAAATTTATGTTCAGGATTTCACTGTCCACTTCAAACTAACATTTTGTTAAATTATGGTGTAAGTTTCTAATTGCTCAAAATATTTACATTAATGTAGATCTTACTATAACTATTGCGAATTGCGTTTTATATAGTTATAAGTAGTAATAGTTACGCAATACAAATGTTAGTAAATTATTACTAAAACATTATTTATCAAACATTGATGTTTTTTTGAATAAAGTAGTAGGTAGTAGTAGATTACAGGCCCATGTCAAAAAATAGATTTTTGATATGGACCTGTAGTCTGTAGAAGTTTAAACTTTTTTTAAATAACCCTTAAAAAATAGATAATTATTATTTATGGAGCCACTTATGTGATATAGACACCTATAAAACTTTTAAAATTTGCAGCTATATGTGATGAATTCATTTACAAATATAAATTATTACGTATAATCTTATATGTCAAGATGATCTCATTTTTATTAACATTTTTTTAAAAACTGAAAAGCGAACTAGGTTTGTTTACAATTTCATCAAGCCTTAATTATCCTAATGGTGGTTCAATTAATGATAATCACTGAGTAGCCTGAGTATATTTACAAATATAAATAAAACGTGCTATCACTATATATGAGAATATAATTATACTTGACGAATATAACTGCATTAGATATAAATAATACGTGATGAATAGATTCCCGTAGTGTGAAAAGCAAGCGTGGCACAAAACTTACGATCAAATAAATCCCGTTCGCACTTGCGTGCTCCCATCGATATGATTGATAGTCACTCCGTGATGAGCGCTGGCCTTCATTTTCCTCACTTATATCAAATGATTTTTCGATAAATAAGGTATATTTATTGCGATGAAGTTTCCCCCCATTTCAATACTTTTATAGTGTAACTAGCTGTGCCCTCAACTTCGTTACTTTCTAAGTGATAGTGTCAAAAGTTTCTAGGTGTAGTTCAAAAATTAATATTGTAAATATCTTAAGTTCTAAGCGGCACATTAAGATGAGACACTCATCGAGCAATTCATACAGCTAAGTACAAAAATCCCGTCAATTTTCATTAACTAGTTTTTGCATTGACTGCATTGAAAATACTGAAAATATATTTATTGTTTATATCTAAAAATTTATAAATCCATGTCCCCTTCATCATACTTTATTCGAATATCTACTATGCACAGACAAGTCAATTACAGTTTATTTTAGGTACAGATAAATGGAGACCAGGGTAATGGGAGCCTACTAAGGAAAAGTATGAATAAAAACCAAATTAGTCAAAATTCTTGTAATTTTTTAACATAAACTCTTACCTTTATTATAGGTGAATACTTTTATCACAGTTATAATGAACTAAAGACATGTATTAAGGTACCATCACAGATTTTAAAAAGAAGTCAGTCGCTCCTATTACCCGCCAAATGCGGCTAATGAGAGCCGATTTAACTCTCATACAGGAAATGAGAGCCATTATAATTACTCTTTAAGAAAAAATCACAAAACGTACAATAAATAAGATCTTAGTTATTATAATTATCAACACAAAACTACTAAGTAACACAAATTACAATGAAGAAAAATTCAAACAAAATAGAGATAAAGCATAAAATTAGGAGAAAATGGTAGCCTTTCTGGTCCTTTTGTTTCTGGTTGTAATCTTCTTACTTTTAATCTCTATAACTTTGATATTCTTCTTCTTAATTCATATGCCTTTGTTACTTTTGCCCTTGACACAATATTCTTTATCACAATTTCCTTTATTTTTCTTTGTCTTTGTCTTATTCTCCGTTTCAATTATTTTCCTCTTCTCTTCTTTAAATACTGCTTTCATTGGAGTGCTTGTTATTATTTCAAAGTGCTGCTTGTTCTTTAACGATATTTGTACGTGGCATCTAAAACAAAAAACAAGTCATTTTGGCATGGCACTACTGAGAGCTTAGCTAGGCTACCATTAGCCGCTGACCACCATTTCAAAAAGAAATAACATAAATATTTAATTCTACTCTCAATCACATTTCCACTAATTGGACTTGTAACTAAACGAATCCAGGGATATAATGAGCATAAATACAATAAAATAACAATATAATTTCATGCTTACCTTGATGCTGGCAATTGGCGAATTTTTTGTAAGCGTTTAGCGAAAAACACATAATTGTCCCTTGTGACTTAACGAATAGCACTAATGGTTCGAGCGCGTCAGGGGTAGTTTGCCGATAGTTGACGGAAGTAGTCGTATGCTTACGATCGCCTAAATGTGGCTGCATTTCGTTAAATCACCATAGCTCCCATTGCCCGATGGCTCTCATTACCCTGTGTTCCCCTATTATTATCATTTTCACCACCGCTTTTATATAAATCGCGTTAAAATATTCCAATTTAAAGTCGTTAACGCAACAAACGCGTTTAAAGTAAACGGTAGTTACGTGGTGATTTCATAGAGTCCCTATCACAAATCAGCGATAACGTAGCGAGCGAGTTCGATTGTGGGTTCCGCGTAATGAACGATTCTCGCATCGACATTATCACCGCACCGACACCTATAAATAAATATGGCGGTAAAAATGGTGGCAGTTTATCAGCCAGGCTGAGTGGACGCTGGGGACCGGCCGAGTAATAAATGTTATTAGATAGCCGCTGGGCTTAGTTCCGGCCCCGGTTTTTTCGGACTTCTTTTGGCCCAAAGCAGGCTTTTGTTAATGCGTCTGGCCTGGGAAATAAATTGGCGGGGACGATTTTAAATGAGTAGCCCGTTTGGGTTAAACCGGTTAAACACGAATTTTTTGTACGGATTCACGGTAATTAAGAGGAAGGTGACGTTGAAACAATAAGGATTTCATTTTTGGGTTTTACTGTGATTTTGTACTGAGTATTTAAGGAATTGTTATTTGATTGAAATTATTCTGTAAAAAGTGAAAAGCGATTAATTAAAAGGTTTCATAATATTTGCAAAATCCATATTAAGTTATTATTTGGTTTGTTGAGAAGTTAGGTTGCGTGTAGATGTGCGTTAGTGTAAATGAATTTAGCAACTATAAAGCGATATAATTACAACTATTTACAAATAAAATAAAATAATAAATACGTATTAATTAAAAGCTCTAAGATTTAATATTACATTACTAAACTAATTAGTTTTGTACCTAGTAATTTTACAAAGATGATAATTAAGTTAATTCTAATTACATTAATGATGGGTGATTATCAAAAGGTCACCAATTATTTGCATATAAAGATATAGTTTAATGATACGTGTTAATTAAAATTTTTAGTCAAGAATTTGAACCTACCAGACTTACGTAGCCAAAAGCCTTTTTATAAAATTTAAATCATATATTTATACGAATAAATTAATGGTTTAATCGTCAAAGAATTCATAAAAACGAAAACGTATATCTCCGTGGAGCTGAAAAAAGTTGTTTGCGCAAATAATCGATGTATGCTCAACGCTGCAGGCTGTCAAAAGCATCGGTAAACGATCGTCGATGGCTATTTACCGAGTGGAAGGGGACAAATTGGCCGAAGCGATATTCGTAGCTCTACTTTATTTTCAAACGTTTAAACTCCGTGTAACTTTTCAGTGTTCTTTTTTCCACAACAATGTAACGTAAAGTGACATTATGCCCTATTGTTCTTTGCGTTATCTTATTGTGATTAAGGAATTATTTTTTTAATTAAATTGTATTATATCATTAATAATTTATTTTATTTCATAAATTAAGGAATAGTTACAAATCGGTAATAGATAAATTTAGTTAACATTAGGTATACATTTTCAGGGATGTAATAGTAGATTGTATGACAAGGGTGCAAAGTAATATTTTTTCGGCGAGGGCGTTTTTTGAATCCAGAGCGAAGTGAGGGATTCTAGAGTAGAATCCCGAGCGTAGCGAGGGATTCTTTAGTAGAATCCCGAACGTAGCGAGGGATTCAAAGTACGTCGCCCGAGCCAAAAATATACTTGCACCCGAGTGATACACTCTACTTTTCATCACCCACTATGAGAAAATAATATATATATATAATAGAAAATAATACGTAAAAATGCACGAAAACTTAATTTTAATTTGAAAACGAAATCTTAATTTGATTTCTTTTTTTATTATTCAGCTATTTAAAACACTATGGCTATATTTTACTATAATAGTCCACTCCACCATATACATAGTTACTTACTTTTACGGCAAGAAAGATTTCGTCGGGTGCCTCATTAAGAAAAGTCTCCACATTTTTGACTGTGAACACTTTGGATTTTTTAGGTTTAAATCCATCAGACATCCTCTTCAGATATGCTATTAATTTCGAATATGTGTCCAGTTTTATATCGTTATTAGAACTGACTGTTGATTTAAGCATTGAGTAGATACTCCAAAGGGTGGAAGGTTTTTTAGTTTTGGCTAAGTTCTGGAAATACGCCAAAAACACAGTTTCTGAAAAATTCTTGGCGCCTCTTGCATTTCTCCATTCCAAAAAATTATCATAGGCTTTCAAATATTTTTCCCGGGATTTCGCAGGTAATATACTATTCATCACATTACTCGCTTCAGTTTTTATACTATCAGGAGGATACTTTCACTATCGTTGGAAGAACTCATTTTTTCAAAACAAAACAAAATTTCTAACAATACGTAAAAATGCACGAAAACGCGGGAAATAGTTCGAGCGATCTTAATTTGATTTCTTTTTTTATTATTCAGCTGGCGGGGCCCTCGCGTCGAACCAGACATTCTTTATTCAAACAATATTTGTGTTCGATTTCTTTAGCGCAAAATACTAAAATGTTCTAAATTCAAAATAGGACGGAAAAGATCTAGCCGGCAGGAAAAGTTGTATGAAAATTCATTCCGGCCCGCTGAATAGAAAACAGCAACTTTGGAACCCCTTATGTCCGAACCAAGTCGTCTTTTTCGAATAGGGGTGATGAAAAGGTCTCTTTCCATCTTATTCCCAAGCGATGGTGATAGGTCCTTTTCACTTAATATTTCTAAAGCACCGGCTTCATACGATGGGAAATAGCATAGGATGTTAGGATGCGATGTTAGGGTCCGGATATCCGTACTTGGCCAGCATAGTGGCCTTAACCTTTTCATTCTGAGAACAGACCGGTGCCCAGCAGTGGGACAGTTATGGGTTAGGATGGTGATGTCTGGCTACAAACTATCCTTCTTTTTGGAGAGCCAGTAATACCACGAATCCTCTGCTTTTTTCGGCTTGCAATACCTTGGCAATTCTTTCGGTGTTGTTAATTTTTTGATAACATTGACCAGTAAATATCATTAAGGCGTAAATAATTCTCATAATAATATTTCATGAAAAAAAAATTAACAATATGGTTGTGGAGTGTAGAATTTAAAAGGGCACGATATTTCGTAGTTAAACTGAACGGCTAGTCGCTCACTAGCCATGCAATATCGGTTTGAGTTTTATATCCCACGGCCTTTTTGCGATAAATAAATGCTCCATTTGACTTTTCCATGAGTTAAAACTGTTAGTTACATTGCCAATTCTGAACGAGTTTAAAATTATGTTTGCTGCGTTTACAGGCACTTAAACCACAGGCAAGTTTTGAATAATGTTATTATCCTGTAAAACAAAATATTTATGACATGTTGAAGTTTTATGGCTACAGTGCCATTTTAACATTAAAGGAAATAATGCGCGAAGAATAGTTATTGTTTGTGACTTAATACAATTATGGACAACAATAATCTTTGTGTTTTGTACTACAAATCTGTGCCTCCCGTGACAAGTGATCTAAGTCGAGTTGTACCCTTTTTGTGATTTTAACATAGAAGTTTATAGAAAAAAATACGATTTTTTTAATCTTACTCACGTTCTTCTATCTGCTATAGTTTTGGAGATAATTTTGTGCAAACTGATATAAAGGTGCACAGGTTTTTGGCAAAAAACCGTGAATATAGATATATCTAAAGTTGTAGCCCCTACAATAAATGCTCAACGGATTGTTTTTGTACTTCGTGCTATAACTGCGACTATATTAATTATTATTTTCACATTTTATTTTTCAACATATTTATCGTGAATATTGATTTATTTAGAGTTATATTAGTTTGAACCGATTTGTTTCAATACTGACTAGGGTACATTCTATTTTTCCCTACTGATACAAGTCTTTACTTCATGTCATATCAGTTTACACAAAGACAATTTATAGGTACAAAATAATCATCATTTATCATGTAATATTCGCTCACATTTGAAATAAAAAAGGTATAAAAAGTTATATATAACTCACATATTTGTGATAAATTTCTTTAATATCATAAATTTAATGTACGGTGACAGTAAATGTTTTTGTATTCAAAATAAGGTATTCGTAATACATCTGCCCCACTTAGTTTATGAACTAGAATTTTTTAAAACTTGTGTTCGCTCTCCTGTAAAATGACGATTTTTCACTTGTAACACTTGTCACAGGAGGCACAGAATTAATGTATTCATGAATTATAAATTAATTTTGTTTTAATAAATTAACTTGTATGCCCAGTCCAGGCCCTTTCTTGACCAAAGTGGTCATCGCAAATTATATAGATACTTCTATTTCCGAAAGTAAAAAAAGGAAAAATCCGTCATAAATAAAACGTGATTTAATGAAATTAAATCACATATCTAGTAGAAATACTCAACTTTTAAATATAAAAAGCTGGAATGTTTAGCCACTACGCTCAGATAAAGTGAAACTTTTAAAATGAAAGACATTTTAATTTATTAATTAATTTCTTTTTCACTGCGAAGTTGTATATTTATAAACAATTTCGTAGTTACAATAAATTTTATTTACGATCACAAATAAACGTTAAATGTCTGTTTCTGAAGGCCACTGAAAAATATCACTTCAAGGATAATGTAATAGTTTACATAGGTCTGTTTTCGTGTATTATAATAGGTATCTACAGATTACGAACAAATTTCAGAACCACAACACTGTCAATTTTCGATAGTGGAAGGAAATTCAGAAACCGTTGTCTGTTACGAGTTAAACTTCGCGATCCCTACGGGTAGTTAGTTCGAGTGTCGATAGCCGATAGTGTCAATACTGGCACATTTCCAGCACCGGGTTTTCTACTGCTATTTACATATGAATCCACTTTGCTTTTATATTTAGTAACATATTCACGATATTGCCTTCAAGAGCCTTCTTCGACGACGAATAAAATATTATGTTATTGCAAATGTGGCATGTACTTATGTGGTATGTACTTATGTGGTATGTAAAACTTAAAGGTCCCCAAATTCTCGAATGATGACGATAATTTTATTCATCATCCTCATTGCAATCTATACCTAACTGTCCCAGTAGTGGGCAGGTTCGAGTCTCCTGTCCCAATTTAAATCTAATGTCTCCTGTAAGTTTAATAAGTCTTACAAAGTCTTAGTTTAATAGCCTGTATATAGAAACAAGTGAACAAGTGAACGATAAACATGCGCAAGCGACGCGTCTCGTGAACTCTCGTGTGATCTGTTCAGTCCGGTCACTCCATCAGCGCTCAGCGCTCAGGAGCATACGCAGACCGAAATGGCCACCGCCGCTACCGGCAATTAATGATTGTATTGTATGTACCGTACGATCTCTCGACCGCGCTAGGAAAATAGTACCTATTTAGCTAGTTTAAGAAATACTCTTCACTCTGAGATAAACTTATTTTATAGTTTTTAAGTGTTAGATAGATATTTTTGTTAGATATTTTTTTGTGATGAAATAAATAAATAAAAAAAATACAGTCTCCTGTCCCATGCTGATCAAATGCGAAATGATGATTGCTAATTGGTGAGATTATTGTTAATGCATTTTCTTATTTTATTATCTCTTTAATATCGCGACTAATGCTTAATTTCTATCTTACATTAATGTGTGTATGGGGTTTTCTTTCAACATTATTTATTGTTTTGGATGTTACCTTTAAGCCTAAAATAAAGCCGGTTTGATTTTCAGTGTAAACTGATAGTTAATTAGTTCTCAGTGCGTAGCTTTCTATGTCACACAGGAAACATAATTGAAGGTGACATATGAGAAACGAATATTTACATTATTTATTTAATATTTAATAATCTGTATTGCGATACCTGAGCCCAGAATTGTTTATCTTGTACAATACAGCAGTTACTTTACGTCGCCGACGGGCAGCGAGCGCTCCGATAGTGTCAATACTGGCAAACCGCCAGAACGACCAGCTTCATAGCTGATATTTAAACACGGCTATTAAACCTATATATTTTATCTCTTTGACGGCGATACAATATAACATACTCAGTAACTGCGCTAAATGTACGATTTTGCGCGCATGATTTACTGTGGTTCGTTTCCAAATATTTTTAATAAAAAGTTTAAAAAATAAGTAACTAACTGAAAACTAATTCTTACTAGGTTCTTACTCTTCACTACTACTTAAACTTGCTTCAAAAGTAAGTACCTACCTACCTTAGTTTTAAGACACAACTGAAAACTTCATTGTGACTCGTCACTGAGGAGAAGAGACCAAATATATTATTTGGCGTTCATTCACATTTAAGTCCGATGTAAACGTAAGTTAAATTTCAGTTTAGGGAAGTAATTTACTCGTATAGTGTGATATTTTTACCTGGTATAAGTAATACCTAACCAACTATTATAAGTAAAAGACTAAAATTCACTTACATTTTTACAAAATTATACACTTTTTCAAGACTCCTACATTATACGGGAATACCGATCACCACAGTGCTCCTATAAAAAAATTACAAGTAGATATTTCTTTACACAAATGGTTTTGAAATTTACAAAAAATGCAACAAAAAATCCTCATATATATTTCAGTATTCAAGGCCCTAAGCTCGTTAGGGTTGCCACTAATTACACCCACAATTTCGGAGCTTAAAATTTCGTATCACAGTACATCGCATCGAGTCATCCCTTTCTATCCTGTTTGAAACAATACCCACCAACTGTTGCAAATTCAGCTCATGTGTGAACGCGAGTGAGTCGGTGTGCGTGGGTAAACACCGGTTTAAGCCTAACTGGCCTTAATGAATCGTAATGGCCCCTATAATTCGCGGCGTAACTAACTGGCCATGTGGGGAAGCCTCCCGCCTCCCCTCCCCCCGCATCCCAGTATTTGGAAGCTAGCCATATCGCGTATGACAGCAGCGATTCTCTTTTTGAAATTTTCGGCTTAACCGCGTTCGGTGCTACGATTTGCGGTTACGTGTTTAGATTTTGCACGGCCGCACAATTTGTCACGTGCCTCAAAAATTGGTTATAAATTGTTCTTTGTTTTATCGCTTCAAAAGTTTCCATGGTATTAGTTTTGGTTTATGATGGGGCTTTGTTTACTGCAGCGCGGCAACCGGTCGAAAATGTAAGAGTTATGCCCCACGACGTGCAACAGCCGGCGCCCTAAGTTTAAACTAAAGCCCGAAGGAGGTCGTTATTCCTACTGTAATTTATTTAATTGCTCTGTGGCGGTAATTATTCATGAAATTACGGCAATTACGTCTAGGGAAACAATTATTTATTGTGCAAACTTGAGTCTTAACTCACATTTTATTTAAAATTGCTCTGCCAGATAACAAGATGGACAAAATTGTCTCTAAATTACGAGGATAATGTAAGAAGTTGAGATGTGATGATGTTATTACAGTCAATAATAAATTAATAACTGATACAGTTTTATATGGCACAGATTTTATTTATTTCAGGTCTATTAAAATACACAATAATATAACGTCTTCGCTGTCTCTTTTTCTAAAAAACTTATAACATAAACCTCACATTAAATTAAAATTTGTTAGCAACGAATCATTATTCAATTCATTGATTGATTACCTTTTGCAAATATAAAATTAGAACCTATATTTGGAATGACCAATGCGAATAACAACTCATATTACAATAATTATTTCCATTCTAACATCAAACGCTTTTGTTATCACAGAAAATAACACTTCAACATGTCGCGGCGCCGCTAAAATCTAGCGTAGGCGCAAATTAGCGCTCGAGACACGTGCCGCTAACTGCCCTCTCCCCGACGTCACTCTAATTATGTAACCCTTTATGTTGCACGTGAATTTCAAAAATGCACCAGTCTGTATTTAGTGTATCGTCAGTCACGATCAAAATGTTTATAAAGTTTCTTCTGTGATCGAAGAGTGGTTGTAGTTCAGCTGATCAAATGCGATGATTGTAGTTTTTAAATCGTATACGAGAAAAAGGTTTTATGAGGTAGTAGAGATCATATTTTTAAACAAGGTCATATCTGTGAAGACTACGTATTTCCTTCTAAATCACACTACCTTTTCATTACAATTGCCAGACGTTTTTTGAAGGATGCTGGATTCGATTTCTAGGGTGGTGAAAATTTTCCGTAAGACAGAAATCCTTGTCCTAAAGTATAGTTCAATTATTCTCTTAAAACTACCTTTCGGGCCAAAATAACTACGGGCACAAAGGTGCACTTATTTTACATCGTTTTATGAAACGTAGTAAAACAAACAAGTGGTTAGGACGGCGCGTGCCAATCTTCGTCCTGCATATTAATCAATGCCATCTGACGCCGCCGCGCCGTCCACTGGCCACCGACGTCACCCACCAACACGGACCAGACACCCGCCCAAATTAAAATATTTAGAACTTCTCGAGAATACGGACCTTGCAACATTTGGTGGCAATAATCCGACTATATAGCCTGAATTTGAATATTTTAACGTGCGTAATTATGGGAAAAAGCTACGGTTATTTTTTAGATACCACTCGTTTATGCTTGTCGAAAACCTTTGGATGAAAGATAATCTATCAATTGGCTTGACTAACACTACACTAATATAAGTTTAAAAAATATCAGTTACAATTAAAAAACTACATAGAAGTTAAATTACATAAAGTATTCAAATATTGCGCATAGGATGGAAGTTAAAGTTTGGGTGTCATTGAATTACGATATTAAGGATTTATTTTTTGACAACGATCACTCAATAGAGCTTTAAAAAAGTACTCAAAAAGCTTTAAATTTAGATATAGATGTGATATATGCAACCTAGAGGCAGATAGAACCAGCAAATGGGCAGTATTGTCCAAACAGGAACACAAATGGATAGTTAGGCAAAGCCGGCCCGCAGTCCGCGTGATAAATTCATTTTTGGGTAAGGTTTAATTTGTTTGCCGGCGCGCCGCTATTCGGAAAATGCCATTTCTCATTGAACAGATTACGGAGATTACGAATTCATTAGGGACGCAGTATCTTTTGTTCCAAACGTCGGGGATCTAGCTAATTGATATTTCGAGCACACGTGTAATTTGTTGGTAAAACAATAACCGTTCTAATGCTATCGTTAGTTTATTTATTACCTATTAGATTTATATTCTGTTAGCTTGCTAGAAAATACTATGTGTTAAATATAAAATAGCAAGTCTTGTTACTTTATGTTATAAGTTAATTAGCATCTTATTAGACGGCATGATTTTAACCTAATAATTATGTCCTCGCCGACACTAAACATTTTAAATGCAAAACATGACTCATGCAATTGGTTTAAAATACCGGTGTTTTTCACGATGCGCAGATACTCCTTAAAATTTTAAATAATTCAACAGTCTAAGCTCAACAAGAGGTTAATGGCTGCATCAAACCAATTCAAGCCAAGTCCAAGCCAATCTTCTTTGTTCGTAGTATCTGCTGTAAAATTGATGAAGCCATGGCGATAGGCCCCTCGTTTACTAACTCGTTTAGTAGACTGTATACATATAATGTTCGTCTAGTCCCGCAGAACGTTTAAATTACATACTTATTTCGATAGAAGCATCTTAGTTACTCGCTAGATAAAGATTCTGTGACACTATTTTAAATTCAATATGATGTAAATTCTGTACCATTCAAATTGTCTATAAATATAACTTACTAAGTCCTTAAATCTGTTATTACCTACGTATTTATTTACATACCTACATGCACCAAATCTGGACCTAAATAGTACATGACATGAAACTGTACCGTAAGATTATGTTCAGGTTATATTGAACTCGAATAATAGTGGTGTGGAGGTTAATTACGGACAGGATTCCTAGGATAGTGCAGGGGCCTGACACCGCAGCCGAGACGGCTTGCGCCGCGTACGATGTTGTGGCTCGTGCCTTCCTCTCCTCAACCGTGCCAGTACTCCGAATTATCCTGAGAACTGATAGCCAATTCAGTTGTATTTATCTATCTATATATAAAGGCGAAAGGTCACTCATTCATCACGAAATATTAAGAAACTGCTTGACGTATAAAGATAAAATTTGGTAGTTTATAGTTAGAAGATGGTCGCTAAGAGGTAAACTACAGGATGAAAGTTTGTTTCAAAATCATTTAATTTACTGCATAAACATAATATCATGTTTTTCCTAAGGTCTACCATGTCTATACCAAATAGATATCATTTATATAACTTTACTGGTTTACGTATTAAACCACACATACAGACAGATAAGAAGTACTTTCGCATTTATATTATTAGTAAAGATCTATGTACAAAAATATATACAAATCGTTCTCCTTTCGTTTATATAGAGCTAACTCCTTTGTACAGATCTAAAACAATGAAACCATCTAAAATTATGATGCGTCCCAAAGTATTAATCCTCGTACATTTATAGTCAATCTTGATAATACCGCACCTTTACCTGAATGCGTAATGGGTATTGTAATCAGTATTCGGAAGCAGTTCGTTTCTACGACGATAAGCCGAAGATCCCGGTGCCGTGTGAATTCATCTCGCGATACTTGTGACTAATCGCCTGGATTCGCCTCGCTTCGTTCGCGATAATCCCGGACAAATTATAGGGGCGCTCATAAGCCTACTGGAGGTTTTGTCCTCATTATTCAGCAGTAAAGAGGCTATGACTTGCAAAATAAAAGGATTTCTTGCCTATTTAAGTTAAGGCTCTTTAGATTTTAAATTTTGGTATCTTTGGTAACAGGGAAAGTAAAACGTTTTACTTTGAATATTTTAGTCATGAATCCGTGCTTCGAATTATTCTGAAGGTATCGTTTTTTGAAAATTAATTTCGTTGGCAAATGTATGTTGATTACCTACTACATTTCTTTAGATCCTTTTATAATCAAGCATATTTTCAACATACCTAATACGTTACGTTATAAAAATAAGCTACAAATCAAATGTAGGTACAATTCATGACATTATACAAATGAACTACGTAATACAATATCAAATAAAAATAAATATAACTTCCGAATCCTGTGGTACACTCGACGCACAAATCAAACAAAATGGATCAGATACCATCCAATATACATATTAACTGGCATTGTGTAAATAAAACGGACGCCGACACGGAAATAGTAAAATGCTGAAAAATGCAAAGGGTAAAATAAAAAGGAAATAATGTCGGATATAAAAGAGGACAGTTTGCGTCACAAAGCCGCATGCGGGCCTCAGATATTGACAGTAAATTTCATTCATACGGCATTAGTGCCGCGCCATCAGATACAGGGATAGCTCCCGCAAACAATCCACCTACGAATGCATAGACAGGGCAGTTTTTCTGTGACAAAAATGAAATAAATAACAACCGCCCTCCCTTCGCTCCGAGACAAATATCGTTTAGAGACAGACGAACAACACAACAGGCAATGTATAAAAAATTATAAGGAATATATTGCGTTTTTAATAAATACCCAAAACAAAATTATTTTCCCCAATATCTTCATTTCGATCACTCAAAATTTATGATGATCAGAATAGTATGATTACGGTATTTTATATCACTGGCTATCTAATGGTAAAAATGTTTTAAATAGATGATGCCCAATGTCACAGAATTATTTATTTTAATGAATAAGATAATTTAACGAAATATTTTACTAACAGAATTCAAATAAAGATTTCTATAAATTGTTTATGTTGATTGTTTTTCAGATTTGTACTAACCAGAATTCAAGGCATATTATTTCACTAAGTTAAGAGAACTACGTTCTTAAAGAAGATTTTTTGCGATTTTCAAGACTTACGTTAATAGTAAAATTCTGAACTGTGTTTTACTAACTCTATGTTGTGAGCGGCGCGACGTAGCAGTGCTACGGCTGTGTGCTACGCGGCCGCTCAGCGACCAATTTAACTAAGCATCCACAAAGAAATGATTCCCTTCACATTCAGACATGCTGCCCGGTCATACGTAATTGTTACAAAAATAATTCAATAGATACTTGTATTATTTTAAACAGTACTAAGCCGAACTGCCGTTTAAAGGATCCTGGGTTGAATTCCTACTGGGAAAGAATAATGAATTTAAATATTTATTCTCAATGTGAATGTATATTTTGTTGTGAAGCTTTGTATGCGTGTGTGAGAGTAGGATTGTGTTTTATTTTCATTTAATTATAGAAAATGTATTTTTGTACTTTTGTTGTTCATTATACAAAACTGAATATTCAATACAGAAAAAGTTCTGAGATGTAAGTTACGAATCCCACTGGTTTTAACGAAAAAAAATTGTATATAACGTAGGTATTACGAGTATTTGGTCCCGCTTAAGGCCATAATATTTCTGACGATAACAAAACATAATTGTAACAAATGTCACTATTATTCTTGGCATATTTGTTCTCAGTTACTAAATACAAGTTATCTACGAAAAGGCGGAACATTCTTCAAAGTTAAGCCAATATTTGGCGAGCGAGCGACTTCCGCGAATGTGACCGGGTAATTTATCGTCGGACAAACTGAAGTTTATCGAAAGAACGGGAATAACTTTATTATATAGTGACCGGAACAAGGAGGTGGACGTTGGGACTGTCACTCACACAAGTGATAACTGATAATAAATAAATAAAATTGATAATAATAAGTTTAGTATTAATTAATTTTAAATGCTTAAACACTCTTACCGCATTAGATTGACTATGTCGAGATTGGTTTGGACAATACAAATACTGTCACATAAATTTCAGGTCCAGCTGGGAATCAAACCCAGAACCCCTCACTTCGTAGGCAGGATTACTAACAACCAGCTAACAACTACTAAACTACGAGTTCGTCGAAGGAATGAGTAGACAAGCAACTGCGTAATATTCTAAAGTGTCAGCACACTTCAAAGTATTTTGTTCATCCATAATATACCACATCAGGAATCAGTGCAGCTTAAACAACGAGTAATTGCTTCAGCAGTTTAACTTATCAGACAGCACGGATACTCTGTGCTCGAAGTTCCCAGAACCTTGCTTCAATTTTAACTAGTCATGTGTTTATTAACTTTAAACATTGTGTAGACAACAGTATCGTTTTACGGCGGTCCATTATTGGAAGGGAGACATTTCTTAGGAATGATGAAATATGTCGCGTCCGTACAACTCGGCCTTCATTGTAAACACATTTCGGAAATCGTTCCGATATGTCCGACGACGGAAATCGTCCGCGTTTTACTCGTAGTAATTTTATTTCACGAACCGTGCATTTTCCTTTGTTGGACAACATTCCGAAAGTCCTTGTATGAATGTTATGCATAAAGTCCGCTGTATACAAGCTTTATGGAACAAGCGTTTTCAAAGCCGATGAAGAAACTTAGTACAATATTCTTTAAGTATAATTTTATCACAAACGCTAACTTTTGAACAAATATTTTCTTCGCCACATAAACGTCCCGAGGGAATCGAATTCGAGACTTGTCAACTTCGAGAATTGTCAACTGGATTAAAGCAAATACAATGGTCTGAATTTATTTGCTATCGTTATCTCTGTATAAAGTACTAAAATGCTCGATATTTTATTTGTTTAATATAGCATTGGAAAATATTTAACACTACCCGGAGCCTTTATTTGTGTTTTGTGTTGTCCATGCCACCTGTGATAGCATAATAGCAGAAAAATGAGATAATGTTTAAGTATTTTTTACGTTTTTTACTCCGCAAAGTATAGAAAAGTTAACGTTAAGAAACGAGAGACATTACAAGGATAACAGACAATAATTCGTATTATTTTCCTGAAGCGATATTTCTTTGAGGTTTTACATGAAACGCGAGGGTCCAACGAATGAAAAATGTCCAATAAAGTTTCATTTGGCGTCCACTCGGTACAAAGCAGAATAGCAGACCCTTCAGATATGATACTGTCAAGTTCCGTGTTCGCTTCAGTACACTTATTCATGGTGACGTCTTTAGAGAAATTCTGCTCCTACATAGAACGTAACGGGCTTACGTTTAAGTAAAACAATAAAGGATTTAAAAAGTGGCATTTTTTTCACAGTTTACATAAACTTAAATAACACTTTATATTGATGGTTACTTTCTCAATTATTATTATCAATATACCGATTTTTTTCTTCCAGAAATTTTTCGAATTTATGTTTTTGGCAAAGGGAGATCTCCCGCCAGGCGAGACGACATGCCTGGGGGGTGGCCGAGGCCCCGAATGATTGTACTCGAGGCGTTGTATATATGCCAGCGATGGACAATTCTTCGATAGCGTGATTCAGTCTTCGGTGACGTCACCGTGAGACGTGTGTGCGGTGTCGTCACATGTTCATCAATATAATATTATTAGAAATTAGATGGCACAAAATATAGTAATCATTATTACTACGACAATTAAATAACCTTCGGATATGACTATGTCAAAAGAAAATTAATTTTATTTGAAACTAAAACATTTTATAAGCAGAAACTATAACTGAAACCATATTTGTTTATTTGTAACTATACTGAGTAGCTTTACTTGGAGAAACAACATTTAAATTTACTTTTCGGTATAAAACTTTTTTTTCTTAATCCATCTGATGGTAAGTAACCAATGTTGCTAATAGACTCAAATAACAAGCCAAGAAAAAGGAAACGAAGTACTTATAATATTATTTATTTCCATTACGTAACAATTTACGTTCTAGCTGGTATGGTGTCCAGTATCGTATTGGTCATGTTTCTGATAAAGACCCGTTTAAAGCTACAAAGTGATCTCTACTCGAAGGCCCGTCGGCCGTCGCTCCGGGCAACACTTTACCTCTCTTATGAAAATTTTATTCCACTTACATTCTATTTACATGTTAACTTTAGACATATTACCCATATATTTATGTTTATCATGTTAAGTTGCTTCGAAAAGGTTATATTTATGTTTCAGTTTTGTTCTGATGCCTGATTGAAATCGCCGTGGCGACATCACCGTCTGATAATATTCATTAATTATATTTACTTACTACCATGTAATAAAATTTGTGTTATATAAACATTGCGTTTTTAATAAAGAACATTAAAAACAATTAGGTATGTATTAGGCACTTCATTTAAGATTGCAGTGGCTATTGCTCGTTATCGTAATATACTGCACCAATGCAACAAATTTTTAAACCAACTGATAAATATAGTTAACTGCTATAATAAAGTTGATAAATTATTTGAAAGGCTGATATAAAAAATTGTAAATTTTGAACAAACAATTTTTAACAAAACAATCCAAAATTGAAAATCGTAAGTTAAAGAGGAACTCAGTTTTTCAAAATAGTGTTCGATATTACTAGCACACTAAAATTATGTACCTCTTTTTGCGAGAAACGAAGCAATGGAATTTCACAGTAAAAATCTCGCACTTAACAGCCCTTATACAGAGCGAGCACGTGCGCCATTCGTAACAATACAGGCTACTGATAAACCATCGGCGATTTTTTCTCATGACACGAAAATACGTTTTGTCCCGTTTCCGAGCTAACCGGAAAATACAGTAGCTCTTTTCATTTTTATCCGGTAACTCTGCAGTCTTAGTTGTTGAAACTTGCACAGATGATTTTTTTGCCGTTTTGTTTCATAATGACAAAGAATCTTTTCAAAACGATTGTATACTTATGCAAAAATTACGTCCACAAATGCATCAGGAGCATCTTAACGAATGAAATGACGACAAATAAAACAAAGACATTTACAAAATATATATCATAATTACTTACTCTAAGTAAATAAAAAGTAAGTTATCAAAGGTATGCAGGATTCTGATCATTTTCGAGTTCAAGGGTTCGTGATGGTTGATTTATAAACGAAGCAATATCGTCCGGATCTTGATTAAAATCAGCCTTTGTACCATTCACTAAACTCAGAGGTCGTCTAGCACTGTATAGGATACACTTTCTGTTGGAAGAAACAACTATAGGTACTAGTAAACGTAAAAAAAAGTTTTATCATATGAAAATCCATTTTAGTCTTAATGTTGTTGACATTCAATCAATGTATTAGAGCACTTAATGATTTTTTTATGTTCGGTATACAGTTATTACAGGTACCTATATTGTAAGGATTTTCATACTTGTTATAAAAAAGATTATTGAGTCAGTTAAAACTGATCATTCTTATGTCACGTTGATGATGTCTACTAAACTACCACTATTTAGGTCAGTAATAATATTGCTACGATCAGAAAGTTCACTGACAGTTAACTTAAAATAATAACTGGCGCAATCCTTTACAGCGATTTATCGTCGCTTCTTTCATCGCAGTTACAAGAAAATGGCCAACTTTTTCACGTTTTATTCATTGTCGATGATTTAGTTGGATCCAAAGTAGAAACAATATAGAGCGTCAACACGTGTTAACAGCGCCATAACCGTGTGAGTTAACTGCCGAACTTACGGCTCTTGGTGAAATATGACGCAGTCTGTAACGGCCCTTATCGCCCTACTGATTTTGTTTTATAGGAGGTAACTTTCCTGCGGACTGAACCTTTGTAACACGTTTTAAAGCAGAATTTTTAAATTTTTTTTACTGTTTAACCATCTTAGTCCTCAAGGGTTAAAATATCGGAAACAACTGCCGCATAATCGAAAACATCTGAGATGAATAAACTATCCAAGGGTGAGTTGTGCAGACCCAAAGGGTACCGCATCACTTAATATTTTGAAAAGGCATAAACAATAGAGTTCAGATGTACTAATAAAAACTCACTCAGTAAGCGCATTTGTTTTACTGCAGAAGCAGGTGTTCTAAAGCAACATTTTTGTACCGTATATCAAGAAAAGGGTTTCCATAAAATGCCATACTCATAAACATCGCCTAAGTATATTTCAATGACTTTCCTTTAGTAATATCACGCTTGTGACTCGCTGTCCACCCTTTTATTTTAGATGCATAAATATAAAATTGTAGGCTAAGAAATATACCGTCGTAGAATTGGGCAGGGGATAAGAAAACCTGAGGAAAACGAAAATAAATTCATTCATTCATTCGTCATTCGAAATATAAAACTGGACAAGTTAATTATTCACGTTCTTCCAAGTCTTACGTTTTTAACAGGTACCTAATAAGTTTTTAATTGAGTATCGGGTACCAATTTTTTCTTTGCAATTAGTACCGGCCACTACATGGCTTCCCCCAAACTTTGACTAAGGATCTGGCGGAGTGTAACGTGATCATTTCTCCTTGCTCGATTTCGCCATGGTTTACAAAGGTTTCAGTGCCGTAAATCTTGTTAAATTCTTCAACTGTATTGGATATTTAGGTAAAATATCAGTTACACATACAAACACAAATAATTTATTTTATGTAGGTATTTATCAATACACTTACGAGTATAAACGTCATTTTTTCATCTAGGTAGGAACCTTATCTTTTTAATGGCCTAAAACCATAATAATACCGATTATAAATTGCTGATGTCCATGGATGATGGTGGATGGACTACTCACCATCTGGTAGATTCGTTTTGTAATTTATTATGATGCTATTACAAATTGGTGTCAATCTTTTCGAGTGAAAAAAATGCTAATCAAGGCTATGGTGTTAAGAAGGTCGAATCATCGTATTATTTACAAAATAGGATAGTTAAACTTCTGCAAATAAGACAAGGCTACGCAATTTCGTCTTATCATTCTACCAACAGACGTATTTGGGGTTTGAGCCACCTCGCATAAATCGCGGCATTAATTTTACAACACAAATGTAACAGTTTAGTAAGTTGTAGGCAAGTAAGCACTTAGTTATACGCCAGCGGCGCCTTCGCAACTTAACGGCAGTACGGCTCTCCCTCACCGCTAAACAAATTTGACAGCTCCAACTTAGCCCAAGTTTGAACATGTAACAAAATTTACGACGAACCTCGAAAATTACCTAACGTCCCAATTACTATCATAATACGACTCAAATTCGAATGCTTTGCAGATATTTGCAAATAGTCGTAAAATTGTGGATTGCATGAAAGCTGGCTCGGTCTAGTTAGCATTGTACCTACGTTGAATCAAGTTGTCGTGATTATGAAGGTGTTTAGGATTGAATTATAGTCAAAACTACAATGTGTTATAAGATTAAACTTGGGCATCAAAATGGTTAATGTGAAAGGTTCTGCTTTCATGATAATTATCCATTTAGCGAATAACAGGTGATTCAGCTAGCTAAGCGACTATGGATACATCTCAGAATTGATTCGAAACAGCCATAATACTATCATTCATATCCCGACGGCTAATGTCGATCCTAAGTAATTGACAAAGTTAAATAACTGTGGACGCAGTTCATAGTTAAATAGGTGACCACCAGACTCAGAGAGCACGTAAAACGGCCATGTCGGAGGCTTCCGAGTAGATTGGTGGAGGACTAATCCGCACATTTAAAAACAAACATTCTTAAAGTACGTACGCATAACATTATTTTAATCGTCATATTTTATAAACGAGATACCCTAATAAATATTTCTCTGAATCTCCAGGTAATAAAAATTCATTTTAAAAATCGTCACGAGTTAATAGGTGAAAAATTAAAAATTATTTTCTATGCCTCCTAAAGAATCCCTTTAGAATTGAAATATGTTTTTTCACCTTTGTTTTCCCGACTAAATTGATTCAGCTATTAGGTGCACTGATAAAAGATGAATCGTGTGTACTGATTTATTAAATACGCCGTCATTTTCGACAGGGGCGATCACAAAAACGGCGATTAATTCCGATTTAAACTCCGCGAGTCGGAAGCTTTTAAATTCGCATAAATACAACATGTCATGCGAAGCGGCCGCGTCCCGCCTTTATCAATTACAGCGGAACCTACGTCAAAAAATGTAAAGCAAAAAGGCCGACCGACGATCGTTTAATATTTACTCGCGCATTAGTCACTTTTCTAACCGCCAGTGACAAATGCAAAAACTCGTCATACAAAGCGACACAAAGAGATAAAAAATTAGGGACGATATAAATTTAAATATACCTAAATATAAACTAACAACTCTTACCACGTTCCAGAAGTCATCAAAATCTGCGACCCCAGAACAAACATTTATCTGGCTTGGATGGGAATGGATGGGAATCGAACCCGGGAATCGGTTCGTAGACAAGTTCACTACTATCTAGGGCCTAGGTTACAAGTTTCTACGACAACTGTCTATTTTGAACTTTATCGTTGTAGGTCTAGTCTGTGATTGGCCTGTTTGACTTGTTGCGTAAGAGGTTCTGACATCTGGGTCAGTTCTAGGGCATAGATATAGGTTTGCCTATCCCAAATCCTTCTTATGGGTTAGACTTTCTCATCATTTCTATGGTAATACTTCAACATGCTGCTCCAGCGTGGATTGTTGGAGGGGTCTGAACTCTGATGTCGGGAATTGTTATGCCACCCAAAGGTTTATGACATATCTTAATGACTCATCTTCTAATAATAAAAACCAGATCTATGTAGTGCTGAGTGCTCTGATGTAAGAGGAGCTCAAAAAATTTTGTCACTATATTTGAGTCGCCGAGCATATCGAGCATATTGATTACCCCTCCTCGCCAAAACCAAACATATTACCTGTGCTCACAGTTCAATTTAGCTTGTAAGCAAAATTTACTAAGGCCATTTTTTGGATCCCGCCATCATTCTTAAATGTACCTTAAATAGCATAGGCGGATCACTGATCAACGCAAGCCAGTAGTACTACTAAACTTAGCGCTTTAGAGATCTTACGGTAGAGGTATTTATCAGAGAGATAAATTATAAGTTTTGCTTAGCCAACCTTGTAAATTTCCCTCTACGCAAACTAAATGGTTGGTATTTACTTTTAAAGACTATCTGGTATTTACTTAACATAGGTCAGAAATTTTAATGTAGGTAATTTTTTTGAAATAATACTCGCACCTAATGTAAGAATAAAGTGTGTTTGGAATTATAATGTTAACAAAAACTATAATCACGCCAAATGAGTGTAATAACATCTATAATAGCACGCGTGCCTTCACGTATGACACATTTTTACCCTCGACGCAACGTAATAGAAAGTGTATAATGTCTGGAGTGAGAGGTATGTTTGTTTGTTTAGGCACACGAATGTTAGTGTATTATGTCGGTAAATATACAGACAACCTTATACGAATGTAATGAGTGCATTTATTCACATAACAGCTTGACCGATTTCGATACGGTTTTCTAAACAGGATTTGTGACGCATGTGCGATTACTTGTAGATATTCTAATTTATTTGTAAAACAGATTGGGTTATTTTGATTATTCGGCGTTAGATTTTGTATGTATTTTATTTCATTGCGTTATAAAGAAAGCCGGTGGTCGGACAAGTTGTTTTATCCCACATTAGGGTTCTTTGTCTAACATGTTTTGCGTTTGATAAATTATAATACCTACAATATTTTACTTATTACATTAATCACCATTAATTTACGAGATTAGATAGGTATTTAATATAATTTTTCAATTCGTAAATTATTATGTCTACAAATATTCTAGATAAACTGTGACTTTGATATGATTTGTCACAAGCAAAATACATCAATAGAGATAAAGTTGCGTTCATTAAAACCTATATGTCCTGTAAACGAATATTTCGTCTATCCGTATCAATAAAACATGAAATTCATTATTAACTACTCGTTTACAAAACCCTTATCTTTCGCTCTTTGACCAATTTGTCGGACAATACTCCATGTATTCCGATCGCGGCGCTCGACGACACTTGAACGAATAAAAGTGGAAACTTGTGTAGCCGAGCGCACATTTTATTAAACTTTCAACTGTTTCGTCCATTTATTTCCTCGAAACAGGTAATAAATTCGATCGCGGCTCAAAAATTTCGAATATTTGAAGAACTAGCAATGCTCATAGTTTCATTACCGTAACATTCAAAAAATAAAAAAAAGTCTTCCGATATTCCAAGTACTGTACCAAATGTACCTTTAATATCCTATAGTGACGCACGTTGTGTACAATCGTAGGCGTACACAATGCTACATGTACCTATTTGAGTTCTGAACCGTTTTAATGAAAACTTTTCCAACAGTGAACAGATTGCAAACCGCAATTTCAAATAAAATTTTAATATGTTTAATTACAAGTGGCTTAACAAATGAAAAATATTTGCTCATTTGCAGGCGAACGCGATAAATTGTAAATTACTTGGAAATGTGCGTTTTGAAGCCCCGACGAGTTTAAAATTTAAAATGGTGAAACAACAGTGGAAATGAAATTCACAGGCAAATAATGAGGGGCGAATTAAAAATGCAAAAATTGATTAATGGACCGTTGTCGAGCAAATATGTACTTAATAAGTAGGTATGAGTCAGTGTCGGGCGCGACTGGACGACCGCGAACTGTCGTCGACTGTTTGCCGCGTACGTTTAACAACCCTTGTTTAAAAGTCGAGCACCGGAAACGGAAATGTTGCACAGGTTTTATTCCGTTTCTTTTTTTTATTTCCAGCTTAACCTCCTTACTTGCTGTTAACAGATTGCCACGGGAATATTCATCAAACTGTTTTCAGTGCTTGAAAATACTTACTATTTTAATTTATAACCTAGTTTATTTTTACAATGTGAAAAAATACAATTATATGTAAATAGAACATCAGAATTTGTAATATTTTGTAACAAAAATATCTGCCTCGTTTGTGAGTAGGTAATAGGTAATAGTACCTAGTAAATATCTATCTGTCTCTTCTTTGAAGAGTAAGAGTTTATAGAAACAGCTACCAATTCGATATCCTTACTAATATTATAAATGTGAAAGTGTGTTTGTTTGTTTGTGACTCTTTCACGTCGCAACATGGCTATTATATGGTATGGTTTATGTGTGTGGGGATAGTTAGGAGGGTGGAGAGTGACGTAGGCTACTTTTTACCGCGGAAAAACATCTCATTCCCATGGGAAGATCGATGTTTTGTTAGTTGCTGGATATTTATTTCCGGAGTTGTTAATAGATGGCGTTAGTAAAATTCATTTGCAAGTTTTGAATCACGCTATCAAATAATACATGTAATTTACTTAAGTCATAGGCAAATGTTACAGGCTACTTTTTAGCAGAGATTCCTACGGAAGTGGGACCTACGCGGCTGTTACCTACGGGTACCGAAGCGAAGCGCGGGCGGTTCTCTAGTCATGTATAAATTGAATAAATTCACCAAGTCATACATCAATAACAATCATAAAAAAATTACACACTAATAGCTTCACACTAAGATTCCCTGTGTGTGGCTATCACTTACAAAGACAAGAACGCACACCCAGGCCAAGAACAGAAATTTAAACTTTGAGTCAAATTTCCATCATGAAAATCGCACGCAGGGCCCTTCGAATGGCAGTCCGGCATGATAATTATTGCGGCATATTGGTCGGGAACATTGTAAACAATATGCAACTGTTTTTATTCGTGACCTATACCTGAGCTAGTGAACTATAGTCAAATGGACAAAACTCTCATAAATAGCACAGATTTTATATCTCCCGTGTACAAAAACAATTATGTAAACTGAAGTTTAAATATTGAACAATAAATGAAAACAAATATCAGTACAAGTATTAATTGTATAACTACATTATCGACTGCGAGGTTCAATTAGCGGTATGGAAACAGAACGACTGCTTTTAATACCGACGGCCTGGGGCTATTTTAAAACCTGGATACCCGGTAATCTCAAATTAATCGTGCATTATACTAATTAACGTTACCGTGCTAGTTAAATAAAAGTTTGGATTATTTTGTGATGGCGATCGTTTTATACTCATTTATGTAGGTATGGTACGTAATGTAAAATACGTTTAGAATTCAATTTTCTCGTACCTACAAACGCCAGTCAGTAAAAATTGTTTTACGTTCTTAAATAAAATAAGTACTTAAATAAAATGCTTGATAAAATAAAAAAAGTGCTTAAATAAAAATCAAAAATACGTGCTAAAATAAAAATGACAAATATTTATGACCCTCAAAAAAATCAAAAAATCAATAATTACATAAATAAGTACCTACCAAACAAATAAATGTTTGCTTCGATATAACTACATTGAACAGAGATAATGAACTGAAAACCTTGATGATTCTCTATTATAAGCTTATTCTAAATTATAAATAACTTTGCTATGGAGACATCATTGAATGTATAAATTTGAATAAAACTCATCGAGTTAGTTAAAATGATTACATTTAATCGTCATAACAAAGCAATGGTTATTCAACGGAAGTGGCTATATCGGTGATGTGTAATAAGCCGCGGTTGGGCCTCGCACATAAACACGTATAGCCGCACGGATTGCGTGCTAAATGCATATTAGGTGTCATAACAACGACCGAGGCAACCTTTAATCTAGACTAGCCGCCGCTCTTGCTTCGCTTCGGATTAAGTATGCATAAGTACCTACACTTGCACTCGAAAAATTTAGTTAGTTTTTTTTTGTTACCCAATTGGAATTAAAACAATAGTCCTTATAGTGAGGTAATTACTATTGTTTCTAAAATAAATTATAATAATACCTACACATTGAGATCATGATTATTTATTTTATTAAAATTGATCTACCTACCCTATAAAAATTTATAACAATAGGTATAAAACTAATGACAATATCAATACGAAAAAAATCGCGGACACAGCATAACAATAATAATTATCTCAATCATCCAGTCTATATAGGTATACATACTTTATTCCACATCCTTGGGGCACAGCTAGTCCCCAGATTTTATTTCTCAATTATATCTTCGATGGACAAACATCAATCACTTAGTTTTATTATATGCATGATGCATTTTATACGGTGCCATTTCGCGGCGAGATCGACGCGATAGTCCGCTACCATGCAACAAAGCCTCGCTAAACACCGTAAACTTGTGAATTATTAATCTTCTTATCGAAGTCGGCTACGGCCCGACATGACTCTTTTCATGAAAAATTTAATAAATCCGCTCCAAGCTTATTAATTTCGGTTTTCAGGTATTGTAATTAAGTAATGCCATCCATAAATAGTTTTCACGTATATGGCCGGCTGTCACGCTCTGGATTCGTGTTGGTAATGCTAATCCAACGATATACGTCACTTCATATTACGAGTAATTTTTGTTCAAACATTGATATTTTCCAAGCGTGTTTACCTTTTATTTTTGAAGGTTTATTTTCATGATTGGTATATGAAACATACAAACTGATTTACATAATATTTATTGTTGTACTCAGCAAATTTATAATTGTAAAAAATAATAACTGTAAGATAAATAAATTGATATAATAATAGTAAAAAATAGAAGGAATTAGTCCTACATTATTTATCAGAGTCCTTTGACGGAAGAACTAGCTATTGATAGATGGTTTGATCACTCACCATTATATCTCATACACTCATGCAGCTCAGTAACTGAATTACGAGGAGAAATTCGTTCCTTACAATCTTCATCGTCGTCATCGCAACCCATAGTCGTCCTACTGCTGGGCATGAACTTCTTTGAATGCACTTCTTTGAATGAATCGATAAATTCTTAACCACTAGGCTATCACCGCTTACAGTACGCCTTACGGTACCAAATTGTTTAAGTATTCGTGCGCGGAAGTATTTTCAGCGTAAATCCCGATCCTGTTGGAATGCGGGAACTAAAAGTAGCCTATATGTTGCTCAATAACCTCCTTCATCTTTCAATGAAAATCCTATAAAAATCGGTTCAGCCATTCCGGCGTAGCTCAGACAACAAGACAGATAAAAAAGTCATTTGTTTGTGCTTTAGCATCGTGTAAATAACTATTTATGCACTTGAAAAACGGTTATTTTGAAATCACGTACACGCCCTCTAATTTTATTTATATGTACAGATAATGTTAGACGTCAGTTTTCCGCCGACACGCCTGGAAAATTTAAACATGTCCGTAATTAGAAAACGTCTCTCACATATCTTAAAATAATTTGCAGGTGTGTTTTTAACTCACAGTCAAGGCATCTTGTACCTACGCCGTGGAAATAATTCCCTCCAACCCTTCTAGTAAACAGAGCATAAAGAACGGTACGATGAACAAATTCGCTAATTTTATCTGCAAAACTCTACTGAATAAAGATATATTAGCGGTGCAAACAAAGATAAAGGAATAAATTGTGGACGCGATAAATCAGTAAAGGATGGTTTTAATTACACGTCCGGCGGACACGGAACCACTCCGGGTAAGGCGGAGACACATTGAACTTTTTGCCAAATTATTTAACGCAAGTACCTAACCTTTATATTTTGATGACTCCTAAGATACTAGCCAAATAAGGACTTAGTTTAGGAAGCAGAGTGACCCCGCCATTCATCATTCGTAACTTAAGATTCAGTAAAATTTTGTACGACTTGTATTAAATGTGTTCTCGAATAAATATCATAATTTACAATTACCTAGAGATCGTTTTTAGTGATAAGATCTCCCAATGCTTACACTGCGTATAGGTATTTTGTATATTTTCAGGTCAAATGATTTTACTATTCTAAAATGGTAAGCAATAAAGATTTTTTGTATAATACTGTCAAGTACTTTTCTCCATTTCAGTATGCACATGAAAGAATTGCTAAATTCTCGCTTCAGGCATCTAAAAATTTATTTATCCTGAACGTGAACGGATTGATTTAAGACCAACACTAAATGTTACCTCAAGTTTGTGTCCATGTGTGAGCAAGCCACTTCCAAATCCTTTTTCGGAATAGCAGCAACAAACGCACTGCGAGTTTTATCATCAAACACTTCGTCGCCACTCACCACTCACCTCCATCACTACATAAGGTGGCATTGTGTTAAGTGTTAAGAAAGCAGACAAACCCATAAATACGCAAAAAGTCTTTTTATCTTTGTTATGGGAAAAGTTACATAATTCTATGATGTTTATAAAAATGCCCCCAATAAGAGTCAACTATTTTATATACAACAATGTTTTATTATTTTGTTCCCACAGATATAAAGACTTTAGGTACCTAATATTAAATGAACTGAATTAAAGAATTTACACCGTTGTACCTCTGACTTTACAAATGGATTGTGAAACGCCTTCCGGCAAAACCTTGGTTAAGTAAATTATTGCTTGTTAAGTGATTTAAAATACAAATTAGATTTTTTGCTAGCAATTATTAAAACAAAATCTTGTATCAAAGTATTGTATTAAAATATCTATCTTTATAATTACTCTTGATAAATCATAAAAGGTTATCTTAAAATAATCCCAGATTCAGATTTCAGAATCTCAATTTTTTTTCAAATTAACATTTTATAACTTTACATAATATTTATTTTACCAAAACCGTTCAAATGTTACAAACTGCAAAAAAGTAAGTCTGTGTACTGAACGCTTACCTACTTTTATAAACCTAAAAGGTGCTTATTACATCATTATATTTCCGACCCCTTTTTAAACGACACCAATTAACTGCCACCTACGGCAGATAAACTTTCATCAGCCACGCGTGAGAAGAAGCACTTAATTATTTAATATTTCCTCTCGAGAATAAAGGCAAAATGCAGGAACCAAAATTCGAAATATGTAAAAGCTAATTAGAGAACTTACCTCTTTTTATTTTAACACGGTCTATGCTATGTGTAGAACGTCATTAGTATTCTCACAACCCCTCGGTTTAAACACAGCGGTTTCCAACCCTAACGCTATTAATTAAAACATTAATTGCTATCTACATTGTAGTTACCGACATTGGTGACCTAAAAAATATTATACGTACCTACTTGGGATAAAAATGTGTAATGAGAAATTATTATAGCATTTTAACGTCGTATCGGTCAAATTACCGGATATAAACTTGCGTTTTGATATTCAGGTTCCAAGAAGTAAGTATTAGCCAAGTAGTGTGAAGGTTAGATTTCCGAACTAATCTATTAAAATCCTAAATAAAACGAGTGTTGGCTAACTTCAATCCCAGTTGATGACAAGGTGCGTTGTTGTACTTACTTACCTAAGTACTAACTTAAAAGAAAGACTGCTAGCTCTTGAGCTAAAAAACCTACACTGTAATATTACGAGAAAATAAACGAGATTGTTCCGATACATCGTATGTCCTTATGTAAATGCTAATTCAAAATTCATAAATTAATTTAAGTGCCACTGATACACCACGTCAATTTGTTTCTATCGGCATTTCGCAAAGGTGCTTTATAATGGAGGAGAAAAAAAGTACGAAAAAAAAACTCAATACAAATTTTTAAAACAGTGTATCCTCGTTTCACCTTTGAGCACCACTGGCTGAAGCATAGCAGCCCGTGCGTGCCTTGCCCGCGCCGCCCTAGCTCAGTGTCTGCAATCAGCGCCGCTACTGTTTATCTGATGCCCATTGATTGCTCACTCACCCGGGTTCCTCTACTCATACTTTATAATGGGCCATGGTATTTAAAGTAGTATACAAGTAAGTAGTATTCACCGTGTAGTGTAAACAAGTTTTTTTTTTTAATTTTCGAATTGGACTATATAAAAAAGTTACGTCCGTAAGTGTATCAGTGATACATACGGATACATTATTTTAAATTTGAATTATTTTTTGAAGAGTTGGTAAAAATGTTTTCTAAGCCTACTGGGAAAACATTGAATTTAAGTTACAGAAGATGTCAGGAAAATATTAGGTATAGTTAAATGTAAAATATTAATTATTGTTTTGTCAACTATTGTACTTGACAAATAAATAGCAAACAACATTTATTATGAAAAATAGTTTTATACCAAATAAGTATTTTACAAAGAGGACTCAAGAGGTGGTTATTATACGCGTCAGTTTCAGCTTTGATTTGTGCCCCAAGAGTAAATAAGTGCTACTTTAATTATAAACATCATTTACTCTAATTAGAGTATTTCCTAAAGGTCGGGGTTGCGAAACTCGAAACGGCACAGCCACTTTACGTCCGGCGTAGTTTTGCGTCGAAACTTGAGGGTTTCTGTTAGTTGCTAGGTAATTATAAAAGCTTAATTTTATCCTGTGTAGTATTCGAAAGAAAATATGTTGTATTAAATTTAAGCATGGAGAAATGATATCTTATACCGTAAAACCGTGTACCGTGCCTTTTTCTCGTTCATTGTTTAAATGATTGAATAAATAAATAACTCTACACACTCATAATCCATAATTTGATTAAATCCATAAGTTGGATTTCTTTCTTTATTGTTATTTTATAGTAAGTTGTTATAAATAAATTATGCAAAACAGTGATTGTAAAGCGGTTTGAAAGTTGGGCTCCCGGAAAAGGAGACCGGAGTTCGTCATGCATGTATGTAGGTAAATACCACTTATTTTCATGAGGACAGAGACAAGAGTACAAGAGTCTAGTAGTTGGACAATTATAGGATGCGATGAGGAGGAATAATTTAAGGCAAAATTATGATAAACTAGAAACGTAGATATAAAAATCCTCTTCCCTTACAAAACTAGTCTGTGAAGTAAAAAATATTTTATTTATTTATTTATTACACTTTATTGTACACCACAGTTACAAATAAAGAAATTATGCTACAATTCACGTAAGTTGTGCACAAAAGGCGATCTTATCGCTCAATAGCGATTTCTTCCAGATAACCTTTGGGGAAATGACAAAGGGAAAGATCAAGAAATGTTGGTAGGGTGTACAGTGCAATAATTGAAGATATCAATATATATATATATATATATAAACATTTATATAAATACATATATATAATATAACACAATATAATACATAATATAATATATAACAACAAATATAATAATAATAATACGATATAATACAATATACACACTAACACATTGCACAAATTTATATATATCTAAATTTGAAACACATCTTACAAGTTAAAAATGATGGAGCAATCACATTAGTTGTTGGAATTGAAATACATTATTTATCTTCGGAAACCCGATTGGGTTTAGTGAAAACAAAATGATATAGAAGCACCCAGGAACTTCCATTTGACAAGCATTTTGCCACTGACTACAGGGTTGATAGATAATTCCATGTTACAGTGTCATATCTCAAAAATTACCCTCCAAAACTCGCTCAAAATGTGAAATTGTGAACCAGATGGAATTTTGATAATTTTTTATGTATCTTTCAAATAGATACATAAAAAATTATCAAAATCGGTTCAAAGTTATGAGATTACACATAAAAATACATTAGAATTATTAACCTCCTCTTTTTTTAAGTTGGTTAAAAATTCATCTTTTATACCCTGAGTATGTAATCGTAAACCAGTAGGTACATACTACTAGCCGTAGCTACATGTCTTTCTATCATACAATAATTGAGACACAATATTAATTACTAAAATTATTGTAAATATCATAAATGCATTGCACGGTGAATCACGTTTTAAAACAATTATATTTAAACCAATTGTTTTTATAAGCAAAAAAAAAAACAGACAACTAAAATATATCTAATACACGGGAATATTGAACGAGTTAAAATTAAAATCCCTATCTTTTGTAAAAGTACCAAAACACCAAAATATAATTGCGTTTGCCGCAGGTAACCTCACTAAAATTTAATTGCAGTCGCTGCAATGTTCTATAATGCCTATTATCTTTATAGCATCTCATTAGGCAATCAGTATGCGCCAATTCGTTTATGCCGATAGGCGAGCAGTTTTGCAATAGTGTTTGTTTCGTAATTAACTGGTGCTATATTATCTATCTATAGGCATTTTCATTTGACGCTATCGCCGTTCTTAATAAAATATAGTTTCAATGTCTTTTTGGGGATTGGATTAGAATTATAAAAGACTAATGCTGAATCCATGTAAAATTTTTGTTTCAGTCTATACCCCATTTTAATCCTGTAGGGAAGCAATGTCCAGCAATCCTCTCTTAGTGATTTCCTACACTCTCCAAGAAACTTGCACTTGGCTGATAAAGACTTAATTTGTTTTTTATGTTTTTTCACTAAAAACCCATAAAAGTTTTCAAAAATAAACATGGTGAGTGTCACAGTTAAGTATGCCAAGAAAAATCTTCTAACAATGGTGTAGATATTACCTTTGCGAAAACCAATAATGTAAGGCATATTAAAAACCTGTTTTCCGATTATCACACCTCTTGAGTTATAAGTTGTTTCAAATGATTTCAATGTCCCCGTACCTGAAATTCATATCTGATCGGGTGAGATATTATATGCAGGTGCTTAAGTAAAGCCAGGATCACACGATGGAGCGATATACTCCGCGGGGTGTATTTATGGGCTCGGAGCAGCCCGGATTGCCAAACTACCCTTTGTAGTGAGGATTCTGGTATACCCGTGCCTTTATAAATGCGTTACTGACTATACGCAACCAAAAGTTATACCTTCCTACTCTAGGTACGTAAGCTGGCAGATATGTCAGATCAGAACGTCATATAAAAGTGAAGCCAGGTAGGTGCCTAGTTAAGGAACAACTATAGATAAAACTTCGTTCCAATTGAGTACAGGAAACTGACGTATTTTTTATGGATAGATAAACACTATTTTTTTCAATCTTTAATTTTTCACGATAGTCAAGTTTCTAAAGGACATTTCGACTGAAAATATAGTCAAATCTCAGCGAAATGGAAATGTAGGTATTAGTTAAACTATTAAATTAAGAATATTTTACCTAAACATGAACTAATCACACCTATGTTAAATTAAATAACAAAAAGATATGGAAAATTTATTGATGTCAACTGGCAAGGCAAACCAAAACAAAATTTTCCCATTAATTAGATTTTCGTTTTAATGAAGGTGTAAAAAAGCATTATCTTACTCTATTTGCGTACTGCGCCGTCGCATAAATCACGCGCGAGACAATGCTAATGCTGCGGAATTAAAAAATACTTTGCCGGAGCCCACTCTGAAATAAAGGACTTAGCGCAATCTTTGCGGCGGTTAATGAATTACTTTTGCTAATTTTTCATCGTGGGACGCACTTTGATACCGTGGAAATTAATGATTAATAAAAAACTGAAATCCACACTGATAGTTATATCTCTTGTGATAGATTTATAAATGACATGGAAACACATACACAATGAGGAGCATAAATTCTTGTCTGTCATTGGAAGTCCCTGCAATCATTCAATTATTAATCATAAGTTTATATAATTTCAAAAAAAATCATAATTTTTTTGATGCCAGAGAAGTATGTTATTTGAATTTTAATTTGTTTAAAGATAGCAAACAAATGTCCATTGCAATAAATGATTTACATTACAATTAGAACATATAAAAAACACAATGAGAACCGACTATTTGTAATTGATATTTTTTGATATTTGTAAATAAAGGTGTTCAGTTTCTCAGTCTTCGTGTCTTAGTAGAGCTCTCTTTTGGTGTCTTAGTTTCAAAAATGTTATCTATTGTTTTACTAGAAGTTAAGGCAAAATAAATTGATCCTTTGAAATTTCTCTATCAGCTAGGCTATTCTGTAAGGGACATCTATGACATCTCGATAGCTGAATCCGCGGTGAGATTTTGATTTTGACGTACATCGCGTTCTGTTAAAATTAAAACCGACGGCAGCGCCAATCAAGCTCGCAATGGAAGTGACACAACTCACCTGAGTGAGCTTCGATATCGAATTTGTTTGTTACAGAATAGCCGTGCTGAACCTTTAAAGAAGATGGTCTGTCTTTTGTCAAAAAGTAGACAATAAATATTATGAGAGGAAACACTGCAAAAGTATACACATACCACATATTATGTCGATTTAGTATTAAGAGAGAATTATTATGATGTTTCTCTGATTATTTCTATTTTGATCTGATGTCAAAAGACGACGTAAAACACTTATAATCATCTCAGAATACAATATTTATTTATTTATTCATGTGATCGCAGAGTACACTGAGGTCGTATGTTTATTTGATTGTTATTTTTAATTAAATACTTAAGTTTGAGTCCATCTCTGCGGGCAGAAGACAACATTATGATGTATGCAGGTCCGCGGCGACCCCCGCCGACGTCTTAATTAATCACCACTGATTAAATGTAAAATACGAGCGCGATAATACCAGCCACTCCGCAAAGTTTAAGTAAGCCTCTTATTTGGAAACCAGTGTTATTGCAATTTTATAAATGAAGACCAAAAGGAATACACTCTGTACTTATCAACGGTGCCAATAGATGTTACTACAACCTTTAATGTGAATTAGCTAGCTAGCTACAACCCACTAATGGCCCACTACTGAGCACGGGTCTCTCCTCATTACTGAGGAGGCCTAGAGCATACTCCACCACGCTGCTCCAATGCGGTTTGATGGAGGGGTATAATATTTTTTTTCATCAAACATTATTTATATTATTGAGGTTACAAAATTTGCGCAGTCGTGATAGCCTATTGTTCCTACACGGGATGTCCGAATTCGAATCCCAGCGTCTACGATGCGTCTTCTGTCAGTGAACAGCGTCAGATACAGCGAATTTTGAATTGCGTTGCAGTCGCATAGCTAATAAATAACGTAGTGTGAGAAGGGCCTAACTAAAGCATTTATTGTTGGTCGCTATAACGGCGAAGGAAAACATTGTGAGGAAACCTGCATGGCGGAGAGTAAGCAAAACTTAAAGGTGTGTGAAGTCTGCTAGTCAGCAATGGGCCAGCATGGTGAACTATGGCCTAAACCTTTTCATTCTAAGAAGATACCGGTGCGCAATAGTGCGCCATGATGGGTTGAGATGATGATGAGATGATGTTGAGTTGATGTCGGAGATGAATAAAAATATTTTTAACTGTATATTTGATTTATTGATAGATCCTCGATTGATTTTAAAATGGTTAAAGTTCACTTGTGTTTACTGTGTAACTATACATATATATTATGTCATGTATGTATTGTAATGGTGTCTAACAAAACTAAATTGTAAACAGTGCTAATAACTATTGATTTTTATTATTTACTAGTAAATGAACAAGAAATTTGAAGTTGTATGAAAGAAACAAAATGTAGACATAAAATGATTAAAAAAACTTCATATTGACAAGTACCAGAGTACGAGACACTCGTATTTGTCGATGTTATGCTGTTCTGAAAATTTAAGAGTGCTGGAATAAACTTAAAAGATGAAAATTGCTTGATTGAAGCTTCAAATTTATTTAAGATTATTTATTATTTATTAACGATATATTTTAAGGTTTTTTAATTTTAAGTTACTGACCAAATTTAGTATTTAATTGTACTCTAGCTGAAGATATGAGAGATGAGGGTATAAGATACTTGACATTGGCAAGTTAGCATTTCCTAACTTCGGGAGTAACATCCCGTGCCGACGTTCGGCTGGAAACTGAGGCATCAGCGAGTGGGCGTGGCGCGCCGGTGGGCGGGGCAAACGCCCATTGCCACTAAACTCCCGCCCACCGCATGAGACCGCCTTGTCTAGAGGAAAAACGAGTGACAGGTGGGTGGGACCTCCCTGAAGTATCGTCGTTATGGACACTTTATCAAGTAATTTGTTAACTTCGATACGAATTTAAAATTTATACCGATCCCTAAATTGCTCGCTGAGCTTTACACTCGGTGACCACCATCCGATCGATTTGCTACAGACTAATAAAATTAATTGCAGATTCTGTCAAAAAAGTTTGTATATTTATTTCTAAGAATAATTCGACCATTATTTAAAATTATGAGTTTTATAACATGAGTTTATTAAATGGCTCCTTGTATTCTAGAATATCATTGGTATGGTCCCACTCGTGGTGTACCCTGGTGATCAATATGAGTTAATATTATCAGATTCCTGTTATCACTTTGTTACATTTATTATGTCCATAAACATTAATCCATAGCTACTGTAGACGCTGATAAGCAGTTAGATTCTCAAACACATTTCTAGACAAGAATTGTGGGTCGGTAAGTCTCGCCAACAGGTCGATGAAATTTCTTTCTATGTCAGAATATCCTTGGTTGACAGTGACCATAGAACACATCTCAGACAATAATTAATGTATACTTAAACACACACACACTTCACACTTCACAACAATATCGACCGACCCAGCAGACTTCGCCGTGCAACTTCTTTAGTTAGGTATACATATCTCAGGTTCTAGACGGTATATTGAGATGAATTACATACGCCTAGGTACACAAATTTTTTAATCAGACCTCTAACAATACGGCTGCGAAAATCATATCAAACATTCAGTACTTTTGCATCATGCCTGGACAAAAATACCGATAGATAAACAAAAATTCTTAAAATAATATTTTTTGCTTCTATCGGACTTGTATATCTTTCATACATTTTTTGTAAAATATCTCTTATGCAGTGGCGGCTGTCCCTTGAGTGCGCTCGTGCGCTGAACCACCACAATTTAATAAATAAAAATTATTAGTATTTTCTTTATAAAAATACATTATTATTTTATATAATCTATTAAATAAAAACGAATTATTATTTTATCTCCTTTAAAATAATGACGAAAGAATTTAAACTCTTAGCTAAAGTGTTAAGATTTACTTTCGCTATAAAGAAAAGTTCTCGTGCGCATCGGCGAGCGCACGGCGTCTGCTAGTACAATTTCTATGGGATACGAGCAAACACGCCTAGCGCGTGAGACAAAAGATAGTTCCATAGTAAATGTACGGAGCGATTAGCGTCATGCCGTGCGGCGCACGAATAATCCGAAGATTACCGAGAGCGCCCGAGGTTTGACGAAATTCGTCCCGGTCCCGGCCGGCGCGGGAACGACCAGCCATATTGGATTGACCTCTCGCGACGTGTTTATTTATTGTTTGTTTACGTCCGTAATAATTAGTATCTAATTATTTTTTATATGTTTTTTATTAATTGAGACAGTGTTTGTGAGTGAAAATGAGCGTAAATATAGACTATATTAAAGACAATAACTAAACTTTTGAAAATAAATAGGTAGGTATCGCGCCGCTACAGTTGGTATTAAATTGGCCGGACCACTAAGGCCTTAGTTAGTCAGTAAAGTGCACCACCAGTTTGACGACCCACCAGCCGCCACTGCTCTTATGACAGACATAAACAAATTAAATTTTTTATTTTAGTAAAAAAGTCCCTATTAATTTTCTTATTTAGCTACAGCGTAGTGCTGGTAATCTATTTAAGGTGGAATTACAAAAAGTTGTGAGATTTTGAAGTGCTTCAAAGGGTTATCAAAGCATAGCGGGGCGGGAGCGTCTCGGGAATGTCTTTGATAAATTGTTGGCACAGACACGCCATCTCGCATACTTCCACTGACATTCCAAGCAGGTATTTAACTGCTTAGAAAATCACCTAAATTATTTGATACTCTTGTACCTAATTACTACATTGTTTAATGCCGTCAAAATACTTTGGCGGCACAGTGATTATTTAGACAATTTGATTAATTAAAATCTTGATTATTTTAAGGATTTTGGGAGCGCAAAAGTCTGATAAGTACGTAAATAATGTTTTACATTTTATTATTGCATAAAATAATCAAAATTGAACTGAAGTAGGTAAGTAAGTAGTAGATGGCGACGAGTGGTAAACAAAATTGTTAGATGACGGACTGACAAACAAAAGAAATGTAAGATGTGAACAATGAAAGTAACAAAGTTTTTATTAATTTAATTTTTTAATATCTACTTCTACGAATAATTTATTTTCTACTTCTACGAACTTCTGTATCCGTATAATATCTATAGGTACGTATAATTATTATATTTAAAGGAGACCGATTATTTTCATCGTCACTTTTCTATGCTTTTCTCATTCTTTAAGTGAATTGAAGATCCATCAATTTTATTTTTTAATTTAATGATTATCTAGTTATTAGAATCAGTGAAACAGGGAATATTTTATTTAAGATATAATAAGTAAGGAAACAAACCTCAACAATTGAAAGGCCATATTCGTTTCGAACTGGCCGGATCTTACGTCACCTCTGATATGGATATTGTCTCATTTTGTCACGTCATAATAAATTTTGTTGTGTCCAAATTACTTACAAATTATGTTGCGTTAATCGAATTTTGCTGGAGTAGGTACAAGTACCTAATTGTTATGGTATAATTGAAATAATTTGAAACTTCTTTAATCGTTTTATTGATCCAGTATCTGGTTTAGATGTAAAATCATGGTAGGTAATTTTACGAGTATAATAAATGAAGGTATCATCTATTACGCGTAGGTATTATGAACTTTAAATATCTTATTAACAAAAATATAATTTGAACCCGAATTTGTGATCAAGTTTATCAACATAGTTTAAAAGAAAGTGATTCTGTAGCAAGGTTAGATCATTATCCCTTACTTTAATGGTCATTGTCCTTTGAAGTTTTGAAGTAAATAAAATTGAAGGGTCTGTTTGCAATTTCAAAATATCAGTGGTTTTTCCAGTGCATTTAGGTATTTACTCGATACTAAAACACAAATAAATGATTTTAAAACTCTCTCTGTCTTTGTCTCTGTCTGTTTGTCCGGATTTTTATTAGACTTTCACTGAGAAATAGAAGAGGTTCTGGAACAACATAGGTATAGGCTAATTTTTATCCCGCAATTCCCTCGATATCTAGGATTCATGTGGGAAGACTTCCTATACACGAACAAAGTCACGGGCCAGCTCGTGTGAATCAATATTTTTTTAATATTTTGGATTATAGCTAAAGTAACATTGTGAAACATTTCATGTAAAGAGATAGAGCCCGGTGACCGGCTGTCCAAAAATACTGGTGCTGAAAAGCTGAGGCATATTTATAACTTGTTACAGAACCCTAAATGTGAATAAAATTGTTAGGAGTAAAAGAGTTGATAGTTTAATGGCATGAAACCGCACAAGACCGGGATCAATGGCGAATTCTCGTATCGGAGGCCAAGATTCACTTCGGATCACTGAGCCAGCGGAGTAAGTAAGTAAAAGAGTTTGCAAAAACGGTTATAAGTTCTAGAAGCGTCTAGCGTTCGAATTTTCATGTACTTTTAACTTATACAAAATTGAAACGGAGGAATTTATCGATCCGCAGGAGGTGGTGAGGAGAGGTGAGGCTTGATGAACTGCTGAGGCGAGGTATACCTAAAGTGGAGAGTTAAGAAAAATGTTGCTTGAGAGGAGAGGAGAGGAGAGGTATGACAAAGAGGGAAGTTTTAGGCTTCAGGTGTGCTACCAAAATATTCCTAGCTAGCGAGGAAGCCATCTTCGAGAATAGATAGAGGATGAATTAAAGCAAAATACATCTTCTTTCGTTTGCGCTTGTCAATTTGATTATTGAATAAAATTATTCGAAAGATGTAGCACCAGTATATTATTTGCCTTTTATAAAATATACATAATAGGACGTGTGATACAAACGAACAACGGGTGTACCTATCCGACGCGACTTTAATTAGGGATCGAAAAGATCATGTTTGCCAAAGGGAAACTGGAGTGGATTACTATTTATAGATCGGGATAAAAAAATTGTTACCCGACTGTCAGTTATGTGCGATTTTATATTAAAATATCAAGAAACTATATTTAAAATTAATCAAGAGATTCATAACTTTCATGATAACGGACAAACGTTAACCAATTTAACATTATTTATTTTAATAATAAGTAAACACAATAGGGTACTTTCGTACTTGTCAGCCATTTTGATGACATAATAATGGTAAAAACAACAGTCGCGTGTATGTATGACCGGCATTCATTCAAGTTGTTATGCACAAAACTGAACTGACAGTTTGGTTGGTTGGGTTTTGTTTTTGCCTTTATGACGTCACACCAATGCTTCTCGTCACATGACATACAGATTAAAAATTTCGAATTTTAATATTATACCTACATATATTAAATTAATTATGTGTCGCTTTATTTTTGCCATTGCACTTGTTTCATTTCTCCGAAAAGCTTAAGCAGTCTTCTTGGAAGCAGCCAGAACTGAGTTTTTTCTTCATATGATAGTACACACATCCGGCTAGCCGTATTCACTCCCATTTTCTTGCTCATGACATCTTCTGCAGCTTTTATCATATTTTATTTCGTCAATTTTATTGAATCTGCAGCCTTTCCTCCTTTTCGTGTTCTAAAATGTGACATTAATAAGTAGTACTTAAAAATCATGTTATTAATATCTAGTGGAGTGCTGTAAGTTTTAAAACTCGGAATCCAGGGACTATGAATGAATCTTCATAAAAAATGTTGGACTGCATTTCAAAATGCACAAATAGAAAAGTTAAAAAAATATATTTTACCGATCTTTTTTTTATTTTTCTTCATTTCTGTTGGTAAGTTTGTGACCCTATAACTTCGTGTTGGGTAAACCGATTTTAATGATTCTTTATTTACTTGAAAGCTGGTACTTTTGGTATAGTCCCATATTTTGAGCGACATTTGACGAGTAGTTTCGCATTAACTTGAATAATGTGTAAGGATGTTTTGTAGTATGTGTTTATGGTTTTTTCCTAATAACTTTTTACTGAGTGTTTAGATTTTTATGATTTCCTTTTTATTAGAAAGCTGGTACTTGCATTGTAGTGTCATATAAAGTTGATCGGCATTTGACCAGTAGTTTTTTAATTATCGTTAATAACTTTTTTGTATGTATGTTACCTCATATCTTGCTATATTTAAAGTTCCGATTTTGATCATTTCTGTTTTAATCAAAAGCTGTGGCTTTAGGTTAAGTCCCGTAAAAATTTGAGTTCCATCAGACTAGTACTTTTTGAGTTACTCTTAATAATGTGTGAGTACTTCGATTTTGATAATTGTTTTTTTCTTCGAAAGCTAGTAGGTACTTGACGTGTGGTCACATATAATTTTCAGCGACATCTGACGTGTAGTTTTTGAGTTGTCTATATTTCTCGATTTTGAAGTCGGTTATTTTTTGTAAAAGGTTATTATATTATTTGAAAGCTGGTACTTGTCAGTGGTCCCGTGTAAATTTGAAATTTATATTTCTACATAAATTTTAATTTTTATCAAATTTCATAGTTTATTTTTCATTGCGGAAAGTACCATATTTGTGGATAATACAAAATCTACTTCTTCCTACCAGTGCTGAAGTGCAGTGGTGGAATTTACATCGTAAAGGTATGTGTTCTTCCTGCTACAAGGTACGTATATATTTATTTTATAATAATTTATTTCTATAAATTAAAATATTAGAAACGTAAACTCACAAAAATTTATGTATACGGTTAGTTTTTTTTTACTTTTTGGGATATCAAGGGCGCCATCTATCTTGTTCGCTAAGCTAACATTCCTTTCTCATGGTACTGAAATCAACATCGGTCCAAAGTCCGTATTGCATGTAAAAATGTTTCTATGAAACATGCGACTGCTACTTACCACACCGCAACATAGTGTTGTACTAAACGAAAGAAAGGTGAGTATTTAACCTGAACGAGAATAGCTTCAGACACTTGCTCTTTGTAACTTTGATGTTCTACATACATCGAGGTGTTTGTGAACAGAGCAACTTTGCTTTTATTTTCGTGATTTACGATCATTGAAATTTCTTTTATTTGTAAATTCAATATCCATTATCCATTGCGACCAACAAAAAAAAACAACGTCCATAACGCTACATTGTAAGATATAGTATTAGTAAGATAAATATAATTAAACCTATTGAAAAATGGGTGAAAAGAGAAAAATTGAGAAAGAGATAAAGCAGTCAAAACTTGTAACTTTTATCTTGTACGTCCTTTACGCGGAGAAAGAATTTTTGCTGAAATTGCAGTTATTTCGTTTCCATCTAATCTAATAAAACCTATTAATTTAAGTTTAATCATAAATCTTTCAACTACGGAAATCGCATCAATGAAAATATTCTTTGTAGTATTTCTGAACAAATGCCAGAAAAGAGAAAAAAGAGACAAAATGGATATTCTTATTTTCGAACTTTGCGACAATTTTCGTTTTTGATGTAGGTACCTATTTTGTTATTTGTTGCAAGAATCAAGTATTTTATACTCATGTTTTATATCGAATTAAAGCAGTTTGTCGATACGCCGTGATTTACCCTTGACCGCCCCTTGACCGCCGATGGTCTCGGTTTTTCACAAACATCTTTAGGCAGAACTTTCTAGAAAATTCTTTTCGTATGTTGTCACACCAAACTCTGATTATTTATTAGTCGAATTTTGAAGACTGAAGCCCCTAGCTATTCTCATATTCCGTTCCTAAATACACTCGGCAATACTAGCTCGAGACCTCGTCGAATACAGAGCCCGGATTGAAACTTTGCCATCTTTAAAAGATATCCTTAAAATTGTTTATTCAAAAACAGTTTTACCCTTGTTTTTCTATGACCGTTTGCAACACACATGACCCTTTTCATTTGAAGTAAATTCTAAACTATATTTTCACAGTTCCAAATGTAAATACACTCGAGTAATCTTAAACCTAGCAGGCAGCGAAGACAATAGCTGTAATTTGCACCAAAGAGCTTAGCGGCATCTGTTATCAGTGATTACGCGCCTAATTGTGCGTTAATCAGTCGTCAATTACTGGCGGTGGGTCCGTGACGTCATTATGCAGTCACTTGATCCAATTTGTCACGTCTACTACTGATACATTGTATTATAGATAACTCAGTATTATTTATTATCATAATAATATGTTTAGCTTCAGCTTAGCTCAGCTTCAGAAGTCAGTTATTTAACTCTATTCTATTAGTGAGATTCCCGTTTTCCACAATGTAACAAAGAATAATGCGTTAAATATCACACACATTTGCTCTTACAATTTTATTCGACGACCTATGGACAAAGCGTGTGGACTATTTTGATGATTCTTACGTCATAGCCGATTTGGGTACGTTTTGAACTTATGGGTGAATTTCAATAAGAGAATTTTACTTATCATTTCGGTGGGATCTTTTTGATTCAATGTTATCTACGTATTTCAGTACCTTGGCCCTTTTTGTGACATTGTGGGAGAGTGGACATCAAACAACATCAAAACTTATCACAATATTTAAGGTTTAACAGGTGGTAGGGCCTAGAGCTCACCCGGGGAAGTACCACCGCCCGCCACAGTACTTAGTACCATTCCTACCGTGTAATAATTGTTTTCAGAACAATTGTGTTCCGGATAGGAAGGTGTGGAGCCGGTTACACTTTTTTAGAGGCGACCATCTCAGTCCTCAGGGGTAGCAACGCATCTGTGACCGAATTAGAACGAGACTCATTGAGTCTAGTTCTGGGTCGGTCACAGTTGTCATGGGCGGCAGCGGAAGGTGGTGCTGCATGCTCGTTTGCTATCTTAATTCCATAATAAAAAATATAAAATTTCCACTGAAATTATATTTTTTCTCGATACCACTGAAATGATATATTCACTTTTTTGGCAGGAAACTACAAGACTTTATGGCTGGTGTGTGCGTGCCGAGAGCTTGAGCAGGCTTCATCCGAAGAGAGAAAGGAAAGAGGGGCGCAACAACGCAATGTTGTGACGGAGCTATTCTCGTAAAACTTACTCTCTTCTAAACGCATACCAAACTTTTTTCCAGACAAAAGTTGACTACAATCACTACTGTACTGTATGTATGTTAAAAAAAAATAAACAAACAAAAAATTTTTACTTGACAGACTATAAAATGCTGTATTTGCAGGGGAAGTCACTTGATGATTGGAATTAGGTTCTGGACAGGTCACCACGATGATAAAATTATATGTAGACATTTTTTGTGGGAAATGCAAATTGCTACCTAGTTACTTGCAAATTACTAGTAGTAGTACTTTATATATTTTTTCTGATAGTAAAATAAGTAAGTACCTACTTAGAGAAGTATAAAATCAAAAAATATATAAAGTCAAAAACCAGCACATTGCACAACCGTCTGAGAATGGTGCATTTTGGTTAGCGTGTACTTTTTTGCTTAGACAATCCACCCATAAATTGTCATAAACTTCACTTAACATAACATTCACGTAACATAGTAGTATCTGTTTTAATTCAATAAGTGAGTTCGTTTGAATAAATATAATAAATAATAGTTACTTTAGTGTGTGAGTTTAAAATATAACGCCTTATCATTTCCGAATCTGATAGTATCTACTAAGAGACTTATTTACTGAAACGAAGCGAGAGCAGCTTAACTAGTCTATAATATATTTGAATTCGAAATACTATTAGATATTAAAAATATCATACACAACAACGACATACTCGTACATAACAATGCCCCGTAGAGATTCGCTCTGGTATCTGCTGTCAGAGATAATGCATCCTATTGACTAATTGTACGGTAATCAGTCATCAAATTACTAGCCCGCCTGCGTGACATCAATGAGCTAGTAACGTTCTATGATGCTGACTTCACGTGACATGACTTACGAGTCGTATTGTCACTGCTGGACACCGAATGATTTTTTTATTGAAAATGGAACAAAATTAAAAAAAATACTTTTTCATTTCAAATTAGCATTGTGTACCACTTTCATCTGAACCAAACAAAAAATCGATCCTTTTAATAAACATCGTAGGTAAGAGGCTAGAGTTCACCCGGGGAAGGACCATCTTCCGCCTTCGGTTCGGACTTCTGACTATTTCTATCATGCAATTATTGTTCATACAATATTTGTTATCGGGATAGAAAAATGTGGAGCTAGTTATTTTTTTTCACGGGCGTTAGTCCTCAAAAGATGAAAACGCATCAGTGAAAGAGAAATACTTTTACTAACACTACTTATTACTAACTGGAATATTACTACCAACTACTAACAGGAACTAGGTACTACCGATATCAAAGGCGACAACGGAAGATGGTGGTGGGTGAATTTATAAAAAAGATGATAAAATTAGGAAAAACAAAATTTATAACGACTGTTAAGAATTAATTTCAACTCGTGTATCAAAAACAGGTTCAATTTGTATGAGGTTTAGTTTTAGCCAGGCTAGGGCGATTTACACAATGCAATATTCAGACAAAGACTTATAATTAACAAATTATATAAATAGTACCTACACGAACCCCTAACTAGAATGTAGCGTCGGACCAATAAATTATAATAATTAGTTAGCCAGGTGTTTTATTTAATTGTCTAACGCGGCATAAAGCGTTCTCATTAGTAAGTATCGGATATCACGTATCGACCGGTGAGTGCACAATCACAGTCGCTAATGACAGTCATGTGACGGGACTTCCAATTACTGACATGCACTAATGAATTAGGACATCGGATTCGCTTTGGTAACATTACTATAAGGCACTTCTCACATTACGCTATTCATTAGAAACGTATCTCATGAATTATAGCGTTGTGTGAGAAGTGCCTTATAGTTAAGTAGGTACTGAAGAAGCGGTATTGATGAGAAGCTGTGATGGGTTGATATTTCGGGTTTTCAATTGCCTATAATTGATGAATGGTTTCATGCAAAGCCAGTAAAGCAGCGTTTTGGAAACCGAAAATCTATTTTAGAATTCCTTGTGATATCTATACTCTATACGCGCATATTGAAATAAGGGGGAACAAACTTATCTCTTCACATGTAAGTATATAGACGTTACACAAATAAAGTAAAAGTCAGATCTACACTAGACTTGAAAGATACGCAATCCTGTACACGTCAAATGACAGTATTTGCAGTTCAACAAGACACACAAACATCTGGCGCGACTCGATATAATATGATAATGAGCGATCAATGCGCAATCACACTGCGCTAATGACTGCCGGGTGACAGCATAGGGTGACAGCGTGGGGTGACGCGGGTGACGCGGGTGAAGCTAATGAATTAGTCCGGCCCACGGTACTTACAGGATTGTATTTCCATATAACCCCATTTCATAAATTGTTTGAGCACCTATCAAGTTGTGATGATAAATGCTTTTGAATTTTTTCATTGATCAAGTAATAGATGGAAGCATCTCATCTGACTACAAAAACATTTTAAATATTTAATCTTACATCATCCAGCTTTCTTACATTTTTTTATCCAACCAAAATATTGGCAAGTAGTTTTCCAGATTTCAAAATATGTAAAAATTTTACATAAACGAATACAGCACTTTCCAAATAACAATCGATTAATTAGGCTATCAATACTCACTTATTAATTTAAAAAAAAATAGAACCTGCGCTGAAAGAAAAAGTTAATGCCAGTTCACCGATGCAATAGAATGCGATAGAAAACAAATCCACATCAAAAACGAATACAACCGAATGTGGAGCTCAGTGATACATAGCGCACACATTGTAAAACCCGTCGCAGGTGGGGTCCATGTAGGCATTAATAATGATAAATTTGAGTCATTAATTCGCGGGGATTAGTCTCGGAGGCGAGTGCGCGCCGCCGATAACCAAATATTAACTCAATTAGTGCGGAGACGCGACGGATCGCCATTCAAATGTCTGCTAATCCGCCGCCGGGCCAGCGCCGGTAGAATTAGGAATGGTCACAGAACCCCCGACCATGCTTCAGTGAGCATTATCTTTGTAAGATACGAATAATACGAATGTGTCTTCACTGCATGGCGAAAAACTAAGCGTCTCTCTCCCTCGCATACTTTGTCTGTCTCAATTTGATAATCGCAAAACGTACTGCACGAATATTAAAGTGGTTTATATAAATGGAAAGAGAATACAGAAGGATTTAGTGAATTTGTTAAAAGTCTGGTAACTTTTTGGTGTGGTCATCAATTATGTTCCTAAGAAAATTCATCGTAATCAGACAAGCGGTTTAGATTTTTCATACAAACTTCCATCCCCTATTTCAAGCCTTTAGGGGTTGATATTAGAAATAATTTGGTGAATTTTTAACTTAGAATTTTTTTGTTCAAAAATACTTGTAGGTAATATTTTCTTGAAAAAAGATGGAGTCATTTATAAGATTTCAGGAAGATATTTACAATATAATTGCTTTTTACAAAAAAAATAACCGACTTCAACCTTAATAATTAGAGATAACTCAAAAATTACTCGTCAGATGGCGCTCAATTCAACATGTATGTGTAAAGTTCTCGTCACAACAAATTAATCAAGTCCAAACACTAGATAACTGCAGTAAATCGTTGAGGAGTTCCCACGACTGTCTTTCGGCTTCATCAGATCGACTCCAGACCTTCTTGAAATGGTAGCGCTTTAATGTATTTATGATAACATGAACAAACACACTAGTCTTCCATACAATTTTCGAAAGTTGCCCTCGGTTTCTCCGAGATGCCATCATCAGATCCTGATGATCATTTCAAAAGGACCCCACTGCGCATATCTACTTTACAACAAAAAAAGAATTATCAAAATCGGCCCTTAAACGACGAAAAAATCGCTGAACAAACATAAAAAAAGCATATATACGGTCGAATTGAGAACCTCCTTCTTTTTTGAAGTCGGTTAAAAAGTAGCATATGAGTGACCCTGACTCTTCAACTATTTTAATTGCAAAATTTCATCTAAATTGGGTGGATGGCTTTGATGTTTTAACTTTTAAATGTCTAGATGGAACATCGAATCCGCGCAAACGTGTCAAAAAATTGTGGCCAACTGTTAGCCACAATTTTTATATCATTACGCACACATTACGCACACATAGACAATAAACGAAGGTGAAAAACATCACCTGCACGCACACATGCTTGATAATGTTGCCTTGTTTGTTTGTTTTCATTGTAGGGCGACGCTCAATCTAGATATTTAAAACATCAAAGGTGGATGGTTTAGCTGTGAAAGCGTCGCAGACAGATTTTCACATTTATAATATTAGTATGGATTAGTATTTTACTGGTATTGCAGTAAGTACGAATATTTAAATGACTTAGCGAAATGCCTAAACTAACCTACTTGACCTAGGCGTACAAATGATTGCAAGCCAGAAAGCCAGAAACAAAAGAGAGTATCGTAAAATTATTTTGAGTTGTATTGGATCTGAACCGATGGGATATTTAGGGATTATAAAATAAGGGCTTTTAAAATAAGTAGGTACTTACACGATTTTGATACATATTTCTAAAGCGAAGGCGTCCATATTGCATTACAAAATAACAATAATTCTGCCAATAAAATAACCACAATGAGAGTGGTAAACTAATTCAAATTAATTAATACTCGTAGTAGTCGACGATAATGACAAATGCATTGTTAGCAATGACGGATTACCGAGATGAGATGGCGGCCCGATTCTGAACAACAGTTACAAATATATTAATATCGCCATTATTATCCCTTGCGGCATTATTTAATTACTAACTGATGCCCACGATTTGTGCTCCGTTGTTCATTAAATTGAAAATACATTTTATAATACAGTATGATGAAATTATTACCTATGCTGCACACCACACATACCTACAATAAAATTGAAGCAATAAACTACTTGCATCATCTAAACAACTCATAACATTCTTGATCTTCTTGACAACTAGCGTTTCAAGTTTTACGTTGTTGTACACAGCACACGCCATTATTTTTTATGCGATTTTTGCATTTAATTAAATTGCCTCTGCATTTGCAAGCTAATATGAGTGCAGCGCGTAAAGGTGTGTTGATCGTACCTAGTCTACAGAGGCGAAAAATATTGAGACAACAAAACTTGTATGCAATAATCGCAAACAATATTCTGTGTGTAAACAATTCCATACAATTGTTGAATGGCAATTATTGCACGTTCTTAATTGCATTCAATTATTGCTCTTGTAAGTGCAAGAAAATGGCATCATTTAAATGAGCCCTTTAAAGTGCCCCAGAATCCACAAAGCGACTAAAGGTGCGTCCATCCACTCCACTATAATGTGAGTTATTAGAAGTAGTTATTGGCCAAGAAAATTGAGTAGAAAATAAAAAAATACGATTACATGAATTTTCATTTTAGACTAACTTTAAGTAAGTCATTAAAAATAATGGTCAAAATATGATACCTAACTTGTTATGGAGAAATTGAAGGACAAACATGCATACATACACCAAAAAATTTTTTATGTATTAAAACGCTCAACAAAATTTTAACATTATGAGTTTTTAACCGACTTAAAAAAAGAAGGAGGTTCTCAATTTGTTTGTTCAGTGCTTTTTTCGTCGTTTATGGGCTATTTTAATGATTCTTTTTTTGGTTGAAAGTAGATATTCCAAGAGTGGTCCGCTGATAAGGACACCAGGATCTGACGATGGCATCTCAGAGTAATCGAGGGGAACTTTTGCAATTTGCAGGGGCGACTAGTGTGTTTTAATGTTTTCATTAAGTATATTAAAGCACTACAATTTCATGAAGGTCTGGAGTCGATCTGATGAAGCCGAAAAACGAGGGAACTTCTCAACGATTCAAAACAGTTAGGTATATTATCTATGTTTAGGCTTGATTAAATTGTAGTGACGAGAATTGAGCACCATCTGTCTAGTAGTTTTTGAGTTATCTTTGATTGTCGATGTTGAAATGTTTTTTTAAAAAGCAGTTATTTACAAATCCAATAATATTTCAATCTTTAAACGGTTAAAGACACATTATAATTATTATTTCTTTTTGTAGACACAACAAATTCCATCTTTAAAATTATTATTATTAGATTGTTCATCGACTAATTTAATTTGGATGACTGTAATTAGTTTAAACGTAACTAGATAAGTGATCCATGTACATTAGAATTAAGCTGTTGTTCAAATTCAAATTCAAATCTTTATACATGACACATAACGACGTTTTAGAAATTGTTACGAACATAATCAGCTTAATTTGATAATGATCAGAATATGACCATCAAATATACAGCTGACAAGACAAGAATTGGCCTGCTTAGCGATATGACGAGGTAACATCAATCACCATTACACTAATTAGTTCAGTTAAAAACATACGTATAATACACGGCAACTAAATACAATTGGATAGACACTGATTTCCTTTTGCGTAGATCTGGTCACTTTATCCTATACCTAAGTTTAAAGATACGTAGTATTTATAGGTATCATCGCATAGTACATTACATATTTTAAAGCAATTAAAAATCTTAAGTACCCATTTAACAAATCGTCTTACTTAAATAGCAATCATCTATTTAAGTAGGTATGCTGGTAGAATAAAGTTCGTTTATTTTCCCTTCATTCATTATATTGGCTTTTGATCTGGATAATATAAATTATACCAAATATAAGACATTTAAACCTGCCCGCTACGAAACAAAAGCAATTTTGTCTCCATGTTTGCACTCTCGAGTTATAAATCCTTCGAAATTGTTCCGGTTCAACAGCTTTTCTTCGTAAAACAAACGCACCGACCGAAAGCAAACTTAATCCAATCCGAGAATGAAACGAAGTAAGACGTCGGTTCAAACAAATTATTTGACATAATGTCGTTAATTAGAAACCCTCCTTTGTAGGGTAGGGTAGGGTAATTAGGTTCGGATGCTCTGAATGGGCCCTTTTTCTCCTCGTTACGGCTGAAACAAAGGGGCAAAGAAGTAAACAGACGGTATTCAACTAAGAATTTGCATTAGTTGACAATGAAAAGAAAGCTCGCTGTCGACAACGGTAATACAGTTTTACAGTTTGATTAGGTTGCTGAATAAACGTTTGGTTAACTCAAAAATAGTTTGCAACTTTAATTATAACTGAATAAATAATAGGGAAGCACGCTTGCCTCAACGGATGGTGATTGATCGAGTTAGAAACACTGCAACGACGGACTAGATAGGGATTTGGATGGGTGGTAAAATGTCAAGAGCACTTCCGTGCCCTAGCAAGCACGTTTTCAAGGGCAATGTACTCCATACTTCCTTGGATTCAAGTCAACCGCCTCACTTCGTGGGGCACCCTGCTGAATAACGGACGAGGTTATGACGGTCCCATGTGTTGAAGACGATGGGCTTTTATCCATTTTTCCTCACCACTGATGAGCCTCTCTTCTGACTGAGGAGGTCTCCTTACTTTGAAGGGCACGTACAGCCGTTGCTCCCAGTTATTATCATTAGTATATATTATGTACTGTCGAAGCAAGTACAATTTACGATACTATTATAATTTACGATTTTGCGTGTCATCCTTGTGCAGAATAATTATCGCATAATTAATATTATCACATACCTAATTAATTATTGCTATTCCATCTGAGGCTTTCGGTGGTAAAATAACTTTCAATGGGTTCTAGAGTTGGCCACTAACTCTGCGACATTGTGCATTATAGCAGCGTCGTGAATTATGCTCTAGGGCGTCTAGACCTTCACAGTAGTAATGACAGATTGAAGTTCTAAATTCCAATTGCATAAAAAAGTTTTTGTTGTGCTTAAATTAGGGACAGATTAACTTAAGTTGATCGCACGAGCAATCCGCGAGGTTACAAGACGTCCCCTCTCTCAATGGTGCTGCTATTGTTCCGGTTGATTTGATCCTGTATCTTTCTATGGCCATCATAACAACTGGTTGTAGCGGGTTGTAGCACATGATAATTTGATGCTACCTAGAAATTGTTGACATTTTCCATTCTTTCTTTGACAACTTCATATTTCAATGTGGAAGCTAGATGATTTTGGATTTTTGACCGAAATTTTATTATTTTGAGTCTTGGTTTCTGTCGGTCGCAGTGGTCATGAGCGAGGCATGTGATGTATTGTATGCTCCATAGAAAAAAAACTAAAATAGATTGCTTAGATTGCCATATAATCTTTTATGTTTTTTATAGTCAGTGCGTTTTTATTTCACATATTTAGCGGATATTTGACGCTTTTGGAAATACGTAAGGCGGTTACAGGGTATTTGTTTTGGAATACAAGATAACAAAATATTGCTGAAATATCTCTAGTAAAATCTTATTTATTACGACCATTCGCATGTGATAAGCAGCTAAACAAACATCTATTTTTTTAAATTATCACTATCACTCTAAAGACGTAGAAAATAACGATGTCCCTTTCATCAGTGTCAGTTAGCTGCATACTATCTAATTAGAACGTCGTGTCTCAAAATATACCTACTATGAGAGCATCTATACGAGTCAACTGTAGCGGCCTTTCGCGTCATGTACACTCTTTTACTAACAATTTCAACAAACAACAACTTGCTCCTAATATTGTGTTTGCGATTCCTTCACGAATCTCTTTTGAGTCGACTACAATTGTTCAAAATAAACTTGTTTCAAAACCACGTTAAATGCGCCCGAATTTCAGATAATTAACTCAGATTACGGTCTCTCCGCACATAATTCGCCTTTGTTGCAGAAATCTCGAGAACATTTAACGGAACACACAATTTGAATAGTATAATAGGAGTTTTCATTCATACTTCACTGAGGATTACACTCATTACAAAATATTTAGGCGTGTGGAACGCATAAAATGTTTGTTGCCCGGCAAAAGAGCACTTGAAATTTTTTGAATGTGTATTTATTCTAATATAAGGTACTTACGATCTCTCAACGCTTCGGCCAAAAATCCTCCTGTTTAATCTTGTGTCATAAACTATTTATTTACATTTACACCTTATGTATTTACGCCTTTCTTGCAAAACGCACTAAGCATTATTGAAGATCGCATGAATATATTATTACAATTACGTGTAGACTTTGAATTTATAAGTTTATTATATGTATTACAACTACCCTACTTACGCACTGTACATTTGTAACAGCATAGGATATATTAATTAGCATATAACCTTATTAACAATAATAGATTACCGACAATAATTACTTAAGCATGGATTCAAATTGATAGCTTATCGCCCGATCGTAATATCTAGATCTCGTACTAAACCCTAATGCTTCGATTAATGCTGTGTATTCTGTCGGTTAGGAATACTTAATGATATACGGTTTACCCGTAAAGAAAAGAGGAGCACTACCAAAGGTGTTTTCCCGTAACTAGTCGACAAAGAAGCAGTCACCAGATTGAATATGTTTACAAACGTCCATGGACACCAATAACAATGGACACCAAATCACAACAACGGCATCGCCATCACTAATATTAAAACTCTTCCGTTACTGTGTTACTTACAGACAACGCACAACTGAAACTACTGAACGCAAGAAGCTGAAATATCTCATATAATAATGTTCCCTGGAGGTTTCATGGAAGCATCAAGAGATTTTTGAAAATTCCTTCCCTAAAGAGATGAAAAGGGAAATAAACTGAAAAAAATCTACCCGGACGAAGCTGTGGGTGAGCTAGTAACTATTTCAATAAACGCTAATACACTTGTACCCTCATACTAGGTTTCCCTGTGTCGCGAATGGTATGACCAACATCACATATCGCAATCACCCTCACCATCTCAACACCTGTTTGTTATCTAAGAACAAAGTCATAATATGTCACATAAGTGTCTGCCTCGGGAATTGAACTCGGGCGCAATCGCTTCGGAGCCCAGACTACTCCTGACTAAGCTATGATGTCCCATGTCACACTGCCAATAGCAGAGATCGAACAACGGAGACCCACACTGTGACCGAAACATGATTGAAACATTTCATAGGTAGTCAATAATTTTAGAAGATGGGTGGCAGTTAGACAGCTGGACAGAATACCTTATCACCCATGACAGAATCCAGCGTCCTTCAACATGAGTAATCGCTCATAGCGAATCACACATATCAGGAGAATAATAATAATTATTATAAGATGTATCACAGAAACATACCAGCATTATTATAGCAACAATTTTCACATAACAAATAGGTACTCCAGACGCGGTATTAAAGCAAAAGTATATTACGCTCCAATTTATTCGTCGGATATTAAATGTTGTGAAAACAATAGTTCAACCACCGTGAAAAAATCCAATATCGGGTAACTTAAAGCCCATGCAAATTCGGAAAAATCTATTATAATCTGCATCGCACACTGCTGGACGCTCTTTTCATTCGATGCCTTTTGTTGGCGGATTCAATTAAGTTTACATCGGCGCCGAGGTCAGTTAATAAAAACCGAAGCCTACAAAAATTGGCGCGTAAATCAAATTGAATAAAGCGCGGCACAATAGTGCGGGACAGGCCATCGGAAAATGACGCCGTCAAACAATGACTGCCGCGAAGCGCACCAATCAACTCTATATTACGGCTCTGCGCTTCTCCAACGGCTATAAACATGTTTTTATTGCACATTCCTTGGAATTAATAAACTTTCAGATGAAAATAAATCCAATGCGTGTTTTGTGCTACGTGGCACATTCGAATTATGGTTCGATAAATTGAACCATACGGCTTTGTTAATAACATTAAAAAACCATTGTTGTACGGCAATTTTATTTATTAACTAATACTTTATGTAAGTACAATATGTAATATTTAAAACTGATACTTACCTATATAAAAAGTAATTAAAAATATTTTATACATAGGCACTACGTACTTGCATCTACATATGTATAAGAAATCTCTCTCTGCGTCTGTTTGTTATTAAAATATAAGTAGAAGGTTATATAACAAAATTGTAAGTACCTAATTAAATAATGTAGCAAATAAAAATAGGCAAAATTTATTGAGTAACAATTGTTTTGTATTGATACTTATTTCATCGATGCTTATATTTCAAAATCATTAAGGACCAACATCAAAAAATACAACTTACATAGAGATAGGTAATAGAGATTTTATTTAGCAAAACTACTAACCTAACTTATCCTAAGAACATAATAAAAACATTAAAAAGTATATTATTTTGTAGACCGTTTGTAATGAAAGTAATAAATACCCGTCGTCAAAATTGATAATTAGAGATTACTCAAAACTACTTATCAGGTGTCGCTCAATAGACGGAAACGGACGACAAACACCACCCAAGTAACAAAGTTCTCCTGTATACAGGCTCACAGCACTAGTACGTCTCTCTTAGTGGTTCCAGGATATACTACCAAGCTTATAACAGGTTACACAGAGTTCTTTTGGTTTTATAGTACATCTATTCTTATAAGTTGACTTATAGTCGTGTATAGAACAAAATTATAGGCGCAGTAAAGGCTAAGATTAACTATAAAAGTGTTGCATAGGTGTAAATACACTTGAGAAAACTTGCTCCAGTATGTAACACTTATAATCGGCTACAAGAAGTAATTATAAATCCGCTATTAGTGTCATACGCCAGTAATAGTAATTTACAGAACTAAATACACTTAGAACCGTTTGCATTTGTTACTAGACCTTATAGGGGTGTATAAGTCAACTTTATGTGCCAATTATAAGTAAATAAGTTCTACAGTGGTTTCTTTTAGGAGTAAGTGTACTTGGTATTATTGTGGACTCTCGAATGCTGTTATAGTCTTCATTTCTGTATAAAGGTTTCTTGTAAAACTATTAGTGTCTATAGATATCTTAGTGAAGTCCATATAAGAACACATTTGTATGTGGAACCCTAATGCGTCACAATATGGCGCGACAATGCTGTTAGGATTAATATTATTTTTAAACACAACTTAGTAAATATGCTGTGTTCAAAAGGCGAACAAAAATTGAGATGTAAAACACTATATACTTCACCGAAAATACTTACGCGTTCGCCGTGCAAACATGTATGCACTTATAAATATTACGTGCGAAATACTTGTTAATACATATAATATAAAATAGATGAACTTATTTTTTATTATTTTATTTTCCTCCATAATCGAACAACACAACAACAATTCAGACATGTTTGAAGTAGCTAGTAATAGATGCGCGGAGTATGTTACACGCCTACCTGGTTCTATTAGATGCTTATAGCTGGCTTCGCGGGAGCAGATAGTTCTGCGTAGTCCAAATATGAGTATATTATTGGTCTAAGTGGTGCTCGCCAATTATACTATGAGTGTTTTATTAGCAAAAGTACGCGTATAAAATGGGCCCTTTTCCGTGGTTATAAACGTTTACTAGCCTGTTATAGACTTGGCCCCGGAACCACTACAAGACCACATTTTGTTACTTGGGCACCTACCTATCGAATAATGTGTGAACGCTAAAAATTTGTATTGATAATATTGATTGGTATAGAACCCAGTGATGCTTGTGCTGCTAAATGATTAACGAAAAGTTATCCTCACTCTTTGTAAGTACTGCCACAATGATTCCAGAATGCCTTTACAATATGAAACCTCACACGAAATGCCGATTCAATTTTAACTAGAATTAATTGAGTTTTAATTAGGTAATTAAAAACTGATAAAATCGCCTGTTAGGTTTCATATTCAATTAGATAATTTAAATAAGTGATTTCACATTACAAAAAATTACATAAGTCAGTAATCGACTTATCATAATAGATAATTAATTAATGCTTAAGTGTTGGAAATATTATGCCTAAAAATATTCGGTTCCAATATTAAATTACTTCATGAATATTTAATTTTCACATTGTCTAATTACGCGTAGGTACATCAACACAAATTGGTAATTTAAACTTAATTAATGTCATTATATTAATTACGCTAAAGCTATAACTACTTACTCATACGACCGATAATTTAATTAATGATGGGATTAATTTATTGATATAACATAATTAATTTAATAGTACCCTTTGACGGACTCATTAAATTTTCTCTATGCATAAAAAACATTTATTATGTTATTATTGATTGATTCTGTAATCGACAACGAATCGATAAAAAAAATATTGAAAATTCCTCTTCGAAAGGAGTAATTAGAACTTTGGCAGAAAAATCCAGAAAAAGTCCTGTGTTTTATTTCGTATTTCGTGTCGTTTGTAAAATCGTAATAAAGGTAGCAAACAAGGACACAGCACCTAAATAAACCTTATTACTAATTACGTTATTAAGTAAATACTACGTTCCATCAATACGCAATACTGCCAATCCGCATTTGAGCAACTTACTCTAGGCCTGCCCAGTCAGGAGAGATCCTCGCTCATTGCAGGCCGTAGTAACGGATTTCAGCCCAACCAGCTGTATGTAAGAAAAATAAATATAGATCTAGCGTATTTCATAAAAAATGCAATACTGACATATTATGCACAAAGTAGATTGGAAGACTGCATAATCGTAACGAAGCACGCAAACACCACTGGGCCCGAGGATGACATTAAGAATTCCCGGCCACCTTTCCACGTCTCCGAATTAATCGCCCGAGAGCCGCTGTCTATTAAAGTTTGTTCGGAAGTTGCTTAACGGCCCTGGCTCCCTTAAAACTGTGCAGATAATGTTAAACATTCATTTAAGTACCAACTCCTTCTAACTTCTAAATCGTCATATAAATCTTCTAATTCTTCAACCGTTTAATATTCATATCACCTTCGCGACGACGCGGAGCGAGAACCTACTTTTGAGTCGGGAACTTTCGAACTTTCCTAAATAGATTTGCACGTAATGCTGTGAATTTCAGATAACGCCTATTTATTATAAAATCATGATGTTATAAAATCATTGCCCTTTTAATGTCATTGTTAACGGGACCTTTTGTGAAGTTTATAATAACAAAATTGTATACTACCGGTAAATATTTTTTGAAGAATTAAATGTACAAGAGTTTCCCGTTGGAAGTATTCTCGAGGATATTTTTTTACATACATAATTAGATTTCAAGCGATTACTATACAAGCTGTCTTAACCGTGACTGTCGCTCATGCACACTTCTTATACCTACCAATGACTTTGCCAATACGTTGCCCAAGAAAAAAGAAAGTTTTAAAATTTTTAATACATAGGGGCATCCTTTGAAGTAAGTAAATTATCTGTGCCGGTATGTCCCATTTTTCATTATGAATAATCTACTTTAAGTAATTAAAAAGTTTGAAAAATGGGTACTACTTTCTTTATCTAGAAAACTTTTTTCAAGTTCGGCTTGATTTAATATAGTTAATAATGTAATAAAGGAAAGATATTTAAAAATATAAAGAAGTAAGAAATTACAATAATCTTACACCCCAATACTTGACTCTAACCCCAAAATTATTCGAAAAATCAAAGCGGTTCAATAAAGTAAGTGATAAGAATACATTTAGGGAGGACATGCCGCATTATCTTAACTGCCGGAAGTAACTCAGGTTTGTTGTCGATCGCCAATAAAACTTGGTAACGATTTTGGATTGGTTGATCACGATTTGGGTATTTACAACGTTGTTGCACCTTTGTTACCCTCTTTCCTTACTTACCTTCGTTACCTTTTGAGAAATGTAGGATTACTCAAATTACTTCGTAAACTGGGCAGACTTTGTAATATGGCATAACATTGTAGGTATATTTTATTTTTAAAGCCTTGAAATTCTAAAAAATAATAAAGTTTAGCTTTAAAAACTTAGTAAGTATTATACATAAAAAAACTTCCTGCCGAAAACATGTCCTAGTTTTTATTAAGTATACATAGGTGAAGATTCTTAAAAATTAACCTTTAGGTGAAAATTTGAAACACAATGTTTTAGAAAAGTATATTCGTTAGAAAAGCATTTATATTTTTCTTTCTAACACGGAATAGATTTAGCGATGCCGCAAACTACGTGAAAATCATTTTAGAATAAGTGAACTAAGGCTACTCAGAGGAAGTGTAAAGCAATTGCGGGGAGCCGCCAAAACACGTAGCTCGTTCATTCGGGTAGTTACGGTCTCGCCAATGTACGGAGACTCCTACAATCCATGCTTCGTTGTTGTAATTGCAGAAATATGAGAGTTCTTGGTAAACTGGACGTGTAATAACCGTCTGAGCAAGTCGTTCCGACGACGCCGCATCAGCGGTTCGGGACGATCTTTCCGCTCATTTGTGGACGATATCGTATTGTTATTGTTCTAACTCTTTTCACATTGCCCTGAAACTTTGCGGGAAGATTCATGCACTTGCTAGTCGTTTGTAAGATTATTTGCTATTTTATTGTGTTGTTTATTTAACTTTGTTCTCACTTTTCAAATTCTACTTATGTCCTCTCCATTTCAATATCTATGATGTAAAGTACTTTTGTTTCTATAGATATTAACTATACTGTACGTTTTAAAATTAGCAATATGAAAAACATTTAGGTAATATGATTTACGAGATTTAATTTATTTTGCGTAGTACAAAATAAATCACGTTAAATATATTTTAATCGCTACTAGAAGACAAGTTATCTATGTTAAAAAATGTAATATATAATCAGTATTTAATTTTAGTATTTCGTGGCCGATTTTACAAGGAGTATTATACTATACTCGTCGTACCTAAGCTAACCAGGTGGGCGCAAAACCCTACCACCATGATTGTGCATCGGGACAAAATTGAGTGATATTTGTATCATCGGTCTATCAACCTTGGAAAGACCTGAAGAAGAATTTTCCTCGGGCGTAACGATGTGCATAGCTTCAGAGATAGTTATAAAACCATTTGATCTTCATGTGAAAAGTTTACATTAGTACATACATTTAAAACAAAAGGTTTTTATGTAGCGATGATACCCATCCAAGTCATATTCCCGTTGCGTTGCACTGTGAAATAAACGGGACATTTTATAATCTTAGCATATTTTTCAAAAGTCGACGGCGCTCCGAGCGTATTAATACGCGCTCTTAAACACCCCTTACATGAATAATTAGATGTTTCCCGAGTTTATCCGCCTTATCTCTAAAACACGCGTTTGAAATTTGCAAACTCATTCTTTTCGCCTTATTGAGGATAATACATCTTAGCTCGGATGCGATTCTGATTAATGCCTTCGAGTAGAGTCGGCGCAACTTTGTCATAGATAGCGGAGAAAAATAAAGGGACGTGACTCGGCTAATTCGCTTTTTACGACGACAAGGTGAGAGAATGATGGCACTTTTTATTAGACTAAGACATTTTTGAACATCAGGAAGGTTCGTTTAATTTTTATCTCGCCTTCTTGTTCCTCTGGTTGCCATTCAGATATTTAAAACCAAATTGATATTCCGCTTTCGAAAGTCAGTTGTCAGAACTCAAATGCCAAAAAGCTTTGGCCAAAAAGGCTTGATGAATTTGATGATTTGTTTCCATCAGCTAATTGAATAATGGAAATTAAAAATATGAGAAATATTCTATTTTGTGGCTTGTACTTTGGTAAGATATTTGGGTTTTTAATAAATTTATAGCATTTATTTTACTTACATAAGGCATTGTATAGATTTTTTCTTTAATTTTATTTTTAGTTCTGTCATTGAAAGGTGTAGTTTGTGAGAGGGAATATGAAATTAAACGAGGAATTTACCCGTACATGGTAAGCTTTTCTAAGATTATTTATTATTCGTTACGTATTTAAATAAACCTTCACTAATATGAATATGGAAAACTTTTCTTCCTGTATCACAAGGATGTCACTGAAGTTGAGAAAGAACTAGGATTTCTTAGTTTCACCAGTTTTTGGACGCCTTTTCTATTGTCATTTGTGAAATTTAATGGTGAATTTTGTAAAATACATATTAATAGGTATTGTAAATGAAAGAGTAACCTTTATTTCTTGGAAATTGCTACTAAGATAGTTTGAGACATTGTGTAGATAGAATAGTACATTTATCTTTCGTTGTGTTGTAGTTATGTATAAATGTATAGTACTTCATACTCGTACATTTTATATACTTAGTTTTAATTCCATATTAATTTTGGTCACCAGGCTGTTGTATACTATCCAGATGTAACGATAGTGGGACCTTCAGGAGATAGATTTAGTCGCAGTGCTGTAGTAATTCGCCCAGATTGGCTTATCTCTTCATCCCTGGAAACCAACGACACCCAGCTAGCATTCCCACTCAAGACACTGATGGCAAGAGTCGGAGCTGTTATTATTGACTCTAATTTTACAGTTAATGAAGACGAAGGAGAACAAGACCGAGAGGTGATTATTGTAAAGATTTAACATTGTAAGAATATCTTGCCACGACTTATTTTGCAAATACGGGTTAAAGTATCAACTTTACGGCTACCTTTAAACTTCGTAAGGATCAATTGCGTATCATAATATAAAAAATGTTAACTTTTATTGTGTGTTTTGTAAGATTCTTAGCTTACTTGTGAATAAAAACTTGTAAATAAAATCAATACATTCTTTAAAATACTGCGTAACCCTTATTTTTCTCGTAGATTATTCAGATCGTCAGACCAACAAATTTCACTGTCAGCCGTTGGTGGGAAAACGACATAACGCTACTCAAGACCCTAATGCCGTTTATGATGACACCGACAGTAAAATCAACCACACTAGCTGGAAAAACCAATTCCATGGAAAAAACTTGTTACATTCTTGTCTTTGCCGTAAGTTTTACTCTCCACATAAGGCCTTAACATAAGTTTTTGCCGCTGTAAAATTTGAAAATATTGATTTTTACAGAAAAAATATCGAAACGCAACCGACGACAAATTGTTGATGCAATTAGCTGTAGAGCTGCTGCCGCCGTCTAAAGAAAACTGTGGCATACACTTCCGTAATGAAACAATGATTTGTGCTAGTAACAGCGAAGAAAACAAAAATATTGTTTACGAACCCGATTTTTGCCACGTAAGTTAATTATGCTTTAAGATAAATTTTTAAGCCCTACTTACGTTACAAATAATAAAACAATGATTCATCTATTCTATTATTTACTTCATAGAACAACGGAGGTGGACCCTTGGTATGCGAAGGTGATGTCATTGGCTTACAAACTTACATCGACAAGAGTTGCAAACAACCATACTTGTATCAATTTTTGTCAGCTTGGGACGACTTTATTACGTGTGGCGTTGATGATCAATATCGAAAACCACAATATGCCAATATTTGTACTAGTATCGATAAAGATGATGATGTTACTTTTGGGACAAATGTAATAATTACGATGCCAACTGCTGAAACGACAAGAGATGCCACCATAGATCAATCCGCTGAAGAGTCTAATGATGAAGATCGTTTAATGTTATCTGATCCTACACCACAAAAAGTTATGACAACAAATGAAGCACCTTCACCTACCACATTATCAACGACTGAAAAAAATACAACAAAAGGTACCACAACACTTGCCAACACGGAAAATGAAGAAAAAACTACTCAAGTCACTGAAGAAACTGAGACTGTATGGCCAAAAGAAAAACTTATTGGGTATCGGAAGAAATTAGATGAAGCAGAGAACTCTGAAAATTTAGACAGATCGACAAACGTCGAAGCTCAGCTTCATGAGGCAAAAAAGAAAGGGCGTAGTGGTGCGGAAAGTTACGTTATCGGCAAAATGGGTCTAATTCGTAGTTTATTATTTGGAGTTTTATGTTTTATATGTATTATTTAGATAAGCGCTGCTAATGGATATAATACCGGTTAACCAGCAGCTTGCTTTTATCGGAAATTGAATGTTCGTATTTGGCTGAATGTCCATTAAATATTTTAATTAGTATCATTTGCTTTATTTGCTTAATCATTTACATTTATACATAAGGTAATTACATTACGCCAAGACTATCGGTTCTACATTAGGATTATGCTAATACGCCAATCTATAGGAATTAACTTTATTATTAACATAGTTTTTTTGGGGTGATTCCTCGTGGTCCAACTATTTAGTCCAACTAGGACGTCACAGTTGGACCACGAGGAATAGGTCGTCCTCGTGGTCCAACTGCCAAATTAATGTGACGTAATAGTTGGACCACGAGGACGACCTTATTCCTCGTGGTCCAACTGCAAAATAATTTTGAGTTTTATGAATTATTTTATGTTTCATCAATTATTTTATAATTTTTTTACTATAATTAGTAGTCCTACTCATTTTATCTCCTACTAGTAGTCCTACTATAGGGATAAATTATTGAATGAAAAATGCCTAGTTCCAGTAGTTCTACTGGGTGTTTACCCGTGGTCCCGTTGGTTTGTCCCGTTGACGGGACCACGGGTAATTTTAATTCCCCGTAGTCCCGTTGCACTAGGGGTTACACTTTTATCGACTTTTTCAACTTCTGATATCGATATAATGTTTGAACCTCCTTAGAATAAAATAAAAATCCACGATAACGGCATATTGGAAACGTCAAAAGAGCATTCTTTTGACTATATTAGATAGAAAAAATCCTTGGGAGTTTATTACCCCTCCTTCTTCCAACATCACTTACCGTAGAGCTTTGTTGAAGCGATGGCGTAGTTTGACTGTCGAAAAATGTTTTTAATCACCAAAATCATATAAAATAATTTTAATTTCATTTGCTTAAGATTGAATAAAATATACTGTAAATAACTGTTTTTTTTCTATCTAGTATAGTCAAAAGAGTACTCTTTTGACGTTTCCAATATGCCGTTATCATGGATTTTTATTTTATTCTTAAGGAGGTTCAAACATTATATCGATATCAGAAGTTGAAAAAGTCGATGAAAGTGTAACCCCTAGTGCAACGGGACTACGGGGAATTAAAATTACCCGTGGTCCCGTCAACGGGACAAACCAACGGGACCACGGGTAAACACCCGTTCTACTGCTCTACTCTTGATGTCACTTGTATGAATTCAATCCTGTGGATATATCATCCAACTCAGTCACACATTTTAATAGAAAACCTGAAAAGAAAGTTCTGACTCCTCTCCTCTCCTCTCCACTAAAACACTACACTCCTCAAAAGCACCGCTCCTCTCAATGGCACCTCTCAACTCCACATCTGGCATCACCAATAAGTATGCCAAAACTGCCCTCGCTTCAGTACATCTCATATCACCACCTCCTGCAGTAATTGCTCCTCACAGTTGTTATAGCACCGGCATAAAAATCCTCCGTTACAACTTTATGAACCCCTACATTATCTCTTCAATCGTAGTTTACGTGATGGAGTATTCCCTTCCATTTGGAAGTCAGCCCGCATTGTGCCAGTCCACAAGAGTGGTTCTAAGACTGATATTGAAAATTACCGGCGTATCTCAATTTTACCGGCTCTGTCAAAGCTTTTCGAACGTCTAGTTCATAATAACATATTATACCCATCCTTGCATATTAAAATCATTGAACAGCAACATGGATTTGTACAAAAGCGATCTACTACTACAAACTTATTAATTTATACAACGTATCTTTTCGAATCACTTGATAATAACACACAAACTGATAGCATTTACACTTGACTTTCGAAAAGCTCTTGACCGAGTCGACCATAAAATTTTGCTTAACAAATTGGCGTACAATGGAATACGTGGCAATCTTTGGCGCTGGTTCAAATCATATATCTCGAATCCCTTCAGGTCCATTAAGTTGAATTCCCATTAAGTTGAATTCTCTGAATGTTGAATTACCCGTTAAGTTGAATCCCATTACGTTGAATCCCATTAAGTTGAATCCCATTAAGTTGAATTCCCGTTAAGTTGAATTCCATTAAGTTGAATTCCCGTTAAGTTGAATTCCCATTAAGTTGAATCCCATTAAGTTGAATTCTTGTTAAGTTGCAATCTCTAAATATGCAGACGATATAGATGTTACAGTTAAAGCCCGTTCTTAGTTAAAACTAGTTTTGACTAGTCAAAACGCGTTTCAACTGACTGCGTTTGTTAAAACTAGAATTAACGACTGCTCAAAATAAATATCAGTAAAGACTAGTTCTAACGTCAAGTTTGGGCTTTATAGATTCGTATTGACGGATGCTTTTGTGCCACATGGTAACCAGGGTCTGATGATGGAGCTGGAAGGTGTCAATAGGAACTTAGTAATTCATCAACCCAACCACGTCGAGTTTGGGCTCGTTCGATTCGTCCTGACGAGTACTTTGGTGCTAAATGGTAACCAGGGTCTGATGATAGAGCCGGAAGTTGGTGATAGGAACTCGGTAATCAAGCGAACCAACCACGTCGAGTTTGGGCTCGTTTGATTTGTCTTGACGAGTACTTTGGTGCTAGATGATAACCTGCGTCTGATGATGGAGCTGGAAGGTGGCCATAGGCAATCAGTTATTAAGCAGCCCAACAACGTCGAGTTTAAACCCGTTTGATTCGTCTTGACGAGTGCTTTGGTGCTATACGGTAACCAGGGTCTGATGATGGAGCTGGAAGGTGGCCAGAGGAACTCGGTAATCAAGAGACCCAACCACGTCGAGTTTGGGCTCGTTTGATTTGTCTTGACGAATACTTTGGTGCTAGATGGTAACCTGAAGCCCAAAAAATGAAGGTTTTGGGCATGGCAGCAACCAGTTCAGGCCCTGGGGCCCCGAAATTTAAGGTCCCAACTTATGGACCCTGGAGTATGTACTTCGCTAAACCGGAAGCAATAAACAATAGGGGCCATAAACATGTCACGCGAACAATGGAAAAATGGAGCGCGGCCGTCTCGAAGAACGCGCATGATGCTTCGACCTTACGACAACAGTCTTAAGGTCGAAAGTCGATTGCAAGGAACATACTAGAGCTTCATTCTAATAACTACCGGAATATTCTGGATTGGCATGAATGGTGCGTGAGTGGTATAAAAAGGGGCACTCGGTTAACTGCGGGCATTCTAGTTTCTGAAGCGAAACCAGGAAGATACCAGCGATACCTACGAGCGATACCAGTGAGAAGTGGAGTGATTTCTACGGGCGATACAGAGTTCGACGAGTGTGTTTACGAGTACCTACGTGCATAGTGTTTTGGTGTGTGTAAATAGTGTAATTGTGTATCTACGAGTACAATAAAGTCTTTGTGGTACATTTTGGCATTTTCTCGAACCCAGTACTCCTGACTCGTAACAATATTATTGTATTATTGATAAACTTATTTTACTTGAGTGACAAGAGACAGATGACAACATTATGTTTTACAATCTATAAGTGACCAGGAGGTGATGACAATAAATAGGTGCTGTATACTAATATTATAAATTGTATAGTATGTTTTAACCGACTTCAGAAAAGGAGGATGTTCTCAATTCGTCTGTACGTTTTCTTTGTCTTATGAGTGTCACTTCATTACTTCGCACTGGGCGAACCAATTTCTATAATTCTTTCGACATTTGACGTCCCATTTTAATTTGAACGACATCTGATGGACAGTTTTTGAGTTATTCTCAATAAAGTGAATTTAATTGAAACTTTTCACTGGGTGTTCCGATTTTGATGATTATTTTTTGTTCGAAAGGTAGTGTTTGCCATGTGAACCCATATAAATTAGAGCGACATTTGGCGAGTGGTTTTTGAGTCATCTCTAGTTAACTTTTAGAGCATTCAACTTAATGGAAATCCAACATTCAGTGAATTCAACTTAATGGGAATTCAACTTAATGGGATTCAACTTAACGGGAATTCAACTTAACGGGAATTCAACTTAACGGGAATTCAACATTCAGAGAATTCAACTTAACGGGAATTCAACATTCAGAGAATTCAACTTAATGGGAATTCAACTTAATGGACCTGAAGGCTCGAATCGTACACAGAAGGTTCTCATCAACAAAATTCTATTTATATTCTGTTCATCTATTGCCTTGGTTCATCTTTAGTCCGAACTTTTAGAAGTAGAATACAGCGAAATTAAAACTTTTTTACAGAACCTACAGAAATTTCCGGAACACACTGATCTCATTATTGTTTGTTTAATCATAGATTTGATCATTTTGGGTAACCGTAAGTAAATAAGAAGCTTATAATATTTTCTGAACAGTCTTCGTGAAACACCAAAGTACTAGTACAAATAGTGAAAGATGTTCGGTAATTCAAGCGAGCCGTCAAAGTTTTGTGCATAAGTAGAATTAAGAGTAAGGTTGCAAGCTTAACGCCTCCAGTTTGCTCTAATAGTATTATCAAGTTTCCAGACCGTATTGAGGGAATATTTGCACATTGTACTAACTTTCATATTCGCTTGAAAGATCCGGAAAAATAATCTGAAACATTCACTTCAAATGGCTTGTAAATTGTTATAACCACAATTTAATAACGGCTATTTTCAGGTTTGCATTGTTTTAGCGTTTGAAGTCTATTCAAATATCTATATTTACTATAGATTTATTAATTACTATAGATATAGATTAGCAATTGCGAGACACACCCACATGTGCATGTATAGTAATTAGTGATGCGATAAGTACTGCTTGAATATTTTTGATTGTATAAATAAATAGAATAGATATATAAATAGAGTTAGAATAATCTACGACGCATCTGGCATAATGTGTCGAAATTTATCGACTAATAAAATTTATTCTACGCGACAATATGCCTTCGTTGTCTGTGTCCGTCTGACCTTCATATGGCTCTATCTTTTGAACGAAAATAGGTAGGTACCTACGCACTAAAAACGATACTACCAAAAAAAACAAAAAAGTTAAGATCCCATTTTTCTACATAATTATAGTTAAACTTACACACTTACTCGTTATGTGAACTTTACATCTTACTCGTAATGTACTTAGAACTCAAATTCACCAGTAAGTACAAGGCACTTCATCATTTTACGGCAAAATAAGAACGGCGAGCAATACCATCTTAAAGTGAATTTTCTCCCAAACTTCCGATGTGCAGTGGAATCGAAATGTATCTTAATACCTTTCAATGTGTTTAAATTTCAAAAGGGGATCGCATCGGAAAACTGTTATGCATATTTTAAAGTTAAATTTACTTACAGCGGACTCGCCAAGCCGAATGAGAATTCAACGAGAATATCTCTTTGTGAACTTTAAAATGTTTTATAACATTCAACGGACGTGATAATAGTCGATTGAAGAATAATTCCCATGAAAACGGTATAAACGAATGCGATTAAAGATATTACAGATTCGCTTCGCCTGTAGGTTTTAAAACAGCAATATTTTTAAACACTTCGTACGGCAATTCAATGAATGTAAAATATCGGACACTGAATTGGAATCTATTAACACCTATTGTTCAATGTTATAAAACAAAAACTTTATTTTGTGGTCACGATTCAATTTCGTCATGTTGGTCGTTTTATCGTTGTTGATACTTACTAAGATATCAAATATCAAAATCAACGCTTACATAGTCACTCTCACTATATTTTTTGACACGGGTATTAGTGTGTCTCAAATAAAATATCAATGACTAACTTTTTACACAAATAAAATAATCGACTTCAACTTCGACAAGAACTGATAACTCGAAAAGTACCCGCCAGATGCACACAAGTAAGACAAGCACTAAGTAACTTTCGAAAAAAATTAATTATCAAAATCGGTCACCCAACACAAAGTCATGGCACATAAAAAACAGTCGAACTGAAAACCTCCTGTTTTTGAACTCGGTTAAAAACAAACACAACCAATTGTTTACTTCTGCTCAAAAGACGAAAACATTATATTGGTCATCTATGATCCAACTGCAATAAGTAATCCAAATTTATACTTAGATGGAACTATCACTTGACGTTCTGTTTGTTTTTGATGAATATAATCATACCAACACACATACATAGCAAGCCAAATTAAGCCGTAGCTGTGAATTTTGCAGGAGGACTACGAGGAATACCTAAGTCTTAAAGGAAGGAAGGGTTAAAATTTAGTAATCACAATCAATAAGTACATGAACAAAAGAACCTAATTATCACCTGTCACTGAAAGTTTCAGTCAAAAGCAGAATTTGGACCTTTCGGTCAGTTGATCATTAGACACCAAGTTCACAGTTACGAACGGTTATAAAACTGACAACACCCTGGTGGAAAGAATTTCATCATCCTTGTAAAGTTACAATTTCTTCCATTAATACCGTAGGAAAAATCCACGTAAACAAAAAGAAGAATTAATTTAACAATCTCATAAAAAGAAACAGGCACTTCATAAAACTTTTAGTAATTAAAACTGGAAAAATAGGGGTTACGGCAGCGGCACCATTTCTAGATGACATTCCTCGTGTCCCTGCATTGTTAAGACGAGTAAGAGATAATATTTTCTTGTAGGTCTTGTTTATTTGGTCAAAATGTGGACGTCGTTTTCATTGGTAAGCACAACCCCTCGAGAAGAACTGACAACTGTCGTTAACTCATTCTGACCGTCCGAGGAAGTGTAAATGGGGAAATTTCGTTAAAATAATAGCTTGTTTAATTATGAAGAACAAAGCTGAAAATCTATGTTTATAATTTTATTGGACTTTCATGTTTCGTTATTTTTATTTTACTGAAATGCTATTTTTTACATCGTTTCTTTTTTAATGCTAAGTTTCAGACCCTTAATATCAGGTAAAAAGATAGTGTGAAACCTAGGTGGATGGATGGCTTGCTGTTTTCTCGTAGTCCTACGTGACCACTAGTGGCAAAAAAATTTGAGCGCTTCCGAGCCTCGGAGGGCACGTACCGGTAGTGATCGATAAATTGCAGTCGCTAAGCTATGTCAGATTAATGTCATGTCATCAATGTCATGATTTAAACTGATAACATCAAAGAAATCATTAAAGTTTATTGTTATGTTTCATTCATTTCAATGAACAAAACTAAGTATAGTCATTTTATAGGCCATAGGTCAAAGAGATCAAATACCGATAATTACGAATATCCTGAAACCAAAAATAACACGGGAAATGAACACAACAAAAAATCTCAATGAATAACAGAATCTTGAACCGTCGCTGCGTCTGTAGGCAATTTTCAATCTCTTTCCTATTTATGACAGTAATAAAGCGCCGGGGAAAAGTCAACAATCAATTTTGTATTTCAATTTATTCCCAACCATCCTAGTTCGTGAGGTGATAAGAAAAAGAAAAACTCGTTCATTGAAAACGGAAATTATTGCAAGAAGCCATCAGTGGTGTGCGCCGGCTTCCTACGCTGTTTTCTTTTTTATTTTCATTTTTTGCCGAACGGTTTTACAGTTTTGATTTGTGGGCCGTCGCGTCGGACGGTGCCATTTTTCACGCGCCTCATTGTGCCGTTCACGCTCGAGAACACTCATTGCAAAGGTTTGTTCGCGCGTCGCGTCGCACCTTTATTTGTGAGCTATATATTTGAATATGCGTCGTAAAAAACAATTTCTAACCCTTACCCTAAAGTTTTAAGGCGCTTGCTTCACGGCACCTTTGGATGCATTTGTAGTTATTAAAATAATGAAATGTCCCGATATAAGTAGAATATGGCTTCGTAGTTAAGTGCTTGCTAGGATTGATTGAAAAATAAAATTATTGATTGTTCCTTGATTAAAAATAAACCAATATAAATAAATAATAAATAACGCTTCACACTCATAGCCCCACACTAGGATTCCCTGTGTCATGGGTACCATGGACAACACACAAGACAAGGACATAGACCCAGACCGAGAACGGAAATTCAAACTCATCATTCAAATTGCCGCCTCGCTAGGAATAGAACCCAGGACCCTCGGAACGGCGATCGGGCGTGTTAACCATTGCGCCATCCGGGTCGTCAATAAGGTAATACCAAAACATTGTTCGGAATTGATCTGTATGGATAACACGGAAAAACTGCTGAAAATTTTTGAGGATACTTGTTTAGTGGAATACCATCTTATTTTTGTTACTATCACCATAGCTATCACTTTCTACACTTTCTACATCATCTTATCCAGTCGCGGTACCGCCAAAATCTCTCCGTATCTACCCCCTTTTGTCCTCTATTTAACTCTAAAATATTGCAATGCCAAAAACCCAATAAAATAAGTATTGAACGAATAAATTCATGATCCTCACACTTGGCATATTTGTAACTTGTAACAAACGATAGGTCATATTTACAGATAACAAGATCTATTCCCGCGTGATGGGAAATGTTAACTATTAAAGAAATTCTGTAAAAAGTGCATTAAAATAAACACAACGACCATTTTTTTACTAATTAAGTAATAACAACAAGGTTAGTCCTCAAATCGCTATATCGCGGAAAATATAAAATGTAAATAGTTCCTGATTTAATTTAAGATTAACATATATTTCTACAATTACATAAATATGCAAGTTATATTTTAAAAGTCGAAGCCCTTCTTTTACAATTTAGACTGAAGAAAAACTGAAAACTTCGTGAAAATTACGAAAATAACTGCGGGAGAGCGACACACATCCTTCTTGTACCGTGCCGAAACGATCACTGTTACGTCTATTACTTTGGACCGGAGACGCTTCGGGCGGAGATTCTAAATACAAAAGTCTAATACATACGTGTGTTAAAATCAAAAATGTGACTTTACTATGTATCATCATTGGTTATGTCCCTATGTAATTAAAGTACCTATATGTACCTATATTATGAAATATGCTATATTGTATAGATGATTCTATTCAGGGTTAATTAACTAATAAGTACAATGCTGAAATAAAATAATTGCGTTAAGGTTTGCTAGATTGAGTTTATTTATTGACATTTTTGTAGATGTGCCACTTTGTACTTACTTAAACACGCTTCTTAATATACCATTTTCTCTAGTTTCTCAACAAATTGATGGGTATTTTTGCCACAGCATTACCTATATCGTTTATTCATTCGAAGTCATCGCATATTGTTGGTAAAACTTTTTTTCCTATTTATATTTTGTGTCATTATTCTATTTACCGTCATAATGCCTCCCATTCGCAGGACCCCCTTCCATGACACGAAGACCTTTTCAAATTTCCGTTCACCTCCGCGACTGATGACATCATTTACTTCTTTCATTCTTTGTTGTGTTTTGTTATGACCCCTCGTTTTGAGTGTCATATTAAAGATGTTCCATTTAGTTTAATTGTGATTTTTTTATAAGACATGTCCATCCAATAGTGTGCGTTCGAGTTATAGTACCTACTTAAGTATACTGGTTTACCGAATAAACATAAATTGGTTCAGCGTTGCTAAACAAGTTTTGAATGTTAACCCATTCATTGCCTTAGCCGATACTATGAATTTATACCGAATGCCTTGTCCTAAACGCAGTAACGATACTTGGACTCGATATCGCGTCCACGGCACCTCCAATAAAGTTTTTTGGACGCGAATTCGCGTTTTCGGCACATTGAACTAAAATTCCATCGAAAATTGCTATTTTCTTCTCAAATGGCTTCAGTAACATTTGAAAAAATCAGGGGTTGTAAACATTTTTGATAGTTTGCAGATATTATTATGATTTATTTGTATTTTTATTTGTAGATGATCAGCAAGGAGACGATAATATTTCTGAATCTAGCCAGGGATTTTTAACTAATTTCCATGAACATTATCAGCAAGATATTTACAAAGAAAATGAAAGTTTACATGAATGTAGTCAATCAATTTTGCAAAATTTTCCTAAAAAGCGAAAGTTTACAGGTTCTTACAGTCGTAATGTAATTAATAATAACAGTTCAGACACTAGTACTGGAGAAATTATGGATTCTGAAGATGAAAATGTATTAAAAAAATCGAAGTTGATCCGCATACCTAATGATGAATCTAAGGTGCCTATTAGAAATGATTCAGACACTAGTACTGAAGGAATTATGGATTCTTAAGATGAAAGTGTATTAAAAAAAATCGAAGTTAATCCGCATACCTAATGATGAACCTAAGGTGCCTATTAGAAATGATTCAGACAATAATTGTTGTGCAGCTAAAAAATATTTTAAAACATTATTCTCAAAAGATTTGGGTGCAGAACTGAACACACAAGACGAATTGCCTCCAATTTATGCCCAGTTTGAGCATGATTTGGGTATGATGCTGGCATTTAGGTTACGAAATGTGCCAGCTGATAAACGTTTAGAGTGCTATGAAAAATTTATTCACACGGTTAGACAGTATGAAGAGTGAAACAAAAAATACATATAATTAGAGACGGCGCGGCGTTACAATATAAAAGAATCGGTTAGTTTGGAGAACAAAAGATTTTTATCTGTTTGGACGCATATATGTTTTCACAACCACGATCCTTTTTTATTATAATAATTACAGTACCATCGCCAAACATTAATATTGAGTATTTTATTTCAATTATATACAAAATAAATCGTGTTGAAAGGTTTGTCACCCCTGTTTTATTTTATCGTACCAGACGCGATTATGCGTCCAAGGCATGGTGCGTGAAAATCAACGATTTAAATAATTTTAAAATTTCATGTTATATTCAAGAGCCACTTTGAGATTGTTAACTTTGAATTTAGATATATGCATACTTTTAATTTCAAATTATTTACTCTTGAAATGAGGAAAAACAAGACAAGTCACATAGGGACGCGAATGTGCGTCCATGGCACCAGAAAAAAGTTTGTTAGGACGCGAACTCTCGTCTAAGGCACTGAATGGGTTAAAAGTTGAAACAAACTGATCAAACAAAAATAAATAAGAGTTCTATCGATTTTAAATAGTAGTTAATTAACCGTGTACAAAAATTATCCAGCTTAAGAAGTAGGTATTAAGCTTATACATAATAGTAGTAGGTATGTAATAATTTTAAATTGTAGGCGTAATATAAATATCGCTTTTAATTTTGATGGGGGTCAATTGAGGCATGCTGATAAATAAGAAAAGAAATATCTTGAACAAGGCTTTAATGGGCTACATCTTTGGTCATATCATTGGTTAAAAGACAATCTGACACATTAATTATGATATTAATAAAGGTACGCCGCGGTATCCATCACCCGCTCTAATTATCGTGACATCTCATTATACGACAGGAATGCATATTTCATCTAATTAAATGCTCAAATAGAAATAAGACAGTGAAACCTCTAATATTTTAAAAACTAATTTGAACTATTTGGAAACATGAATTACTAAATTTTAATTAACATGAATTTTCACATATATTTGACTATATTTAAATAGGTATTTAATATTTACCAATGTATTACTATTTACTATATCATTAGATACAATCGTCTACTTACAATAATTATTTTATTTACACAAATAATACAAACATTATAACAATGTTTATAAATAAACTTAACAGCAATATACATCGTAGGTACAAAACGAAACAACAAAGTGGAGAAGATTGTATTATAAAATAAATTCCACTTGTGGCCAAGCCAATCATAAAATTAAAATAAAATATAAAATTATTTGATCGCCTGCTCAAACATATTAGTCGATAAACATAATTATTATATTTATATTAACTGTATTCTCTACCATCCGACATGATTTCTTAGAATTAAACACCTTAGCTCCGTATTTTACATGTCGGGATTAGAACAATTTCTGCAACCGAACAACATTACCGACTCTTTGTGTATAATCAATCTCAAAAGTGTTTACCTTAATCAAACTGAGATCAATCAATAATAGTATACACTTTTGTAAATGACTATACTTCTTCAATACATTTGATTCAACATAGACAAATCAGCAGTCTTAAACCCGCATATATACCGTCAACAATATCAAATTCAATCCACATTCGACCCTCAATTATTATCCTAGCTAAGCAAAATTGTCATATGAGATCACCTTACGGGATTACAACTAAAATTTAAGTATTCCATTATACACCAATAATTCTATTAGTAAAAGTCGTAGTAAAGTAGTTGTAAGATTAAAATTTTATTTTATGACAAGTAATGAGAACTCTACTACATACTTTACGTTTTGGCATTTACTTTGCTTTATTACTACTCTATTAAACACTGATTATAAGATCCAATTTTAACATATAACAACATCGATGGATCACACTCAAGAAGAGGGTTCAGGATTTAAACATTAAATTACGTACACCCAATCAGAAGGAAATATTTTCGATCATACACAACACATCATAGTAACATCACATAAGCATCAAATATCTACATAATATGCTAGTGTCCATCAAGATTATATTCAGATTACATTATTATAAGAACAGAAGAACTGTAAACTTTGAGATAGTCGACTTGAATGTCTATGAATATTTAATATTTTGTACACTATTCAACAAGGTGTATGATGTTCTTATAGCAACTCTAAAAGTACATACAATGGAAACTGGGCAACGACTGATGTTGCCAACATGTTATGTAGCTATGACATAGATAGTTTGTTCTATAATATACATTGTGTAGGTAATATATTTTCATCGCGTGTGATCATGTTGTAGCACAACACTTACTTTGTGCAATCCGCAAAATCCCTAGACCTTATCGTTCAACGATATACAATAACGCAATGTTCAACACATGCACAGGGAATCGTTACAACTTCACTAGTGACAATGTTTCATGCAATTGAGGATCAGACGATTAACAATGTACTACCTTTGATATTGACTCGTGGTCAGATAACAGTCCAGAAAATAGCAGTAGGATAGAGTAGAACCGTAGGATCCTTTATTTACATAAATTCAGTAACTTTATCATGAAAGAGAAAAAAATATTTTGAAACAATTCAAAATTTCAATTTTAAATTTAATTCATTCATAATTAGGTTTTCGCGGATCCTTTTCTGAAAAATCATAAATAGCTTTTAGAAGTGTATGTGATGAAAACATGATTGAAATCATTTTCAGTATTTAGTATAAGTCCATTAATTTGCCTTTCTTTCACGATAAAATTTATGAAAAATTGCAATAGTATATTGGAACAATCAGTAAAAATCAAGTTATCTCGCGAGGCTGTCGCTTTTCATAAGGACTTTACAAAAACAAAGTCCGCATCAAAAATTCTCTACGCGCACATGACTAAAGACAACCTCGTCTTTAGTAGTTAGCACTTAGCACATACCATCATCACAAAGAATAAAGTCGTGAGACCAGAATCACCAACAACGTGTGCAACGTTGACCTACACTCGAATCACCAACAGTCGGCATTCGCCAGAGTTCACCAAGCAGTACAACACTCAACACAGATTTGGCCACTTTGTTTATACGTTATCGTGTGGTTTAGTATTGATACTTGGCGTAGGGGTGGGCTCAGCGGAAGTCTCAGCTGGTCGCAGAGAGTCCGAGCGGCTTCAGGTGCGGAGGGGCGGCGAAGGACGCCGAGGAACCTGACATGTTGTTGTTCAGGTCTCCAGCGCGGTTGGAGCCATTCATCAGGGCGCCCATTGTGGCATTCGATTGCTGAAATAAAAATCATTATAAGTCCATTGAAGGCTGACTATTGTATAGGTATATTTAACTTGACGTTTATATTTAGCTAGTTCGACGCAAGGTTCAAGGTGAGTTTTTTAATACCCGAAATGCACAAAATTGGTTTTGTGCAGCAAAACATAAAAAATACAATAGAGTAGGTAGGTAGGTAGGTACTTGTAGACGGATCGTTATCAATCAGTGCAGTCATTATACAAAATAGTTGTATGATAGCTATTATTTGTCACGCCCTATAACCCTTTGCAGTTCATAACTTTTATCCCAATTATTATCGTTAGATATTAGTGTCAGCGGCCTGGATTACTGCCCCAAACATCATGGATGACAAGACTTAAAAAATAATCAAACGCTGCGTTTAGAAATGCCAAAGTGATAAAATATGTCACAGAAATAAGTTAAAGAACTAAGTAGTTTTAAAATAATAAGAAAATAACAATATTATCCCTAGAGAGCCGATTAAGGGACGCCTTAGGTGTCCAGAACACCTGCAAGCGAGGTAAGCCTCCCGAGAATATAATTCGATTTGAGAACACCGCCATAGACACCAACAAAACTGTTTAAAATTGAGTGTCTCTTTTTCAGCTCCATTCAAAATTGAGTCTCTTGCTACGCTGAGTCTGTCGAGTCAAAAATATCTCAAAAGGGCGTGTTACCTCAATTTTATTCCTTAGTAATTTTATTATGAATTAAATTAGCTATGGTATAAATATATTTTTATATCACGTGCATACACAACATTTAATGCGGTCGAAGAAATAAATTAGAAACAGTTTCTCTATTCTCGTTTAAATTGATATGACTTTGATTTTATGCAAAAACTTTATTAGCGTTAAAAAGCTACCCGTTATTGAGAGATCTCTATAATGTTCTCAAAGATCTGTTACTTCTAACTTCCACAAGCTTCCACCCATCTGAACTTGGCTAGCGTGGTGGACTCTAGTTTATGTCCTGTCTAGCTGTGGGACAGTTGTTGGTTGTGATGATGATGATGAAATATTACCGGAGGTGGTGGTAGATGAGTTGTCTGCCGTTTGAGGTGCGCAAGCGGTGGTGGGTTGTACGCCATATTGGCGAACACCAGCCTCTCTTCATAGTCGTACTCGCACAGAATTTTATTCTCGCACAGGTAGAAACGGTCGCCCACGCAAAATCTGTTGGCAAATTTAAATTAAATTAATTTAAATAAAAACTGTAAAATAACATAAAAACTAGAACGTTTTATAAGGTCAACGAACTTATAAAAGTATCAAAAACCTGCGCTCACTTCGTTTCAAGAAACTGATGCTTCAGTTCTGGCATCCAAAATAATTGCTAATCAGGCAATATACAGCAAACAATCAATATCATATTCATCCCAATTTCTCGTTAACAAATTCAAATATACCAAATAAGTATTTTATGAATTAACATTAAAACATATTCATTAGTTAAAACGAGGAGACCGGTTCAGTAAAACCAAAAATGTCAGAAAATATCCAAAAACAGTTAGTGTAGTAGTAATAAGTATAAGCGTAGGTGCAACAAAAATAATTAATTGATAAATTTTAAAAACCACTTTGTAACCAACATTAATTTCATACGGAATATGCTTACAGAAGTGTACACTGTACACGTTACCAGTGGCGGCTGGTGGGTCGTCAAACTGGTGGTGCACTTTACTGACTAACTAAGGCCTTAGTGGTCCGGCCAATTTAATACCAACTGTAGCGGCGCGATACCTACCTATTTATTTTCAAAAGTTTAGTTATTGTCTTTAATATAGTCTATATTTACGCTCATTTTCACTCACAAACACTGTCTCAATTAATAAAAAACATATAAAAAATAATTAGATACTAATTATTACGGACGTAAACAAACAATAAATAAACACGTCGCGAGAGGTCAATCCAATATGGCTGGTCGTTCCCGCGCCGGCCGGGACCGGGACGAATTTCGTCAAACCTCGGGCGCTCTCGGTAATCTTCGGATTATTCGTGCGCCGCACGGCATGACGCTAATCGCTCCGTACATTTACTATGGAACTATCTTTTGTCTCACGCGCTAGGCGTGTTTGCTCGTATCCCATAGAAATTGTACTAGCAGACGCCGTGCGCTCGCCGATGCGCACGAGAACTTTTCTTTATAGCGAAAGTAAATCTTAACACTTTAGCTAAGAGTTTAAATTCTTTCGTCATTATTTTAAAGGAGATAAAATAATAATTCGTTTTTATTTAATAGATTATATAAAATAATAATGTATTTTTATAAAGAAAATACTAATAATTTTTATTTATTAAATTGTGGTGGTTCAGCGCACGAGCGCACTCAAGGGACAGCCGCCACTGCACGTTACACATACATACATATACCGCTCGAGTTAGATGCAGTTATCAGGTGGGCAGGGTGCAGGAAGATCCAATTAGTGATTCTACGTGAAAGGCACCAGTAACACAGAATATCCTATACCCACGCATTAATAAGGCTTCCGCGTAAATTGAGTTACCGGGTTTCTAAGGTCGGAGCTATTTTTAAATTATTTATGGTCTGATGAACGGCAACCTATTCAGATGTTATCGCACTGTTTTCGAGGATCGTAAGGTAGCCAAAACGTCTAAGAAACAAAATTTACTACCATAAGTGGAAAGGTCAAATGGAAGAAGGAGCCGCGATAACGTCACGCGAGCGAGCATCCCTCAATGTGGCAAAACAAAAGGTATCGCCTTCGACCAGTGGCCGCCCGGAACCGGCGGTGATAACACCAAACCTTATCTCCCCTCGCCCTCCCCCGTCTTCCTCCACCCCCGCGTCTCCGCCACCCTGCCAACTCTTTTGTTTCACTTGTCACAAAAATTAAGCGCAATAGCTCGGCTACAAATGTCTCTTTTTTAAGGGGCCAATTTCCACCGCAACTCAGTCGATTTCGCCGCTCTTAATTAACTTTATTTCCTGTTCTCTCCGTCCCCGACTTTTGTTTTTGGGGGTTGTCCTTTTTTATTTTGCTATTTTTTGTCTGCAGTCGCGTAATGGAAAAGATGTAGAACGAAATTTTAATGACTGGGTGCAAGTTAAGCTTTGTGCGACGCGCCATTGTATCACGGCGGGATGTGACGGCGACACGGAGTTTGGCGTTTAACGCAAACGGACGTGTCTACTGTTTTCCTGAGTGAATTAAATCAATTGGAATAAACGCTGAATATCAAACAGACGTTACACCATTCTAGGGAGAAGACGCTAGAAATGAATCATATCTCGTCTCTCGGTTTAAAGAAACAGTAATTTGGCATGAATGTGAATATTTCTTTTCCGAAGTTTGTATCACTAATGTGCATTGCATAGTTCCTTCGATTATCAAAATGCGGTTACATATAAGGTTATTATTGTTATTTAGGTGTCAGGGAATGGAGAACTAGTATCCCCATGAGGTTAAAAGGTATATTTTTGAACGTTTCAGTAATTTCATTTGTTGCCACGCTCCCATTATTAAACATCTTGTGAACCCGCGTACTGCGATGACTTGCGTCTCAAATCGTGATACTTAATATACTCGTATAATATGTAATGTGTCAACCTACAAACAGTAGTGCCCGATACTCCTTGTACCGAATCGAAACAGTCGGTATCGAAACATGATTAATTGTATTTGTAAACGCACTTCCACCATTATGACCATCCGAGCAAAGACTGCTAGTTGCGAAGCGACACCAAAATAGTATTGTCTAGTTGAACTTTTTTCCTGGTTTTTAATTACGGTCTGGATCTAACTGGAATATACCGTGCAACGGTGCACTTGGAAATGTAGGTACTATTTTCTGTGCCATAACAGCGTTGGTCAAAACTAAATAGACTGAAAAAATAAGTCAGATACATTACATCCGTTTTTAGTATTTCGTACCCTTTTGAGTAGAGCCTTTTGACAACAAACGGAACCCTATTAATCTACTTCCGTTGTCCGTCTGGCTGTCTGTCACTGTGCTGTATCTCTTGAACGAAAATAGCAGGACAACCTATTACTGTGCCTGCTATATTTTTCCACATTAAGGGCGCTTTTAGTGTCATGCGGATTTGCTCACGCACGCGGGATTGCTCCGCATGCGTAGCACCCGCAAAGAACAATTTCATATATGAATTTACTGTAAAGCGTGAAAAACGCACGCGGGACGCGGGACGCTGTGCGGGGCGTCATCCCGCAGCGGGGCATCGCATGCGTGATCGTCTCTACAACTTCACTTCAGTGCCCATTTTAGAGTCGTGCGGGGCGCACGCACCGTATTATACTAATCGTCTACGCAACCCGCACGTCAACCCGCAGAACACTGAAACTTAAACTGCGTATGATCCGCAGCGTGAAATTTCACGCATGCGGAGCAATCCCGCGTGCGTGAGCAAATCCGCATGACACTAAAAGCGCCCTAACTATGACACTTGAAATCTGACATACCTCACCTAACAGCTGACTTAACTGACTTGACAGCTGGCACCGTATTGGCTCCAATTAATAAAGCTGATTGGCCAATTGCATATCTATGTCTGGTCTCAGCCAATAACTTACATTGCCATTTCCGTCATGCAAAAATCTTACATTTTTCATTTCCTAGCTTCCATCTATATCGTGCGATAACGAAATTATTCCAATAATAAAAAGGTTAGGAAGTTTGACTCTTATGGGGTTTCCATAAAAATGACCTTCAAAAAAGTAAAGTTTTTATTTTATCTTCTTATTGAGCAAATAATAAGGGAGTATATTCACGCAGTCTTACCGAACCCTACCTGTACCACTCCAACTTTAACTTGACCAGTTTACTATCGAAGTAAATAATGTGTTTCCTAATATAGGCCCCTTATAACATATTAGTTTGAAATTTGATATTTCTGATATTAAGGAGTAAGTACAGCATACGGTCGTCAGGACGCGGCTTCCGTCGATGCCCGCGGGGGCAGATTGCTACTAAATTATTTAGTCGTTTAGTGATATTCGCCCGTGATATCTGCCGCCCGCCGCTCCAATCGGACAGCCCGCAAATTGGATTCAGCTTTTCTGCCAACATGGAAATTGATTTGTACCTAATTTTTAATAGTTGACGTTTCATATTGTTAAACAAACATTTGATTGTACCGGTTGCAAAAAAGAGCTAGTATAGAACTATAAATATAATCAATTCCGTAGAAGTTAACTTTGAACATCAATGTTGGTGTTGTTGATCAAAGGAACTTAATAAATATTTATTAAATGAAAAAATAATAGTGACGGTCGACTATTAAATAAAAACGAAACTAATTAATGCATTTAGGTAATTACAAACTAGTAGAAATGCACACGTAAAGAGTTGAATCTAATTGTTGAAAACAATAGCTGCAACCTTTGTTCCTAATTTAAATAAGTAGGTAGGTACGAGGACTTACATACGTAGGTACGTTTTTAGTAAGTAAAAAAACATAATTGTGTCATTAAATCAGTTTGTTAATAAGATAATGATGCCTGGGTGTACCTGTATAATTACTTTTTTTTGAGTTTGTTTACATTCTAAATATTAAAACGTAACCTAGCCGCCAAAGTTTAACTAATAAAGCTACATTTAAGGGGATCGATCATCGATTTAATACAAGTTCTGTCTGATACAAAAGTTCTGTCTGATTATCATTATAAATAAGATAGTCCTTAGTGCCCGACTACACGCTACGTCTTACCTGAGGTCATGCCTGCACAAACTGGTTTGCTGCTCTCAAACATGCTCTCAGGTAAGAGTTAAGACGTAGCGTGTAGTGTAGCCGGGCACTAAAATACTCCCCTCTTAGGTGATCCTAAATCTTCTCTTTCTTAGAGCATACTCCAAGATGATGCTTCAGTGGAAAGGATGGAGCTCAAACCATGTTTTGGAAATATTTAAGTCGCCTGTAAGCACGTAGCTCTACAACGATACAAACTGGAACCGACAGCTTAACATGCCTGCCGAAGCACGGAAACGCTCAAAAACGTCCCTAAAACTGACCTATTCAAGGTCATCAGACAAAATCCTGACACGTGCAAGGGCCTACGGAACCTTAAGAAACCGTATCCAAACGTTACATGAAATGAAACAACAATCGAATGAATATACAATTGGGTGAAAATGTCACGCGAGATGTACTAACACAGGAAAGGTCCACAAGTGACGTATAAACCATTCAGAGTAGCGCCAATCTTCGCGACCTTTCTATTATTTAAGCGGACGCAGTCCAGTGGAGATTGCTCTTTCGCGCGTGTAATCTTATTTCAAAGTTTCAACATCTTCTTTATTAGACACTGCATGTTTAACTTTTAAAAAGATTTTCAGTCACTCTTTACTGTCATTTTTATGTTAGGTATGGTTAGGTACGTGTATTTTGAACATTATTTATACTGTAGCACTGCCATTTTTTATGCTACGACGGACTAATCATTTTCGTACTAATGAAGTATTTTTCCCTATTCGTATTATTTTATTGCATAATTTAATTCAACAAGTTTAAGTACCATAAAAAACATGAAAATTAATAATATAAAAATATTCACTTTAATGTCAAGAATAGATTAGATTATTGCTGGAACTAAAACTTCACTATTAAAAAGTCTAAGCTTATTTTATCTTAATGCCATTTCCATTTAAGTTTTAAAAAGCTACATCAAAAGCAATTGGAAACGTTAACTTAAGTAATAAATAAAAAATAAGTATTTTTTAATATTTTGTTCCCGACTACTATGATTTATGGTATAGGTATCTTACATTGAATATTAAGCATATAACATAAAAACTACAAAGACTACAAAGAGAAAGTATACAGTGATCAAGTGATAATCGCAGGCTTTAGATAGTTCGGTTGTTTTCAATTAGGTACAGTACCCGGCAAAAATAATGCACATCGAAATTTAGAAAGAGATAATCGGTTAGTTTCGGCTTTGTAAAGCGTTGTCCTTACTACACAGTCCTTACCGCTGACTTGTCACTTTTCTTTCGAATTCGGTAGAAGACGGTCGCGTTCACTCATAAATTATAAATATAAAGAGTTGTATTTGTATTGTGTTGTATTTGTATAGTTTTATAAATACATAACATGTCCAAAAATAAAGACCTGTGCTGAAAAGATTATCCTACTTCAGAATATCCGAATGTTGTGTTCTTCATGATCATTCGTAACGAAAGCGTACGCTGCCCAAATACGGATATAAACATTGAATATATTAACGCCCGAAAACCAACAAGTAAAAGTCAAACGAAGACAACCTGAACAAAAAACTATACAGTGTCCTGCAAAGCACAGAATGGAACCGCCATCGATATTTTTCAGATTTTTCGAAGACTGGCTGAAAACACGTTTAGCATTGAAACCGCTATTGTTCTTTTTACTTTTTTCAGGTACATTCGCTAAAGAAGTTTCCCCGCTAAACGCAACACTTAACTCAATCTCAATCGATTACTTAGAATTGGCATAAGCTCGGGTTATCGATATCGATTTAACAATAGTGAAGTATAAAACCATTTTTCATTTTAACAAACTAGTTCTGATATGTTTTCGTTCGCTGAATCATCGCTCAGAGCTCGATAGCACGTAGTGCGCGCGGGGGAAATCAAGAGCCGTTTACGTTTACCTGGGCCGATCTCATCCGCGGACATACACACCGAATTGTAGCGTTCTATGAATTTTAAATAATCTCTAGAGCTTAATACTAGACCTGTTCTTTATTTAAACTGAGTTTGAGTATTGGAGATATTGTGCACGTTTCTTTCGGTTTATTAGGTATCAATCTTTTTCCCGGTTTTTCATGTCGAAAAATAAGTAAAATGTAGAAAATTTTATCCCCCACCCCAGTTTCGTTATTGTCTTAGTAAAATATTGTCTATATCGAACCTTCTTGCGTCTCTTTGAAGCATATTTGGGTACGGTCTTTTATTTTGAATTACTAATCGTAATCGTCTTACCAAGGTACACATACTCTTAAAGAGTAGATATAACATTATGCCACTAATGTTTGTTTTCAAGTTGTTTTTAAAGTTGTAAATAGTAATGCCGTACCTATAGATCGACAAGTTTGAGAGCGCTGTGCCATCACAGAGTTTATTGAATAGTCTCCAAGGATTACCAGTAACTCATCTAAACGCCAGCTTTTGAATAACCTTTAATAGAAATCTGGATTTGATATCGATTTAGTTTTCAGTTTTCAATGTAGAACGTTAATAGATTTTTTATTTAAATGTGAGCCAAATCTAGCTACACAATAGACCTATCCTTTATTGTGTAACACAACTACAGATATTGCATCTGTTTTCAGCAACGAATCAACAAATTAAATAATAAAAAAATTACTTGGTATAATTTTCTTACAAAGACTCCGTCAAAATTCTTTTATACCTAGATTATAATATAGACTTCTTCTTGTAAAGACATTCTCTTAATATTTCTTTTTTAAGGAATTTCAATACAAATTCAAAGCAATGTTGATTACTCTTAACGCCTTTAGAAATAGATATTTCTTAAAAATATATATATTTTAATTGAATATTTATGTCAAAATTATCTCCTAATTACCGTTCGGTATATTAAATCCTTTACATAAATAAATATCATTAAAATGTTCTTATCTCAGATAATAGGAATGTTTGTTATGTCAAGAAAAATAGATGTTCTATTTTAATTAAATACAACGCTTTGTTGAATGTAATCGTAAATAACTTATATTCATTTTCTTTTACAGTTTCCTTTTACAAATTCAAAAAGATGTAGCTTGTATCTCTATCATATCAAGGATAAAAATTGTAAAAAACTTAATTTTTGATTAAGAACAATGTTCGGCAACGACCTTCTTAATCTCTTACTAAGATTGAAATATTGTTCTACTGAACATAGTTTGTAGGCTTACAGAATATTCAGTCAAAATCGAGATTTACGTACGAGTACCTATTACCCTTCTTTACTATAATACAAACCCGATTCAATTTTCACGAATGCATCGCATCTGACAGATTGGAATATTAAATTACTCTGAACTGGTAGAAATTGAGATACGTTGTAATTGGTATGTGAGCCCACGTCGGGAATATAGTGCCTGATATGAATTAGGTTTAATAGGTGCAGAATCTAATACGTTAATCTACTCTCCAAAGTTACCTATATACATTATACATTTCTATACAAGTTAGTGCAACTTTTTATGCAAGTATTAAACAATGTCCGTATAGAAAAAGGTTTTCTTACTAACTTACGTTTTCAAACTTATTCTTAATGTGAAAATAATAAAACGTTCTCCCATCTTCTGAATGAATTCAAGTACCAAATCCAACTCCGCTATCTCCGTTCCTTTGGTCTCTTTTCAAAAGGAGTCGAGCCTTAGTCCACCTTGCTATCCTGCTGATTGTTGGATGGGCTGTGACAGTGGATTCGATAGGCAGACTGTACATTAAGGTTTTTTCACTATATTTACCTTAAAACGGCGCGCGTGGGGTTATCTAGGCCCTGCTTGTTAAAACCATTAGGATGTCAGAGCAACTTTGAACTATACGCATCGATCTTCATTATTGATAGATGACTATAATATGACATTATTAAATACTAACCGGTGGTTACATTGTTGGCACGCAAAGCATTCCAAATGGTAGACGTTGCTGCGCGCGCGCATCACCATCTCGAACGCAGGAATCACCTTGTTGCAAGCGGCGCAGTAGCCGGTGTTCCCGAAAAGCCTAAGGCAAAGTAAGTGATAAATTTATTACATGAATTGACCGAAACATTATAAACAGATCAGTTTTTTTTTGTAAAGCTTATTTAATGTCGTTCATTAAAAAAATAAAACAAAAACTAAGCAAGATGTTCATCTGTGATTAGAGGACCACGATATGACTTAGATGTTAATAAATTGTTGTGTATGAGAGAATGGAAATATAAAAAAAATAGATAAACACGTACAAACCTCAAATAATCCCTCTTGCATAGTATGAGATTCGCTCGCGTGTAAAGGGTATGGCCGACTTCGCCGAGTCGGCAGTCGCAACAACCGCATTTGAGGCAGTCCTCATGCCACAGTTGATCCAACGCCTTCAGCAGATACCGTTCTGTGATCACCTTGCTGCATCCCGCGCATATCTACGACAATTTGTTAGGTTATCAAATGAAATTCAAAACAAGGTTAGGTTAGGTTAGGTTTTTTTTGTTTACATCATTATAAAACTAACGTTGTAGATTTACTTCATTGGTCGCATTATTAATTAGGTACTTATTATGGATATTCAAGAGGATAAATTAGGTAAAGTTTAGTGTTGTAATACCTAACTTGTTGTGTATTTTAATAAAATATTCCTTTTCATTTTATTTCATTTTTCATACAATACCTAATACATTTTTCATACAACACTTGATAGTACCTACAGAGCGAAGGATTGTACGTTTAATCCCGGTCTGGGTAGATATTTATGTGAAAGACAAACATTTATTGTCGGTTTTTAGTTTCGTATTATGGTCATGTCATTGTTGAAAGAACAAAATTATTTTTAATTGTTTTTCGTTATCTTATAAATATCACTTTACTTCATTTGATATGCAAAAAAAATACAAATTATCCAAATAATCACTACATAGTATAAAACAAAGTCGCTATTTTTGTCCGTCTGTTTGTTTGTCTGTTTGTCTGTATGCTTAAATCTTTAAAATTACGCAACGGATTTTGATGCGGTTTTTTGTAATAGGTAGAGTGATTCAAGAGGAAGGTTTTTATGTATAATACATGCATATATTCCCACGAGAACGGGATCCACGCGGGTGAAACCGCGGGCGGTCCGCTAGTTTATGAAATAAAGGGTTCTTAAGTGCGATTGAAATTGAAGTGACACTATGTTTCTTCTAAATCCTAAGGTTTAGTTATTGAGTACGATAAGATAAATTTATGGTGACTTGTTGAAATATATCTAAGTGCGACAGTCAGAAAAACTGTTTCTTCTAAACGCTAATAACTTCACTTAAATCAACAATTTAACACGTCTTATCTTTTTACTCAATAGTCTAACGGCGACACGAAATCTGATCCATTCACAATCTTGTCACCACGCTGTTCTGTGTTACAGCATTTCTTTCTTAAGTAACAGTTTTTTTTCGTTTTAAATTCTTAGGTTATTTTCGTCTTATTTTAAACATCATTGAATGTACATTGCATTCAATTGAGATGACTTAATCTACAACCATTCTGAATATTAAGAATTGACACAGAGATCTTTATTAAAGTTTTATTGGTAAATTTATATCAGGTGGAACATTTTTATTTCTATTGCAAATTATAAAAGGCAATTATTAATAACATAATAAAATTTTACGATATTATAATTAAATTGATGTAGTAAAATATTACCTCTGGCGGGAATTTAGGTGATGGACTTACTTAATCTAAGTTTCAGTAGGTAGGTACCTATAATAAAATAAGTAACTCCACTTCACTTGTAACGTAAATCTTATTAAATTTTAAAATATGAGTAATTGGTTATTAGTTATTTATTGAGTATAAGATAGATAAAATGTAACGTTTTTTAATCAGTTCATTTTAAATCTTGGAACTTTTCATAAAAAATATTCTTTTACACCCGGAATCCTGTTGTATTTAAACTGTAACATACATTTATTTGTAGATCAATGTGTGTATTATTAGTGAGGCACATTCAAATTTCCGCCTCGATGCGAACCCAGGACCCTTGGAACACCCGACCGACAACCATTATTCCATTCAGTCATCATACGGGTATATTTATTTACCTGTGGCTGCGTGGCAGGCGCGGGCGCAGCGGCCGGCGCGCCGGCAGGCAGCGGGGACGCGCGGGCCTCCTTAGCCACTTCCATGACCAGCATTTGCGGCATTCAAATTGCCGCCTCACTGGGAATCGAATCCAGAAACCTTGGAACACCCGACCGATAACCATTCAGTCGTCATAATTTATTTACCTGTGGCTGCGTGGCAGGCGCGGGCGCAGCGGCCGGCGCGCCGGCAGGCAGCGGGGATGCGCGGGCCTCCTTAGCCACTTCCATGACCAGCATTTGCGGCATTCAAATTGCCGCCTCACTGGGAATCGAATCCAGAAACCTTGGAACACCCGACCGATAACCATTCAGTCGTCATAATTTATTTACCTGTGGCTGCGTGGCAGGAGCGGGCGCAGCGGCCGGCGCGCCGGCGGGCAGCGGGGACGCGCGCGCCTCCTTAGCCACTTCCATGGCCAGCATGTGCGAGCCCAGCCCCGGACTGCCGCCTGCCTGCTGCGGCGTCCGCCTCTCGCACTGCCAAACGATCACAAAGTTACGTTGGGTTTGTGTTTGTTGGCTTTGATGAGTGAGATGATTGGCATTTTGGAAGTGTTGGTCATGAAGTCGTTTCAGTAGACATGTCACATCCTTGAGTTAGCTATTAAGCTTGACTTAGTGTTTTGTAAATATAGCTAAGTAAACAAAGAAACAAAAAACTCAAAGGAATGTGAAGTCCGCCAATCCACACTTGGTCAGCGTGGTGGACTATGGCATTAACCTTCTCATTGTGAGAAGAGACCCGTGCTCAAGAGTGGGGCCATGATCGGTTGAGATGATGAGATGAAACAAATTAAAAACAACAATGTCACCAGAATAAGATTTTTTTTCATTTTATCCCAAATATATCTGCTAATAATATTTTCGATGTATTTTTATTGTAAGGTATTGATGTATATGTCCACGATAAAACTGTTTTAGCCGGTACCTACCTAATAATTGTTTTATGAATTGGTCAATCGCCTTTTGTAACAAAATTTGCATCTTACAAAATAAATTAATTGCAACATATTCAAGTGTTTATATAAAAAGGTCTACAAATAAGTCCCAATAATATCAGATAGATACAAACAAGTAAACAAGGCCGTCTCATATTACGGCATTAAATTTAAAACCATGAAATTTATCGCAGTAAGTAATATTAGTGGAAAAAATTAGCACAACTACTCAAGCGATTAATGAGAACGTGAAACACGACTCGACGTTTCCGAACTATAACAAATTATGTACCTTAAAATATCGAATAAATGGCAATAAAAACTGTAATTTAGACCGCGTTGATGAAAAAACAGCCCCGTAGTAAGCGATAAAGCCAAGCGCGGCCACCGCCGTCACGGTTAATTAACAGTTTAAATACGAACATTTTTCAATTAAATTTGGCGGCTTCGCACACAGGTGGTGCAACGGTTTATTTCAGTATTCCGAACGGCTCTCTCCAGCCTCCGCTCAGTACTACTTTGTACACAAAACCTACACAACTTTAAATGAACAATAATGCGCCTTCAACATCTACAAGTAATCAATGTAGTAAAAGTCAATTTAATACACATTTTTAGGAATAACTCGAAAATCACCCGTCAGATATCAATTTAAATGGGACCACAAGGAAGGCACCAGCTTTCAAATATAACAAAAGATATTCTAATTGCTTCACTTAGTAAAAAGTAATGCAATAACGAACATTTAAGAGCTTCATTTAAAAAAAAAAACAAACGACGCTTTTTAGTTTTTTTTGAAGTCGGTTTAAACCTTTGATAGTGATTTCAGTCTATGCTGCTAAACTACAATGTTAAAATGCTTTTATTGAGATGAATTACTTATTTGTTAGTTGACCGAGTTCTATAATGTAGCACCGCTTAGGCTAGTTTCTCATCAAGTCGTATGTAAATTATACTGACGTCTTAACGAATGCCGTAATTAAATACTTTTTATAGCACATGCCCAGTAACATTACATATTAATAAGCCTACTTCTAACAATAGAAAAGTGACCGATGAATATAAATCAGTTTGACTTTGACTAAGTAGAAGTCATTTAAAAGTAGATTAGTTTAACAGTTTCAATACAAAACAGTAGCCGATTGACACAATTTGGTGCGCAGTGTGCACGATTCCGGTTAATATCGGAACACTATTATTTACGGCTGACGATCGGGACACACAAAAACATACAAAATTCTGCCCTCCGGCCCATTCGTCACGGGTCACAATGGCACCATTGTTTCACGTTGTTGGTTCTAATACTCCGTCTTGTAACAGAGAGTTACTACTGTTCAAAATGTTCGATGATTTGTTTATATAAAATACAAGCGTTTTTAAAAACGTTATTTATTAAGTAGAGGTAAATTATCGGTGACTTAGGGTTCAACTCTTATGAACTCTCTTTCACTGCAATAGAAAAACATAAAAAATCATTTCAAATCAAAAGTATATCATAATCGAATTAAGCTAAGTAGATCGTTAACCATATTTTTTGTAATCTTCCTCAAAACGATAATAAAATAAAAAACACGTTAACTTAACCGTATTCGGATATTTCAAAAATTATTTGAGACTAATTGGGAAACAAAAACTTTTAGTGCGTAATTAATTAAGGTGTTGATCAATTATGGTCATGTTCATTTGACCGTCTTACTGTCCAGTCGATCAAAACCAGGTCTACAGATTTGTTGGAACGGAAACAGAGTTTGGTACTAGTTAGTTAGAGCACCAATCAGACGTTCCTCTAATTAATAGGACGAGGTTAAGACTAGAGTGTAATTTCGTTTCTATAGTTAATGTCTAACAACCTGAGATATTCCTTTACCTATTAATAAACGTGACGTCATTCCCGTATCACATACCAATTAGCCACATTTTCTATGTCATGCCTAACGTTAGTTCAAATTGTAGGTATACCTAATTTTTCTTAACTTCTACAAGATGTTATTGTAACTTACACAGTTTTATAACGACTCTATAATACTTACTTATAATTAGTACTTAAATTACGGGATAATTTTTATAACGACAACAGTAAAAAATGTTATATAAATTAAGAAAACCCCAAGCTAGTTATTATTATAAATATTATAGTGCTATAGGCTCAATCGTTCATTATTATACCTATCAATAATTTCAAAAAATATGGTGCTGCATATTATAACTATCGATGATAAAATCTCGGCGACGGAAGAGACACAATCAAAAAGGAGTTAAATTTTAAACGAATGTTAACTTAATTTTATACGCCGCGGACTATTATGTCAATTTGCGTTGATGTTTCCGACGGGAGATTCACAATGTCAAATTAATGATTTTTAAAAAGCACATATGGACAAAATGTTTTTACGCACGACAAACGCAACTGCATAAAAAAACGCAATCAAACTTTCAGTCCGATTGACGAAATTTAATCTCTGTGGTGTAAGAATTACATTGATTTGTATACCACATTAAATTTTTATTGTAATTTGGTCGCTTAATGACCGGTATGCAATGGTTATGCCGGTTTACTGTTTGATGGTCCTGGGCTGTATGCCCCGGAGATGTTTCAAATCCGGCCCACAATAGGTACAGTACCACGAAAAATCGAGAAAAATCCATGGAATTCGAGAAAAATTAAGATAAACTGCTTAAATGCATAATTTTCTGGTACAAAAATTGTATTTATCATTCACTTTTATCACGTTTCAACATGGCGTCTTGCCAATTTGTCATTGATCATAGATCACGAACTGTCTACTGTCACCTCAACATGACAGAAATGTAGGTACATATGTCAAACTTCAATCAAATCAACCAACGTGACATGTGATGACAGCTTACCGCCATGATGGATTTTAGTTTTTGTGTTGCAATTTTACGTGTACATTTTTGTGTTGTACCACCAAACTAAAGTAATTTAAAGGAATTGGATGATTGAAAACTGTTTTAATTGTGTTTCTCCATTTTTGAGTATGGTGTACAAAGTCGTGGCCGGGGCTCCATACATTTTGAAACATCTCCTTTGAAAGATACGAGTAAGTTTATTTTATTGTCGATCTGGGTAAATAGATGTTCTTGTCTTTGTGTGTTGTCCATGGCACCCACGATACAGGGAATGCCAGTGTGGGGATAGCTCTACCATAAAGAGCATAGAGCCCAATATAACACATAGGTACATAGAAGCGTGTGGCGTTATTTAATTCCTTTTTAAGTAATTTTGGATCACAACCTATGTATTTGGGTATGCAGTAGGTAAGCCGAAATGCATGAGCATAATTATTTTCCAGAAAACAAATGATACCTGCTAATAGGCATCCAAATAAGCTAAGCTAATGAGATAAGCCTAGATGTCATTATGCTACTTCTGAGTACCGTTGTTATTTGAAGCCATATTCTTCACCGCAGTAATAGTGATGGTTCTACCTGGGTACAGTGAAAAGTTCCTATTAAATTTTAGCATGACAAGCGCGCTCTCAGTTTTTTTCAAGTAGATAGGGCGTGAAGCGAACCATGTGAATAATTACCGAGCATGCGGTGACAGCGACACGCCACACCACTTCTAAAACAACCCGTAGCCAATCCAGTTGGCTGAGATTAGCCGCAAAAAATTCACGCCTTCCATTACCATTGACTTTCGAATGTCAATACGCACGAATTAGTATTTAACGGACGTCAATCGTGAAGCTCGGATAATAAAACTATACGACAGCCATTCCACGCCGCGCCGCTGTCAATGCATTCTCGTAGTTTGGATCGGTACGTTTTAAACTGATAACGATATCTAAATTGTCGAGGGCAGACTGTGAAATGGTACAAAAAATGAGTGTTTTGTTTTATTTTTAGACGGCGTTTCGTGTGATCAATAAATTTATTCGAAAGTTGTATTATTGAAAAATACTTTAAGTACCTACCTATTGCAAATTGTATTAACACAAGTACAGATCTAAATAGACTTAGTAAATGAGAAATTAAAAAACATGAACAGGTCCAAATTACAAGAAACATAAATTTATTTCTACTACTACAACATCACAACAAATTTTTCGCAACAGAAAAAGAAAACATTCGAAAATTTCATCGACAGGGCTTCAACCGCAAAAGTGAAGTACCCACGATTTAACGTCAGTCAAAATTAAATGATTACAATGTTTTGCGAGGCACGCAGCAACTACCACGGAGACGTACACCTTTTATTACACGAAGCTCTAGAGTGGAGAGCGTACGATGAGCGAGCTACGATGCAGTCTAAATTGAAGGATGCTCCACAGGAGCCGCGAGGGACTGCATCCAGCTACCCGCTCCATTAATGATTAACAGACGCGGTCCGAGACCAATTACGCGTTGCAGCCACACTCCAAATTAGAAACTATTTTCGCCCATTAGTGGCCAACTTCATAATCAATTACACGTTAAAATTTCACAGCGCTGTTTCGGGAGCTCTCTGTTTGGATAATCGGAGTTAGTGGTCCCACGGCGAGCTATTACGTGCCGCGGACAGGCTATAAAGGTTTTTGTTTGGCTACCGGGTAATTTTAATGCACGTTTCGAATGCAGTTCTGCCGGATGCGAACGAAAACGAAGAGGTAAATACCTATCTCAATAGAAAATCTTGTCTTGATAACGTTGTAATACCCTTTAATGAGGTCCATGTTCACAAGCGAGGGTAAACAACATCAAATAACCCATGTATAAGTATGTATAATAAAAAACTTATTGTCGACTACATAAACCACTACCAAAAATCTCTGAATTATTTACTAACTAATTCAGAGATTTTTGGTAGACAAAACCGGCCGTAAAAACTCAAGTTCGCATTCGCACATACCTTCGTAATACCTACCATAAGTAGGTTTTCTTAAGTGTGTAATTAATTGGTGCAGCATATATGGAAGTGAGTAAGACAAATCTGAGGCAGCATTCTGAGGCAGACAACAGTAATAGGTTTGAGTGCACTCTGCTAATCATAATTCATCAGCGAGATTAAAGAATAAGCGACGCGCGGTGGGGTGCAAGAGGATCGGAGATAGGGTCACCATCTCGAGAGTTGCTACGGACTATTAATTAAAAGAAAAATTAAAAAAAAAACGCCTGTTTTATACTAAGACGAAAGTAAGGCATATGACCGAAGACATTTAGTTAAAACTGTGAAGGGTTATATTTGTAGACTGAGCGGTTTCTGATAGTTTAAAAATAATGCTTTGTAACCGATTTATGTAGATACGGATAATATTTTATCGTTTCTAGGTTGCTTAAGTACTTATAATGAGTTTTAAACGGTAAACGTCCTACATTATTTGCTAATGTATCTACATAAAAATAAAATGTAGTAAGTGTGTTTGTTTGTTGTGTATTCGTCGATCGGTTCGCTACAATATTGTTCAAAAGTCAAAAGTGACATTTAACATTTAAATCATAATTTTTTTATTATTTTATTTAAACTATAGATTCCACAAATTAGATAAAATCAGGGACAGAAAAATCCCAAACAATTTTACGGATACGAATGTCGCAAATATCCGGACAGAACCAAACGCACGGTAACCCTAGCGCCTCCCCGTGTGGGAGAGACAATATGATTGCTACACCTGCGGAAACACCAGTAAAGTAACGAGACGAGAAGCTAAATAATTCAACCTATTAACTTTAACTGTGCTCCACCTCAGTTTTATATAGCACCCATGATGTTGACATAGTGATAATAATCATTATCTATTCCTGGAATAAAAATGCAACTGGTTTATGTACACAGAAGATATTTGTGAAAAAAAATATTATCCCATTATCCCTCAAAAGTAGCAGAAAATATTATATTAGATTTTTTGTCTGTCTCCGCGTTTTTCCGCGCACCGCGCAAAACAATTGGATAAAATTCCACGTGGCTTTCGCGTTTACAGTACTATAACTTCAAAACTGATGCATGTCTCATCTCTAGATGCGGTGCATAGAACCTGGCTTGTAGGACAACTAGTTTGTTAGTTAATAGACGTTATCGTAACGCTACGACCGACGGACACGTCGACACGCGACGCGGCGGCGACTTTCGTACGAGGGTCCTTACTGCTCCCATAGGAATCTAAAATCCTAAAAAAATAATCTAAAAAGTTTAAAAAATTAGAATTGCGTGCAATTCTAATTTTTTAACCTTTGTTAGTATTAAGTACCTAATTATCTATAATTAAGTAAACGTTATATCTTATTCACACTGGCAGCATGATTTAGTAGATACCTACTTTATTTCTTTCTTTTTTCCGCCAATAAAATGGAAAATGGTGACAATTTACCATCAGGTAGACTGTTTTCTAAATATTATATGAAATTAAGAATACTAGTACTTTTACCTCCTCTAGTTTTTTTTTTTTTTGATAGTAGGAAAATTCTTAGATACCATAACAATAATCAAACCATTATTTAAAAAACGTATAAAGGTACAGCTAAAAAAACAAATATCACCACTGTATTGATCTTGTTTAAATTATTTAAACAGTGCAATAATTATGTATACAAACGTGTTTTCAGTTAGCCTGTCTAATGATTAAGTTACATTTGTTGACATTAAGTTACATTTCCGCTTTCTTCTGATCCGGTAACACGTCAGTAACTTCATATACCTATTAAGTTCGCTCGTCATTTGCGGATTTTAGTATGCAATAAAAGATGAAAGTTGTAACGTTATAAGGGAAGAGAGTAAATAAAAGAATTTTGAAGGAAATAAAAGATTTACTTATCTTTCCTAGTGGGTCACAATACTAATAACACGGTATAGAAAATAAGTGAGATAACAAGGCACAGACACTAAGAAAAGTCAGTAAATTAAGAGAGGGAGGGGAGACGACCTGGGGTTCTCTTGCAAGTGGAGGCGGAGGTCCGAAGTACTGACTCGGATGGCGGAGGCCGGCGTGTCTCTCGACAGGCTGAGGTCGGGAGGCGTAGGGGATGGCGCTCTACCAAGCGCACAAGAGGTAGCGCGACCCTGGCGCGCAACCCTGCGCGCAGAAGCGTCCCGCGCGGCAAGCCTCCCGACGTAGTAGGAGGCGACAGGTCCCAGGGCGCTCCAACAGCGCGCCCGTCCGGAACGATGTCGGAGTCGAGAATAGATGCACGCGTCCGCGAAACAGAGACACGGGACGGCCCTGTGTACGCCACCGAATCAGAAAGACCTCCTCGGGAAAAGTCTTCCGAACACCGCGATGTCTGTCTCCACACTGCCCTATTGACCCGATCGCTTGAATTTTCTCGAGCCCGGCGTTTTTCTTTCAAATTGCATCTCTTTTTCAAATTTCTGGTTTATCATTGGTCTAAGAAGGTTGGTAGATTATACAAAGACATACAGAATAGATTTAATTTAGAAAAAGCAAAGACTATAGAGACGTAAGAATTACATTGACAATAATGTCACCAACGTAAACAAACATAAAAATCATATTTAAAGTTACAGGAATTCATCAAAATAAAGAAGGAATAAGTACTAAAACATTATAGAAGGTAACATTTACAATTTGCAATTAGTCCTAGAAGTTATTAACAAAGTTACATTATCAAAATTCCTAACTCCAAAGTAGTACATAATATCATTCAATTTCAGCTAATAAAACATTACAAGTATTATAAAAGAAAGCAAGATAAAAGGATTACAAGGAAAGGATACAAAAAGGAAGGAAATAAAGATGATAAAGAGAACAAGGAAGATAGACAAGGAAGTTAAGAAATAAATAAAGTAAATATATTACATATACTACACATTTCCCCCACCCAAGTAAAATTTTTTGGCTGTAACAAAAAATTTTGAATTAAAAATAGTGATTACCTAATACATTCATAATCCTGTCCATACCTCTCTGTCATACATCAATCTTGCAAGGTTTGGGGATAGGGTTCACATTCAATGACGCCTACTCCAAAGGTAACACTAGACAATTACATAGGCTTATTTTAGGAGTTGTAATCCGCTCGCGTTGAAAACCCAGAACTTAAGTACGAAGTATGGTGAAGGCTTATTTTTCGAGTCACGACCCGCTCGTATCGTAGGCTTATTTATAGAGTTATAAAGCGCTCTTAAACAAATAACTAAGACAGTTAGTTAAGTATTAACCAAGTTATTAGGTTATTTAGGAATTAAGAAGTAATAGAAACCAAGTTAAGTAATAACTTAGTTAAAAAGAAATTATTCTTCCAGAATAGAAGATAATAAATCTCAAGAAGCCTCGAGAACTTAAGGAGCTTAAAAGCTAAGTTTAAAGGATGAACTTCGAAGTATAGCCAAAATTCGAAGTTTGACGATGAAGAAAGAAGAAAAGAAAATGTAGCATAAGACTAAAGAAAGAAAAAATAGTAAATGCTATATCGATAATGGCAAACAGTTCTTCGTCTATACAGATCATGCAGCTTTAAAATGGTTTCTTAATCTTTCTAACCCCTCAGGAAGACTAGCTCGATGGGCGCTCAGGCTATCGTGCTTCAATTTCGTACTTAAGCATAAAAAAGGTAAGGATAACGTTGTTCCTGATCTTTTATCTCGCTCTAAATTTAGCTCTGTTCCTGAATCCTGCAATTATATCCATTCTCTTTATTCTCATCCTATAGCTACTGACGACACACTAGACCCTGCTTTAGAACTCTATAATAAAATATTTCTAGGTTGTCAGAATAATCCTGATTCATATCCGAATTACATGATACAAAATAATAAACTTTATCGTTGTATTTACTCTCCTTATGATATTACAGACGATTTTATTTGGAAAGAAGTACCATTACCACAGGATAGAGATCATATCATCCTATCTAATCATGGTTCTCCTCAGGATCCTCATTTAGGAATATTTAAAACTTATAAAAAGATTTCTCTGAGATATTACTGGCCTAAACATTATAGAAGGTAACATTTACAATTTGCAATTAGTCCTAGAAGTTATTAACAAAGTTACATTATCAAAATTCCTAACTCCAAAGTAGTACATAATATCATTCAATTTCAGCTAATAAAACATTACAAGTATTATAAAAGAAAGCAAGATAAAAGGATTACAAGGAAAGGATACAAAAAGGAAGGAAATAAAGATGATAAAGAGAACAAGGAAGATAGACAAGGAAGTTAAGAAATAAATAAAGTAAATATATTACATATACTACAAAGTCCTTATCAATTAAGTCCTTAACCGTTAAAACCTTAATAGTTAAGTGCATAACGGTTAATTCTAGGTCATTAACGCTACTTACAATGTGATACCCGCTATCAACATAATTAATGTCGCTTAATAAAATGATTACAAACCTAAATAATAAGTCCTATAACATTTTTATACTTTGACTGGAGCATGTTTTTATAACATTTAACTCTAATTAGGTAGTAAGCGACCCATTTTACGCCACTCCTGCGTCATTTACCTTATCTCCTGCGTCATATACCTGCGCATAAAACCAAGATTATACTATAATTTTAAAGAACAATGTGTATCAATACTTCAATTTTTTTTTTTTCATTTAAACAAAAAATACCTACCACCACCTACCAAGAATCAAACGAGCCAGTTACTAACCAAATTGTAGAGTTGTGCAATTAAAAATGCAATTGATGACGACAACGTTGGATTTTAATGACAAGAAACAACACGGACTCAAAATAAATAAATAAACAAATCTTCATGAAATTAATGTACACCAACCGAGCATATAAATTACGACAAATCTTTCCACATACAAAATAATTAAAACACGGGCTAATTTAAAATATCAAAAAAAAAATCTCAAGTAGAGCAAACACCGTAGGAAAAGTGAGCCGCGTACCAAGGCACTTATTTAGCAGATTGCTTTCCTTTAAGTTGTTCTTTAATCTAGCAATGGCCGGAGCGGCGGCCGCCTTCGCACCCTCGCGACGCGAATCTCTGTATCCGGTAGGAACGCTACACATTGTTTGTTTTCCCACACGCAGCACGGGAACTGCAAAGGAAACTTACACCGAAACGAGGAAGTTTTGTTTGAGGTTTCAAGTACGTCAATCATGTTTGATCATAAATTTGATTCGTTAAATGTACATTTTCGTTCTATCGAGACTTACTTTACCTAAACCTAATCGCAATATCGTTTTAAAGGAAAAAATCTAAATATTTGATATGTCGATTAATGCTCATCCTACCCGGATATTCTTTATGATACTTAACAGATATACCTAGTGTATAAAGTAATAGTATTAGCTTCGTGTAAAAAGGGTAAATTTCACCTACGAAACCCTACAACAAGCTTTTCAACGTAACTTCTAACATATCATGATCCACACGAGAAGTCGACCTTAATTTGCGTAACTATCCGCAGCACTGCTACCTAACTACCTGCAATTCATACTCAAAACTCCCCTGCAGAAATAGCCTATCAAATCTTAAATCTGGTATATTCGCATATCAATACTAAACCGTTCGTAACGGGATGGCTCCACCAACTAATGGAAAACGCGAGCTCGAAGCGAAATTTCGTTAATACCAAGCCGACCATATTGGATTACTGGCAGCACCCGCCTGCCGCAATAATATAACGAAATTCAAACATTAATAGGCTCAAACACAATCACGGATGGCCACATAATCGAGTTAGCTGCTATTCGGTTAAACCCCTATCGCGTAATCTGTTCCATTGTCTGACAGTCGTTGCGCTGATCATGAGGGCCGATTATTGTGGCAATTTCGTGTATATTGTTTTCAGGTGTCTCTTGTCACCCGGTGCCGACGTCCTGAAGGAACCATACAATGCTCTCCAAATGAGCACCATCTTTGAATAGGAACGTTCTCTATAATATAAACGTTGATGCGTTGATAGTTATCGTGTTAGCTTCGAACATCGATCGAGATCATATTATTAGAATTAGAATAGACGTTTTATCTCACAAGTCGGTATACTATTTACTACTGAAGACGACTTATTGGTATGTGTCACATTGTCTCGAACTGGTGACTTAAGTTCGTTTTATAAACGAATTAACTATCACATTATACAGTGTAAAAAAGTAGTAAGTATTCATCCAATTTGCCGATAAAAATGGCTTGTCATTTGGATAAATACAGATAACGGTCTAATGGTGATAGAGATGATAATGATGATGATGATGTTTTGATTGCATATCTTAGCCAGGATAATGTTAACGAAATTTCCTATATTTGTTGTCAAAGAACTGAACTTTAGTATTGGACATAATGGAAAATGATCTGACAATAATATAAAAGAAAGCACCGCAACGGGTTATAAACAAAGTCCGCGGCAGCAAAAGTGACGCTGAGGTGGAATACACGTCTAGGAAGTTAAAAGTTTCTCCTCACTTGGATGCAACTCGAACAAATAAGTAGATAGAAGAAGCGTCAAAACTGCCAAAAACAAAACTATAAAGTTTGCTTTATCACGGAAAGCTATCGTTTTATCTATTTGGGATGTCGAACTCAATTTGGATTGAGAATCTCGTATTTTAAGACCTGCGAAAAATAAAATTTTCTTGAAAAATATAATATTAATATTGCCAATTTATTTACGGATTTTTATACCTTGCCTTGCCCTTCGCAGGCAACGTATAAAGACTGAGATAAATACTGGATGGACAATATGCTCAGTGGAGTATTTTTTAAAATAAATTATTACAAATATTCTCTCAAAAGTAATTAAACTAAAAATACTAGAACCTGTAAATGTATTTTACTTTATCTACTTAATGCATTAAATGTCATTGCACTAAAACCACGTAATAAATATCTTCACAGTCGCTTTCAAATTCGAACTTAAAGCATTAAAATAAGCAAGTACAGCTTGTACGATCTATCGGCTGAGCATCGTTACCCTGTGACTAGGGCATGATATCCGGATATCCGGATATCCGTATTATCCGGATATCCGCCCGAAAATACTATCCGGATAATAGAAGACCTATTATCCGGATAAAACGGATAAAACGGATAGTAATAATTTTATACTATTTGACCATTTGGAGACATTTTGTTTGCTTAATTATTACGAAAATATAATATTTTATGTTTTATTTGGTTATTTGGAGATTGCCTCTGCAACTTCTACCACATTTTTTATGGTATATGACCCAAAAAATAGTTTGACTGAATTTTCAACTACCTTTTTATCTTAGCGTACATCTCGGAAGCATTGCTTAGCTTACGTGCTCGACAGACAACGACAGTTCATAAGAACCGCCCAATATTGAGGTGCGACGTAACTATAATTCCCAACAACTAAAGGCGGTCAGAGTATTTAATTGTTATATTTTAAAAGCAGAAAGCCATGATGAATTAGCACTTCTTGGTGGTAAACTGATACGTCTGTTTTTATGGCTTTAAATCTCACACGATTCAGAAGATTCAATATCGTCCCATTGAAACACTAACGGTAATATGGAGCTCTCGTTCAGATGGTTTTTCTTCCCTACCAGCTGGATATTTGTAGTAGAAATAGAGTGGCGGCCAGAGTCTTCAAGGAACAACAACCTGGAGGAAAGGTTGCTCAAGAATTCCGATAGGGGAATAAACAAAGCGGGAGCTTCCTTAAAATGCCAATTAAGCCTATGCTTATTAGTCCCGAAGAAGGTAGTTTGGTTTTGGCATTCAATAAGATACAAGTTTAATATACCCTCCATAAGCTTACAAAGTGGTGGGGTTATTGAAATTGGCTAATAATGACAAAGATCGATACAGCTGCCTTATTTGAAAACGGGCGGCGCGCTAGCAAGCTTCCAGGATTTTGATAATAATCCAATTTTGGAAGTAAGGCGGAATAGACGTATCAAGTATACAGGCTTTTAGTACATTCATTGGAACACCCTCAAGACCACTGGCTTTTTTCACGTCTAGACACTGTAAGGATTTGAGAACCTTTAACAGTCCCTGTCCAAGTCTTCACACTTACCGACTAACATTCTATCATCATTTCTAGCTGGACTTACCATTCTAGTCCCTTAATTTAATCTTTGTTCGGTCACAATTATCATGGATGACAGCGTGAGCTGGTGGTGCTGTTTGCTCATTTGCTACCTTGATACCTTTAAAAATCTCTTTCTTAGTAAACTGAATCTTTCAGAGGTACCTTAATGTGGTATTAGTGGAGGTACATACGTTATTTCTAGCATCGACAAATGGATCTGTGGCAATAGACACGCGGTTGATCACAGAATTTCGAACCAAGATTTTTGAATGTGACGGGGAAATTAAAGGCTTTCTGCTTCGCACTTATATCGGACACTTTGCAAACTCATGCATCAACCCGGAAAAATATATGACACGAAGTCTCGCAGTTATGTTTAAAAACAGTTTTAAATTTTTTAAGTACTTTGCGGATTTGAGAGATTATGGTACAAAACGTTACAGTATTTTGGAAGTTATTAGACATAAACATCACTTTAACAATTCATTTTCGATTCAATACAATTTGCAGAAAATCTAAGATCAGTGGAGATCTTTCAAATGGCATCAACCGCAATTCAATTGGTCAAGCCATCAAAAAATAATTATGAGAGGTTCACATAAATAGACACACACACAAATATAGAACATCGCGGGGATAGTCAGAATAGTGTCCTATGATCCCAAAACGTGGATATCTGAAGAAAACTCGATTTTCGGAATTTAAGTGAGACAAATAACTTTCAATTTTCGATAATTTTGAATTTTCTTAAGAGGAAGTCAAATATATGCAAAGGTTTATGATTCGTTCCACTATAGGTAACAGAAAAAGTAAATATAATACATACTATGGTTGATTTTTTTTAGAAAAACATTAACTATCCGTATTATCCGTTTTATCCGGATAATATCCGGATAGTAAAATGAACTATCCGTATTATCCGGATAGTAAATTCGGGCGGATAATTGCATGCCCTACCTGTGACTTTATTGAAAGAGTCAATAAAGTCGAAAATGTTTTACGGTTAGTAAAATGTTACAAGCGATGCGTGTTATCGTAATGCGAGTGACGCTCGATGTAACATTACTCGATGCCGATACTGCTGATGTTTTATTACATTATAAAACAAACGTCTCAAATTAATTATGAGACGTGCAGTCACCATCCCTATTGCTCGTAAAGAATCTTTGATGGCAGTTGTAAAATGTTCCAAATCGTTGTCCTGATAATTTCTGACGCATGTTTATGGACACATTTATGACGATAAACTTCCATGTTACCTACGAGATGTAAACTCAGTAATAACAAGTACAGCACAAAGTTTACCTTTAAAAACCATTAACAATGCGTCAATAGTAAACGGCTCGCGCGGAGCAAAATGAATTAAAGCCTGGAGCCTATTAGGTGGAGTGAGTTATAAAATAAAGCCGCGGCGAGTAAGTTCATACATTACAAGCCGATAACCAGACGAGACTTCTGAGACACAAACCAGTCCCTTTTAGTGAAATTGAAAACTTTTTCTGTTACTCATACCGCGACCGCGACACCACTCCTTTTAAATCAATTGCCTTTTATAATTAACTTACTCCATTATTGGAGTGCACTCCCTCGTTACGTCAATTAAAATTCAATCGAGATGTAAATCTAGTGATTACACAACGAGTTTTTCTGGCAGAAGTAATCTAATAAATTGGTTGAGAGATAAGTGCTACTTACTTATATTCGTTCTGCCTAAGAATACATTAAATCTATTCATAATTGCATCATTTAGTTGATTGGCTTATCGGGTTTAGTACTTCTCTAGTGTTATTTCAATTCGATATTCTTGTTGAGCGTGCCTCAATAATCAATTAAATATATTACCTATAGTACTAAAACAAAATTACAACGTCGATACCGAGTTTCCATTAGGGAATATTGGTTTATTAACGAAACTTTCCGAGCGTGTGTCAGTTTTATCATTATGCAGTCACCCTCTTTAATGCAATGAAGATCCTCCCTATCTAGGGAGTGCCACTTTTACCTAATTCTCATTAAACATTTATTAGCTTAGACAATAGCTATCGAAGGTATCGGTCGCTATGTTTTATTTATCACTCTTATAGGATTGCTATTTTCACGATGTTCCGCGAAATAAAATAGATGAGTGTTTGAACTGTAAGTCCATCGTCTAAATAGTGCCAATTTTCAATGCATTCTATTTCTTGAGGAGCTACCTGTAACGTATTCCGGATAGAGAAGTATGGACTCAGTGTTACTGTGGGATAGAAATAGAAAATACTTTTCTATAACGGATAGGACGTCAGTGGATTCGGATAGGCGGGATAGGTATGACTAATACACGAATATAAGATTTCAAAACAGTTTATTCCCGTAGTATAATTTGATTTGTATACCCCATTAATTAGATTACTTGTACCGTGGGCTGGCCTGTAAGAAAATTGCTTTTATTTAGGAAGTCATTCGTTTATACATTCATTAATTCGTGGCCCATTGAGTGACGTCTATTTCATTTAATTATAATTTACACGGTCTCTTTACTGATTACGTTGAATTAATTTAGTTAATTAATGTTTATGCATCTATCCTGTGTTTATAGAACATTTTATTTTAAGAACAGCCAGTAGGCATTATGCAATGTATTTTCAACCAAAATTATTCATATTTCGGTAAAGATTTTAATTAGATTTAAGTCGTTCGGAACAGGTACTTAAGGCACGGGCCTTGAAGGGCACGTTGGGCTATCAAATATTTGAAAATACTCCTCTGTTTGTTATTCCACTATAAAAAAAACTGCACTAAATCATAATGTGGAGTAAGTAGTGACTCTAGGCCTCTTCAACAATGTTGAAAGAGAAGTAGAACGACCAAACTATAGATAACTTTAATTTTTAATATCGACGACCACTTCCAGCTATGGATAATTAATAAATACTTATAAAACTGTGCAGTGTGAATGCGCCGCCCGTACGGCATATATTAATATCGAGTTTTTAATTTTACCTTTAAAGCAACCTAGTTGTTGATTGTTTTACATGATATTCAAATTTTTAACTATAATATAATGTGGTTGGTATCAACCATGTATCAACCAATGGATTTGGAGTAAATGATGATTAACATTAAATATATTTCGAGATGTAATTCTGTAATTCTGACGAAAGCTTCAGAAACATTAATTTTATTAAATTATTAGTTACTTTGTCTAAGAATACACCATAACACCAAATACGACCACAGTAATAATTTCACGTAAAACAAAAGTTTTCACCCAATTAGTCACAACAACGTAAACATTACCCATGAGAAAACCTTCAATTTATTTATTTTTAGTGGCTTGTTTAATTAATTCCTTAATGATACACAGTTAGTGTGAGCCCACCGAAATGAGGCGCGCCACACTAAATGCTTTTCTTGATATGAATGTTCCTGTGTGTGTTTTACCGACTTCAAAAAACAGGAGAACGTTCTCAATTAACCTGAATTTTTTTGTGTGTGTTGTCTTATAACTTTGTACTGGGTGAACCGATGTAAATAAAACTTTTTTTTAAATAATAAGGTAGCTTGTAAAGTAGGGCCATTTTAATAGGCCACATTTGACAACTGTTTGTCTTTGCTTTAAAAACATCGATTAATTTAATTAATCGATAAGGACTTCAAACATCTGTAAATTGAATGCGATTGTTATAAAAAGTATTAATAAGCGCACAGTGACTAAAAAAACGACAAAAATAATGCGTCAAATAATGGCGCGAAATGAAATCACGACATCTTTTGTAACATTTCACGTTTCTGGATACTGGTTTGTAAGCCAGACGTTATGTAATAAATTAATGATTACATATTTGTGTGCCTAAAATGTAAGAAAATTAATTTTGTTCGTATTAAAATATATTTTATTTTGTAACGGTGAAATACTTTTTGACGATTAGTTCGAGTTCTCGAATTCAACTTATCTACTGATCTGTTTATTGTGGTACCATCCCTAATGTATAAAAAGAAAAAGAGTTCAATGACGTAACTTTGTAACGACGTCAGTTCTTTGGTTTTAAGTATAAAAAGTTTAACAATATCTAGTAGGGAATATTAAATAATATGGAGTGCCTCCCTTACAAGGTTACTTTTTAAAATTTTGACGAACTGTCAAATATCGCCTATTAAAATGGCCCTACTATAGTCTGATCCCATATAAAAGCTATGTTCGCCGAATAATTTTTGAGTCATGTGTACCTGTCGAAGTTATTATTTTGATATTTGCTTTTTACAAAAAAAATAACCGACTTCAATCTTGATAAGTAGAGATAACTCAAAAACTACTCGCCAGATGGCGCTCAATTCAACATGTAAGTGTAAAGTTCTCGTCACTACAAATTAATCAAGCCCAAACACTAGATAACTGCAGTAAATCGTTGAGGAGTTCCCTCGACTGTCTTTCGGTTTCATCAGATCGACTCCAGATCTTCATGAAATGGTAGCGCTTTAATGTACTTATGATAACATGAACAAACACACTAGTTGTCCATACAATTTTCGAAAGTTCCCCTCGATTTCTCTGAGATGCCATCATCAGATCCTAGTGTCTTTATCAGGGGACCCCACTGCGCATATCTACTTTACAACAAAAAAGAATTATCAAAATCGGCCCATAAACGACGAAATAATCGCGGAACGTACATAAAAAAAGCATATAAACGGTCGAATTGAGAACCTCCTTCTTTTTTGAAGTCGGTTAAAAAGTATGGTTATTTTTTGTATAACGTTAGCTATTATTCAAGGTAAGATGCAAACGTGGGCGCACTTTACAAACATTTGTTTTTAACTTTTTTGGTCTGCTGCGATGAAAGTATAAAAACAACGGATGTGGGTTTTCACATTTACACAATTAAGGAACGAATGAAGCAAAAAATTATACCAATAACCCAAATTTGAATGCCTCATTTTTCGCGCGCTAGTCATATATCTACTTATTTATTAGTGATAAGTATCATTGTATAACATAATATCGTAATTATGTTTCTCAACGAAACCCTCAAAATTTTTATTAAATTAAACGGAATTAATTCCATTACTTATTTCACATAATTATCTAATTTACTAATGGACGTGGTATCAAAATATCGAACAAATAAAAGCGAGGTAATTACCAAATAAATTAGTTTATTAATGATGTTAGTTTAAATTAACTAGTTGATACAACCAACACAAGTGAAACTCCATCTTTTTGCCCTTTAACAGTTTGAAAAGTGTTGAAAGATACCAGGAAAATAGGATTAAGAAAGGATTGCATCTTGTAAGGTTGCAGGGCATTGTACCTATGACATAATATGTACATATGTAACGAGTTGCAATGAGTTGAATCTTCAAAGGACGTGCATTTTCAGTTGCTTAAGAAGCGATTCACAATTGTGTGCGAATTATAATTAATATTGGCATGTTTTGCCAAAGGAACTCAGTCAAGAAACATGCACATCAGCAGTATTCGATAATTTTCTCAAATGTCTACCTTTTCACACTTGGTCAGCTGAACTACGGCCGGCCGGTGAACTACGGCCCATAACTCCTCATATTGTGAGAGCAGAGCCAAGCCCAGCAATGGAACAGTAGGTACTTAATGGTTTGCAATGCACGCAGAGGAGTTTCTTTCTCTAATGCTTTTTATTTACCTAAGACACCACACAACTTTAAGCTTTTGCTGTTACATTAAAAATCATTCGTTAATATTATTTCGTTAATTATAAATGATTTGATATTTTACTGAAAACCACAAGCAATCAAATCAGTGATTGTTTTATTCAGTTATGTTCCCATTTCAGAATCCGATATGAGAAACAAATATACGCTAGCTATGAAAGTTTAAAAACTTACCGCTCAAATAATATCAAAGTAAACTCTACAACATCAGCCAATACTAAGAAACACTGGTCATAGCGCACCAATATTTTTGTTATTAAACAAAATGCTCCAACGCGATTCCGATCGCAAAACACCGGCCGACGAACAACGAACGTCGAAACACGTGTTTACAAAACGCTCTCCTTCTAAAAACTGAATGAATGAACGCACCGACGAACGACGCTCTATCCGACAGTTTCCTGTCATTGATAACACCAGCGTTTAATGAGTCGCCTATCCCGTTGCATTCAATCCACGCTAAGAACTCAGTTAGACGCTATATTAAAACCGTCTGTCATAAAATAATAAAACTTTAGGAATCATAGTTTATTTTCGAGATTGCACACGTGCGCATAGTAGAAAAAAAGTAATATTATTTTTCAATTCCCATACAAAGGTGGTCGGTGCGCGGCGGCAAATTGGTTGTATTGTCAATTTGGGCAGTGCGTGCCACGGCGCAGATGAAATGTTTATTTTCAATTTCCGCCATTTTCCCGCCGCGTCGGCCGCAGGATTAGGAGATGGAACAACTCCACTATCGGTGGATAGTTTTACAGATTATACAGTATTTGATAGAAACCCGCGGCCAGGAGTATTAGGCACATTAATTTATATAGTACTGAAGTAAGTTACTACATATTATTAAAACTAAGGTAAGTATTAACAGGTGATAGTGATCATGCGGGTTAGGGTTTTCAAATCGATTCCTGGCCGACGCAAACACATTTAGCTGAAACATTAAGTTTCAACTAAATGTGCCACCATTAGTAGTCCAAATAAAGGGTTTATATAATACAAGACAGGACAAAATATTAAATACCTCATTTTCGCCACTTAGCCTTAACAATGGACACAAAAACGCGATAACATTGTCGAAAGAGAAAACTTTAGCCAGCTTACCACGGCTTAGGTATAATACGACGTAAAAGGTCAAACGTAGCTAATAAAATAAAGGTACTCCGAGAAGCGCACCGACTTACCTGTTGAGACACTCGTAGGCGACGGGCATCGCGAATCGCGCGCGAATTGATAATTTTTGCGTGTAATCGCACACTGAATACCGCGCCTCACGATTTCAATTCAGCGCCGCGACCTCGCGCCAAGTCGCATCATCACGACTTTAAAGAGATCAACGCGTATCCCGGAACTAATTTAAATCCGCTGACAATGTCCTTCGCCTCGTGAATTTTCTTTGTCGAAAAAAGAGACTATGGAGTTGCGTGAGGTTGAGTAACGCTGTATATATACATACATAGAGTTGTAAGAGTCGCCACGCGTAAAGATAATATATACTGATAGTACCTGTACTTGAGTTGCCAAGCACATAGAATTTTCAACCCCGCTTAAAACATTTTTGTAATGAGTGCTCACAGTTCAAGTTACCCTGTGAGCAAATTTTACTTAAGGCATTTTAAATTCTCGCATTCTATCTACAATGTACCTTTATCGCAGGGGCGATAAGTTTACATTTGTGTAGGTTGCCATTTAAATAAATCCCTGATTGAACGCAAACGGAGTATACGTACTAGAAATATACGATAGGTATAAGTACGAAGAAAGTATTCAAACAGTTACCTCTCCTACTTTAACTTCTTCACGTAAATAGGTACCTACTTGTTTAATAAAACTTTAATTCTGAACGACCTCAATGATCACATAAACCTACATGTTCTGAATGATGTAATTAAAAAAACATTTCTGATTAGTTTATTAATTTGCTCTAACAATAACTATAACACTTCAAAAACACTCATAGCATAGTCAGTAGACTGAGCAATAGACACACAGCGATTGTTTTCCTATCCCACATCCGCCACATGTAGTTGTTGGATTAGAAGTTTAATTGCCCGTCGTAGTCCTTTGGGGCAGGAAACTTAAATATTAGCACATTTTATTATCCAATGTTTGCTTGGAGCTTCCTTTGAGCACGACTTTGATGTCGCCGCCGGCGCTGTCTAGATAAAGGGTTAGTACCGAGTACCGACCGAGTGCTATCTTCCTTCTCGCTTTATTGTTCCGTGTGATCTTTGACATTGTATTCGTCTGTAATGACTTTGTACTTTGTGATCTTTTCACTGTCCAACTTACGTCTACGTTCTAAATCCAAAAAGGATTCTCCTCTTCTTAGCCTGTTAAAATATGTGTGATACGGTTAAATTGAAAACTCTCCGGAATTCTAGATGCTGTATGTATTTACAGAGAAAATCGGATTAGAGATGTTTTAGTTCTAAAATTAATTAATGTGTAAAATTGTGTCATTTTATTATTTTACCTATGTATTCAAATGTCTATTTTTTATTGCAGTTTACTATTTTCTGGAATATTTTGTGACATGATTATGTATACAACATACAATTAATTAGTCACCCAGGGAAGATTATTTAATTAAAAATGCCCAAATAATTGTACTGACTGTGTAGTAGGTACTTCTTGTGTTATATTTTTGTCTGCTGATTTTATTTTTATTTTATATTTTATTCTGTTTCTGTTATTATTTTTGAATATCGATAATACCTGTGCCTACCCTTGGTGATATTACTTACATATAATTCTGTTACTTGTTAATTTGAAACTTTGAAAAAAAAACTATTGGTATCTGCGATACTTTCAACTGCAGCGAAAGAGCATACTAGCAATATTAATTCATTATCAATGCTGGCAATATTCTCAAACACTGGTTTCATGTAAGCCGTTGCATGTTTAAAAGGAAGCGTGCATCAAATTTGTAACAAGAGCCGCTTGAACGTCAAGTAAATGCTACGTTTGCGAACATTATGCAACAAACGGGTGCAATTTGCTTGACATTCTGAAAAGGGCTACGACGATTGTATGTCATTTATTGCATGCGGGGACAGAGTTAACTGTTGTAGGTACTCTGTGGCGTTGGTCGATACCGTAGGTACACTTAATAGCGGGCAATTTTCTGAAAATCGTCCGCAAAGACATGCAGGCGATTTAGTAAGTTTATTTTTCTTGGTACAACGTTTGCTGGTTGGTAAACAAAGTTCTAAACACAAAGAAATGTCAAATATTTAAAGAAATTATTAAATCTATTTGAACAAGACTTGTAACCACTTTAACTACACTTCGGCAAACATAATTGGGTATGCTATGCACAAATGAAAAAAATTGGTATTATATGAGAACCCTTTTCAGTTTGTCAACCTATTTATTTTTTTTGTGCCAAAGAGCGTAATTCCGAGGTAGGTAGTCCTGTTGCCACCAAGTCAGTGTCTGATAATAAAATCTTGGGAAATTAAGGAAAGCCCTCAAATGTACATAAACAACGTGTTTCACAAAAAATCTTATTAATTTCCTTTTGGCATTGTAATGAAATCGGTTTTGCTAAAATTATATTGACTAGACATCGCATAATAAATGAGTTATCCAGTTAATCTATCCCGATATATCAATGTCGTTATAATATGAACACATAATACTAATACGAACAACATCTGTATAAATAAAATGAGTGGATCTGGATAGCGACAGCGTGGCGCGAATACCGACGCGTTACAGGAATACCGACAGGGCGGTCGCAGGCTTATTAACTCTCTCCGTTAATTAAATTATTAGAAATCTCGAGCAGGACTAATTAATGAAGAATTCCAACATTTCGGTCCACCTATCGAGTATTAATTAAAATTGACAAAGCCGCGAGCGATTGAGAGCGCTCACCAAATATCGCCTCTATTAATGAAATGATCACTCGAAACTAATTAAATTATGGAGGTAATGGTGCATGCATGTGATACCGGTTGTGAGAGGATTGTGATCGCTGCCGTAACACCTGCGACCTGCAGCTCCCCGCTAATATTACAATCAAACTCATTAATACCACTTTCGCATAATTAATTAAAATAAATGATTACACAGTATGTAAAATATATTTATCTGTCACATAAACCTACGTATGGAAATCGAACCCAGGATCTCTTACTTCATAGGCAGGTTAACATCATTAACTCTATACTTTTAAATCGGCCAAAGGCTAATTATAGCGCGATGTGTAACTAGAACTGTGTTAGCACGAACCGGCCCTTGACCTTTACCTACCTTTTTAATTAACCTCATGAGTATATTTGAAGTTAATTAGATACATTTTATCATACTTACGCTTTGCAGTAACCAATTTATGTTTACATTGAGTTAATTTTTTAATACAATCACACCCAAACGTAAAATGCACCTTTATAAACGCCTAATGACTTGCTCTGAAGCTATGCAATTTGCCTATAGCTTTACCAACGCGTCAAAGTAAAAAAGTCTGCGTGGGTATCGACTCAAGTGCAATGAAACGCGAATGAACCGAGATGATTTATTCATGTGAAGCCTAATTACAAAGAGCATAATTAAAAACTGAGCCAGGTACAGTCTTTCCCACAGTGTGTGGTATAATGTCGCCGGAGCGGGCGCGACTACGGCTCTACATGATCTAGGCGCAGCAACATTAAAATGAGTAATTATAATAAAGCTGATATGTCCTCATAATTAACTAAGCTCGATGAAGAGTGCTTTGATGATAGTGACCTTGAAGCGGCTTTTACGCTTTCCGGATATAATTTTTCACGTGTTTATAATAATATTATTACACCTATTGTGTATTTGTTTGAATTGAACATTTAAAAATCTGCTGGAATTATATTATCCGCCCTCGTTTCGCTTCGGGAAACCAGTCCCATCAAAAATCTCTATAAATTTTAACAAATTATGTTATTCCGATGTCTAAGCTATATTACCTACTGCAAAGTTTCATGAAAATCCGTTCAGTAGTTTTTGCGTGAAAGAGCAACAAACACACACACACACTCACTCACTCACTCACATACATCCTTACAAACTTTCGCATTTATAATATTAGTAGGAAGTAGGATTGGAGCAGAACACTTAAAACCATTTTGATATTTTTTAGCAATATAAGATTTAAAAACTTTGTGACAACTACGTAATAAGTTTTTGCCGAATCTACGTATACCAAATAATAGAACTTTATTTTTACAAATGCATCTTATCTAATATTTAATTATCAATAGTTCAATACAACAACAAATGTTTAGATATCTACTGGTTAATTCAATTATACGATATACGATAATTAAACATATACCTACTGGTTATTATAGATGTAATGTGGTTTATTAAAATACTCATAATTAGTGGAGGAATTCATAAATAACAATACGATAATCAGGCATCGGAGTATGAATTTGATTTTGCTAAAACGTACAAATTCAGCGCTTTTCCGCTGAATGCGTAACGGGCTCAGTAGCACTAGCGCTAATTAGACTGAGTGACAACCCACTCCTGCCATAAAGCGCTGCAGATTTATCGCCACAGATTATTTATATTATGTTTATTAGGCCCTGCCCTCCGCACCCTCCGCCTAGCTTTCCTGCTAATTGAATTGCTCGGATTTTTATACGTAATAACACCTGAAGAGGTTTATACGCGTAATACTAATTGTAATAACGTTTTAGTAACATTGAAGTGCTCATTTATTCTGTTCTTTTAAAACGTTCAATTTGTTAACCTACAAATTGAAAATGAAAAAAGAGTCTGAAGCAAACCTACTTACGCGGGACTGGGTTAAATATTAACTTTATGTAGATTAATAGTTCCGTTACAGTTAACTGAACGAAATCTTTGGTTCATTTTCTAATACAATTATAATACCCGTCTATAAATCCTTCAATGACTATCTCCATCTTCCCTCTACATCTTTAGAACAGTAAATTTTTCAAAGTCCCCTTGGATTCCAGCGAAGTGAACGTACTATTGAATCATGACATGAATTCATGTCGTCTGAAGCTAAAGGTTTGATTATTAATCTAATTCCGAGAAATTTGTTGACTAACTCGCACACGCGAGTCATCATACAAAGATTTTTCATTGATTACACAGAAACTAGACTAAACAACTACTGCAAATGTTATAGCAACAATTATTTGGCTCGCAGAAATATTCCTAGAACCCAGCTTTAGCGTCTAATTAGCCGACTTTAGTTTGGTCCTAATTAATAAGCCAAAAAGGCCGGCGCTGGCGCAGACGTCTCATTATAAAGATTGTCAATTACGTGTGACCCGGATGACACTAGTCGTTCATTGTAATTAACATACTAACATCATAAGTCACCGTGCACTAGGAATACAAGTTATTTTGGCAATCGTTCCAGTTATGATTAACAGCGCCTCCTCCCGCCCGCCACAATGATAAATTGACAACGAAAATAACCGTTATTTTATAACAGATCCAATTTACAGAAACACTGACGTGAAACTACTTGTTGAACATGAAAACAAATCATTTCACTTCGCGTCCCTTCTTCGGCCGAATTCGGGGATCGACGAACTTTTCCTCGCGGATATTAGAGCCCCTAGATAATTATGATACCTACTATAAAGAAATATAGGTTTCTGCACCATAATAAAAACAATGATAATTATCTCTTAAGAAATTCCCTCCAGTTATATAACACCTGCTTGTTTTTATGTTTTTGTTTCGTTAAGATTTTAAGGGCGCAACGTACGACCATACGACTGTGATTACATTTGACATTGCTAGCCACTTAGCACACTGATCCCTCTACTTATCCCTTGATTGGCAAAATATCAATAATGTTATACTTAAACGTAGATCTAGCACTAGCGCGCCGGAAGTGACGCCATCAAATTCCTCTAATTAACGTATGTAGTTTTCACTATCACTATTACTTTCTGTCTCATACGTTTCGTATTTGTCTTTCGCGTCCACGTTACAGTTGCAGACGAAGCGGATCAAAACAAGCGAATCGCGTCTACATTATATACTTATATGTAATATCGCGACATAAAATGATAGCAAAAAATCATTCCTGTGGCATGGAAATAAAATTGGCATAACTTGCAGAAAAAATCAAATCATGGACTAATTTATAATTTTCTGATACTGGAAATACGGCTTAACAACGTACTCGAAATTTAACCTCCGCAACAATTATTTAGTACCGTACCGCTATCAGACAGATTTCTGAATATATCCGAATGGCGTTTATTTGCGATGTCCTTATCCACAGCACCGCTATCCGAGGTTGTATCTTCGTTGATTTGTTGCCTTGGTGTGTAGAGTGTGTTCTGAAGCTAATTAATTTTAATTGGATCGCAATGCATCTATTGTGTGTACGAGACATCTGACCCCCGAGCTTCGGACGCCCCGTGATTTTACTTGTAACATTATTCCTATGCTAATTAACATTATGAAACACTAGCGAGCATCACGATATTCACATTTTAGTTCGTACTCATTAGTGAGACTCATAAAAGAGAATTCTACGAAATAAAATATTCTTTACTAATTTATAAACAATTTCGCAGATATTCTACACTGAAATGTCAGGTAGGTAAACAAATTATAGTAGGTAGGTGTACCTATTCAATAGCACAGTTAGATACAGAATTATATTGAGTAAAGATAGGTAGTACCTATGAAGATAAAACGTAAGAATTATTTTTTCCATCTACATATATACCGACCGTACATGGCTTGGGAGTAAATATCGATAATGGTACAAAATGGTAGAACACGCACGATAACGTACAGAGAGACGTTATTATAAAACATCTTCAACATGCATTTAATAGAAAGTACAAGTTGAAGTAGGTAAATGATATCATATAACTGTGCTTAGGAACAAAATCTCCTTAGGAGTTTCTTGCCCCTTTTTCTTATACAACCATTGAAAGCAGCTCACGTATTGTGAATTTAAAAGTATTTGCAAATCATAAGTAACTGATACCTACACGTAAAAAATTTAATGAGTCATAAAATTGTACGAACTTAATTAATACATCCAAAAAGGATATCAAATACCTAACAAACTTTCAATTTTGATATATAAATTAGGGTTGTTCAATTCATCATGACTGACTTGCTCTTAATCTGATGCCACGACAAGCTAAGCCCTCAAAAATTCATAGCTTCTGTAACAATAGCTGTTAATTTTCCGCTCGTGTGACTCACGAATGTGAATTGTGAACGTTCTTCAAATGGGAAAAGCTAATCAGCTTCTGTTTATTAATTTAGTTGACTTCTCTATTCAAACCGTTCCTCAATTGTTTTATGCGAATTGGTTGCTAGTATTCAATTTTAAACAATGTTAGAATCACTTTCAGTTAAGACGCAAATTAAACAGATACAGTGCGATAGTTTAATTATACTTTGCCAGCGTTTGTATTAGAAAATGAAGCAAGCTAATTAATTAAATACAATCACAATGTATTGCAATAAACGCTAACATAACACGCATAGCTAAAGACGTAGGTACCTCTCATACTTTGTGCCGCTAGAAAAATAAACAAACATAATAGAAGTAAAACGACCCATGAGAATATCTATAGCGCACTTAAGCTCTCATCATATCTATCATGGTACCATTCATCCGAGCGGCTATTATGTCTTAGTTGACAGCCTACTCGCTGCAGGCGATGCAAACCGGTTGTGTAAAAAATCGGGCAAACATACTCTACTTGTTTAATTTCATGAGCAGGCCGGCTAATTGTCCGTGGCAGTGACGATGACAGTTACGAGGGGAGGCAGGGGGACACGTGACCCGTCACTCGCAGGGAAATTAAAACATTCCGTTATTATTTTCAATTCGCGTCCTGCATACGGCTACGTAGGATTATTCTGAACGGCAACCCGATTATTCAATGAATGCGATATGAGAATTAATTTTTGGAATCATTTTGTGCAACTGTTACAAGCAACAACCATCGTGAATGCAGAACAACATTTATATGATAATTTAAACTATTTTGGCAATGTTTTGTTTTGTGGTACTTTATTATTAATACTAACTATTGGTGTTTAATTTTAAATGTCTAATTTATTGTATTTATATGTAGTTTGTTCTAATGTCTTTCTATTTTAAATGTTTAGCTACACGTATACTTATTATGATAGTCACATATTAAATTTATGGCATAACAGTACGTATGGATAAAGCAAATCCATATTAATATGATAAGTGACGCAATAGCAACAAAGAGCAGTTAAATATTACGGATTCCATGGAACTAATAAAGTTAGGAACTAAAATGTATTCAGGGTTGCGAGTTGTGACATTTAATTTTATTTTATAAACCTTGTACACTTTAATCTAAACTCTAAATACTAATACCATTCATTTCTTATAACTTTGCAAATAAAAATATACATTTACCTACGCAGTCTAAAGAAGTACAAACATTTTTTGCCTTGTACTCGAATGGGGAGATTACATAATACAAGACTACACGGCCACGTAACAAAGTAATATCGGCAACCGCCAACGGCGTAGAAGTTTTAATAAATTAAAAAATCACCCCAACCATGAAGGGAGGATGCACAATGCTGTTATCAGTTTTAATTGAAAATTCTAGCGACCAACCGATCATATTTACCTTAGAAAATATAAGACTGCATGATTTAGTTCATTTTGTTTGTAATTATCACATTTTTTTTCAAGATCTTGAACTTATCATCTGCAATCTCCCCTAACTTATACAATGATAAAATCATCTGTAATTATCTTTCATATTAAAACCATTTCACAAATTCTCCATGTACATCCATCCATTACGTGAACAATTTAATAAAGCCCGATACCTCAGTTTCCCGAGCAAACAAACTATTTTTAATTTCCGTTTCATTTAAACGTGCATGAGGGCTATATAGAAAAAATAGCAAACATTCATAGCGAATCCAATAGGCTAATCGTGAGTTATTAAACCCCTCGCGGCGACCCACCTGATCGCCTCCCGCTATAATAGAAATACCAGGGACTTATTATTAAAATTGCTGCTAAATTGCTCCCCTCTCGCCCCTTGAATTTCGTAGGTCGAAGGCGAGTTATTGAAAACGTATTGTGCTAATAATATCTAATATTCATCTCACATCGTAGAACGTAGAAAACTATATTCAAGAAAAACTGCATTTTATGTTTGTATTCTTGACTTATATATGAAACATTATTATGACCAATTTTTAGATGTAGTAATAATCGAAATGAATTAATTCAAATGTATGATTGAATTGTGTTTTTTTTTTTGTTAATCACAGATAAATAATTATTGTTTATTGCCAAAGCGTGATATTTGTGGTTTACGCAGGAATTTACCTCAACAAAGATCCCTTCTTAATAAAAATTACCCAAGTAATGAAATTTAATGTTTATTGGTCGATAAAAGTGTAGCTATTAGATAACGTTGTTATGTTACCTCAACCAGAGGCAGTTGACAGTACATTATTTACCTTAAAAGATTAATAAAAATTACCCAATTAACGGAATGTTTATTGATCGATAGAAGCATATTAGATAACGTTGTTAGGTTACCTCAATCAGTGGCAGTCAGTGGTATTATAATAACAGCAGTATTGTTGGTTCGGTTCTGGAACATTAATTAGGTAAGTACGTCGAACACGTCACTCGGTACGCTAATTAATTGAGCGTATTATTGGCGCATTGGCTGACCGATGCGGTTTCCGTAATGACGGTACTACATACTGTTCAATTCATACATACTTTAAAACAAATAATGTATTGATTTTAATTTGAAATTTAAAATCAATCCTCATTAATCAATAATTGTTGTATGTTTGTAATAGGTATTTGCTACATACAGCAATAGCTAATCTCATGAACTACTGTATAACGTCACGCTACGACCAATAGGAGCAAAGCAAGAAGTTCCCCAAAGCGGATAAAGTTGAATAAATAAGTAATAAGTCGTTGCCAAAATACCATTTCTAAACAATTAAGTAGTACATAATAATTGCACAAGGAATATACCTCTATATTACGTATACCTACGTGATTCCAACCATAATCAATATGAAATATTGTCAATGAATATTTCTATCAAACCGCAACAAACGATGACTAACTCCACTCAAAACAGGATAATTCTTAGAATTACTACACATTTGTCCATTCATAACTAACCGACGGACCTTCTCTTGTCCTCAATGAACGGTAAATTACGAAGGGAAATAATAAAGCGCGTATAATCCATACGACTCATTCAAAGTTTCCCTCATAGAACTTTTTAAAGAATTATGTTGTTTGATAATATTAATATAAGGAAATGTTAATGGATGCTTAAGGGTGTTACGAAGTTGACGTCGATCGATCGATTGGTCTAGTAGAAACTATCGATCGAAGTCAACTAATCCATTCGACCATCGATCGATGCCGTCGATCGACGATCGATCGATTGGTCTAGTAACACCCTTACAAAGCGTGGTATTACTGAAAAGAAAGGAAATCACTGCTGTTATCCCAGACTACGACTATACTCCGTAAGCGTTTGGTGTCGCATTCGTTTAAATGATACACAAAATGCCAGCTTTCCCTGTGATGGTGAGATTAAGGTTAATTCTAGAACGACGAAAATTTTAATTTCCTTAAGTAATTATTGCTTAGAAGCTAGATTGAATTATGATTATTGAGGGATTAAAAAGTAAGATTAATGGACAAATTTTAAGAAATGGGCTGAGGTCATCTGTAAATGTTTTTATCCCTGAATCTATTTCATATAAATGTACAGTCATATAAATATTATACAGGATCTATTAGATAACAAAAACGCTTATAGAATAACTCTTTTTCACAGAAAATGAAAATTCTGCCAATACCACACAACTACTAGGGGCATGATCAGTTCATAATTTCTAACACTATTTCAACCTTTAAAAAAGAACTTCAATTACGTCGATATCGTGTATTATTCATATATTCCTCATTGGTCACTAATAGTCCAGTAAATATAACTTATTATTTTGAGTTATGGCCTGTTAGAATTGACATGATAAACGTACGGTTAATCGTAAAATGTCAAATATAATGATGCTTTCCGACAGGCGGAAATGTTAGACAGCGCCAAGTTAGCCTTCTCAGGAATACGAGTACGTTATGGCGAAGCAATTTGTCACGCAACTAATTGTATAGACACTAAATATATTCTTTTAACTGATGAAATACTAAGAGATTTTGGTCTTGCATAAAAATTAGAAATTCCACCCCATACTGATTTACCTGAATTCATAACGAGTTATGCACGTCAGCGAACCGCCAACCGAAGATCACACGCATTGTTCAGTTGAACTATACTTGAGTCACCGTGGATGTGGAAATGCGACTCCAAACTATAAACAACTTTATTACGTGAACTCACAGTTCAATTTAGCTTGTAAGCCAAATTACCTTAAGGCGTTTTAAATTCACGCCGTCAATCTACAATTAACTTTAATCAATTGGGCGGAAAGCTGGTGTTCCTGTGGGTTGCCATTAATACGAATTCCACATCAAATGCGGACGGAGTAAGTAGGTACCTATACCACCATCTAATTATAATAATAATAATAATAATAATAATAATAATAATAATAATAATAATAAAATCGTTTATTTTACAACAAGTATTGTTGACCTTAGTTAAATCAGTCGTGCTATAAGCGGGTTTTTAATTGTCCGTGATGCCATTAAATAATTTAAAAAATAGCTACTTAACTGCTTCTAAAATCTCAAATTTAAGATTATAATATTTGGATAACCAAAAACTATTGTGTTCTGGTAGGCATTTCACTTAAAACATTTTAAATTAATCTTCGAAGCGGGTTTAAATGGTGCCGTTGATGAGTATGCGTGCTTATCCGCTTATACTAGTCAGGCTTCAAAGAATCCCATGCAATACGATATCAACTAAGTGTAGAGAAACTGCTAGCTTCTTTGTTATTTAATACTTTAAGTCCAACATTATCTTTCCTTTGTTTTCAAAGCTTCATACTTACCTATATAAATACAATGACATAATTGTTTTATACTTGTAATTAAATTTTTTATCCTTCTTTACGATATATAAAGAATTTACTTTGTGTTTGATGCATTAACCATTCACTACATGGCGTTTTAATGTGGGTTGATGAAGAAGTTGACCAATCCATTTGTCGGAATTTTTTTTACTTAAATGCTTTTGACATGCCTTAATTACTGACCGGAACGTGACAATCATTTTTTCATGTCGTTTTATACTGTTCAAAAAATTCTAGGTTCGATTCCAGCGAATCGGAAAGTTTAAACTTCTGTTCACGGTAGAGTGTGAGTTCTTGAGTAGTGTTTATCTACGAGTCTACGACACAAAAAATCCTAATGTGAGTTTAGATATTATTGTGAAGTGTTATTTATATTTGTTGTTTACTTAATATTTTGTAACAGTTGTAATTAAAAAAAATCAATCAAGTCGCGATACGATAAAGCATCTATCTACGTGTGCAAACTCAGAAAAGTGTGGCGATAGGATTGACGTCTTATTAATTGACCGCAAAACATGACGCTTCTAATCACACGACATGCCAATGTTATTACCTACCTGTCTATCCACGACTAACTGTCAGTTTTAACTAAGTTTATAGAGCGTAATAAGCGGTAAATACGAGCTAAGTATAATTAGTAAAAAACAAAGACTTAATGTCTGTTAATGCATTAAGTTCTTTTAGTACGCAATATGTAATGAAGTGGTTTTTACCATCATTTAGGCTCAACACCCACTGACGCAAAGTAGAAAACATGTGAAGGTTTAAAATTTCTTGTATTGTGAACTCTAATATACATAATTTCCTGGCGAGATAAAGTAAGTGTAAGGGTCCGTTCACACAGACCGGCTCGGAGAGGAGAGCAGATTTTTATCGCGATGGAAACAAAGTTTTGTGTAATTAAGTATTAAGATTTATTTTTGTATGTGCACTTCTCTTCTCATTGGTAATGCTTGAATGCGTCAAATAAAAGCGATTTTTTTCTCAGTCAATAAATCAAGTTCTTCAAAACTCGCATTTTATATGCCGTTTTAATAAAAGTCGACCTTTTCTATGCCGTCAAATCAAATAAAGTTCATTACTGACTTGTTCTATGCCGTCAAATAAAACTAACGAGCGTCCGGTAGCCCAGTAATAAACAACAGCCCTGGGATTAGGCCCATCATGTTATTATGCTCTCGTTACTCTGACGTAACTCTAATCCGCATTGTTATCGGTATCGCATTACTGTTTTTGGCAAACTATCATATTATAAACTTTAACCAGGTTGGTTTTACTTAACTAACTGTTATTATAAGCCATAATTAGGTACGAGTCAAGTCCAGAGAGGGATTAAATACCGTAAAACATTATTCAATATTCATTAATGATAGATGTATAAATCATTATAGGTACATACATACAATTTAAAATAGCAGAACCTTCATATACATAATATAATATATTTACTATGCGTGGGACTTAAATTTCCAATAACACCGGGTATCTCAAAATCTCCAAAACATCACAATTTAACAGGAATTTATATAAAAACCAAAAATATTTTTTATAATCAAAACATGCATTATTCATAATGAACACAGCATTAATAAACGTGAAATGAATGTACGGATAGAAATAATTTAATTACGAAATAGTTTACGTATAATATACACCAAAATTAAAACAAGATGTTGCCTTCAATGCTGTTGTATTTCAATTTGGTGTACGCCAATTATAATTAAATTACTATTAGTGGAGATACAGTGACCAACATTTAAATTTTTGTTCAGATATTTCTTGATAACATTATTGTTTTGGATTAGGTATGGTGTGGACTACTTTTGCTAAAAGTGACTTAGAAGTTGATAGTGGTTGGCTATCAGAAGAAAAGTCCTCAATTCGATTCCCAACTAGGGAGAGCATGTATTTGAAATTAAGACTTAAAAGTTTGTTTGAAAAACCTCTTGAAAGACGCATGAGCAAAAAAAAACATTTTTTTGTCCATTAAACCTAAAATTCCAACTACTGTTTTGCGCAATCGTCCATTACATATTAGGTATATTACCTATATTACATTATTAAACAGAGTGTTTAATAACTCATACAACTTGAACATATAATATGGCAATGCAATGAAGATACCATAGCTCAAGTTTCAATTTTTTTTTATGGAGTTGAAGTAGCAAACGAGCATGCAGCACCAACCTTCCACTGTCGCCCATGACAACTGTGACCGAACTAGATCAAGACTTCTACAGTGACTCAAATTAGACACGAGTTAAAGTTTTCACAATTCTATCGATAAAAGTATTCAACATTCTTAGGACTCGAACTTAAAATTTTAAATAAATATTGAGTTCAATAAGTAGGTACTGCGCTGTGTTAACTAACCTTTTTTCAGGCGAGTCCTTGTTACTTAAATTAGCTCTTGTATGGATCACATGGAACGTAGGTAGGTATTACAGGAAAATGTAATTTCTTGTTTATCCTTATTATCGTTAAAATAATCATGGGTCCCTACTATTGATATGTAGTAGCAGATATCTGATGGACATTTGATTAAATCGATGCGTGCCACCGACCCATGAATGTATGTATGTTAACCGTTCCAATTCGATCCCACCAATTAATTATAAAATTAATTTCATTTCCTGTAATTAAAATTCAATTTTCGAGTATCAGAGTGCAGCGTAAATACGTACCATTAATCCATACCAATTTCGTTGTAGTAAGCTATTTTGTCTCTACTCTTTAGCACACAATTAGATTGGAGAATGGTATGAATAACACTGACATCTCAAGAAAGGACGCGCAAACAACAAATCAACGGTCGCAAGGTACAAAGTTAATTGTCTGCTACCTTTTCATGCTTCAGGCCCCATAACGTTTAAGATGTTTGGTACGGATAGTTTGATATATTATCCTAGAAAGGACTTAAGATATTTTTTGCATTAGTGATACGTTTTGGGATAAGTTAACGGTGTTCCTACTTCCGCTCAGGCGTGCCGCAAGCAAAGGCTAGTCTATTAATACAAGAATACAAACAAAAAAAATTGTATTAAGCGTATTTACACTTCATCGTGCTAAATTTATGATAAAAATATGGCAGGCTAAAGAAATTTGACAATAAGTCAGACAAGGAGTTCGTTTCATCAAGGGGCATTCAATCGAATCCAAATCCTGTGTTGCTGTGAATGAACTTAATCAGGACATATTCAGATTCCCCTAAGCCGGTCGATTTGAACCTTTCAATATGGGGGTCCGCACAAAAACGACACGTACACGTTTTTAATTAGGACTATTTCGGTGTGCGTACTCGTAATGCACACAATAGATGTGCTCATTGTGTGTCCGCTGCATTTCTGCCACTTCATACTGCAATCAGTACTTCATCGTTTAAATCACGCAATGTTTTTTATAGCACTACGTGATAGTAGGTACGCGTTACATTACGTCTTTGTAAATGTTAATATCGTTTTATTGCTAATGAAAACTATGAATTAAGATATCTATGAACTTGAAATTTTTTTAAGTGTAGAAGTGAGTGACTGGACTAACAAAAGGGAAAATAAAATAGACTGCAGACATGAAAGTTATCATTTACAGTTTTAATAACTTAAAATAAACTATAACTAATTAGGTATACCTTTTCATGTTTAATTATTATTTTATGTTAAATAAGCCCAGTTAGTAGTGACTCTTCCTGCAAAGGGGAGATACCCGGGTTCAATACTGTACAAACACCGATATAAGTAAATAAGTAAATGAAACTATATGTATTCAGAGCGAATTCAAAAATTTAATAATTTCCATTATACTTATGTGAGCTACACGTACAAGTCGATAGCGTGATTCAGAATGGAACTACTTACGCCATCTATGAACAGCTAACGGAACTAAATAAATATATGAAGTCTAAACAAATACCCTTTGACGATTAAATGTTTGTTTTCGAATCGTAATCGTCAATAAAATGTTACTGGTATTTTCTGTATAATCCAAGACACAAGAAAGCCTAGTGCTCGTATGATTCTGTAAGAGTTTTTTTTAAAGAGGTGTCGATAGAGACAAAAAAATGAAATTACATACGCCAAGTTTCCATGAATAAATACTCAAAGGCATGATAACATAAAAGGGTACATAGCACAAGAAACTTTAACGTAAATGAGTGACGGGATCTCGAGTCGGTACCTACCCTACGAGGATGCTGCAAACTCCATAGCGGCGAACCTAGTCGAGCATCCAGTTTCAAAGCGAACTCTGCACGGGTTCTTGATAAGTGGATTAATTACGTGGATGATCTTCCACCTAAATTAGTCTAACAGCCGTATCTCGTTACACGGGATCCTTTCACGGCAACTACGCCTTTGTGTTGGTGAAAATACCAGCGGCTCCATTCGATATGCATATATGTACTCGTAATGTACTCGTTGATTATTTGTGCACTCGAAAGGTGCAGTGTGAGCGCATGTTTTTACATTGTTATTAGATGAAAATGTAGCTAAACACTAGTAAATAAAATTCGTGAATGTCGGAGAACACTCGGTCTGTACGAAGTTTTATTGTTGCACTTTAACTCTGACATTTGAAAATCTGACATACTTCACCTGACAACTGGCACCTTATTGGCAGAAATTATTAAAACTGACCAATAAGCGCGCATCTATGGCTAGGCTCAGCCAATAGTACTTTACAAACCCATTTCCGTCACTCAAAAATCTTACACTTTTCATTCATTCCATCTATACCGTTAAGGAACTTTGTTCCAAAAGTAATAAACACAATAAAACTTTAGTATTGTGAAGAGTGAACTACCCGAGTAGTAAAGTAAATAAGGAGACCAGGGGCCTTATTATGAACTCTTAATTCCAGACAGTTCACGTTCACAGCGTGTGGGTGACAGAGATAGAGCCTTACAGGTAATAAGGCGCTGTCTCTGTCGCCCACACGCTGTGAACGAAAACTGCCTGGAATTAAGAGTTCATAATAAGGGGGCTGAGCGTCTTGAGTTCGATTCCCGGTAGGAAAAAGGAAATTTTATAATGATGATAAAAGTGAAACGACTAGCTAAAAACAATTTCTCACTATATTATATCTACGTAATTTAGAAAGACTGTAAACTTTGCACAATAAATAAATAGCGACAAAAAGGATTTAATCTTTTTGCGTCATTTGTCCACTAAAACCAATGGTTACTTGTTTTTTAATAATTTTACTATGACTATTTAAATTGCCCATAACACTAAAATAAACAAGTAAGAGTCCGTAACAGTGTTGGTATAATACCGCATTTTTACACGTGATTAATACGGTCGCTTTGAATTGTAAAGTCAACCGTCAAGTGCGTCAGCGGCAGCGGGCAATGTGGGTAGAGCGGGCCGCAACGTGCGCGGCTTGATTACACCTGTCCCTCACGATTAATACAATATTGTGTGATTCAAATTGAATTAGCCGCCATTGTGCCATTACCCATGTATGTTTCGTATGGACTATCGCTTTTGAATATTTAGTAGCCAATTTAGATCGTGTTTCTATTGTGATTTGCCAATTCAATAGTAGCTCTTGGGAATGTTTCCTATTTAATTCCTGTTTGTTTTCTAAATTACGTAGCGGTTGTTAATGTAGGGTAGTGAAGCATCGTGTTGTTGTGCTGTCATGACATAATATACTCTCATAACCTTGGCTGAAAAAAGGGTCCACCTATTTAGATTTTAGAGATATAGTTATCCCTGCGACGGACAGACCGACGAAAAGACTGCATAGTCATATTAATAATGGAACACATCCTACACAGCTACACACTATGAAATACAAATTAATTCTGCAAATAGGTCTGCACAATTCATAGTTAAGTAGGTAGGTACTAAGACAGGAATATGGTAACCAAATCCAAAAAGGAAACCTACCTTCAATACCAATAGGCCACACGTATTGTTACAAAAACGTTCTTGTGGTGATATAAACAAACACTTTCTTTTCTACATCACTTAGGTACATATTCACTTCATGAGTTACATAAGGAACAAAAAATAACGCACAGACTACGCTTTAAAACACATTTTATTAAAACTATAGATTCACTCAGCCACTACTCAGTTTCCAACCGAGTCAGTATTAGCGTAATACAATATAATACGGACTGCCTCAGCAACAGCTGTCACAAACACCACTAATGAATAAATAATCCAAACAAACAGATAACAAGAGATGCCAATTAAACAATACACTAATTAATTCCAAACATTGGAAGTGGACTTAATTAGAGTAGGCATCATTATTAAACGGGCGATGCACACAAACGCAGGTAGCACAATACGGATAAAACACAATGGAATATTAATATTAATAATAATTGTATCTTGTTGTGCATTGTTATTAAACCGTTTATTTGGTAAGTACACGTTTCACCACTTAATTAGGACCATCGGATTAGACTATTCACGGAATTGTAAACGAAACATAGGGGTGCATATATGGAAATATTTTTACTTCAACGCCATAGTTAAAGTTAGGTTTAAGAAAATAAGTGTAATGTGGAATAAATACGGAAAAACAAGTAAAAGAAACGGATGAAACTGCAAAAAGTTTTCTAGTGTAATAACTTTTTTAAACGACTATAGGTACTCACTTGTATCAATATCCAAGTATACGGTGCGATGAGAACCGAAAACCCCATTTTTAATATACGATTGATACAACAATACACAAATTTTGGACCACATTCAATAAGTAAATATTCTAAGTAAAAGAAGTCTTACATCGGCAGCGGCTTTTTAATATCGGAGGCGAGAGCTGACCGAACTGTCCCACGAAACATTTTCCATTAATAAAACGCGAAAAAGGAATATTACATATGAAAAAGACATATATCCGTATCGCCGGACCCGGCGCTATCTTCTCGGAAGGTAATAACTTCTTTACAAGTCCAAAGTCCGAGGGATTGAAAAGCAATTTCAGTAGGACACCCCGCCCTCGCGCGGGGCCGGACTAACCATATTTCTTTTTCGCCGCTACTGTAATTCGCCTTTGATTTAATCTCGAGAAACAAATCTTAGAATGTGAAACTAGTGATAGGCATCAGTAGAACTAGTTTCGCTGATTGGATTCCGACCCCGCCCGTAAGACTCCGAATGCTCCCACAATTTGAATCGGTCACTGCAGATATTTGTTTGATTTCGCCACAAGATTGCATTTCGTATTTTCTGAGCCGAACCGTTGTTCGAAGATGTTCCACTCTACGGAATATGCTAAATATTATATCAAACCACAGATAAAGAACAAGTATGTTTTTGAAAAGTAATAATTATCTTTATATTACAAGGACCTTTGACCACAAAACAGTCTGTGGTTATTTTATTTGCAAGTAACATGAAATCATATTGATAATAGCACCACAATGCTGTTTGTCGTATCCTATATGTTTACTGAGTTCAGATATCAACGTAAACTGTTCAAATTATTAATTAAAATTATTTCTTGACGTAATATTATCAAATTCAAATATGTATAATACATAATATTTGTTTACTTCCGTAGAATAGTACATACTACAGTAATTACTTTACCTATATAATTATTCGAATCAAACTAAAAATATTAATATTTCATTTAAATTAAATCCTATTTCAATATTTTTTCAATGAAAAACATTTCACAAAACAAAAAGTTTATATAAACTCTAAAGTCTCTAAGTATGCACATAAGTTTTAACAACTAAAAATACCACATTTTTCTGAGAAAGTTTTGTTTTACACAGAAAAAAAACATAGCACAGCGGCTAGCGTGGGTCCTAAATGATCGATCGAATCAACAACGATCGAACATCGAACAGCGGGCACGGTTGGTAGTTGGAAATCCAATGGCCTTTGATTATATACACGGTGGCAAACTTCTTGAGCGCTTTCGTGCTTTCAAGGGCATGTAGAGCTGTCGGTATAGATTGTTAACAATATTATAGACTACGTTAAAGCTACGTTATTGGGGATCATAAAAAAATTCTACACTAATTGTATTGGCCATTAACCCTCCACCAATCCATACTGGAGCAGCGTACTCGACTGTGCCCAGGCTTTTATATTTATTTAGGAGAGAAGGTCAAAACCAAAACAGATTTCAGTTACATGTAAAACTATCACAGTGATTCACTTAATAAATCACATGGCCAGTGTACATATCGGGTATCGACGAGTCAATTTGTAACGTATCAGTAAACTGGATGGAAACGAAACGTTATCCAGTGTGCCCGTGGGCGGCGACGCGTCTCGTACGGATCACGTTACGACACAGCGTCGCAACCAAACCGCAAAATATAAATTACATCTACCAATCCACTGGGGTATCTCATACAAACTAGTCCTTCACTATTTATAACGTACGATTTAATTGTAAAGAACGCGTGTTTGATAGTGTTGTGACTTTTTATATGTATAAATAGTCATTGAATAAGCAGGCAAGCTACCTCATAGTATGTGGTCACCATCGCTGATAATGTCAGAAATACCACAAATATCGATGCATGATCGTTAAGGAAATAAAACATTCGTATTGACGCCCAACGTGGGACTTTCAGATTCAAAATATTTTTGTAGTAACTTTGGATATTGAGGAAGTGGTGCATTTTAAAAATAGTTCCACCTGCTTCGATTCAAGCCTAGTTAACCAACAAGATCATACTTAAATTCTGGATTAAATTTTTTGAAATTGATAGAATAATACGGATGCATATTTACGGAACATAATATTGTAATTTCTTTGGTAACAATTTTTGCGTAACATCACACGCAGCGTTCGGCCTACCTGAAAAATATTCTTATTTGTTTTGCCAAACATGCCTTATGCGGTATAACATCAAAAATAAAAATAAACTCGTATGTCAATAAATCTCTTTGTGCAAATTTTGCGTAACACCAAAAACGAGAAAAAATCTATGTAAGCCCCACTCAATTTGAGTTGAGACCGTCTCATCCGACCGCCCGGCCACAGATCGCTATCAGCTAAACTATTCCGAGCGCCTTATTTATATAATCTAACTATTTGCAAGGGACGAGCACCCCTTATGATATTATTCTCTATTGGCAGCCTTTATGATACAAATTACGTTACATTATCTGTGTTAAAATGTGCTCATATATTACTTCAAGTTTTCACCCCCCTCAAAAATCTGTAAACATAATCCGTGAAAATTTTTACCCTGTTTTGGCTGCTTTGATGCAGTTAAGTATGTTTCTTGTTTATAGCATGTAACCCGTTGGTTATTAAGTTTACCAATTTGTTTGCCGGCAATTAAAATTAGAAAGTTAAGACCAAAAGTTCATTTACTTTGTTATCATTATAAACATATTTTTTCCACTTTTATTTCAGATCTTATCTAAACTTTGCAAACAAACAGACCACTATTTCAAGAACGGAATGTTTTAAATGTTAAAGGCCAACAAACGAACATGCAAACCACCTGACGATAAGTTGCAGCTAAGTTGGCCGTTACTTATGAACATAGGTATCACCAAAGTCATCATCGATTGTGGAATTTAAGAGTCCCTTATACACATATCAACTCCAAATATAATTAAGTATTGACAGGGCACCAATAAAAATAAACTCGGCATATTATCGCTGTAAATCGTTGTTCTTACAACCACAGTTTTAGTGTGCCGAATGTAATTCCAGTCGAGGGATATTCGAGGCAGGCGGGACGCCGCTCACGCGTCCCGCAACCATTTTCTGCGCGAACGGAACTCTATATTGAATACAATTCTAATAGAAAACACCTTTCACATTGCTCGCGGCAAACTGCTACGTTTTTTCCGTCGCTGTAAAATGGTGACTAATGTCTGTGGGACTGTAAAGTTAGATCTGATTATTGTCTTGTTTAAAATAATAAATCATGAATCGAGGAAAACTTTACGAAACAATAAAGGAAAAATTGGTGCGATTTAGATAATTATGGTAACGTCTTAAACGTTATAGAAGTATCTACAGATTACCAACTACACTGAATCATGTAGATTTTTGTGGATTATGTGCATTCATGTTATTTTCTAGTCACGGATCAGTCACCATGAGACCTGAAGACGTACCTACTGTACGTTAGCTTGCTTTCCAAACTGCATACGTACCTACATACATTGCGCGCACACTATCTAGGCTCGGTAGACTCGGCACCAACGAATGTGAACTAACCTCCTGTACGTTCAAGCATGTCAAATTGTATAAAACAAACGCCGGTATTGTGAAAGGTCACGAGCCGCGATCGGGCCATTTGGTACTGTTTTCAATTTGTCGGTCGCGACCATACATCAGCGGCGGCACGCAGCGGAAACACCGCCCCAACTTTAATACACTTACGGCTGACATTTTTCCGCCCATTATGCATTCTTCTAAACCACTGCTTTCTGTAAATACTAGGAAATTCGTTTTAACAATTCCCTGTTATTCGCAGAAGTTTTACCATTGAAACAAATCGATTTGATTACGTCCACGAAAATACTAATCCTACAACGCTTTAATATTGCTACATTTCAGTAGATATTTCGTAGGCGTTTCATTATCGAGTATCTGGAATCAATTCAAATGTCACAGCCATAGTCGACAAAAATATCGAATTAGGAGTCAGCACGCAATAGTTCTCAAACATTTGTCGTGGAAATAACAAGTCGACATCGTTTGTCAGCTGCGATGATAAATGTGCGCTTGTAATTGAATCGCGAGAGTGCACTATGTTTTCATACACGAAACAAAACTAACCCGCCAACACAGTTTTTACCAAAATTTTTGGGTAAGTTAATTATATTTTCACACGCATCAGTGGGATTGATAGAGTTTGATTTTTAATTTAGATTCTTTGACAGCGTGGTTAATTTGTTTAAAATCAAATGCAACTTTCGATTTATTTACATTACATTGAGTATTTACAACTATTTATTTAGGACAATTCAAATCAGAATATTGCTAAAGCTAGCCATATTCGCTTAAATTTTTCTCTGATAGGTATACCTGTACAATTAAACTGTAAAGGTAAACTTGAACTTGAGTGTGTATGTTGCACAACGTATGTCCACTACCTTCAAGAGAATCAGTTTGGATGAGATTGACGCCGTCCTAAAAATACCTGTCCCAAACACACCTATTGTTACACTTATAATAATATTACTGGCCAATTCCACAGTCACCCTGGCACAGAAATTTTAAAACCAAATTTGGATTTTCCAGTCACCTTCGCTCACATATATAAGGATGTTACCAGACCAATCAATCGACGATCGATCGATTGGTCTGGTAACACCCTCAGCCAGATTCACAATTGACGGATATTATGCCAAATAGGACATTATTATCATCATGTCCACTACGTGGCTCAAATTTACCTCATAAATTTAACTGCAGGTACAGGCAAACCCGACTCGAAGGCCCTAACGTATATGGATAGCTTAAGGTAAAACTACATATGTAGCTGAAAAAACGAATAAGTAACCTTAAATATCGTTACGCAATTATCAGATTATCAAAGAATACGGATTCTTAGAACGTTCTTTATTGCTTATTAGAATAGGTATCTAATTTGGAGAATTTGTTGAGGCCAATTAGATGTCTAGCTGCGATCGGGTTACCTTTTATGGACCTAAGTATACAAGTTCATTATAGCAGCTTTGTATTTTATGTAAGAGTGAGTTAGGGCTGTCCCTTTTCAATAAAAATATTGTGAACCTATTTGATTTAGTCGTTTAAAAACCTTTTTTTAGCTTTCTGGACAAATAGATAATATGTTTTTTACAAAGTATTTAACTAAGTACCTGGTTGACCGAGCTTTGCTCGGTTGAAAATTATATTTAGTATGAATCGCATACTGATAAAATATGAATAATGTTCTTCGATCTTTCCGACATAATATGAGTTTAAAAAGAATTGCGTGTACTTATGTACGCACGTAAGAAGTTATACTTCTTTGGCATCATTAATAATAAATATTCAACGTTAATAATTTTGACAGCTGTCATCCGAAATGTAGGTCTCAACCAGACCTACAACTTTCCCAAAGACACCAGTGCTCCAGGAGCAGCCGTTGCCGGGATATCTCCGTTCGAAGTTTGACAGCTGTCATTGGAAATGTAGGTCTTGACGAGACCTACAACTTTCCCAAAGACACCAGTGCTCCAGGAGCAGCCGTTGCCGGGATATCTCGGTTCGAAGTTTGACAGCTGTCATTGGAAATGTAGGTCTTGACGAGACCTACAACTTTCCCAAAGACACCAGTGCTCCAGGACCAGCCGTTGCCGGGATATCTCGGTTCGAAGTTTGACAGCTGTCATTGGAAATGTAGGTCTCAACCAGACCTACAACTTTCCCAAAGACACCAGTGCTCCAGGAGCAGCCGTTGCCGGGATATCTCGGTTCGAAGTTTGACAGCTGTCATTGGAAATGTAGGTCTTGACGAGACCTACAACTTTCCCAAAGACACCAGTGCTCCAGGAGCAGCCGTTGCCGGGATATCTCGGTTCGAAGTTTGACAGCTGTCATTGGAAATGTAGGTCTCAACCAGACCTACAACTTTCCCAAAGACACCAGTGCTCCAGGAGCAGCCGTTGCCGGGATATCTCCGTTCGAAGTTTGACAGCTGTCATTGGAAATGTAGGTCTTGACGAGACCTACAACTTTCCCAAAGACACCAGTGCTCCAGGAGCAGCCGTTGCCGGGATATCTCGGTTCGAAGTTTGACAGCTGTCATTGGAAATGTAGGTCTTGACGAGACCTACAACTTTCCCAAAGACACCAGTGCTCCAGGAGCAGCCGTTGCCGGGATATCTCGGTTCGAAGTTTGACAGCTGTCATTGGAAATGTAGGTCTCAACCAGACCTACAACTTTCCCAAAGACACCAGTGCTCCAGGAGCAGCCGTTGCCGGGATATCTCGATTCGAAGTTTGACAGCTGTCATTGGAAATGTAGGTCTTGACGAGACCTACAACTTTCCCAAAGACACCAGTGCTCCAGGAGCAGCCGTTGCCGGGATATCTCGGTTCGAAGTTTGACAGCTGTCATTGGAAATGTAGGTCTTGACGAGACCTACAACTTTCCCAAAGACACCAGTGCTCCAGGAGCAGCCGTTGCCGGGATATCTCGGTTCGAAGTTTGACAGCTGTCATCCGAAATGTAGATCTCAACCAGACCTACAACTTTCCCAAAGACACCAGTGCTCCAGAAGCAGCCGTTGCCGGGATATCTCGGTTCGAAGTTTGACAGCTGTCATTGGAAATGTAGGTCTCAACCAGACCTACAACTTTCCCAAAGACACCAGTGCTCCAGGTCAGTATGATGTTTACAAACAGTACCTCAAAGAAGTTATCCTAATGTTTCATAGATGGCGTCAGTATGATGTTTTTAAAATCTCTTTATCTCGGGAACCGAGCTTTTCTCGAACCTGGGACCTTGATAAATCGATTCCTTGAGCCGAAAACCCCCTAATCTGTAACTTTCATGAAAATCTTTGCAGCCGTTTCCGAGATCGTGAAAATAAATAAATAAATATACAAGAATTGCTCGTTTAAAGATATTAGATTTGACGCGTAACTATATTTCCAAATATAACTTATAAGTAAACTGTAGTCACGGATCGCACGCCAACTTACTAGGTATATGTATTTTTACACATTACCTTGTTAACCGTTTCACAATTAAAGTCGAAAGAAGATGAAGCATGGTACATACTATTTTTATTTATTTAATTGTGTCTTAGCGGAGGAAATCATTGATGAATAGTATTTTGTATTCTATTAACAAAAAAAAATGTATGAAATTTAAAAAATCTAATCAAGTACCTACCTACGACACCGTTTAAACAGTGTAGTCGACAACCCTAAAATAAGTATACAACCTTATGGATTCATCTATAACCTTTGAAATAAGACTTATCAATTAGCTCTTAGTTACCTATGTAAAAAGTATACATTCTACTTTTATAGCCAGAATGAAAAAAAAACGATACAATCAACATATTATGGAATGACCACTGCATTTATCATAGGGTGTACTTATTATAAACTAATGTTTGGTTTCCTGGTCATTCTTAAGGAAGTCATTATAGTAACCTCCAACAACCTTCCTATTAAAATCGATCATACAGCTGTAGCTTATCACATTATGGACCCAAATGGGTTTATTTGTAAACGCAATTCTTTAATTCTGAAACAAATTTAGCTTAAAATGCAACTATAGTTCTCGGTAAAATTAGCTGTAATTTTATTAATGGCGAGCCTAACGCGAATTGCGTACAATTTGACAACAGCGTCAGGTATTATTAGGTATAGTATCTACCTGCTCGTATGAATATGCCCTCAGTAATAAATAAAGAGGTTAAAAAAACGTACTATCACACCGCCCACAATTAGGTATTCCTACATTTATCAAGACATAAGATAAACTCCACATAAATATTATTGAAAAATTCACACATAATTATATAGCCATATTAAATTAAAATAATTTCATCATCATCAACATCATCGCAATCCATGCCCATCCCTCTTATGGGCACACACAATGAGTAGAGTATAGGCCGTATAGGCCATAGTCCACCACGCTGACCAGGTGTCGATTGGTGGACTTCACACACCTTTATGACATTATGGAGAACTCTCAGGTGTGCAGGTTGGCTGAAAATGTTTTCCTTTACCAAAACTCGTAAAAATTAAATTTAAATACGCGCGTAGTGATTTAAAATTAGAGGTTCGCCCAGGATTCGAACCTAGACCCCATGTCCGAGAGTCCAACATTCAAACCAGTCGGATATCGCTGCTTAAAATAATTTGTACAGTATAATATAAGATGACTCACTGAAGCTTAAATGATGATAAAGTTTTTACCTATAAAAAATTGCACAATCTGTTTCAATATAACTAACAGGACCAGCTGTAAAGTTCGGTACTTTTACAAGTTTTACAACCCACACTTGCCATATTCGGCAGTGTTATTCATGGATGTTAAAAAGTGATAAAATATTAGTGTTATATTGTCTCGATTCACAGACATTCACAGTATTTATTTCACGTGTCTGCGTTTCGCTGACCACACAGCGAGTCTGTAAGGTTTGTTTGCACACGGGTTTGCAGGTGTCGTATTCTTGTTTCGCGGTTTTTATGAAATCTACAGACTTAATAAAGACAATTATAAAATATTAAATTATAAAATATAAATTATAAAATTTAACTGCACAGATATTATTGTTATTTGAGCGTCATTGATGCGCTTTCTAACCAATGATTTGTCAATAAAGTTAAAAAAATAAACATAATACCTAACTATTGGTTTTAAAAATTATTCTAAGTTACATTAGGCGATACGATCTGTTATCCTGAAAATACTATTTTCATTAATGTTATATAGTAATTTTATTTAATTAAACATCAATGGCATTTGATTTACATTTTTTGAATGTGTGTGTTTGTGGCATTACAATTACACACACTTATCATTACACAGTTTACTGTTACAGCTTGTGAACGTATGGATATGCAGTGAATTGAGAAGACGACACCTGCCTTGGCCATGCGAATGTGTGTGGTCAATACCAGGATCGGATTTGCGCTGTTATTAATTCCGCTAAATTGAAATCCGACCCGCCTCGCACTCGCTGTTGCCTCCGCCAATGATTACCCGTCCGGTTTCAAACTTAACCGCCCGCTTTGAAACACGTCACACAAATTAACCTTTCAATTTTGACGCGTATCACAGTCGGGCTCGTGTATGTGCGGACAACTCAATTATTGGCCGCCGGGTGTAATAGCAAATTGATTAAATACCATAAACTCAAATCATTTTTATGCTAAACTTTTGAATAACTTTATTGATATGGTGATACATTTTAATTTAGAGGGCGTAGAAATAATTGAAATATAAATTTGCACTTTTATGATTTAAGTTTAATTTCACACTACACACTACACTAGCGTTCAAATGTAACACTTTAATTACTTTCATTTATTATTACCGCGATATTACAAAAATATATATATTTGGAACGAGAAGAGTTAAGAAAAAATATTTTTTGAAAGTTCTAGATTTTGAAATAAGGATATGTACTTGACAAGTTAACGAAACCTAAATGCTATTTTGTTAAACTGTAATTTAAGTATGTAATCCACAGCGGTTTCAGTCTAATATTTATGCTGGGTGTACTGTGTGTGTCTTTTGGATACATTGGTAGAAAAGAGTGATTGTCAAACATTTCTTTGAACCTATCAGTTTATTTTCTAATTCTAACCCACCTTTCTATTTTTATTAAATATAATTAAACTTTTATATTTTTTCAAACAAACGACCTGAATATGAATTTGACAGTGCCCCCAAATTAAATCTTAATCTACATTGTTAAGTCTGGAAAAGCTTTAGAATCGTGCCTATTTAATCCTTACTCTAATGCGTCGTACCACGACAGACAGCGACGTATCCGGGAACAATGACGACTTGCGTCAGTCGTCCAGCCGACAAATACTTTAAAGTGGTCACTACAGTCTACAAACAACGTGAGGTTAGCACTGAGTACTGCAGAGCGATACTAATTTCGAGGCCTGTTGGTGCGCGCCGGCCCACTGAACGTTCAAATTGCCGTGGCGGTGGACCATTCCTGCTAGTTCATTACGGCTCGATGTTTGCTACTCCAATGAAGTACTTGTACTCGCCATCAGGAGGAAATGAGCGCTTTCTATGAAGGGGGTATTAACCTCGTTCTGTAATTCATTGCTAACCGGCTAATATCGCTTCCCAGTCGACTCTACCAATTGAAAATGCTTACAAAATACGAGAATAGAATAAACGCGAATGTAATGGCCTAATGTTGCACCGATTGCAGCACTCGAAGCTATAATGGATTGAAGTTGAACTTATACTTAAATTGTTGGTAAATTTGGTATCGGTATCGTATATAATATTGGAATACTAGGTAAACATGAAATTGTTTGGAAATTTAGGTATGAAAGCTTTAAATCTATACCTTTATATTTTTATTTGTGCATATAATATATTGTAAATTGTCATTTGGTTCGTATAATCTACAACCCTCAATACCGTTACATAATGTTATCAGTACTAGTAAAAAAATTGACTAAGCAAATCTTCAGCATCAGGCCCAGAATTAACTCTGATGTATGTCAAAAACGATTTCAATAAAACTTGAATGTCAACAACAATGATATTTAATAATATATCATGTAATATGTAATATATCATTGGTCTTGTAATATATCATTGGTCAACAACAAGTAAGTCATGCAAAAGAAGATAAAATAGTATACAATATTTCTTCGAAACATAAAACTTTTAATATTTGGGACCGGGATCGTAGGGGCTTGCGGCGCCCAAGTAATAAAGCGTGGACACAGTTTGTCCCCTACTTAATGTTAAGTTGCCAAATTTGCATAAAATCGGCCGAACGAAGGCATCGTTTCAAACTTTTGACTGTACTTTAAAAGCACTCAAATCAAAATGGCCAATAATGGGCGACCTCATTTTTGATATCACTTCGATTTCCACCCACCCGGACACTTTTGCGAATAAATTACAACCTTTATGGACAAGATATTGTGGTGTTTTCGTGAGATATATCTGAAAGTAAACTTCAGAAAAGGCAAACGATGTCATCGAAATGAAATAAAATTTATTTGCAGTGGGCTTTACAAATACTTTTCGAAACTCAAACCAAACCATAGAAAAATAGGCGGCCTAGAACCGTTAAGAAGTTTTTTTCTACTTATAGTAACACATGTCATTTGGATAATCAATAGATACAATATCTGCTGCTTCTTGATTAGGTCTGTAGTCCAACTGGCTATCTACCGCTCTCAAGCTTGTCGTGTGTCAAGTAAGTAAGCTTGAGTGCTGAAAATTGTTGCAGTCTATACACAGTCGAGTGTAATCGCAATGAAATGCATGCTTTGAAGTAAAAGTTTTACACGCCAGGCTATAATACCCTCCTTCCAGAATTAAGCATGAGGTGTTTGTATCCTACAAACACCTCATGGTTAATATCGGTTGCAATGTAGAGATCCGGCAACGCGACGGCTGTTATTCAGTAATATGTAAGTGACCACCTTTTCTTACTGGCATCTACCTACCATCAGATGCCCCAACATTTGTCGCTATTGACATAAAAACGCCAACTTTCAGTCCCGCTCCTTAATCTCATATTTTGTACAAAGAGATAAGCTTCGACGATGAACTTTTTTCATTTTGGTGTATTTTGATTTTTAGCATGTCTATTTTTATCTGATTTCTGAAGTGGTGACTCTCTACAAGTACTCGAATACAGATAAGAAAAGAATTATGACCATTTAGTGAAAGGAGTTTGCTTTTTATTGTCTCTCACATTGTAAAAAATATTTTTACGATAATGGATGTGGGTTGTTCTTGTACATTTACATACCACATATCCGTAACGTGTTGCATACTTGATTTTGCTTCACAATTTATTTAGCTACTTTCTTTTCACAACCTATTCATAATGCAAATTTCGTGTTTTTTTGTCATAAAATTAAAATTGATTAGGAACATATTTAAATAATTATAAAAGCAATATTTACGTTGACATAATTTTCTGATACTGGTATGATTCATTATCGCGTATAAATTAATTTGATGCTTGTAAATAATTGACGTCAAAGTGATTAAGACTACGCAAATAGAGATTCAATTAGCTACACATTAATTACCGGCGTTCTATATTCACTATTAATACCTACCTAACTGCATTCATTATTCTAAATATTACTAATGAGCTGGGCTTAAGGAGTAATGCTAACCGATTCACTAGGTATCATGCAATATTTTTGTATGATCATAGTTTGAATATTATGAAAGGCTGCTCCTGACATAGAGTCATAGATGATGATATCTAATGCACTACGATTCTATCTAATGAATCAAAATGAATCGCGCGATCCAAAAGAATATTTAACGCCATCTAATTTAAGATTTTAGAAATATTCGACTTAATTATTGAAATTTCCATAAACATTGTCATTGAAATTTTCATAACATATATTTTTTTCATAGAGTAAGTCAATGTTCGTACTCTCTGTTCTTTATTACTGTTCTAAAGGAAATTTTATATAATATGCTTAATTTATGGAAAGGCATTTTATATGCGTATTCAGACAAACTGAATTAAACTCTGATATCAACATAGTTACTAAATGAACCGATTAACAAAAACTAAAATGTATACTTTAAAGTAACTGTGTTTAGAAAATGTGTTTAAAACACTTAAGTGTATGTTGAATAATACAAAGATTAAAGACATTACGAGTCTACACATTGATAATAACAAAAATTGTAAGGACTTTCCATAATAAGCATTATCTCCAGAACGTTGAGTAAAAAGCGATTTATGATGGACGTCAACGAGTTCATTCTTAATTATCGATAACCCGGCTAGGGTCGCGGCTTCCTGCCAGACCACTACGACTGACGACAGTATACCACCGGCGCATTATACTATACTGTACAGTAAGTCCATTATAACTCGGCTGATCTGAACATAGATACGAGTGGATGCGCAGATGTCGATTTTAAGGCCAAAATGGTGGTAGGAAGCGGGGAGTGCGGGCGGTAGGATAGTTATCCAATACCATGGACGTGAATACGTCCATGGCCAATACGAAGTAGCGCATCACAAGTAACTGTCATGGCCGCCGTGTTTTGATTGGTCAGTTACTGTACTTGCGCAAACATCTCTGAACACGAAGTTCACATCAGCCGAGTTTAAATGAACTTACTGTACTCGAGTCGCCGGGAATATGGAATTGCTACTCCCCGCTAAAAACAACTTTATCTCGTATTCACGCTTTAAATTAGCTTGTTAAGATAATTCATTTACGGCTTTTAAAATTCTCATTGTAAATCTGCAATGTACCTTAGTCATAGGAGCAGAAAGCTTGCATTTGTGTAGGGTGCATTTAAATCGAATTTTGTAAGAAGAGCTTTTTACTAGTGTAACGGGTTGTTTGTTTCTATATTATGTATTTTAATACCTACTCGATACTATATATTCTCTTTTACGTCTACAGAATTTACAGTATATTTATGAGTCCTAGAATGAAGATTTCTGGTTCTCTGTTTTTCTGCCATTTTCTTTAAAATTTTCGGACGTCAGAAGAATATAGGTTACTTACCTACTATGAAATTAAATTATATTTTTAAGACACAATAATATACCAGCAATAAACCAAGTATTAAGTAACATTTTACAATGTCCTAAAACAAAGTTAAGCAATTTGAGACCGAATCGGTAATTGGATGGGTGACCGCTAGTGGCGAAATTTCCTAAATGATTTCACGCTTTAAACGCCGAACTGTACATTTCTGTTGTTATCGTTAGATAACTGTTAAGCCTCAATTATTTAGGATAGCATTAGCATTTCCGACACTTAAACGCACCAACTGACAAAAAGAAAGCCGCACTAAAGCACCGCGGAAGACAAGACTAACTTATTGTATAAAGAGTAGGTCTCAGATAAAAGACCATGAACCATTTTGAAGCCACAAACACATAAGTGGTGTAATATTCTTGTTCTAACGAGTATGTATAGTTTCTGACGTGAATAAATCTAATTGAGCTAATGATGGAGGAATTTCTTAATTAGTGGTGTTTGTACGAGCCATGGGCACGCGTACTGTACCGAAACGGGTTAATTACGACCGATAACTCTTTAATTAACCTGCCTAATAACAGAGTATTTGCATTCGAGCCGCCAACGTAAGACCAATTAGGGAGTTATTGAAATTGATCGAAAATTCAGTTCATTTCCACATCCACAACACTGTTATCAATCAATAATGTTATGGTTCACTTATTGGCGAGATACTGACGGTGTAAACAAATTAAAAGTACTAGTTTAATTGCAAGTTAATGTATTTTTATTATCAAGTATTTTTATGTCTATCTAATATCTTTAAACGAGCAATTCTTGTATATTTATTTATTTATTTATTTATTTATACCTATATATATAATCACGATCTCGGAAACGGCTGCAAAGATTTTCATGAAAGTTACAGATTAGGGGGTTTTCGGCTCAAGGAATCGATTTATCAAGGTCCCAGGTTCGAGAAAAGCTTTTAAAAATTTTAATTAAAATTTTAATTTTAGAGATTTTAAAAACATCATACTGACGCCATCTATGAAACATTAGGATAACTTCTATGAGGTACTGCTTGTAACGTGTTGAAATTTCAGTAGTATGAAACTAGATGGCGCTGTAATCTCTATGTGGGCAAATGGATATTTATCGTATCGATATTTTTCAAATGTATCGATATATATCACCCAAGAAATATCGATATTTTTTAATGTATCATTTCGATTTGGGAAAGTTGTAGGTCTCGTCAAGACCTACATTTCCAATGACAGCTGTCAAACTTCGAACCGAGATATCCCGGCAACGGCTGCTCCTGGAGCACTGGTGTCTTTGGGAAAGTTGTAGGTCTCGTCAAGATCTACATTTCCAATGACAGCTGTCAAACTTCGAACCGAGATATCCCGGCAACGGCTGCTCCTGGAGCACTGGTGTCTTTGGGAAAGTTGTAGGTCTCGTCAAGACCTACATTTCCAATGACAGCTGTCAAACTTCGAACCGAGATATCCCGGCAACGGCTGCTCCTGGAGCACTGGTGTCTTTGGGAAAGTTGTAGGTCTCGTCAAGATCTACATTTCCAATGACAGCTGTCAAACTTCGAACCGAGATATCCCGGCAACGGCTGCTCCTGGAGCACTGGTGTCTTTGGGAAAGTTGTAGGTCTCGTCAAGACCTACATTTCCAATGACAGCTGTCAAACTTCGAACCGAGATATCCCGGCAACGGCTGCTCCTGGAGCACTGGTGTCTTTGGGAAAGTTGTAGGTCTGGTTGAGACCTACATTTCCAATGACAGCTGTCAAACTTCGAACCGAGATATCCCGGCAACGGCTGCTTCTGGAGCACTGGTGTCTTTGGGAAAGTTGTAGGTCTGGTTGAGATCTACATTTCGGATGACAGCTGTCAAACTTCGAACCGAGATATCCCGGCAACGGCTGCTCCTGGAGCACTGGTGTCTTTGGGAAAGTTGTAGGTCTCGTCAAGACCTACATTTCCAATGACAGCTGTCAAACTTCGAACCGAGATATCCCGGCAACGGCTGCTCCTGGAGCACTGGTGTCTTTGGGAAAGTTGTAGGTCTGGTTGAGACCTACATTTCCAATGACAGCTGTCAAACTTCGAACCGAGATATCCCGGCAACGGCTGCTCCTGGAGCACTGGTGTCTTTGGGAAAGTTGTAGGTCTCGTCAAGACCTACATTTCCAATGACAGCTGTCAAACTTCGAACCGAGATATCCCGGCAACGGCTGCTCCTGGAGCACTGGTGTCTTTGGGAAAGTTGTAGGTCTGGTTGAGACCTACATTTCCAATGACAGCTGTCAAACTTCGAACCGAGATATCCCGGCAACGGCTGCTCCTGGAGCACTGGTGTCTTTGGGAAAGTTGTAGGTCTCGTCAAGACCTACATTTCCAATGACAGCTGTCAAACTTCGAACCGAGATATCCCGGCAACGGCTGCTCCTGGAGCACTGGTGTCTTTGGGAAAGTTGTAGGTCTCGTCAAGACCTACATTTCCAATGACAGCTGTCAAACTTCGAACGGAGATATCCCGGCAACGGCTGCTCCTGGAGCACTGGTGTCTTTGGGAAAGTTGTAGGTCTGGTTGAGACCTACATTTCGGATGACAGCTGTCAAAATTATTAACGTTGAATATTTATTATTAATGATGCCAAAGAAGTATAACTTCTTACGTGCGTACATAAGTACACGCAATTCTTTTTAAACTCATATTATGTCGGAAAGATCGAAGAACATTATTCATATTTTATCAGTATGCGATTCATACTAAATATAATTTTCAACCGAGCAAAGCTCGGTCAACCAGGTACTATTTATTTAATTGGTTAGAAACCAGTCGGCGTGTAAATAGGTATTGAATGTAAAAATAACATGCATATCTATGCCTTGTGCAAAAGATAATACACTACTTTGTAACTACAATTTTTTAGGTTTCCGTACCCAAATGGAAGCAGAATCCTGTTAATATGCCTCTGGTCTATCTGTCTATCCCTGGACTTCTTGGCCGCCAACGCATCGATGACACCTTTGGTGTATCTAATGTCCATAGTTAAATCTTAATAGTAGCAACTTACATATTAGTTATACTAGAGAACCGCCCGCGCTTCGCTTCGGGACCCGTAGGTAACACCCGCGTAGGTCCCGCTCCCGTAGGAATTTAGGCTAAAAAGTAGCCTACTACTCGCTCTCTTCACTCCACCCTGTCTGAGGTGTGTGGAGCCCTCGGGACAGTTAGTTCCTCTTTGGGGATGTCTCTCGCGGCCCGTTAAAACGGGCCAGTTCTTGGGTTGGGCCCTAAGGCCCTTGGTTGTCCATCTGTGGTTAACCAATAGGTCAAGTCCGGTGAGTGGTGACCTTTTTATAGGCCACAGAGTCTTAAACGGGATGGGGTTCATCTTCGCGCCGCCCAGGCGATCGAGCCCCTACCGGGTGAATCCCGCTGGTGGGAAGCCCAGCAGGAGCCGATCAGCGTCGGGCGACGACTTACGAAGCCCCAGTATCAGTCAGTGCTAGGCCCGTCCCGCGCAACCAGCAAGTCGCGCGGGAAGGCCCAGCGGTCCGGTGGACGGGTGTGGAGCGGCGCCAGGTCCTGCAGATGCGGGAACCGCGACGCGTCGACACGCCCGAACATGTTGCGTGCCAATCGCTCGATGAAGTCGTCCAGGCTCTCGACTCGAAGGTCCCTCTGGATGACGGCGTTCCTGACGTACCTCGGCGCACCAGTCAGCCGGCGGAGCGCAATCGCCTGAACTGCGCGCATCCTCTTGCGCTGCGGTTCGCTGGCGAGCGCGTACCACGCCGTTGCCGCGTACGTGAGGCGGGGTCTGATGTAGGTCTTGTAGACCCCGAACTTCAGTCCGAGAGGGAGGCTCGAGGAGAGCACTGGTTTCTGCCATCGCACTTCTGGAATTCGCGACGGCTTTCGTAACCTGTGGCTTCATCGAGAGTCTTCCGTCGATTTTGCCCAAGTATTTGGGCTGTGGGGCCCATTGGATATCTTGTCCATGAAGCTCCAGAGTAGGGTCCCGCCTGTTGAGGTATCCTCCTATGTTCACAGCCGGCGTCTTCCCGACATTCACCGACAGTCTCCACGCGGCGAGCCATTCGGGGAGGGCATCAAGCGCACGCTGCATCTTGACAATGGCGTGGGTTCTATTCAGCGACGTGGTGATGTACGCCACGTCATCGGCATACAGGGCAAGCGACGCCCCCCCTGCCGCCGGGATGTCGTCGGTGTAGCAGGCGTAGCAGACCGGGGACAGGCAACTCCCTTGCGGGACGCCGGCTGCGATCGGACGCTCGGTGGATTCGGCGTCTTCAACCACTACTCTGAAGCTTCTATTTTCGAGGAAACTGGAGATCATCTTAACGGCACTCCGGGGCACCGACGGCTGCGAGATCTTGTAGAGAAAGCCGTCGTGCCAAACACGGTCGAACGCCTTTTCCATGTCGAGGAATACTGCACACACGCGTTCTCTCTTATTCAGAGCCGCGGTAACGGTGTGCAACACACTCGACAGTGTAGCCGTGCTGTTCAGCGGCATCAAAAAGTAGCCTTCCACTTCTGTTGGCAGCTAGGCTATTCCACCCCGGATGCTTGCAGTTCCAGTCGCCCGCGCCCACCACCGGTGTCGGCGAGTCCAGCAACTTGCGGACATCAGCCAACAGGATAGTGCCAGCGGGCGGGCGGTACACTGAACACAGCCGGAGCGGGGAGTTCTCGAGGCAGAGCTAAAGTAGCCTATTACATTTGCCTATGACTTAAGTAAATTACATGTAGTATTTGATAGCGTAATTCAGAACTTGCAAATGAATTTTGTTAACGCCATCTATTGGCAACTCCGAAAATAAATATCTAGTAACTAACAAAACATCGATCTTCCCATGGGAATGGGATGTTTTTCCGCGGTAAAAAGTAGCCTACGTCACTCTCCACCCTCCTAACTATCCCCACACGCATAAACCTTACCATATAATAGCTTTGTTGCGACGTGAAAGCGTCACAAACAAACAAACAAACACACTTTCACATTTATAATATTAGTAAGGATTCCCAAAAACTTGATGACACTACTAACTGTTGTAGATCAGACATAGTTTTCACGGGCCGTAGCGGAATTGTGGTGCTGCATGCTCATTAAATAGCCAAGACTCGATATTTTTTATATTAGACACATTAAACAAATCTATGAACGGGTATCGAATCCATCGCGCTTAATAAATAGGCTAGTCTAGTCACTACTAACTAGGCCACAGGATCATCTATTTAACCAAGACAGTCGTCACTCGTCATAGCTGTTATTGTTTGAGAGTACAACACGCGTCATAAGTCACGCCACTCGGGGTTATCATTGCCATACTACACAGGACGTACCGAGTGGAGGGCAAGCCTTTCTAATTACGTGCATGTACACGTATATAGTGTGAAATGTGCTAAGTTATCACCAGCAATTAATGCTATCGCAGTCGCCCACGGAAACAATGCATATTTCATATTACTTTACATCTTAATTAATGCCAACGTTTCGATATATTCTATACTAATGAAGCTGACGATGCATCGACAGACGACTCATTCTTGGTAAACAAATTAATTAAAAATGTTGTTGATGCAGTTTAATTTGTCACGAGTATGCAAAATGTAAAACGAGACCTTCATTGATTAGTTATACATGTTCTTAGTGCTAGACAATGTTGCCTAGTGAGTATCTGGGTACCTACTTACCTGATTATACAAATCTAAATTAATAGTATAGTACTCAGAATAACCATGTAGTACCTACCTACTTTTATTTACACACTTGTGATTGAGTAAGTGCTTGACCAAACCATTAAACTTCAGGGGGTTCAATTTCGCGAAACCTACAATAGAAGAAGGAAAAGATGGCAGTGTGAAATTTACGTAAAGTTTTGTATATTCAACGAAAATAGGAGCATTATAAGAACATAATTGTTATGTACGGAGTTAAATCTTTTGAAACTTATTTCGATATCTATCCCTATTTTATAATTTTACTCTTAATGTTGAATTACACCTGTTCCATTATATTTTTACAAGCAAAAACTCAATCTTTAAGGTTTGTTGGTTTTCTGGAAAATGTCGCTAAGACTTTGACACCAAAATTAAATAATGTCTACTAAACATTGTTGTTTTTTATGTTTTGTTTTTTTTTGATGTGCAATAGAGTATCTTGTATTGTATTATTGTAAATACACATAAATCTGAAAATCATAACCTACATCATACCTAAGTCCGTACAATTAAATTTCTTTGCAAAGCAGAAAACCAGTGTTGTGAGGTAGGTAAATGACAAAGGTGGCTGACTCGGCGGTGGCAACTAGTAATTGAATTAGGAACAGGAGGAAGCTTCACCGCCACTGCTGAAAAACACGGTTCGCACCAACCTAATTAGGTACCAGGTATCGACCTTCGACAATAGGGTTGTCTCTCATTAGTAGCTAATGCAAATAACTTGTTTAGTTCATAGTACTCGTATATTATTAATTATTTATTATTAGAATATTTTTAACCTCCGACCCAAATAAGGGTTATAAGTTTGACCTGTTTTTCTGTCTATCTGTGCGTCTTACTGTGACACCGTAGCTCCTGAATGAATGTTGCGATTTGAGTGTGGTTTTTAATCGAAAGCCTACTTGCGGTAGATTTTAGTTGTTTGATATAAATTGGCCCAGCAGTTTCAAGAGTGTCAGCTGAATGTAATGCATTTATTTACATAATATTGAAATTATTGGCGTAAAATTGAATTATCTAAACCAGTGTTTTTCAAACTGTGGGTCGCGACCCCTTGGGGGGTCGCGACGCTTCCGTAGGGGGGTCGCCAGAAATCGAGAGTAATTGAGTAAAAAAAAATAAGGATTGAAAAGATTGATTTATTAAAAGGAAATTTTGACAAAAGGATATACTCATAAACATTTCTATTCTATGTTTCAATACAAACAAATGAACAAAAAATAAAATCCTAAGACATTAGAACATTTTAACAATGAGTTAATGCGAAGGTTGTGCTCGTTTTTGAATAATCAGTTTCATCCATCGTGGATCTGTATTTGCTACACTTGGAATTAAATCGTTTTCCTAAAATACTAACATTAGATAAATATTGTATCGACACTTCGATACTATCGATACTTCGATACTAATATTATAAAGAGGAAAGGTTTGTTTGTTTGCATTGAATAGGCTCCGAAATTACTGAACCGATTTAAAAAATTCTTTCACTGTTGGAAAGCTACACTATTCTCGGGTGACATGGGCTATATAATATTTTCCAAAAAAAATCGGGATCCTTAATAAAACTGCGATAATGTAGCCCAAACTGTAAAAAAACTGAAGAGTTTGTTTGTTTGAACGCGCTAATCTCAGGAACTACTTGTACAATTTGAAAAATTCTTACAGGGTTAGATAGCTCATTTATCGAGAAAGACTATAGGCTGTTTTTTATCTGCAGTACGCGAAGTAGTTCCCCCGGGACGCAGGTGAAACTGCTGGCAGAAGCTAGTATGTGTGATAAAAAAGTGAAGGATCAGGAGCCGGGGGTCGCGAAATATTTTCTTATGCCAGGGGGGTCGCATCATGAAAAAGTTTGAAAAACACTGATCTAAACTAATAAGATAAGAGCAGCGGAAGAGTTTGTTTGTTTGTTTGTTTGAACGCGCTATAGGAGCGGAGCAACAAGTCTCCGGAACCAAAGCGATGGCGTCTACTTCATATCTAATATTATGTTGCAGGACGACGCCTGCTGGGTCAACTAGTAAGTTATACATATATTATGAAGATCTGTTCGGGCATTTGATGAGCATCTGCTCTTTAGAGGATTTTCGAGTTGAGGGTATATTGAATTTTTAATTTATATTATTGAAACCACGTTACTTGACGAGGCTTGCGATACCTTATTGAAAATTAAATCAACTAGGGCACAATTTTTTTAATAATAAATAGCAAAATATGTATTTTGTTTCCACCAATTCCTCGTGCTATAAAGTCTCGAGCCTCCAGCCTCCAACCTTCCAGCATCCCGGTCTGAATAGAGACACCTAAAGCGTTCTCCACACGTTTCTAAAGTATGGATTGGAGAACTTATAAACACTCAAAACTTTATATTTTAAGACATCTGTAACACTAAAGGCATTGCCAAAGCCTTTTTAGCAAGAAAGAAAGAAAATAAAGTAAAAACTGTCTCTCAATCCGGGCGGAACACGACAAATCGTTTGTCGGCTAGTTAGCTGGGTTACAGCCCTACCACCTATCAGTGGCCATCTTCTCGCCTCTTAGGACACTCTGGTCTGCAGGCGTGGAATAGTGGTCAACATGATAATTTCTAGACTGCCCCAATACGACCAACCATGTTAATTGCTTAGGTATAATCTCAGACCAATAAACTATAGACGGCGTGCCGTGAACAAAAGCGTGAAGCCGGCAAAAGTGTGCCTAAAACACACATCGGAACCAATAGAATGCCCTATGTTGACAGTTTGAACTAGAACAAATTTAAACTTTATTTTTTTGGGACACAAAGCTTCATTCATTTTTTATTATTTAGAACACAATAGTCGTTTTGGTGTGAGTGCCGCCGTGTGTATTACAAGGCGAGGCGTACTTTTTGCCGGCTTCACGCTTTTGTTCACGGCACGCCGTCTAAAGTTTATTGGTCTGAGGGTATAATATGCTTTATATTCGTACTTTTATATGCCTTATACTCGTTATTAGGGTATTGGAATATATCCAATAACCTAATAAACAGAATTCTACATGTTACTACTTTACAAGTAAATTGCTCATACAATTGATTACACCATCAATTTAATAAAATAATCATTAGAGAGCGGCTATAAGCAGAGCGGTGTGCGCTGATAAATTTATTCTAACAGGCCGTTAATTAAAGCAACTTTATTAATTGGTTAAATTAATATTGGTTATCCGTGTATTTTGCTAGTGAATGTAATATTATATCTACCATATCCATATCCATCATGTATTACATACGTTACTCTCAGGTGTGATTAGAATATCATGTTATATATAACATATAATATCAGTTCATTGTATTGAATCTTTTCTGTCAACTTTAAGTGCAGTAATACAGGGCAAAGCACGCAGCTTTCTGAATGTCCTTTAGAGCGCTTTCAGACTAGCGTTTTCTACGAGAGTAAGTATAAGCTTTTTTTCAAAACGCACGTAGGCGCGTAAAAGCCCGTTTTTTGACGGAGGCACAACTTGCATTGCCGTTTAGGTCGTATAGAGATAAGCAGGACTCGCGAGTGTCTTGATGTAGGCTAACTGAGCTAAACCTAACATAAGTAACATTATCATCTTCTAAGACGAGTTCTTAACGATGACGATTCTCGATGTCGAGAAAGTAACACAAAAAGTAATATTTTGTGTTAAGAATCCATTTTGTTACTTATATTCGCCACCACTGGTCCGAGCGTACACTCCTGAATACGCCCGAAATCTTGTTCGACTTTTTGAAGCGCGAAATGTAACGCACGTGTAAACGCATACCGAAACGACCGTAAAACGAACGCTAGTTTGAAACCGCTCTTAAAGACAAATATTGAACTGAGAAGCGGAACTAAATATTTGTCATAAATACAAAAGATTTTTCTCGTCATCTTAAAACTTTTCAGAATCCAACCAGCTATATTTTTTTGAAATGAATCAACAATTGTTCTTAATCTTCCGACTTTGATGACTTTAATAATTTTGTTGATCAGAATTGGGTAGTAACAATTTTATATGCTGTTTTTTTATAAATATAATATAAAAATATTGATTTATTGATTTCAAGTATTACGTTCTGGACACAAAAAAGTACTGTCACGATTATTACGACCAATTACTAGTAACCTGTTAAAGCGTGTATCATCGTAGGTACCTACACTTTAAACCATTGCTACATAATTTTTTTTAGACAACATGGCTACGTGTATCCTTCATTTTTCGATTTTTGCAAAATAATTAATTATTGTAAATAAATGACTTAGACCAATAAACTAATGAGATATCCAAATATTTATATGGCAATAGTTTTTCAAATCAATAAATGTCATTTTAAAAGAATCTCTACAGTACCCATCTTTTATTTGCTGTCCTGAAAGAATATATAAGTTTCCTAGGATAAATAGTAACCGAGATATACATAATAATATATTATAAGTTAAAACTAGTTTAAGATGTATAGAAATCTCTTTAGGGATTTTCGCACAGGCATACGGACAGACATTTTTTACCTCTATATCAATAATAAAGCCTGTCATTATATATTGACATGGATATATTATTACTAAATACTAGGCATGTACAAATAAGAAGAACAAAATACATATTATACGACCACAGAATAAAAACAGATCAATTAATAAAATGAAACACGTTTCACATACGAGTTTTTTTAATTGTAGGTCTTTTCATAAAAGTATGTTCAAACACTTATCAACTATGTGATAAATTTTACATTATGCTTTGTATGTTTCGATATATATCAGTTAATTAAAACTAAAAGTAGCAGTATCTGGTTCACATAAAAGCTCGTCTTATAAACATTCATTATGCACAAAATAAGCAATAAAATGTTGTCCCTTAATTGTGTTCGGTAATTATAAGAACACAAGAAACAGTGTTTATAATTAAAACGAATGAAGCATTGCTACACTCTGCTCTCTGGTCTAGTGATGTAGCTCTAATGAGCCACTTGCTAATTAGAGAATAAACAAGCCGGATACGGGATTCTAATTGGCTTTTGGGACAACCATGTCGTCCGTAGTACGAAAGCTCTACTCATTTTTTTAGACAAAAAGTATATGTCTGAATCAGATTACCGTTTCGGTATGTTTCGCTTTTTATCTTATAATATAGTGAAGTAAGCGGAGCTCATTATAAGGGATTTTGGCAAGTTTGCTCATCTTTGTTAGGTCGTAGTACTCGTAGGTAATGATGATAAAATTATGATCACAAAATGTGACAATAGGTATTAGTGTCAAAGTTAGGTAATATTAAATGTTCAAAAACGTAAAAACAGATTAAACTTTTAGATCGAAATGTATCAAAGATTTTATTTATTTAATGCTTATTTTATCCATCCCTTACTGTTTTACCATTACCACATCTCTGGGCTCTACAACTCCAGCTTTACCGGTGTCCTAATGAAATCCTGGATTCAGTTCGAAGAATTCGCATAAATTATCACTTACTAGTTACTTGATAATAATGCATTCACTAATGCATTATTATCATCCGGCTACAAGGTTCTCAACTATAAGAATTTAATAATATTAAGAATAACAGTATTTAATTAAATTATTGACTTGTAATAAAATATATAGATATCTTAAAAACTCATCATACGAGTTTGTTCTAAATAAAAACCTCACTTACGTATAAAACAACAACATCGCCAATTATACCAAGTGACGTAGGTAGTAAGAAGATTGTGTTACAAATTAATTATAAATAAGTAGAAATACGATATTAATTTATTCTGATCACAGCATAATATTTTAAGAAATATAGTTCAAGGCTACCTTTAGATAAAACTTTTTGAATCTGCTAATTACGCATGTTATGATTAAAAATTGTTCCTGAACAACAATAAAATTAATTTAAAGGAATAATTATTTTACGTATACTTTGATTAATAACATTGTAACTACATATTATATAATTATTAAATACTTGATCAAATTATTACATGTAGGAGATAACTCATTTCCTTTATTGGAATTATTTTATCTTAGTTTCTAAGAACTTCACAATAAAATAGTCGTAAAGTTTTCTTTTACTTTTTATACGCTATTGCTTTATTGCTATAGATTAAATTCCTAAACAAAATGTGTAGATAGACACCTACAATTTCTGTACATACTTTATAAGGTGTATTTTGACAAAAAATAATTTAATATTATTTTTCTTTTAAAACCTTATCTAAAAAATGTTCATACTGTGTTAGTCAGAATTCTTTTAAAAGTGTCAGTTATTCGGAAATATGCAACAAACAGTAACTAACTAACCGGAAACATTATCAGAATCTATACAAGCTCGATACAAAATTCGCTAATGAATCATGTCAATGTGACCATTCCTAATAAATATAATTTATATTTACTTTGTTATGGTGATAATTAGGTATCTATTTATATTAAGGTTACTAAAATTTACTATATTTTGATTCAATAGTTCTATCAAAGTGTAAATAGTATTTTTTTTTGTTATTTATTTAAAATTAATATTAAATATTTAGGCACATAAATATTTAAACGTTGTTTTTTTCATTACTTTTTTATTTCTTTCACATTCATTGATTAAAATAAATAATAAAGGAAATATTATTCGATATTTATTATTTTTGGGTCGATTAATATAAAAAACACAGAAATCTATTTATTTAGTATTTTTTTTATAATTTTCGCAATCTGAAGTGAAAATAAACAACGCAATAAAAGAAAAATAGAGTTATTAAATTACCTTAAAACATTTCTTATTTCATTCTTGCTATGAATAAATCGTAATGCAAATTATACAGCCAATTATTTTGCATTCACTGGAGCTTTCCTGGAACCTCCTGTTATTTTTTATGGTTTTTCAAAGACTAACAGCTACGCAGTGGAGATCATTAAGCGGACTCTTCAAAGCTGTCGCCGCATTACACTAATTGACGCAATTAGAGGGATTGCCGAACGGAAATAAAAGTCGGCTCACCTTCATGAAACGCCGGCCCCGCCAATTAGCCTAGCTCGTAATTAGCCTCTTCAGAACACTGTCGGAGATTATCAGTCTCTTTGCACGTTTAGGAAAAATCACTGCACAACGCAATCGTGTTCATGTTTCAGATGCGCCCGGAAACCGTTCGTCACGTCACTTTTAAAAGTTTTTTCGCGATCGTATTTTTGGTGAGCGACGCGCGAAAGACGCAGACGTGCGTTCGCTGCCACCGCTGGGAAGCGAATGAGCTTGAGCAGGAGGCAGCCACGCTGGTCTAGGCGGGGAGTGAAGTCCTTCCTTTTCCTGTACGAAAGCTCTACCATTGCGGAGCTTTTCGCACTAGCTTGTGCTCGCCGCTTACGACCTTCCGCTCCTGAGTCGACGCTTAACGCCGTAAGTGGGCAGATTGTGCGGTATTGCATTTAGGCCTAAATAAAAACGATACTGAATCAAATTATTACCGGACGATTGCTTTTTAACTATTTTATGCGCTGTGCTGTGAGTGTTATTCATCGTTATTGGATTAAACTCTACGAAAGACAATATGCAGTTGAAATATAGTTTTTAAACAGTTTTACCAAAAAGTGGACGTTTGTTGGGTAAACATCGTTAAACAAAAATAATTAAATTTAGGCATTCAAAATTTTATGTAAACATAAAGGTTCTTCAATAATTTATGCATGCATTTCAGTGTGGAATGTTTATTTCCTTGATCGGGTATTTATTGACCATTTAAAACGTGTTTTATGTCTTTTATCGTAAGGTAAAGAACACATAACATTGTAAAACACAGTGCTTAAATATTTTATTATCGTTAATATTAATGCATGTGCATGTTAACATTTAAATTAGATAAGTGGTTTTTATTACTAGTTTTAAATGTCGGCTCGATCCCTCTTTGGAAACAAAGTCCCTTGGACACAGTCAAGAAACCCGTATTTAATTTATGTAATTGTGAACAGTATTGCGTTGCGGGCTATACATCATTGATAAACTAGTTGCTGACACGTATTTCACGGCTTCGTGTTCACGTTCAGTGATCAAGCGAGGGGTAGCCCTAGACACGGTAACCTAAACTAACCACGCTATCGTTAGTTTACAAAACGTAATAAATTAAGTATAATAAGTATGTAATTTAGTTATTGTTATTTGACGAAATGTAATTTTACTAATTTTATACTGTGTAGGCAGTGTAGGTATAGGTGTTCATTTATACATACAGACGTAAAAAAACATTTTCTATGTTAGTTTTTCATTTTTTAATAGGTCCCTCAGCTTAATTAATTCATTAACACGTCATAAATTACATAGTCGTTGTTTAAAATAGACTAGGTATTTGAGTACCTATGAATATTATATTACCAACCTGACAAAAATACTAAATGACTGTAAAACAGAATGTAAACACAGCCCATACTTTTTCTGTTATTTTGTAATAAAAACAAACATCGATTTCTATTTTACCCACTTAAACAGATATATTTTCATGGATGAATGAAGCCCATAAAATGGGTGCGATACAATTGATTCAACTTTTAAGTAGTAAATATGATATAAGTATTAAATTATATTTTAAGTATTTAATAAGATAATTTCAGTCGTATTGTCCACTAAGTTAATAAGAAGATAGCAATAAGAAATAATAATAAAAAAAGCCTCACTTAGTCTACATCTTTCCTTTTGAATTTCCGTAGACAGCATTTGGAATACTTACATAAAAAGTAAGCATTGGTAATTTTAATTCATGTTTACTTTATTTTACGGCAACGTCAATTGACTTAATAGGTTGATAAAAAGTGGACCCCCGCTTCGATTTAGCTGCCATCGCATCGCCGATACTTTGGATATTACCAATGTCCGTGGGCGGCTCTGACCACCTACCGTCCGGTGGTCGGTTATCTCCTGTTTTCGAAACATTTAAGTAATAAAACTCTAAAAACACTAATTTAATTATGCTATCTAGAAACTTTTTAAACTCTTTTATATTTTTTAAGATTGCATTAGGTACATCATTTACGAATCGTCGCCTTCCAAAGCGCGGAGGAATTAAGACGAAATTGATATTAAATTAATTTGAATCTTGTTTTTTGTTCTTTAATTGTTCACATAATTCATTTTATTCCCAATGTTCAGTAGATATATAATAAATATAATAAATGAAATACCAAATGCTTTTCATTTATTGGGTGATCCAAAGATAGATAATTGCTTACACAGTTATACTCAATTCGAGTTAACGATTTGATTAATAACGAGTTATATCATTATCATACTCATTATTAAATGTATGTATCATTAGAACACACATTATGTATATCTAATATCTATAGCGGCCACCACTGTGTCTCATTAATCTGTTACGAGTGAAGGGTACACGTCAATCGAACCTTGTTAAAGCCATACGCGTATGTAAAACATAGATACGTTGTACATCACGGGCTACATCGATAAATCAATGGTACATCACTAAGCACGCACGGCCTACATTAAAACAGAATTATTCTCCATACTCCCTTAATTTATTGCCGTGTAGCTCGAAACATGATCGGTCACAAATTACGGGTTTCAGCGCCATTTTGTCGCTACTCGTTCGGAATAGCCGGCTGATGGGATGTGAAGCTGATTATGAATTCAAGGAATATAGATGGATTGATAATGATAATGATAATGATTTATTTCACAAAAACGTTGTTTACAATAATTAACACTCAATCTTACATAGTGGTTCTACAAATTATATTTTATTGTGAGCACTAGTCCCCACACTAGGATGCCCTGTGTTGTGGGTGACTAGTCTCTCCCCTTATGTCTAGTAGTCAGAATTACAGTTTAGACTATACATAATAAAGCTATGTGAGTTGAGTTTGCATGGGTAAAAGGAAAGCGTTAACATATTGCCTATATGTTAAATGAGATGTTAATGATCGTGCGTGTGTGTGTGTGTGTGTGTGTGTGTGTGTGTGTGTGTGGGTGTGTGTGTGTGTGTGTGTGTGTGTGTGTGTGTGTGTGTGTGTGTGTGCGTGAGCGTGTGTGTGTGTGTGTGTGTGTTAAACTTTATGTAGAGCTAGCAATTTTTCAGTGTCATCGTAGTTCAACTGCAACAGCCATTGTAAGATCTTGGCTTTGCAGATATATTTCGATGTATACAGGATGTTCAAATGACTATTTAGCCTACTGTATGTATAGTACGGGTCCCATAAACATGTAAAATCGCGTAGCAAAGCTGGTTCGCAGTGTAGGAGGATTCCATTTATATCTTCTACCTGTTTTATGGTTTGTGTCAAGAGCACGCGAGTGGAAATTCAGGATTGTAGATATAATATAGACTTGCCTTACTCTCGGGAATCTTGTCTCCTTGTAGAGTTCGTCAGTTGGATGACGCCAAGGCATACAGTACGCTATCTTTAATACGCATCGTTGAGCTCTCTCTACTTTGACCAAATGTGTTTTGCAGGCAGCTCCCCAAGTGACGATGCAATAACTTAACACAGACTGACAAAGAGCAGTGTAAACTATTCTTATCCTCTCATCTGGCAATATCACCGCAACGCACCTGTCAGTGGTGACGTTTATAACCTAAAACTGGCACCAAGCCCTCTGCGGGCTTCTCGCGCATACAAGGTTTTTATCAGCAATGGTGCGCAGCTTTTTAAATATGTATGACATATTTCTCATACGGGTTGAAACTGCCTCAGTTTGTTTTTCCCAACTGAGTCTCTCATCAATGATGACTGCCAGATACTTGATGTCACTTACCTGCTCTATTTTCCCGCAGGTACAAGAAGTTTTGTCAATATCATTACATGAATGGATTGTAATGTCGAGTAGTTCTGTGGGAGCAGTACGAGCAGAGATCCTAAAAGCTATGTATTTAGTCTTGTCTCCGTTCACCGTGAGTAGATGAATTGCCATGGAAAATGACAGCTGTGTCATCTGCGAACGCAAAAAGCCTGGAATTCTCTAGGTTTTGTAAGCAAAGGTCGTTTACATAGACCAGGAACAGCGTTGGTGAGAGCGCGCTACCTTGGGGGACCCCAAAAAAGGTGTCGGAAATTTCGCTCACACGATCTCCTACTTTAATCCTTTGCTTCCGTTCGCTGAGATATGATGTAAACCATTTAAGAGCTGCGCCACGGATCCCTAGGTGTTCAAGCTTTTGAAGGAGTAATGGTCTTGATATCGTATCGAAGGCTAAATCAAGGAAAACCCCGATACAGAACTGACCTTCATCGAGCTTTTTCGCAGTGAAATCTACTAGATCCGCCACAGCCGTTTCCGTTGACACTTTACGTCGGAAACCGTATTGGCTGTCCCCTAATAGCTTATATTTTTCTAAATATAGGGTCAGTCTCTTGTTCACTAGCTTTTCGGTAAGTTTCGCTAAGGAGCTCAACAATGAAATAGGCCTATAGTTCGTTAGCTGGGATGGATCTCCAGATTTGTAGATTGGCACTACATGTGCCATCTTAAAAGCGTTTGGGACCTCACCACTTGTAAAACTTAAGTTTATGATGTATGCAATAGGACTCGCAAGAACTTGTTTTGCTTGTTTAAGAATCTTGTTACTGATTCCATCCCAGCCTGCGGAGCCGACTCAGATTTAAGTGTACTTATATCATTTGACAAATTTCCTCCTCATCCGTTGGTGCAAGAAAAAATGACTGGCTTGCTTGTTGTATTCCAATTTGTTTGTGTTTGTGGACTAGTTCCTTCTCTGTTGAGCCATGCCTGTCGAGGATTTTTCTCGCAAGATTTTCCCCAAGGGTTGCAAAATAATTGTTGGCTGAGTTGAGGGAGCTTAATGGGTCTGCATGGGTTTTTAGTAGTTCCAAGTTAGAACTTTTACTGGACTCTATGTTACATAACTCTTTCACAGTCTTCCATGTCCTTTTGCTGTTACCTCTAGATTGGGCCAGCTGTTCGCGTTCATATTGTGACTTCAAATTGTGTATAATGTTTATGAAGCAGTTGCGATACCTTTTGTACTCACTAAGTAGTTCTTGGTCTTTACTATTTTTCCTTACTGCTAGGTGAAGAGCATCGCGACGTATAATACATCGAAGTAGTCCGGCTGTCATCCAAGGTCGAATTATAACCTCTGAGCTACGGATGCGATGTTTCCTTTTATTCTTGCTTAGGGATAAATTAAATAGCTCAATAAAGATCGCAGCGGCTTCATTCACATCAGACGTTTGATAAATTTTATCCCAGTTGGTTTCTGCTAAGTCTTTTAATAGCCCTGGGTAGTTGATTTTATCTATAAGTCTATCACTCTTTGGTGGCACTGTGGGTAAGCCAAGGGCACATAAAACTGTGTCATGATCAGTTATGTCGGACTTGCATACTACTGTGTTGCATGGGTTATTTGTTTTGACTAAACAGTGGTCTAGGCAACTAAGACCTCTGGATGGAAATGTGTGTCCGGCTATAAAACCATGATGGCTGATGAGGTCAATATATTCATCGGCTCTGGAGTCACCTGTCCCTTGTTTGATATCTATATTAATATCCCCCGTGATAATTGTTGTGTTCCCGGGACAAGACTGAATAGATGATTCAAGAGATGATAAGAAGTTTGCAGTATTATGAAAAGAAGGGGATCGATAAATTGCAATTATTGATAGAGAGTCATCCCTGTAATTATCATCTAGCCAACATTCTGTCAGCACCAAGACATCAGGTGTAAAATTTAATCTTGATAGGAAAACTAGCAACTGGATTGTAATTACATAATTATATTTAATTACCAGAAATACAGTTTGTAGGTAAATATAATTAAATTTACATTGCGGTAACTTGGACATTCGTTTAATTTTTAGAGATAATCAGGTAAAAAGAGTGAACAACGAAAATAGCTGAAGTAAAAAAAAAGGAATTCCTTTTAGAATAAAATGAAAAAATTAAATTACGATACCTATTTTGTTTGGGTCTTGAAAATTGGTTAAAAGTAAAGTCGTCTGTTATTTATTTAAGTAACTATTAATGGAAACAAGCACGTGACACTTAGATTGCTGTGTGCAACCAGTATTTTCTTTCATGACCATTCTAAATGAATCAACTAGTTTGACTTTTAGAAGGGCCCCAAAATTGCTATCTATGACATCCTAAAGCGTACCTACAGAGTGCAAAAATTACATTGAATCACTAGCGGTCTTACAGCATTTACACGAACAAATTGATCACTACCTGTTCTCCAGGTCGTTAGAATTTTGCAGATTGGATAACAGCCACTTAAAAATGTTTTTGTTTTTAACCGACTTCAAAAAACAAGGATGTTCTCACTTCTCAATTTGACTGTATTTGTGTGTTACCTCATGACTTCGTACCTACTGGGTTAACCGATTTTGATAATTCTTTTTAAATTAGAAATCTGGTAAATTTTTTTAATTTACTTAAACAAGATTGTGTCTGATGCAGGACAAAGTTTTAAATCGCAGGTCCTAGAGTCACTGCAAACCTACTAGGTCGATAGTCATTAAAATCCTGTCGCCCAGCGGCACAGACCTAACGTGCCATCACATGTGAACGCTCCGGTGCCCTCTGCACGGCGAGGAACTTACTCCAGGCACCGTATATTGCTAGGTGAAATTACAGGTCAAACTAATTGGTCATTACATGCCACCTGAATGTCCCCGATGCGGTTTTCAACTGTTTTCTATAAAATAGGCACAAACTATAACCAAATAAATAATTATTTATTGATAATAATAGCCGACAAACGAACATACAAACCATCTGATGGTAAGCGGTCACCGTCGTACTTAGACATCATTAATATCAAAGGCGTCACGGCTTGACCGGCTAGGCCAAGGAAAAAGAGAAGAAAAAAAAGAAATAATTACCGAGTTCCAATCTTGACAAGATACATCATTTGGCTTTACAATACTTATTACTTTAATAAGACTTTAAGCAATAAGATGATATTGATACTTATTGCTTTAATTAGACTTTAAGCAATAAGATGATACTTATTGCGTAAATCAGACTTTAAGCTACAAGTAAGTAGGTATTCTAAATTTTCATGCCGTCCGAAAGCCTCTGACATGCCCGGGACCTCTACGTTTATTCTCTGAAGAACGGAAGAGCTCAAGTATTTTTTGCACTAGCAGTCACCTATGCAACTCATCAACTACCGACCGCGCCCCGAATTACTTAAGCATTTCGATGGAATCAAAAGGTGATAATATAAATAATAGTACCTAATAATAGTAATAATAAGCTTAACGAAATACCAATTTTAACATTTTACAAAAATAATAATTTACTATTAACATCAAAGTAGTTTGCAGAATTAATATTTAAACTCAGCAGTCGCCCCTACTGGACATTAAAAAGGTTTGTAAAGGAACTCGCCGAAATATTCAACAATTTTTAAAGGAATCACGGTAACTTATCCGGAGCGTAAAAAACCGGCTTAGCGCTCCGACACTTTCATTGAATTCGACTTAAACCAATTAATCACTGTTATCGGTTGTTTCCTTGGGTTTTTCGGGTAAGGGATCGATCTGACCATTGAGCTGGTATCGAGGGGTAAACGGCAACCATTGTACACCATTACGGCTATTGTTGGCGGCCATTGTGCAGTAAACTGATGATAGTAGCGGCATGCCCGCAGCTACTAAGCTCCCGATTAGTATTGGACCAAGTCATTGGGTAACTGAGTTGAGATTATTGTGTTAGAATTACTAGTAAGACGTTACAATATAATTGTATTTATTAGGCTGTGATTATAATTACAGTATTGATGTGATTAATGTGATTATAGTCTATAATAACAGTAGTAACATAATGGTAAAAATAAACAAGAATATGGTCCTTTTTAAAATAATCTTTGTTACTTTGTTATAAATAGATTCTAAGCAATTGGTTCCTGTAATTTAAGCTCAACCGTATTTTACTTATAGATATGAGTGTAGTTAAGGTCTATAAGTTAGCGTTACCTATTGTGTCATGTGGCAGCCCTACGTACAATGAGCATGTTGTTAACCCATAACATTTAAAAACATAAATAGTTTATATTGATTGAAATAATTGAATTATTAAAATATATTGAAATAAATATTCTTCTATAGTGGTACTTTATTGCAATATTACAGAATTAAAATATATTAATCAACTTCAAGCCGAATTGTGAAGTGGCAACTGTAATAGGATAATGATGGCATACAAAACGATTTCGCCCGTAAACTTCGTCCTATTTGAATTCTGTTTAGTCAAGTTATTTAAACAACACGCCTCCGCCAGAGAATTAAGCTGATTTTAATTCGCTGCTTTAATTATCTTAAGGGCTATTTAGAATAGGTACTCAAAATTTACCAAAGACGAACAAAATACATAAACGTTGCGCAAAGCTTGAGAATTTGGTTGCATGACGTTGATTATGGAAAAACCTGAAACTCGATTTAAAAATGAGGCTATAAAAATAAGATCAAGAATAAATAAATCGTTTATACCGTTAAAATAAAGCAAGAAGTTCTAATTTGAGTGTTTGCACGACAAAAACCGTGTTTTCACGTCTCGAGTGTCGATCAACGTCAGTGATGGACTGAGATGTCAGTGGCCACTAACAATACCATCAAGTTTAAGTAATGACAGTTATAAGCTTTTTTCGGCATTGTACGTAGGACAGAGCTAGGTAGATATCTCTATTAAGTTTTTCCCAACGCTTATAACCTAACTTCTGGTTCTAGTCTTATCGTGCAATCAACCGTGTTAAACTAAGTAGGTATTTATTATGACGATAGCTGTATAGCGCAATGATTAGCAGGCCGGACCATCGTTCGAAGAATCTCGGGTTCGGTTCCCTATACAGTAGAGAAGAAGCTAGTTGAAATATTTGTTCTTAGTCTTAGCGTGTGTGTGTGTGGTCGTAGGTTAATATTGTCTATTCTATGACATCTGCGATACAGGGAATCCTAGTACCTAAGCATTATTAAATTCTCGGACTACATAAGATTTTACAATAGTTTTGGTATGCTTCAAACCATTCAAAGTAAGCAAAGTAAAATTCGAATATTGAATTACAAAGAAATGTCATAGAGTAGGTAACGTAACCTTTGAATAGTAGAAAGCCCAATATTATTATCATATTTTTAATTTGCTGAAAACTAATTTATACTTATTAAAATGTCGACTGATTTAGTTTACTAATTTTCCCATAAAAAATTGTACCTATTATAAATTTAATCCAAAGTTTTTTTACCTTTTCACAACATCCAATTTAACAATTTTATACCACAATAATTTTTATCGACCTTGCCTTTCCATAACAATAGAAAATTAAAGCAATTGGCTCGGATCAATCAGAGTTACGCGTAATTTAATTGAAAAATTACTTATTTCTACGCAATCACTAAGAACACATTAGGTATTAAAATAAATTGTCTTCTAGTTAAACGAACCTATGAAAATAATGCCTTAAAATTATAAAGGGAACGAAGAATAAACTGATTTAAAAAACACCAAAACTAATTTCAATTTTATTTTATGCCAAAAGCACCTCACATCTTTTGGAAAAGAGATAGTTTTCAAACTGCTAAGAACACCGCGATTAAGGCTTCCGATAAAAAAATGTCACTCAAATCGGTTAATCATTTTCATTCAAGACCTACGCCTACGCCACAGGCAGACTGACAGTTCAAACTTATAACATCCCACAAAGATAACAATAAAAAAATTAAACACATGTAGATGTTGTAGATAGTATATATACATTATTGATTATTTACTTCATTTTTTCGCCTTACGAAAGATAAAAAAATTGATAATTTTACCATCATTCGTTCGAAAGCAAATTTAAGTCGTAGAAGTAGTAGCACGTCGTAGTCTGTAGAATATTTACCTTCCAATGATTAATTTAAATTATTCCACTTGATTGTAAGTACCTACATGATAACCTAATCGTAGGTACCTACATACAGAGCTTTATTAAAATAAATTTAAATGTTTGCCTTCGTCAAATTGACATAAGGCAGGTTTTTATCAAATTAAATGAAGCTTTAGCTGTAACAAATGTAAAAATTATCTGGTGGGATTAAAGTAATGAGATCGGTTACCCTTACGATGCGCCGTGGGCCCGTGGGCCATGGGAAAAGTAAACATGGTAAAGATAGGGGCATCGAACAACTAATCCACAAATTAGCTGTGATAGCAGTAACCGTAACATTACGCTAAAACATATTTACTAAACAATAATAAGATGTATAATAAGTCCAGTTTATTATAAAACTATGTAGTTACCCCGCTGTAACTTTATTTCAGGAAGTCAAACCTGTCCTTTAGTAGGCGAAAGATCAAGCGCGAGTATTTAAACTGAAAAAAAATGTTTATGAATTAATTGAAATATAAAAGAACACTACATAAAACATGCAAACAACAAGACAAAATTTTAAGCGAAGGCTACCACAAAATGTTAGTGAAAACCTCACATATATTATCGCGAACAAACCATTATAGGTATTCGGGTCTATTATGAAAATAAAGTCATTCAACTTTGGATCTCTGTCTGTCTATCTGTCTTCCAAAGTTCCAATAATGGAGACAGTGGTTAATTATTTATTTAATACCTATATGCTATACCTAATAGATCAACTATTTAAACGTTGTATATCAACCTGATATCAACAAGTTTTTCAGCAGTAGGTAACCAGTCAAGCCAGCCGGTGCCAGCTTATTATCATTTAGATCCGCAGACATCTAATAGAACCATAAAAATTTCAGGGATAAGAAAATTGCTATATATGCATCGCTGTTTTAACAAAAAATATACGACCAGGGTCACTTACAGGCACGTAAATAATTATACCTCATACATAATAATGACATGTTATAGTTAGGTTATATTATTGACCCATTATTGCTTTAGTATTCCCGTACACTTAATGCCTGAAAACATTCTCTTCTCCCTTGACGTTATGAGTCATCATTGTAACAAGAAGTATTAAATTTAATATGAAAGCGGCTTTAGCATTCGTAATTATACTACAATGTTGTCGAGTTTACCCTACTACATATTTTTCATCCCATATTTTACCCAATTAAACCTCTTAACATCAAGTAAAAGTCAGTAACCAGCCAATTTCATAATACCGCAAAAACTAAACACAATCAAAGCAAAAAAACGAAACGTGTTGTCCCTTCGTCGGGCTCCAATCGGCTATTCAGCACGTGGCGTGGCCATAAAATTAAATAAATCCGTTATTTTTCAGGCTGAGAAATGTACGGTCGACTGCCGGTCAATCGGGCGGCACGATAACGGTGGACATTTGTAAAGATTTCGCAGGCCGCGCCGCCCGAGAGAATTCGCTAGCGTACTGGCCATACGTTTACATAGAGCTTACAACAAAACGAAATTTACTTTTTTTCTTTCAAATTGTTTTCGTGGAACCGCTTTGTAAAAGTCAAATTACGCCATCATTACAGTCAGTTCATGAACAGACTTGAAAAATGCGACGAGATTAATATTGGAAACAATTTTTAATTACAAACGTGCCTTGTTTGTCACAATTGTCACAGTATGCCTGCTATGTTTGTTCTCCCGTTGCATACCTTAGTGTAAAATTAAATACGTAGATTTAAACTTTTAAAATTATCTACTTCATACAACTTCATAATAACGTTTCGTACTAACAACAGAGGTACATTATTTACAAATATATTTATACTTATAGAAAATCCGTTCACACACATCTCACGAAAATACCTTGTCAATGTCCGAAACCACCTCAAAACTTGCTTTGAAATGAGTTAAAGCCTTTCTTTTTGGGAAACTTTTCTTAGATGTTTTTACAGGTCATCTGTGTTATTATTGACCCAATGATTGAAGTATGTAAGAATCCACATTTGACAGGTTTTCCACAACTGCCACGTCAGTCACATAATAAATGAAATAATAGTTTGAAAAACTTAAAACACCCCTGTATAAAGCTAACTGAAATATTAACGCAACGCAATATGAATGTACCGTCATTGTGCAGACAACCGTTGGGAATTTCTCTTGTCAGGAACCAATCCTACGTGTGCTATTTGGCTGTTTCTAACTCTAACATTCCATTGTCATCACCTCTGTGAAAATTTTCAAATTAACAAACCATCCTGAATTAGGCTGAAAGTTTCCGTTACATACCTACATTCTTACAAGTTTCATACCTAATTCAAGCTAATAATAGGGTGTTAGAAAGGAACTTCTAGTAGTTTATAACTCTACGCGTAGCCTGTTACTAGTGCGCAGCGGATAATCTGCGAATAAATGAAAATTGATTTTAAGATTGTGTGTCGTAAGCCTCTGACCGCGTTGACAAATAATACAGCTTTTCTGTTGCGCCCTCACGTCTAATGGACTCCGCTTTTCTTTGTACGTCGAGGTTACTGTGTGTTCACGTAACTACATAAATAGACTCTAAGAAAATGTCTTATAACAAAAAGAGTATCGTGGTTAGATTGGGCCCTTTACTAAATATGTTATATTTACGATAGTTATGTTAATATGAAAGCAACTGTTCTAAGTATTCTAAACAGACAACTGTTGTACCTACACAAACAACCCGACCGATACCCTTACCAACGAAACCGAACATAATTTGACCAAACCTAGACTGTGATTTTTGGAATGGAAAGTAAAATTAATGCCATCACGTTCAATATTGTTGAAGAAAAGACGATGAGGAACGGTGAAGAGCCATCCAACAAGCAACTGGGCAAGGAGGAGAGCAATGACCTTTTAGAACCCACGAACTCATTTACCCTATCTGTTCATTTATTTAAATGCTGTCATTAGTATTATTGATGAAACTGAGTGTAGCAAAAAACGTAGCACAGCTCGCCATGGGGGACATGGGGGTGCCAATTAGGCGGCAGGGGGAAGCCACACGTGACGTCACTCATCTGCATCACGGCCACCGCTGATGCAAATTTAAATACACTTTAAATTCTTCTTTTTCACAACGTTCATTTTTCCCGCGCGTCAGATGTTTCCACCAAACAAGAAGCCAGGATGACGCTAATGAAGATTACTTTTTCATTACCTAGGTACTTTACCTACCTGTGAAATATTTTTCTTCATAATAAAGTTTTACGAGTCGCGATTTACGACAGGTAAATTGGGCTTTCGTGAGGTATTGATTGAATGATTTTGAATATAAGGATTTAAATAAATTCAAAAAATAAAACGTACAACACTTAGGTACATGTCATTGGATTAGATACATACCTACTAATATCTCGAAATTTTCATGTGACCACATTTCATGCAATGTTTCGGTACTGTCAAGATTTGGCTGTAGCTCTTGATAAAAGTGCATTAAATTTAACTATGAGTTTCTTGCTTTAATTTTGGTTTAGGTATCCGCATTTTTCCCGCGTCGCAGTCCTCGGCTGTATAATAAATAAAAACTGCACACCGTCAATACTCCCTATGAAATATAATAAAAATAAATGGTGCAGTAAAAATTAAAGTCGCTTAAACTTTTTTTCAATAATTGTGCATTCTCAATTCTAACCCTAAATGGTCAAAATCATTGTGCGATTCAGAACACTACGAAATAAGTATACTTAATAGATGGTCTGAGGCCCGCTAAGTGTCGCATTCATTTTTAGTTGCCAATATTGACAGCTAATGTTGCTACATGTACATGGCATAGTTTTTTGCTAGATGGTAGATCGTTAATTAGGACCCCAAATTCTAAACTATTTATGCAAAAAGGGTAACATGCGCTGCATTAATTAAAAAGCATAATGCTTCAAGGACATGAATAGACTAAAATATACCTACTGATAGATAAATAATTACGCGTCTTTTGTAATGCGAATGCTTTCATAAGCATAACGTGTTCACTGATTCAATTACATAAATAGGTTTCTAGGACGGGTCTCCGACGTTTCTTAATGACGAAGAAATTATGCAGCGTGAACGTATTACCACGAAACTAATTGTGAAAATAATAAAATGGTCCCATAAAAAAGTTCAAATTCGTGGGAATTTAACGGTGTGTAATGAGTACCGTAAAAAATCCTTTTGCTGTTCAATATTGTAAGAGAAGAGAGGGACATGATTAAGTTTGGGGCTTAATATCCGGCGGGAAGGGGCAAGACGTAAAATGCATTTCGGGATATCTGTAGGGTTGCCAATGTTGGCGCACATACTTTGTTAAACTTACTCAGTTCTGTCATCAATGCTGTTATCCCAGTTGAGGTATTAGTGTTTTTGGTAATATTTTTTTCTAATTTGGATGTTATTCCTTATTTTTCAAAACTAAAATCTTTCGATTTTGAAATATTCATAAGTTAAAATCCATTTAGTACGTTTTCGCCGAAACTCTAGGATTTTATTCTTCCTTTTTACCTAATATCCTTCACTGTCCCACTGCACCATCCTATCTGCGTGAACGTTTTAGTCATGCTCGTCCTTCAATCGCTCCTTGTAGAACTCACCTTAGAATTAAATCCTTACTCAAATTTCCTTCTCATAAAAGTTCCTTGTATTACCGCTCCTTTTCTGTTCATGCAGTTAAATTATGGAATTCGCTCCCACCTAGTACCTATCCGTGAATGTAAAACTACTTCTGTTTTTAAAAGACGTGTAAAAGAACACTATTTATCGTTAGCTACGTAAAAGTTAGTCATCAGTTCATCTGTGTATATACTTTGTTAATTTATATATTTGTATTTATAAATGTATGTATATAACGACGCTAAGGTCAGAGCGGTCGATATAATTTGGGTTATACGTGGCTGGAGTTCAGAAATAATAGTCAGTACACCGAGTTTAAACGTCTATTACAACACTTCAATACAGTTTTATAACAATAACAAATAATGAACTATTTCCAAAATTAATTCAGATTACATTAAATTAAACTTAGAAATAAAGCTTACGACAAAATAATAGCAAAGTAGCAAAGGATCAGCAAGATTACTTCGGATTAAACATGGAAACGCGACAAGTTTGGTATGGCAGTGGGTTCTACACGTCTACTCGGTCTAAGCGCTCAATTCCCAAAAAAGCCCCCCCTCATAACAGCTCTGGTTCTTTATAATGTCATCTCTAACCCCCACTCCATGCCAACCATGCCCAAACAATAACTGTTTGACGTTTCCACAATTAGTTAAAGCGATTCTCCACAGATGGCGTTGAAAGACCAGCGCAGGACTTGAGTGCGCTCCGACATATATATTTTAATATTGTTATAGTGTATAGTTACCATGTTATAGTTAGCATGTTAATATTGATATAGTGTTCATATTACCACTAGGTAAAGTATTTTATTTTATTTTTGTGTGCACGGTCTTTCTACCATTTGAAAATGCCACTCTCCAATCTCAGGTCTGCTGGAAGAAATTTCATAAGATATAAGCAGTACCTTTGTACCATCCTTACTGGAATTAAGTTTATGTAAACTTTATCTATGTTTGCATAAATTATTTAATAAATAAATAAAATAAACAAGATATCTTTTTAAACTAAAAAAATAATTAAATTCAACGCATTAATTGCCTACTATACCTCATGAGGTTTTCCTCATAACTTAGCCTAGACTTAGAGCATACTTACAAAAATACCCGGTAAACCACACTACTCTAGAAGGGATTAATGGAAGGGTTAGAGACTAAACCAATGGCTCCAACATGGTTTTAAGAATATTAACTAACGATAATTGGGACCGACTGCTATAAGTGCCCTCTAAAGTGCCTGTGAAGGCGGTCGAGAAATTTGTTATTAGTACACCCATCCTACTACCAAACCGCCCGCTGATGCTTAACTCAATAGTTCAAGATCGACGCAATCCATCCACTGATATAATTATGTTTTACTTTTCGTCGGCAACCCTAGTAATTTGCCACAGCGACTGGCCGAGCGAGTAGAAGGGCATTGTAACAGTAGGGTAGTCGCTCTGCAATTTTCCGTCACACAATCAGACGTGCAGCGCATTTTGCACCTTAACTCCATAGTTTAATGAACGTTGTATGTCACAAAATTAAATACCATAGTTAGCGAGGGAGAGACGGGGACGTGTGTATGACGTTATAAAATAAAATTGAAGCCGCAAGGGCGCTCGACACGGATCTAATTAAATGATAAGTGCGATCTAAGATTAATGTCCCGTAGTAAAGAGATCACAGACTAGAATCCTTAATGTTTTGCATTCATCTAGGTCTGCTCATTAAATTCCGACGTGAATGCTCACTTGCGAAATTATTTTAGGAAATATTTAAACCCGCCCTGATGACTCTACCTCGGGTGCTCATTTTTTATAATTTACTTGTTTACAATATATAATTATAATTTACTTGTTACAAAATTATTTAAATTCATAATTATTCGTGAACCTTTTACAACAAAGTTACCTCTGAATGATACGCACTGAAAATGGTATCCAAATCTGTCTTGTGGTATTAATATGTAATTACCTACAAGAAATCTTAACGTTCTTCGATGAAATTCAAGGAGTCTGTGAAGAAACATAAATTGAGAACCACTGGTCTTACATTACACCTAGCACCTACGATTTTTCTACGTTTAAATACGTTAAGTACCGTCATTTACCTACATTCCTGTACTTCTGTCATTTCATTAAAAATAGAACAAGAAAAATTACTCTCATTTTATATTCATTCTTACTTACCTTGTAATTAATATGACGATGTTGTTAGCGTAATTAAATTCATCTTGTTAACCTTTTTGCGAGATTAATTAAAGAGGTAACTAAAAAGTAAACTTAATAATAGTCGTAGTAAAATTTATGAAGATTAATTTTGGTCTGAGAAGTATCAGGTTGATGCTATAAAAGTAATTGCACGCTTTTCATAACGTGCAGTTTTTTTACCTAGATATACCTACTCGTATGTGCGTACAAACATGACCTATACCTAATGTCTGTTTTATTAAAAAAATAGTGAGTTTCTAATAAAATCGGTTAAATTATTCTCTAAATTGGCTATTAAAAATCTAACTATTTAACGATTACTTACACAATGTCTGAACTTCCTAACGAAAGTTACGTATTAAAGGACTGGAATGAACAACGCGACGCCTAAAGTTAGTGTCTATCTAGAGTATCTAGCCTATAGCTTATAGGCTAGACTCAAGTACCTATAGGCTATTGGAACTTGAGTTGCCTGGAAAATGGATTTGCCACTCCCCACTTAAAGCGAATTTAAGTACTTATTAGGTACTTTAGCTCACAGCTCACAATTCAATTTAACTTGTAATAAAATTTTACTTAAGGCATTTTAAATTCTCGCCCTCAATTGACTTTGAACCATAATCACAGAGGCGAAAAGCTGGTAGGTATTTGTGTGGGTTGCCACTTAAATAAATCCCATTTCTGACGAACTAAGTATAGTTGAACGCTTACTTTTACCTGTACATTTAGTAGTTCGTACTTTACACATGGGAGTAGGTACACAGATCTGATGGAGTAAGAGAGGGCCCCACTATATAAAAAATAGATCTGTCTTTGGTAGGTATACGCTTAAAAGTATTTGCCTCGAAATGCCGATTTGGCCCCGTAGATCAGAATTCAGGGCCTTTCTCCCCCTCCCCTGGTTCTAGAGCTAGGTACGTCCACGCCTGTACAGTTAAACTTATCAGGAAAACGTGAGCTGCGTTATGAGAGTCATATTATTAAGCTGTACAGGTAAAACGTATTATTTAACTTAGTGTGAATGGCCGGCCCGAAGCTTTGACTTCGTCAGTAGGTAACGCTTTAATCAAGTTATCAGTAAAATTTGCTTCATCATTACTCCTAAAAGTCAGAGGTGCGTGCCCTGGGATTCGAATCCGGACCCTTCGAAAAAGAAGCCGAATTCTTAAGCACTAGGCTATCACCCACTAGTGCTTACTTAAGTGTATATTTGATGTCAACACGCCAGTCTCACGCGTATGCCTATTTAAATAAAACTAGCAACCTAACATCATTCCCAAAATCCACATCATCCACCCACAAAGCTTGACAAACGCACAACAATGCAGTGACGCAAAATTTATATGACCGGAGCTTTCTCACGACACTTAACCACCAGTTAGAATAATCTTTATTTATTCTGCGGTTCAATAGCAAAGCCAAGCTAAATGGAGTGTAATCCCGATTTCGTATTAACACTGGCATAATGATTGGGGGACGCGCGTATAGCGTCGTGTACTTCAATAAATCGTGTATTGTCGAAAACAAAGCAGGCTTGTGGCATACTCTTTATTTTTGTTCCCGCTACACAATATGTTTTGAAAGTACCTTTAAAAATTATAGCTGAAATATACCAAGTGAACAAAAAATAATAAAAATGTTAAACTTTTTAAGCTGTCCCGAATAGCGCAATGATTAAGCCGCATCACTGTTCCAAGAGTCTGGGTTCGATTCCCAGCGAGGCGGAAATTTGAATTATGAATTAATTAAATTTCTGTTCTCGGTCTGGGTATATTCTTGTCTCGTGTGTTGTCCATGACACCCACGACCACGACATACTGAATGTGGAGCTATGAGAGTGTAACGTTATTAATTTATTTTTCTTTACATGACACGTGTAGGTATGCGGTATCGTAGTATGGAGGTGCCAAATTAATAACATAACTGTCAATTTTCAATTACTGTAGCTGTTCTTTGTTATTAAAATCCAGGAACCAAGTCTTTAGGAATTCAAAAAGCAAAGGAGGCACGAACTTCGTTGGATATTTATTTTAACTCATTTTATTGGATTTGACGAGTCCTATTCATTGTTCATTATCCATGATTGTAGATCGTATCATGATACATCTTTGTTTATATAATAGGGTATATCGAGTTCGGGCTAAATAATTGAGGTTAATAATCCTGTGCCTATATTCAAAAGCTTTTCATGATCAGAAGTAAAAAAGTAGGTAATTGCTCCACATTGATGTGGAGTATTTCAGAGACTTATTCAGTGTATTCTGAGAAAAATCCTTAGTGCTCTTCGAGACTTAGAAGGTCAAAACCCTACACGTGTTGTCTTAGAACTTGCATATACATACTTCGCTTTTTAAAAAATTTAAATATTAATTGATAAAAAATTGAAATATTTTAATTACGATTATTTACTATTGTTTTATAGTAATTTATTGTCCTTGTATAGATATTTTACGTAGAGGCTTTTAAGATCCCAAATCTACATATCTGTTAGAGGTACCTATTAGGTATTAAATTTTTCATTAACCTTAAATTCGAAGTTCAAAATAAAAGGCAAAGCTCACAGCAGCTTCGATAATTATGCTGTTGGACTCACAGTTACAAAATTAGCATATTTACTGCGTCACGATCAGTTGATTTTTAATCTAATTTTGCCACTTTTGATATCCGTGTCTGAGCCTATCATTTAAAACGCAACCGCGGGTCCGCACGCGGCGCGCACGCGTCATACGTGGGTTATCTCAATATGCGTGTGCGCATGACACTGAGGGATGTAATGACCGCACTTGTGATTTGGCACTCGCCACTTCTAAAGGGGAGAATGTGACTGTTGGGTATGTCATTGTAACTTCAACATTCTGTATTGATTTATTAAGTGAGACCAAAAGATACTAATCAAAATGATTCTGTATAACTATACCTACCTATGTCTTTTTCTCGTTTCAACTAAAAAAAGAGAAGTGGGTTTTCGTCTACTTATTACACAATTTATTAGTAAGTTACAATTTTTGTATTTTTAATAAAAAAAATATTAAGTAGGTAGGTGAAGACTTACACGCTGCCTCCATAAGTTAATTTTCCGTAATATCAAGCGGCATAAGGTCCTAGGTTTTTTATACTAACAATAAATGCATTATCTGACCCATACAAATTGAAAAACATAAGATAGAATCATAGTATGATCGGACAATAAATTGAAAGGTAATTGAATGGCAATCAAATAACAAACACCGACAAAGATGATCGGGAGTACCCTGAATCCCAATAACCCACGCCGTAAATACCTGCATACGGAACCGCTCATTTGTACTCCGACATTTTAATAAACGCAAATTTTTTACACGTTGCAGCTACTAAAGAAAATTGGACAATATTATTCACGGAACTTAATTTTTTATAACGTATAAAAAATATTCGTCAAATATAATAAACGTAGATGAGAACTTAAACTCGCAGGTTACATAGAATTACACAAAATCTCGTTATAATTAACCACAACCAAAAAAATCTGAACAAGCTATTAGATAAGTAGATAGATACAATCACCTACTTTTTCAGGTAGTAAAGAGTTCGTGATGCTTTATCTAACACCGATGTCCATGGGCGACAGACTCTTAATTATACCATAATTTTACTTGCCTAAGTAGGTACCAACTACATACGTAAAAAAAGTCGCGTACACTTTAGTTACGTATGTTCCAAAAATAAAAGTAATTTATTTAGTATGTGTTTATTTTCATACACTATAAACGTTACAGACTAAGTCTAACGCGTAGTAATGAAGTTCATAATATCTACCTAGTATACCTACCTAGTTCTAGTAATGAAGTAAATAATAACCACCTTTTAGATATTTGTTACACTTCGATTGTCTCGTGATTTTTTTTATCAAGAGACTCCTATCACCTCCTATGAAGTCTTTATGAGCACCTGGGTCTGTAAACTTTTAAAACACTACTAAATACTTATTTTTAAAATAAGTTGGTACTATCTATTAGGTATTAGTACCTGGTTGACCGAGCTTTGCTCGGTTGAAAATTATATTTAGTATGAATCGCAAGAAATACGAGGAATTCCGCCATCTATTCAGGAGTCAAATCATACAACTGTTCACTGAGCACAAAATTCATTTTACTTATGTTACGGCCAAAGGATCTCAACAGCGTGTTTCACAAAGTTGTACAGCGCCATCTAGTTTCATACTACTGAAATTTCAACACGTTACAAACAGTACCTCATAGAAGTTAACTGTGTGAGCGAATTAATTGCATTTTAAATAGGTACATACTTAATTAGATAAATTCATTGAACTTTCCTTCGTACTTTTCGCAGGCTTAGGCAGTCCCCGACTGAAATTTTTATTTGCGATAAAATGTATTGAATGTTTATGATAATTAAACAACATAAATAAATATACTTTTAGTTTAATGAGCAAGTTGTTAGGCGTACTTAAAATTTTATTGATTCTATTTACAACAATAGTAATTTCATCGATCTGACCATTATTTATTTAAAACTTTATTAAAATATATTATTAAATCGATAATAACAAAACTAACATTTATTTACAAATATTCTCGTAAATATCACAAACGCACGTTAAACTATCACTACGCGTCCTGCGAGGTCAAGCGAGATAATCGCACTGATTTTTAATTTTATTCAAACAGAAAATAGGTAGGTATAACGCAAAAATAGCGCTTCAACGTAAGAATGAATATTAATATTAGTATTAGCCGAACAAAAATATATTCGAGCGCCATCTAGTTTCATACTACTGAAACAAACAAACCGTATCTCATAGAAGTTATCCTAATGTTTCATAGATGGCGTCAGTTCAACACGTTACAAACAGTACCTCATAGAAGTTATCCTAATGTTTCATAGATGACGTCAGTATGATGTTTTTAAAATCTCTTTATCTCGGGAACCGAGCTTTTCCCGAACCTGAGACCTTGATAAATCGATTCCTTGAGCCGAAAACCCAAAATCTTTGCAGCCGTTTCCGAGATCGTGATTATATATAAATAAATAAATAAATATACAAGAATTGCTCGTTTAAAGATATTAGATAAAATAAGCAATAAAGGAAAATCCAGATCAGCATTACTACTGCTACATACGTCGATCGCTCCGCATCCAGCATTGTAGTCTGTCTTTAGAATTTTAATTAAATTGTTCATTGGCTCAATTAAACCCATTATTAATCTGAAACCGAACCCCGTCAGCAAATATTGTTTTTAACGTAGGTATAAAAGTAGTCAGAACTATTGTTCAAAATAGTGGCAGGCTACTTATTGGGAAGTTCGTTAGGGTTCCACCCATACAACCAGCCAGAGGTTGGTTAAGTCCAAGCAAACTTTTCGTGAATAACTAGACGAAGATAACTTATGATTATGAGTTATAGCGACAGGTCCCTCTTGATCATGGTCACTGGGCTAGTATTGCCCAGTTGAATCCCGATAGCATTCAACCATGGTAAATATTTTTACCATTTAAAATGATTGAAATGTTTTATTATTTCGATCGCTCTGTTGGTGTACATTTTTTGCATCAAGTATAAGTACTTACTTAAATTACTGTTGTCCATGGGCGATAATAACCACTTACGAGTCGAATCAGTGGGGTCGGCTGCACGGTAGTCAGCTATTAACATAAAAAAGTAGAGAAATATGGCAATTTTAACGATAAAACAGTTTTAAAATTCTAGACAGAACCTCTAGTATTCACTGCCTATTAAATTTCTGTTGTAGTCAGTATTTAATTTTCCGTCTAATAGGCAATTAGAGAGCACCTTTTCAAACGCAAGAAGCAGAAATACTGTAGCGGGAAACTTGTATTATTAGGAACTGGGCGTGTCGGCGGTCCCATAAAATTGGCTGATGTCGTACTGCTAATTATTGTTGGGATCAAATTATAGACTCGCTGCCATCGGTTGTAGTGCGGTTAAATGCTTCACTGACTCTCGGAAACTAACTAACAATACATACACAGACTTGAACTTGTTTTGTTTGGTACCTAGTTGTCCATGTGTTGTGTGGACCATGAAGATGATACAAATTAAGGGCAATTAGTGCGAGCTATAAATCGCCATTACATCATGGCCTGCAGCGTTAGCTCCTAGGGGAGTCATCGATGCTTAATTTATTGCTTTTCTTACGTAAACGTACCTACTTATGTTGTGTCTTAGGCCTATAGCTGACCAGATCGGCTTATCTACTGCTATTAGTTACCTACTACATATTAGTTATGGCGTTATGGCTGCAAGTTTTGTATTCAAACTTCTCTTATATCTTTTCGTTTGAAGAACCATAAATCGTAGTTAAAAAGTTGTGCTTACATTTCTTTAACAAGCGACGTAACAAGAGTAATTTAAAAGTAATAAATAACACTTATTCTCCTATTAGGACGTGTCAATGCCCCAATAGGTGGAAGTGTCCAAAACTCTTTCGGAGCATGTGTTCGTGAGTAAAGAAAGTTTTAGGTTCGGTTACAGCGCGATCAATCACCAACAATGGTAGCTTGCACCCTCGAGGAAAAAAGTTGAACGGGTGTAGCTGATTTATTGGCGTAGTTAGAATTATCGCAATTTGCAATTCTTGCCGCGGCGGCGCTACACACAACTTACCGATAACGAGTTGTGTTGGGACTTAACGCATTCTTTGTGTGCGGTTGCTGACTTGTATATTATAATTATGATTTATATGTCATTATATTATTAGAGATCTTGTTTTAAAGTTTTTGCAGTAAGTATAGTAAATTACAAATAACTATTTGAGAGTAATCTATTAAAAAACGGTTTGTACGGAAATAATTCAGTTACCTATCTAGGTACCTATTTCCGTTTAAGAGGTAGAGTTCTGCAAGAGACAGATAGAAAGCGGAAAAATGCTAATAGGGTTCTGTAACTGTTTTATCACTTTTAACTCTTTGTATAGAAAACCCCAAAAATGTAGGTAGGTACATACATAGGTAAATATTTTCCTGTACATTTTCGTAATAACTATGTTTTGTAAAAAACCTTATTCCTTCCACGTAAGTATTGCAGAAAAATGGCGTAGGTAGAAATAGCGTAGGTTTAATTAGTAGGTACCTAAGTAGGTACCTACTTACTTATTGTTTTATTTTAAATTCAATTCGAAAAAAATATTGTGGAAGTGTTCAGGCCCTAGCTGTAAATAATACCTACCTATACTTACCTTACATAACATAAAATGCTTCGGCATCTACACTTGAATCGCCAAGAATAAGGCCTAAACACTCCTCGTTAAAAACAAATTTATGACGTGTGCTCACAGTTCAAGCAAACAAAATTTCCTTAAGGCATTTTAAAATCTCGCTGTCAATCTACCTACAATGCAGCTTAATCACAGAGGCGGAAAGATGGCAACGGAAAGTGTGGACTGTCATTAAAACGTATTCCATACCGAACGCGAACGGAATATCTAGATATCTACCTATAGATAGGTTGTAGTCTAACCATTATCTAGCCGCCGCCATGGTGGCTGCACAGGCAAGCCTTCTGCAAATGATACCCACGGGACATATACCTACCCTACTCTGTCGGAGCTCCGAACATTTTTCGCAACTTTAACACTTGCTAAACACCAATTTGTCTTCCACCTTTTCTGTCTTACAAGTTTGTAAGCATCTATCAGTATTGTAGCATTTTGAAAATAGATATCTTGAAGATTAAGTTTTTTATTACTAATTGGAGATCTTTAAATATTATTATCTGTCAACCCCATAATGTACTTATACCTATTAGTTGGCAGTGGCAGTATACCTACATGTATATACCTAACTCTTACCTGCAAATCAAGGACTAATAAGGAAGCAAGTCAAGGTAAATAAAAATAAATAAAGTAAATAATAGGATGTAGTAATTAGGGACATAATCTACCTACTTATTACCCCTAATGAAGCTATTGAAATATTCTGCTAAAAAAGCTAAACAAATCGGTAGGTACTTACGTAACCTACGCTATCCACCTGAGTTTAGGTACCTCACTAGTGAAAATGTTTAGAATGATAAAACCGATCAACACTCAATCTGGCCTGTTTAGAGATTGTGTACCAAAACTGACAGTCAACTCCTTTGATGTTTTAAATATATAGATTGAGCGTCGCCCTACAATGAAAACAAAAAAAACAAGGCAACATTATCAAGCATGTGTGCGTGCAGGCGATGTTTTTCACCTTCGTTTATTGTCTATGTTGCGTAATGTGTGCGTAATGATGTAAAAATTGTGGCTAACAGTTAGCCGCAATTTTTTGACACGTTTGCGCGCATTCGATGTTCCATCTAGATATATAATTAATACATCTTTGAGTCAACTCGTAATCAACGCTAAACAAGCGACGTGCCTTCGAGAAAAAGGGAACATTCAGGGAATAGCCTCAAACCCAGCCGGAACATGATAAGCTAGCCAACAAGGCTGCACCCCTTTGAACAAGCTTGGAGTAGGCTCAGTATTAAACTGGACGGTATAAGTCTAGCGACCTCTGACGCCTTAACCTTGTCCATTTTTCAATAGGGTTCACAACAGGGCAAGTCAATTTATACTCAAAGATGGATAGAGCCCCAAAAAGTCCTAATGTTTACTTACTTGCTATTATCGCTAAAATCTGACCGAATACTTTATCTATAGATACTGTCATACCCATCTCCGTATATCTACCTACCGCTACAAACGTAAACAACCCATGAACAGTAGTCAAGAAACATTAAAGGCAATGTTACGCTACGGGCCCATACGGATACGGCCGTACACCGATTACCTTAAAGTTAACCCGGTCGTTAGATCGTTACCCGCCTTTTGCGGTCCGACCGCGACGACGACGGGACATTGTATACCGTGAATGGGAACGATTTCTACTGTAAATGGGAAAATAAGGATAATGACACAATGCCGAATCTTGAATATTACTTATCCTTCAGTCAGCTTGGACTTTAGGCGTTACATAACTATTTTATCTTGGTAGACGTACATCACGTAACTCAAAAACTACTCGTCGGGTGCCGCTCAAATTTGAAAGGGACCACAAGCACCAGCTACATTTGTTTTTTTACTTTTTTGTATACCTATTGCTATAAACACAATTCAAAAAGTATGTAAAGATTCATTGACTGGCCCTGAATTCTCGAGATTTTACAATTTTTAAGCCTTACAGTAAAGCTTTCCGCTCCTTTGATTAAGGTTGATGTCTAGATTGAAGAGAATGTAAAATGCCAAAAGTAAATTTTGCTTACAAGCTAAATTGAACTGTTACTTAGCACCCGTAATAAATCTGTTTTAGCGGGCAGTCACGTTTCCATATTCTCGGCGACTCAGGTAGGTACTAGGTATATTTCCAGGACGTAACTGAATAAATAAAAAATATTCATAGAACTGATTCACATTTATTTACAACCTCGGTTTTGTACAAAAAAGTTACTTTTCACCAAAGGGACCTAATCATATCACAGTGTACACAAATACAAATTCATTTAACGTTCACGACCTCACGAGTAACAACATTTACCTTCATAACATTCATTTTATACATCAAAAAAATACTTAAATAACAATACAATTCACTACATTCTGCCACTGTCTCAAGAATCAATACTGGACACTTTGTTTGGTGAATCGTATGATACCGTGTAAAATCAACTACAATAAATGGTACCAATTAATATCTACCAATTTATTTTTGCTTGCGAAGGTTATGACCTTAATGAGATATAACTTAGGTAAATATTCTACCAACAAATAAGACTTAGCATTAAAATGGAACATACTTACGTTAATAGAAAAAGAAACACTACAATTTATTAAACAATTAATTATGTAGATAAATAAAAGTTAATAACTAAATCCGGAGTAACTTTTGACTTCTGATAGTTTTAATTGAGAATCTACTCTCCTAATAATGCTAAAAAATATTTTTGGACACAATCCTAGCGTAGGTTATTTTTCGTAAACTATTCATATTTTATCGATAATCGTTATTAGGATCCTTATTGTGCTCCTCATTCAAAATCACAGCATAAATTTTAAATGACCTTATTCGATCCATTGATCAACCTTTACATATCCATTGCTAGACATAATCATGTGTATGTGAAGAGAGGACCCTTCACATATGCCACACTTGAGGCTTTTCAATGATGCCTGCTGTCTTCTTCAGGTTTTCCAAGACTTACTTTCTATTCGAGGACTTTTCTTCCCATTATATTATCAGTCCTTCAAACCTTCTCATAACGGAAACTTATTCACTAACATGGCATTCGTGACATGAATTCATGTCGTTGGAGTTTAATGAACTAATAAAACGCAGTATAAAGTTATACCATGTTTAAATTTATTTGTCCCTGTCATAGTATGATTCTTCGAAGTCAAAGGTACCTTTTAAGAAAAGGATAAAATAAATTAAACATAGAATAACTTTTTACTACGATTTTAGTAAATCCATAAGTCACAAATATTTTGCATGAAGATTGTAGACATAGAAGATACAGTTATAATAAATGATTGGACTTTATAGGATCAGTTTCGTAAAATATTATCCGCACTATCAAAATAGGTAAGTATACGCAGTATTAAAAGACATTTTAAATTGAAATCAATACTCTTGAATATTAAGTGTTTCAAAATTATGTTTACAACACCGACGTCGAACGTGAGTGCAGCATATTAAAGTTGTATTACCTTAGTCTTAACCTCGATGAACTACTGAGCAAATAATATTAACCTTAACTCAAAATGGATAGTCTACAGTTTTAAAATAAGGGTACTCACAATGTATATTCAGATTTACCTGTGACGATCCATTCAACACAATGGATACATGATCCATCCAGCAACCTTGAACGAATCATCCTAGTTCCTATTTTAGGCTCGTTCTAGATGAATTATAACCGCCATAAGTGGCAAGTGGCAACGTTAACTATCGTTACCAGTACACATAAATAATGAAGAGTTTATAAAACAGTTAAACCATCCAGTTAACGCATGTTGATCCCGGTACAAGTCACAATGACTAAGCATTTTATATGAAGCTGTTCACATTTAACCGGTACCGATTTTTTCGACTACAACAGGCCCAAAAGATAAGTAAAAGGTATATAATGAGGGGCTATAAATGAAAATTGAAAATCTAAGTTTTATTTTTGACAATGATAGATCAAGTTTCGATAACCAGGTACTATTACTTTACAATATTCTTGCTATTAGAGGAAAACTTAAAAAAAATACTTTTATCGATAAAATCATTATTGTTGATTAACAATATTAAATCTGTATGACACTGAGGCCTAATCACTCTTGTTTTGAATTTACAAGAAAATTCTTTGACCTTATCACTAATAAAATCAACATAATTGATATAATAAATCAATTCAATTGAACTTTGAAACTTCAACTTGGTAATGAAAATTCATTAAACAGAAGCTTACCTAATTTGAAGCGTAAAAACTTAATGATTCATTAACTACAAAACATTTGATTTTCTGGCAGATTCAATAAAGTAAATCAATTTTATTTAACCACAAATTTTCACAATCAAATAAGTTTGATTTAAAACAAGAAAACCTAAATGTATATTCCTAAAAATAATAAAATTCATTACCTAGTTATTCAAACTTTTACAATTTAAAGCATATAACTATACAATTAACATAATAATAACCAAATAGAAATTTCGATGTAGCTGAAACCTCTTCAAATATTGACCTGAAACAAAAGTTTTATTTAATTTAACTAATAAATATTGTGCAAAATAAGTAATCTGTTAATTTAACCAATGAGAAGAAGCATTGCAAAACATTATGGAATAAGCTTATCCATGATTTAAAGCTTCTATCACTGAACCATTTTGTTTACTTAAGTATAAATAATAAAGAAGAAGTAAGAAACAAAACGATGACGACCCGTACAGCTTTAGGGTTACAATACCAGACTATCGTTTGAGGGTTCTGGGTTCGATATCAATCAAGGCAGAAGTTAAAATCATGAGTGTAAAATTTTTGTTGGTCATCTGCGATATGGAATCACAGTATATTATTTATGTAAGTACATCGTCATTTATTATTACAAAATTATGTTCTAATAAAATTACCTGTTCATTCCTCATTGCTCTTACTGACTTCGCTACCAGACTCGCTGGCTGACGTAGACCGGATGCTGATGGAAGTCTCCTTGAAGTGGCTGATGAAGTCCAGCAGCTTCTGAAGGTTGCGTTGCGTCTTGATCTGGTCGGCGAGGAGTTGCCGCTTCTCTGCGTTGTGTTCGTCCAGGTTCTCTTTGAGAGTTGCTGCTCTAGCCTCTAATTTACGCAGTTCCACGCATAGCTCTATGTTCTTCTCTTGAAGTCGCTTGCGCTCCGCTAGTTTATCTGTAGAAAGCATGATGTAAAATGTTTTAAAAGCCAAAAAGTTTGTCGTGTACGAGAGTTTTATTGAAAATTAACTTGGTAAAATCATACTGTTACTGCCGCTGCCGCCCATGACAACTGTGACCGAAATAGATCAAGACTCGTAAAGCAAGGTACTAGCATAAATCATAGTCTAGGATGTACGTAAAGCCAAACACCCTCCACGGACACGAAATAAAGAACCACCTTCAGCCATTACTGAACAATATTTCGTTCACGTTTCGTGATTGACGACGGTATTTTAAAATGCCCTTAGTAAGTTTTGCTTACAAGCTAAACTAAACTGTGAGCACATGTATCAAGGACTAACCATCGTAGTCCATACATTGAGTCTCGATAAGGTCAGTTCAGTAACACTTGTCATGGGCGGCAGCGGAAAGTGGTGCCGCATACTCGCTTGCCACTTTAACACCATAAAAAAAGTTTTGGTTTTGGTGGGGAGTGGGAATTCTGTATGCTCGGCGACTCAAGTACAGTTACACTACAAAAATGTCATAAGTATTTTTTTCTTACAAGCTAAGCTGAACTGTGAGCACAGGCAATAAGGTTAGTTTTGGTACGTAGTGAGTTAGTAACCTCACTGACCGGAGTAGAGCCGTTGTTGCTGCTGCGCGGGCGTGGCGGGGGCCACGGCGGGGTCGGGCAGCGGCGCGCGGCACGCGGCGCAGCGGCCCGCGCTGCAGCCCGTGTGCTGCCACACGCCGCACGCGCACGCCACCAGCAGCGACGGTACGTCTGGGGGGACACACGCTACGTTAGGGAAACTGCGGCTAGGGATCGGCAAATAGTATCGATACCTCAGGGTAACGATACTTTTGTTTCGACGCGCACTACGTTAACGACTCCCCGTCGGAACTGCGGCTAGGGATCAGCAAAAAGAATCGATATCAGGGTATCGATACTTTTGATCCGATTATTGTAATGTATCGATATTTTCTATAAGTGTCGATACTTTCTACACGTTACGATATTTTTTACGAGTTAGCGATATTTTTTTTCACCGTCACTAGTGGGCACGTGCTCAGTTTTTACAAGTTTTTTAATTGTATTGAAAAGTACTCGATACTTTTAGTCTGGTCAAGTAAAGTATCAATACTTTTTAAATTTCGCTGATCCCTACTCCCACATCTCAAGTAAGTAAGGAGTAGGTGAAGTAACAAAATATGTAACGGGTGTCCCAAAAATCACGCAAGAATTGAATTTTGCGCCATTTGTGCGATAAAGTGTTACCATCCAAAAAAAAACAGCGTGACAGCTGACAGTTCAGGGTTATTATAGTCGGCACAATCATAAGATTCCGATATGAAGGCTGTCATCACAGTGACAATAGTGAAGTACAACAAAAATCGATGCATTAAATAAACCGATTTATAAATTTAACCGATTATAAGTAATAAGACTTTCTAATCGTTTCGTTAATTAAGTTCGGAACGATAATTTATAAACCGACCTCTGATTGTTTTCTTAAAATCAGGTAAAAACAGATGTAGCGTTGAGATTAACACCGAAAGGGATAATAAGACAATTTGACTATTAGTTAAGGTGAGGAAATTATATTACTTATTAAAATGGAAATTTCATTAATCTAGTGAAAACGAAGAAACTATTAAACGGTTAATAATTATCCGATTTGAGTGGAAAAGGCTTAAAAACGTATGTATCGGGAATTTATAATAGCTACTAAAAATCGCAATGCTTTAGACATATTAAGGAATCTATAACTATTTGTATTTTGGGTGTGACATGGTAGCACATACTTTCGATTATAGTAATGTATCGATTATGGTCGATTCATAAATTGTTTCAAGAGGTCATATAACTATAAATCCAGCCTCCTTATAAAACATTGTAGTGACGTCTTAAATATTTGTTCAATTTTACACAATTTATGATGTAAACTGATTAAAATAAAATAAAATTATTTTAACAATTTATAAATAACACAAATAAAAAACAAGCAGGGATGGTTTACATATTTCGCCAGAATTTCTAGTATTTACCTATGTAAGTATGTACGTATAAGTAAGTACCTATCTAAATACTCGTAGTAAGTAAACAATATTACTCCAATTCGTTTAACCCGCTAGTAACTTGCGTTTAATATTACGGACTAATGCCTAATTAAAATATTTAACAAACTGTGGGCAATTTTATAACATCATGCTACGAGCAATAGAAGCGATGTACCAATAAAATATGTTGCAAAAATGGGAAGAAGTGTTTATTATCTGTAAACATAAAAACAATTTTCCAAAGCGAAGAGGAGATGGATTCACAAGTACATTATGTACCTACTTATAAAGCTTCATTGATAATAAATATAAACTGTGTACTGTACCTATATGCACAGTAAATAGTGCATTGCATAATTTAACCAAAGTGACCTATCATTCACTACGAAATATCTTCACTTCATAGTATCATTACCAGCGGTTCAAATTAAAAAAATATATTTCCGTAATAAGTAAATTGAAGACGTCCATACAAGGTTAGTTTGTGTTCATACATGACAGACGTCATATCGGAATCTTATGATTGTGCCGACTATAAACCTTTAGCTTCAGACGACATGAATTCATGTCATGATTCAATAGTACGTTCACTTCGCACTATTGGACGGCATGTGGTTTCAACAAGACTGTACCACATGCCATGCATTCTGGTCGTGTAATTTCCCGTTTTGGTGATCAGAATTGGCCGCCCAGGTCATGCGATTTAACGTCGTTGGATTTTTTCTTTGGGGTTTTTTGAAGGTTTAAGGTCAACAAGCCCACGACCAACCACGCCTTGAAGGAGGAAATTGAGCGCTGTATCAACGAAATTCAGCCACATTTATGCAAAACAACCATGGAAAATTTCAACAAAAGACTACGTATGTGCCAGCAAAGTCGTGGAGGCCATTTACCCAATACGCTATTCCATACATAACCCTATGCTGTATACTATATAAAACAATAAAAAAATTACAATTTTTAATTATAAACCTGTGTTTTCTATCAAAATTACTTCTAGCGTGAATTTTGGGACACCCTATAGATATGTAGGTTCCTGCTGGTTTCTACGTCGAGACACTCGCGATACGCTGGCGCAGTTTTGTGATGGAGCTCTATTAAATTCTCGTATTTAGTTTCTGTTTGCAACGAGGAGAATCTTTATCGTTTCAAGTTTAGATTTCTAATTTAAACATTTAATATTTGTACATAAAACTCATGATTCAACTATGTCACACGATTTCGCACTTTGTTGACGCTATACCTTTCCTTTCAGGTGTGACGTGACTCCAAGCATTCTAATTGTTACTGACGTATCTATTCTATTATATTACGAAGAAGATTACTTACCATTTCTTCCACAACCATGACAAACTTTTTTTGTAGGAGAATACACAGGCTCCACCGAAAGGCCGGCCGGCAAAGTAGTGGCCCATGCTGGCTTACTTTGACCCCACGCTGGAAATGGAAATATCATTTAATGTACTAATAATATTGACTACTACTTCACCCCTATCCACAAAGGTTCAAGTAAGTTGTGAAACTTGTGAAACTAAAAACATTCCAAATATTTTTTACAAAAATATACGAATTAGACCCGAAAGAATTATTTTACTAGTGTCTGAAAGTCTGATTTTTATTTGATTAATTTCTTGGCCGACATTCGTATTGCCTTTGGTGTCACATATTATGTCCATTCGCAACAGCGACCACTTACCACTAGATGGCTCATTCTCTCGTATGTTGTGTATCATATCATATTATATATATTATGTATTAGAATGTTAATGTTATTTACGTTAAAAAAAATTAAATTAACCAGTACCTTTGTTTTCCGACGATGACCCTGAAGGTGATCCCTCACGCGATGACTTATTCTGATTCTAAAAAAATAAATCAACTAAATTATTGCGAAGTTAGTATTTAAATTAAAATACTCTCCTGCCCTTTGTCAATTTGTCATCACATTTCGTTGCCTCGTTCGTCCCGCTCAACATAAACAAATACTCAAATAAAACCAAGAACATACCTGTTGTTTTCTCAATTTAGCTGAACGCGTCTGAGGTGGATCGCTATGACTCTGGAGATATGGAAACTGATTATATTTTTTTCGTTTCTGAAAATATAATAGAAATCATTTACTGATCTTAGACACGAGTGTATATCTTGCACAATAAAAAATGAGTAAAATCAAGTCACAAAACTTACAGGCATCATTTCATAACTGCCATACAGAAATTCATTTCTGTTAGTGCTTGTTGTCGCTCTTTTCCGGCGTTCATTTCGCTTCTTTTCAAGGATCTCTTTTTGCGAAGGAGTTACTAAGCCAATCAGTCTGTAACATAATGAAATAAACATATATCAGTGTTCATATTTATTGCAACATAAATAGATTTAACACTTAGAATACAAGTAACTTATATACTATTCATTTCAAATCAAAATTCAAACAGTATGATGCAACTGTTTATGGATAACACAAGGAAAGAACACAAGTACTTGGTATGATCTAGAAGAGTAAAGCAACAAGAAAAATAATGGAGCAACATATCACAATAATCTCGGCGTCATAGCCCGGCAGCTTGTGTCGATTGTATGTGATTGACAAAGTTACGCAACTACGGTCAGTAGTTAGATGGGGCACGTAAAGCCGTATCACCGTTTTTTAACGATAGGTAGCATTTAAGCAATATCTGAGGCCTTTGGATTCCAGCGAAGTGAACGTACTATGGGTTTCGTGACATGAATTCATGTCGTTGGAGTTTAATGAATAGCAGCATGAAATCTTCCTATATTTGTGTTGATCACTAACTTTACCAATCCACACTTGAGCAGCTTATGGCAGTATGCTCTAGGGCTTCTCAATTATGAGGAGAGACCCGTATTGAGTAGTGGGCCAGTAATGGGTTGAAGCAATATTAAAAAGACGTACCGCATAAAAAGCTCCTTTGAGACTGGTTCACCCGGTTGCGGCAGCGGCGGAGGCGACGGCGTCGGTGACGGGGCTATGCCAGGTGAGGAATCCGAGTCAGATCTCTGGTCCTGCCATTCATTACTGTCAGGTGGTTTGTTTCCACTGAAATAACACCATAATTCACATCATCATTAATTGCATCTCCAGGTAATAAAGGGGTATTTTAAGGAGTTCGATTATTGATAGGGTGTCCTAATGACCTAAGTCTACAGGTATATAAACATAATGTAAGGTTACTGCCATAAAATTTCATATCACCCTTAAAATTAGGTTTTTAATTCCCTGTAAACAATTTAATTTAAAAATTTATATGATTTTGGATTTTTGATCGGTCAAGGATCAAAAAGGAATAGTACAATGTATATGTAATTTTCTTGTTTATTTGTTGATACTTAAAAGAATATCACATATATTATTTACTCCACATATAGAAGTTTAATTGCTACTATATTTTTGTTTATGCAATTAAGGTAGCAAACAAGCATGCAGAACCACCCTTTCCCTACTGCCCATGAAAACTGAATGACCTAAAACAAGACTCAAATAGGGAGTAGGATGGGTTAATCAGAATAACTTATTACCTTTTTAATTAAATACTTACATGAATGCCTCTTTGACCTTGTTCAGTGCATTTGCAAAATTACTTCTGCTGTCATGTACTGTATTAGGTAACTGTGAAAAATTCCTCTCATACTTTTCTTTTTCTTCATTATCACTAGTATTCTCTTTTTCATTACTTTTTAATTCATTTTCTGAGTCTGATATGTTGGGGTTTTCAGCATGGTTTTCATTTTTTATTAGTATCTCATTTAGGACGGATGGTTTTAGTAATGATATTGAGCGGTTTCTGCTCCTATGATGTATTTGATGATCCCGTAACTGTTGTGCTACATAACGGTTGTCGTTTTCTATACTGAACTGTTTGTTTCTAGCTTTTAGTCTCTGTTGATATAACTCAAGTTCCCTACGCAATCTGTCCACAACAAGTCTCTGCAAAATTAATATATTAAATCATTTTGTGTGGTCACTTCATCCTTCGAATGTGTTACAAAGACTTTTTTTACTTTTTTATGTATAAAATATTGTGTTACCTATTTATGTTCAATTTATACAAAAATATGTTTAAAAAATATGTTTCTAAAATTTTTAGGTTTTTGTTATATCACACCCATTCATGACACAAAAAATGCATGGACGAAAAAATAAAGGAAGACACTGGTAGTATAGAACACAATAGTTGCTCTGAATTCATAAAAATGCTATAGAGCAGTCATTGATAATATTTTAGTTAACCTGGTACCTATCATTAAATAATTAGGTATGTTTTTCTGAGTTGTTTATTTATTTATTTATTTGTAGGTTAATGAAAAAAAGCTTTAAATTAAGGGGATCATGTACCTGTTAAATATTTGTTAACAAAATAAAATTAATGTAATACTTTATTATTATAATATTTTTTATGTAATTTCCTGAACCAAGACAATAACAAAAATATTTAATACACTTTTCGGTTATTCCTTTTAATCATATGCATAAGTAAACAAATAATATACCAAATAAAAATAAATTTACAAAAAAAACTGAAAGTCGAAAGACACAATGAATAAATTATTAAGTGAAATTTAAAACATACTTGTGCTTGTCCTATTGCTATTATTTCTTTCTCAGCTTCTTTTACTTTAGTCCTGTATTGAATATTCTGGAACACAATAAAATTAACATTTTATATAAAGGTAAAAAACTCGATACAAATTGCGAAGAATATTCTCATTGAGTAACTTATAATTTCTTACGTTATCATCTTCTAGCAAGCGCGCAACCCAAACCTGAAATTGAATTTATTTAATGCAGCTGTAAATTCTTTTCTTTGAGAAAATTATAACAAAGTTGTCTTGTAATTTCAAAAATAACTTACCTGATGAACTCGTATTGCATTTTTCAAGTCCGATTGAGTTTTCCGAATATCTTCCTTTATTTCATTAGACACTTCCATTATTATAAAACAAATTTCGATGTAAAAACAATTACGAATAAAAACGAAATACACGTCTATCACAACTAAAAAATATTATTAACTCTCGCAACGCAAACTATGGTAAAGTTCGATAATCACTTCACAAGTTCAGTTCACAGACACTTTATTTGTAAAAATTACATACATCTTCGCTTCAACTACTGTAATCTAACATAGCTGAGTAATAAAATTATAAAAGAAAAGTACAAGAAATATTTATAAAGTATGTAGGTACATGTTTAATTTGTAGTTGTTGTACTTTCCGTATATTATAAAGTACTCTGTGTGTTGTACTTAGAGCTGAGCTGATTATAGGTACCTACTTTTCTAAATAATCTGATCTGACTCTGACTGAAGACTGAACTATTTTTAATCAGTCACAGTCAGTAGTCACAAAACATTTGCTCAAGCTTTTGACTTAGGGCTCATTTACATGATGCCATTTGCCTGTACATGTGTATGTAAGAGCAATAATTGAATACAATTAAATAAATATGAACGCGCAATAATTGCTATTCCACAATGGTACGGAACATGTAAACATACATGCAGATTAATGTATGCGATTATTACATGCAAGTTTTGTTTCCTCAATATTTCTTGCCTCTAAAAAACAGGTACGACCAACACACCTTCACGCGTTGCACTCGTATGAGCTTTCAAATGCAGAGAGAATTCAATTGAATATTATAATAATTTCATAAGAAAAATGGTATGTGCTGTTTAAACCAAAGCCAAAGCAACGAACGTCGTACAGAAGATCAAGAATGTTTTGAGTCGTTTAGATGATGTAAGTAACTTACTGCTTGAACTTTATTGTATGCAACAAGCAAGAACTTGGCATCATGTAAATGAGGCCTAACTTCATGATAAAGCCTTGTTTAGATACTCGGTGAATAAGGACTATAATAGACGTCCGATTTTTCTCTGCGATATCGATAGTCGGTTCCGATAGTCTGATCAGACAATCGGAAGGCACTCGTGCCATACATTTTGTACATACACAATATACGTCCGATTCTATTGTTTGAATTTGTCTGATCACACTATTGGATCCGACTATCGGAGAGAAAAATCAGACGTCTATTGTAGTTGTAGCCCTCAGACGTAAACAGTCACAAACTCATCTGACCCGGTAAGAGGGGCGCTACTGTCTTGGTCTTTGTCTGACAACCAGGGTTGGATTTCGTAGTATAATTATGCTATTTGTACCATTATTTTATGATGTGTAGTATGTAGTATCGTGAGGTCATTATACTACGCGAAAATACCATAATTTTACCAAAGAGGGTCCTTTTATTTTTTTATTAATAATTATCCTACAATATCAGATTTTTTGTAACAAATATTATGGCAATACCAAATCAAGCAATGGCGGTAATTCCCTACTGGGGAATCCCATCGTGTTAATGCTAAAGATGAAATTCCAATCGACGAATTATCTGAGAGTGACGTCCAATTGCCTCAATTTGACTGAGTCGAGTTCTGTTAATTTGTAAGTAGAGAGAATAAGCATATGGTAACACAGGATATACCAGGAAAAAAGGTTTGATGCTTTTTAAAATGTAGTATAAAAAACAAAATACAATAGGAAGTAGGAACTAATTTTATTTATATAAGCGTGATATTGGCAATGAGGAAAGAGTGTATGAAAATCATTTTATTTAGTAAATCACTCCGACAAAAAATACGATTGGTACTAGTCAAAAAAGATAATTTTTGAATTTTTGAGTTTATCCATCTTCAAAAAGGATCAAAGTGTCTAAGAAGCCGTGTTGATTGTTGAGTGTTGACATTTTGTCACAGTGTGGCCGCTAAAAAAACATTGGGTTCAGCTTTGGTTATCCAAACTCTACCTAAGTATGTAATTATCATTAATCATTTGTAATTATCAAAAGATTTCTATTAAATCCCAGACAAAAACACCTAAGAAGAAACGTAGTATAAATTTTGGAGAAGTACCTAGTATAATTTTAATTTCCATAGACAATAATTTTCTGAAGCATTAGTTCCAATTTGGGCCACCAGGCTAGATAAGTTTGTGGCACTGTAAGTTCCTCTACCTCGTCTGTGCTGTAAGTTAATATTCCCACTTGAATAGGGACACACCCTACTACTTTTGGGTCGTCGTCGAGCCAAAAGTACGCGTACTTAAAAGTTATTCCCAGATTGCCACGTCTGTCACCCATTGAAAGTGTACTTGCCTTGAACTAAAAATGCAAAATTTTTGACACTGGTACGGATAAACTGAGGAGTAATTGGTCACCATTTAGTAATAGACCACTTGAAATTATTTCAATACATTAACCTACATACCTTGAAGAATTAATTAGAATTTTATTATTGTATGATAGTTACGCTTACTCTAAGAACAGTACATAATTACGTAATTATTACAATAATAGCTTCATGTTCATTCATTATTCTTATTAAAAAGCATCCAATTACTAAACAGTGGCCAAATACACCTCAATTATTTCCGCCACTTATTGGAATTAAATTTTTATGCTCTGTGATCACAGAACAGATTAGAAATAGTATTGTAATGTTAAATTACTTTTCTGTGGTATTAAGTTCGTTGTTGGTTGTTGTTGGTTAGGTTAGGTTGTGAATGGCTATGATGGTGAGACAGTGGACATTGTGGTACCTATCAAAAAAACTTAAATAAAAAAAGTACATATCTTTGACATCGGCACGCGCGGTCGGTACCTACCTATTGCAAGTGCATGCAATTTGTGAAATTGTGAACTGCTAAGGCACTGAGGAAAGGCATGGGGTATTTTGAGATCCAGTTGACAATACAGCTTTAATAAAAAAGGCACAGTGGACCTCGAAACCTTGCAAAGCAATACATGCACTATTCAAAGTCGACGGATCATTTTTGTGGGTGCTGTACGGGCCTTCTGTAGTCCCCAAAAATTACTATGTTCGCGGGCGAACGTTAAACAAGTAAAACCATAGTTTCTTGCAAAATGTTGTACTGATTGAACAATTAAGAGGTATATTGTTGTAATTACGTTCACGGAATTCGAACAGACATGTCTCTAAAGCGAGAAGCACCCACGACCCTCACTCACGAAAACTGGGATCAAGAAGATTCCGGAGAACATGAGGAAATGGGAACATTTAAAACTGCACCTAAAGAAGTTCTAGAGAAACGTGTTATAAGAACCGCAAAAAGAAGATCTCAAGTTTCTAGTGAAGAGGTATGAATAATTTAAAGTACACAAGCTACACGTTTCTACTTCTGTATATATCCCCGTAGGGTACTTAAATTCAACATAATTATTATTTTAAAATTATATCTCATTTCAATATTAACTGCACAGTGATATTAAAGATTGGATAAATATATGCTATACTAGCTTCCGCCCGCAGGCTTCGCCCGCGTGGTATTCGTTTAAACTTCACCCCCCTCAACCCCTGCTATTTCACCCCCTTCAGGGTGGAATTTCCAAAAATCCTGTCTTAGTGCTCCCCTACACTCCCCAAGGAACATGCCAAAAAATGTTTCATTCTAATCCGTCTTGTACTTCCAGAGATTAGCGAGTACATGTAGATTTTTAAAACTTATTGTAATATGAGATATTTAAGAAGACATGTATGTATAAGTGGTCTCTATAGGGCCTAAGAGAAACCAAAATGATTTTTTTTAATTTAGTATCAAGCAGTATCCTAAGTCCTAAGTAAGCCTATCTACCTAAAAACTTTAGGAAGTCTTACTTAAAAACTGGTACATGTTTCATCTTAATGTGGTTTGTTAAGCCTCAAAATAAGTATATCTGTAAGCAAAGGGAGCTAAGGTTTATATTAATTCATATAAATATTATTATTGGGTTAGGTTAGTATGTGTATGTAGTCACTATAATTATAATGTTAAAATCAAAATGTATTTTTGAATATAGAAATTTTATAAAATGTGTAAAACTTAGAAATATAAATGTAAATCTACAATAACTTTGCTTAAAAAACAATTCATTTTGTAATAAACTTTAACTTGCACATAAGTCATAAACATGAAGGTTGCTTAGCAGATCAATAATGACTGCCCTTACCGGTTAATAATGTATTAATATAAACTACTCTTGTGTTAAATGAGGCATGTAAGACCAAATGGCTGAAATATATGGCTGAAAAATAAATAAAAATTAAAAAGTTTTCATTGAATTGTCAAAGTATCTACCAGGTCTGGGGTGAAATGCTTTATATGTAGAATAAGACCCCTATAGAATTTAATCATTGGTGTTTACTCTTCAGAAACCAATAGAGCCTGAAGTTGCTTAACTCAGTCAATGATCTGTGATTGACGAAAAGTGTTGAGCTACGGATAGGTATAAATCTATTTCTTATATGGTTTTCTTTCTGATGCAAATTGTTTTGTTTCTGTTTCAGCCCAAGAAGAGTGTCTTTAGTGGATTTGGTGGTTTTAATAAGATACAGCAATCATCATTTGACTTTCTTGCTAATTTAACTAATGGTTCGAAGAACAGCAATGACCAGCCAACAACTAAAAGTGATACTGCTGTATCATCCAGCATTTTTACCAACAAATCACCAACCAGTTCCCCAAGTTCAGGAATTTTTAGTATGTCTGGATCATCAGGCTTCGCTACAAAGCCATCTTTAGGTAAACCAGTAGAAGGATCTCTCTTTGGAAGTCCTGCTCCAAATAATTCTTTTCCAATCCAATCAATATTTACAGCAACTAAAGCAGATTCAACCGTTAATGACAGTCCCTTTAAACTTCAATCATCACCAGCAACAGATAAAACTTCAAAACCAAATGTAAATCCAGATGCTTCAACTTCTCAAGTATCGTCTAGTATTTTTGGTGCACCATCCAACTCCAGTCCAAATAAGTCTTTGTTCTCATCATCAGCTAATAACTCAACATTGTTCTCCACTCAAGCTGTATCAAGTACATCCACAACACCAGTAACTAGTGCTACAACAACAAAAGCTGATTCAAACACTGCAGAAAGTGATAAAAAGTCTAATGATATAGAAGCCAAGAAATTGACTTATTTCTCCAAATTAAAGGGATTGAATGAATCTGTATCTGATTGGATTAAAAAACATGTAGACGAGACCCCTCTCTGTATTTTATCACCAATATTCAAGGACTATGAAAAGTACTTGAAAGAGATACAAGAAGAATATAATGGATGTGAAGGAACAAATGCACCTCCAGAAACAAAAAGCTCTCCACAAGTCAGCAATAATGTGAATACATCTATTTTTGGTAACTCAACACCATCAAATACTAGAAAGCTAGATGCACTAAATAATAAAAGTGATGTTTCAACAAAATCGCCCTCATTTAAATTTGGGATAACCCCTTCAACGACTACAACTGCTAATACAGGATTTTCTTTTGGAATTAACACCTCCACATCAAGTACTGCTTCAAGTCTTTTCTCTGTTAACACATCTACTACTACAAGTGCCAATACTCCATTTTCATTTGGGATTAATAAGAGTGGGTTTGGTTTTAATGCAACTCCTCCAGCAAAAACAGAGTCAACAGAAGCTGTTAATGAAGAAGATGATGATGAACCTCCCAAGGTTGAATTTACACCAGTGGTTGAAGAAAACAGTGTTTTTGATATAAAATGCAAGATTTTCCTCAAAAAGGATGGAAACTTTGTTGATAAAGGAGTTGGTACACTTTACATTAAGAAAATTGAAGAAAGTGGTAAACATCAATTGTTAGTAAGGGCTAACACTAACTTGGGAACTGTTTTACTTAATTTAATATTGAGTTCTTCTGTTCCTACACAACGCATGGGGAAAAATAACGTAATGTTAGTTTGTATTCCTACTCCTGATGCTAAACCACCCCCCACTCCTATACTTATTAGAGTAAAAACTGCAGAAGAAGCTGACAATTTACTTAGCACACTGAACAAATATAAGGCTTAAAAGAAATATGAATTACAAAATTTTTAATGTAGATATTTTTTTAATAAATGAGAGTTAAATAATTATAAGTTAAACATGATTTTTGTGAAATTTAATTGCATTAGTTGCATTATAATATTAAATAACTATTATAGTATTTGTAGTTATATTTCATATGCATTCCCAATAAATCATGTTGTTTATAATACTTGGACGTAGTTACACATTAAATTTAACATGTCATTGAATCACACTTTGTTCTAATAAAAGGAGCTGATTTAGAGTATTTATATCCTTTATGTGTATTTCTGCTTTCTTATTTTACATGGTTATACAAATACTTTGTAGCAAATATTTAATTACGTATCTTAAATGTATATCTACCTAAAATATGGCTATTCCAATGTATCCTGCAGAATAACATAATAAAGTACAGATGGTGATGTCTACTAAACTACTGATACTCCTTCGCAAATTATTACCCTATGCTATTTCTCCAATATTGAGGGTTTCTCGGTGGTCGGTGGCTACATGGCTATAGTGGCGTGTCTACCACGAAACATCGCCTAAAATAAATTCGCTTTGCGCTCAGCTAAGCGTCCAGCGTTAAAAAACAAAATGTTGGTATGCTCTCGAATATAATAATATGTGACCACGAATGTAGTAGTTACCTAGCGTATTATTTCGATAGTATTTTATGTTTGCGTGTTGACTTGACGCCCGACTGTAACCTTACAAAGCCTATAGTAAGGAGAGGAACGTGGTCCAGGTTGAAATCTTTAAATTGGAAATCTATTCATGTTGCTTAACACCAAGTCTAGCACTGAAACTATCCCAGAATGCTCAATTAGTTTAGCAAAATAGCTACAACGAGCGCCATCTATCTGCTATCCAAACCCATACGAAAAAGTGGCTGCTAAAGGGAGTGCGGGGCAGTGGTCCAACTGCTCTGGTGTCTTCAAGGACTGCTGTTTTTGGCTTTGGTGGGTATATTATCGTACTTATAAGTGTTGCATGTCGACAGTCTAAATTATAACTTATAATTTACTCTAGAAAGGTTTAGTCTAAAACAAGGTTAGCAAAACCTAGTTAGTCTGCAGATTCTAATTTTAGTATGTTCTGCCGTGATGAGGTTCTGAGAAAAAATACTACCTTGAATGTACGCACAATGTTAATTTTATGATGTATATTTTTTTTTGTTTATAAAGGCTCAGTTAATCGCAAAAAGACCATTCAAACTGACGCATGAAGAGGGGTGTTAAGTTTGAACTTTGACTCATGGTTTCATTACAGCTCTGAAATGGATTGACCTATTTCACTGCTTTTATTCGAAGCAAGTTTTCTTGGGGTTCTTAGCTATTTAAGAATATCAGCTCTTTTCAAAAATGATGTAAGGTATTTAACGCCATCTAGATATCGTGCGTCGCACTATTATAATAGTGTATAGAGTGTATACTGTATACTAAATAAATTGCAATATTATATGATTTTTTTTTATAATTCACTCGAAGTATACTAGATGGGGTTATACAAAACGTTTTTTGGGTTTTTCAATATAGTAATTGCACCTATGTAGATTCAGGGATAAAAAATATAAAGATGGATTAAAATAAGTAAAAAAATTACGACAATACGTACATATTTTAATATAAGTATCATATTTGAATAGTTACATTAAGTATGCTGTAAGTGTAGTTTTAATTACACCAATGTGATAAGCTACAAAAAATGATGGCACTATAATAGCACTATTACTGAAAATTATTGCCAGAGTCAAATCCTATATTTTATTACAATTTTTATCTTAATCTATTCCTACATGTTGTTAGGTACCTATATATATTACACCATGTAATATTTTCTTATTCCAGTAGGTTTGTATTTTACAAAACTTTTTGTAAAATTTATAGCAATTTCATTATAAATTATATTTTCTTTAATATAAATTCATCAAGCAATAACAAGAAATAATTATTTACTTAAATAAAAATGCTTATTATTAAGTAATACTACTATGTACCAGCAAGATAACTAGTGGATGTCATTTGGCCTAAGCCCATCTGTATTCGCCTCATGTGAAGTTCCACATTGGTTTGGAATAACTTCTGATATGGAGGATCAAGTTTCATCTTAATTTGGTCCATGGTACCTTGCAAAACACTGAGTTCATAAGCGTTTTGATCAGAATCAGACAAACTCTTCACTTGCAACATTAAGGCCGTCAAATCTGTTATTAAATCAATCACAGTAGGATCCTTAACTGTACCATTATTATTTTTCTCTACCAGTAAGGATGCTTCTTCATGACATTTCTCTCTTAAGTGTGAAGGGGCCAGCATAGCAGCTAAGCTAGGACCAGGGGCGATTTGTTGACAGTATGTTTGAATTTCGTTTATGTACTCTTGAAGGTCCATATTCATTCGCTCAAGATCTATCACAACTGCTGCATATTTCCTTTCAAAATCTTCAGGTAGCTTCTGTCCGGATGATTTTCTTTTGACAGCTTCACAATTAAACTCCTTTAACCTATTTATTTTATTCCTTTTTACATGCAATATCTTAGTCAACTTTACTATCAACTCCAATAGAGGGAAGGGGAAACTACCTACGTTTGTATCCAAATGCTTCGATATATCATTGCATCCTATCATTGGGTCACCTTGACTCTTGTTACTGTTTGGTATTAAAGGTTGATACAGATCAAATATTTCTTGCATGACATACCGAGGCCTAAATTTTTGGGTTATACTAGACAACCATATAGTATCTGGAGGTTCGTTAGACAACACCTCATAATCTGGTACAGAATGTGTGCCTAATTTAGGCCTTTCAAATGTTATTCTGTAAGTATTGTTGGAAGTATCTACTGCATCAATAACTCCAGTAAATAAACCATCTTGGGGCTTGCGTAACCTTGCTGTAACTTTTGTGCCTACTACCAATTGCATTGGTATTTCATTTGGCAAATCTTTTATACATATATCAGCAGTTTTGCGTTGTTGGATATATCTGATCAACTTTCTCTTCCGGTCTAGCTCCTTTCGTTCTTCTGCAAAAAATGCCTGTGAACATCTACGAGGTTTTCCCATCATTCTTCTTAGTTTTGCCCACTGAACTTGTGTCAATTTATGATTAGTTAATTGTGGAAAGGATTCTTTCAGACAAATCATAAAATCATTTTCTCCATCGAAGAGAGCTTTGTCAATATTGCTATAAAAATATTCAAAACATACCCATTTGTGTGCCTTAGGTAACTTCAACAAATTTCTCAATCTCATGCCTATTCTTTGTCCACTCTTACGATCAGGTGACTGGCATCCTGCTGTAAGAGATTTTTCTTCAAGCTTTTCAGTACTTCTTGGAGTTTTCGTAGGACTTTTTTGTTTTTTAGCACTGGACTGTTTATTTGGGGTTTTCATTAATATCTTAGGAGTTCTTTTAGGTGAATTTCGTGGAGGTGACGTATTTACAAAATCGTCAACAAATATGAATCTATTCTTTTTACGAATTCGAGCAGGCATTCCTCTGGCATTCAACTTCTGAACAGGTTCGCTAGGCGCAGGTTTTGGCGGTAACTTTGTGCCCACTCTATGTAACCCCAATGCTGCTGGACCAAACGCCAAAGGATTATCCTCTTCATCTGGGAAATCAGTATCCATAGGTTCGTTCTTGATATTATATTGTAATCTGGATGAGTGACTTTCTTCATTTTGATCACCTACTGAAAAATATTCATAAATGTTGAGACAAACATATGCGTATTCTTAAATATAATTGTCTTCTTTGTATATACACTCGTAAATTACGACTAAGATTTAATTTGTAAGTGTGTTAAAATTTAAATTTTCTGACAATTCGTGCCCAAATTTGAATTTTTTTTTCAAATTTTGAATAATGAAGATAACTTAGCATTCGAAACCGTGCGAGAATTGACGGTTCATACGAACAGGTATGTACATGGAATTAAAGGTCTAACATTTAATTTGAGTAATATTGTTTGATAACTAGTATACTATATACTGGAATAAAACGTAAACAAACTTACTTTCCCATTTATCCGCCATGTTGATGTCGTAAATATCTTAACATTGAATTTGAAGATGAGACCGCCAAGCGCCAAGACAGTTGGATGACATTCAGTGTTGCCAACTATAATTTTGAAATTCCGTTAAACCTGTGGGTAAATTCCGTCAAAAATCCGTCAAATTTTTTTTTGTGTCCGTCAAAAAATCCGTTAAATAAAAAATACGTTTTATAAATGCGAAAGTTTGTAAGGATTTATTTGTATATGTGTTTGTTACACTTTCACGCAAAAACTATTGAACGGATTTTCATGAAACTTTACAGTTATGAAATGTTGCTTTTTGAGCTTAGACCTCGGAATAACGTTTATAGAGATTTTTTTATCATTTGGTCATACTACAATTATAACTGTAAAGTCGAAACCAGTCAAAACAAAATTCACCTTCTGAGAGCTATCTTCTACTAAGTGGCTGGCTCCCTGAAGCGAAACGAGAGCGGGTTTACTAGTCAATATATAAAAAAAAGTTTTAAAGAAACAATCCCAATCGTCATCAGACACAGAAAACATAAAAATAACTATATAACAAAAAATCACAATCATCATCATCGCTTCCAGTTGATGTTATTATACTCGCTATGGGAGCAGCTGTTAAGGTGGATGGCTGATTTTTACCCGACTGCGTCAGAAGGAGGGTTATGTTTTTCGAGTGTATGTATGTATGTATGTTTGTATGTATGTCCATTTATTTGGACCGCCCCACAGCCCAAACGGTTAAACGGATTTCGACATATGAGGTATCGTTGAATTCGTCAGAACTGTGACGAAACTATACTGCTACCTACGGGTAAAAAAAGATTTATCACAAGTACTACGTTTGTCCCCGCCTGCAGCACCATGAAGTATTTTATGTTGATATTGTGACACTTGTTTTTTTCTTTTGAGTTCTTTTGTAAGCAGTCGGGTTTTTTGTTTTTATAATAATTAATTTTATGTTTAGCATAGCATAGCAATAAGAGGTAAATCAAAAGTAACATGTCTTGCCATTTCTTTTTAATGCAGAACGAATATTGAAAATTGCGTTGATCATTTTTTCATTCATTTTATTTCTCAATTTTGATTTTACTCCATTTAATACACTAAAAACTCTTTCTACCTCCGCGTTTGAACAAGGTACCTAAGTAGCAATAACATTTAAAAGCAAAATCACAATATAAGTGTTGGAATGGATTAATGTTTGTCAGTTGCGCCTTCAGATTTCTTACCTCTGACCAAAATTCTACAGTTCGTTACTAGAACACTAGAACTAAATTCTTGATTTTTTTTCAACTATTTTTCCCGTCAAAAAATCCGTTAACCGTTAAAATATATTTTCTCCCGTTAATACCTGACCCTAATCCGTTAAATCTAACGGGAAATCCGTTAAGTTGGCAACACTGATGACATTTTACAAAAAATTGTCTTTGTTTCGACCCTCTTTAGACTATGGCAAATTAGATAATACAGATGTTAGGGTGTTACTAGACCATACTAGACCAATCGATCGATCGTCAATCGACGGCTTCGATCGATGGTGGAATCGACTTGTCGACGTCGATTTATAGTTTTTACTAAGACCAATAGATCAATCGACGTCGACTAATCCATTCCACCATCGATCGATGCCGTCGATCGACGATCGATCGATTGGTCTGGTAACACCCTATAGCTTCAGGGCGGCCACATACATGCGGAATTCCGAAACGGAATCCCGAAACGGAATTTCGATTCGGGATTCCTGACGCAGTGAAATCTATATAGTAAACCCAACTTAAGACTGAAACGAAAGAGGCGCTGTCGGACGCATTTGACATTCAATTGACCAATCATTGCACACTAGTAACTGACAGATGAATGACCACAACGTACTTATGAATGACTTTTCGTTAGTTCCAATTTTCGCCATTTCAGAGATAAGTTGGTCGTACTGTACAAATGTATGGCCCTGTCACCTGCCTGTCACACACAAACGGTAGTTTTTCCTGAGGGAATCAATCGACGGAATTGTCTGTGATTCGGAATTCCAAATCATAGACAATCCGTTCGGAATTCCGGACGCAACTGCTCCATAGGTACAGTACATTAATTTATTACGAGTCGCAACACACATTCGGAAATTTCCGTACGGAATGACAGTCAAGGACCAGTGTTACCAACTCTATAAAATATTTATGCTTAAACCAATGTCAAAACTCCTTAAAATTGCCTCAAATATTTAGAAATCTCCCTAAAAATTACATTTAACAAAATTAATATAAATCGGGTCCAGTAGTAGAGTGGGCGGTCATTCGTACATTTACATTCCAGATAGGTATTCTTGGCTAAATAAGCAATGTGGGCTTCTTTCATATGTCAGGACGTGAGCTCAGGATATCAAATGAAACACAGGGTTAGTTATAAGCCAAACACACCACCATCTCCGTTTATTGAATCAAACAGTTTGGCTCAGTAAATACGTAAAACGGGGTGAATAGGGATTGCGGGTTGAATAGGGACGAAACTGAAAACGTAATTCAATGCGTGATATTCAAACGGAAACGTTACTATAGTAGGGCCATTTTAATAGGCCACATTTGACAACTGTTTGTCTTTGCTTCATAGTGAGGATAACCTGCTGAAAAACATCGATTAAATTGAATAAATCGATAAGGACTTCAAACATCTGTAAATTGAATGCGATTGTTATAAAAAGTATTAATAAGCGCACAGTTCACACAACGACTAAAAAAATGACAAAAATAATGCGTCAAATAATGGCGCGAAATTAAATCATGACTTTTTTAAAACATTTCACGTTTCTAGATACTGACTTTTGAGCCAGACGTTATTATATAAATGAATGATTACATATTTTTTGGCCTAAAATGTAATAAAATTAATTTTGTTTGTATTAAAATACATTTTATTTTGTAATCGTGAAATACTTTTTGACGATTAGTTCGACTTCTCGAATTCAACTTATCTACTCATCTGTTTCTTTCGGTACCATCCCTGATATTTAAAAAGAAAAAGAGTTCACTGACGTAACTTTGTAACGACGTCAGTTCCTTACTTTTAAGTGTAAAAAGTTTAACAATATCTAGTATGGAATGTATTAGATATTATGGGGTGCCTCCCTTACAAGGTTACTTTTTAAAATTTATTATATTACTTGTTAAAATTTTGACGAACTGTCAAATGTGACCTATTAAAATGGCCCAACTATAAAGGGTATACTATTTTGTTTTTTAATTTGTAGTAGAATATCTACTTTTGTAAATGGCACCACCAAACGAAAATGAAGTTAGCAACAAATGGTCATAATTACGCATTGAAGACACGTATTCAAACAGTGGCGGTTTTTTGGTCTCAAAACTTGTACGATATTTCAAAAAGTTTCAGTGTTAACGTGATAAAAGTTTATTAAATACATAAAGTAACTCATATTAGACGTGGTAATTACAAAGGTAAGTCAAAATACTTAGCATTTTTTAAAAACAATAAACTTTTCCGAGTCGAAGTATTTTGTATTATCTTTTGGGGTTAAAAGGAACGGATTGTGGGCGAATAGGAAAGTCCTAGGTATGAATAAAAACTCCGACCGTTTCAATGGGGAATAATAAGGTTTTAAACGAAACGGTGAAGTTTGAATGAGGACAGGGTTGGCACTTTATGTAAATATTTAAATTTAATATGAACAAAAACGAATCTTTATTTACCTACATTAAAAGTTAGTTGATTACGTTCTTTTTAACCCCAGTTTGCTGTACCTTCGTACTTCCTAAACGAATGGACCGATTTTGATGCAGTTTTGTTTTAAAGCTGATGTGATCGAGATGTTAAATCTTATATATTTATATATATGTGTATATATATCTATATATATACATATTTATATACTTAAATATCTACCGCCATTTTGCAAAGTGCTTTTTATTCTTATGATGGAGGAGAAAAAAAAATGGCGAAAAAAAAACTCCTCAGCACATCTTATATAGTCAGTTTAGTTAGTTTAGTGACTGTCAGTATTATTCCTGAATTTGAGGCGCCTTTTATTTTCTCATAGGGGGGATGAAAAGTAGAGTGTATCACTCGGGAGCAAATATTTTTGGCTCGGGCGACATACTTTGAATCCCTCGCTACGTTCAGGATTCTACTAAAGAATCCCTCGCTACGCTCAGGATTCTACTCTAGAATCCCTCACTTCGCTCTGGATTTAAAAAAGCGCCCTCGCCGTAAAAATATTACTCTGCTCCCTTGTCATACAATCTACTATTAAATCTACTTACTGTATTTTCTATCTACCTGCATTTTAACTTAAATTACTTAGAAATGGACGTTTCTTTAATACTTTCAAAGATCTAAGTAGGGCAATGCCACTTAACCAAATTAAAGCCTTTTGGCAGCCCTTTGCTTAATTTCCTATTATCCCCTTTGCCGTCTCTAATCGCCCCGATTCGAGTATGAATAGGGACACGTATATTTTCGCAAAAATCAGGTCGAATTAGTATAAATTATGTAATTTATTTATCTTCATCGGAAAATAAAGGAAACCGGAAAAAGTTTGTAATAGTTATTTTATTAATGTTCCGACAGTAAATAAACAAAAATTGACTGTGAAGTAGAATTTTGTACCTATTCACCCCGTTTTACGCCTACGTTATTAGATCATTTAGATTTGGTTTGGTATTTTAACATCTTGGATTTACTTCACGATAGATACCTATTGATGTTATCGATCATCCACTCGCACACGCGGTTCACACGTTATTTACTATTAGATATTCACGGCATTTCAACATAGAAGGAGCTTTTACAAGATATTACACCGCTAGCCTTACTTTATTATTTTCCAATTCTATTGACAGCTATCAGATTCACTATTAATCATCGCGTACAGATTTAATCACAATAATCGCATCAAACCAGTATCATAGGTTTACTACCTCCGTCATATATATTACGTAATATGCAGTAATATTTAATAATGCTCTTATTTATTATATTAATTCAGTTTCCTCAAAGTGTCAGAATTTTTAAAATCATACATGAAATGAAAAGACTAGGATGGGATGCTTATAATAATATAATGACACCACAAATTAGATAATACAGATGTTAAGCTTCACACAAAGTGCCCAAAAACAACGCACACATAGATACGGTTCAAATTCACCAAAAATCGGAACATATCGGACCATTCGGACCGCGGTTGTTATTTCCAGCAATATGACATTTACAATACACAAATAAGATACTTTTCCTAAAAAATGGATAAGAAACGGAGTTATTATAATTATTATCTTAGAGTTTTTTTATTCGACGTTAAATTGCACATTATAATTTTTTTGACATCCTGTTGCTATAGAGAGGTACAATAAGTCCTTACGTGCTTGTAATTCAATGATTCGTTACTTATTACAAGTCAACGTAGGATGTAGGAAGTTCTTTGTACCTTTAAAGTGTATACCTTCAAATTATAATAAATATAAATGAAAGGATTATTATTTACTGAGTGTTAATAATTTTTATATATTATTGCGGAGTCGTTAACCCTAAAGCTAACGCATACATGTGTAACCTAAATCGAGGTACATGTTGTTGTTAAGATACAGCAATAATGCAATATTTTCACAATATTCGCAATCGCTGCTAAAAAATCGTCTTCCATGTTTGTCTACAGTCGTACAAAGGTCTTTTGGGGCGTGGATGACGTGTGGGTGACAGAAACTCCCTTACAGTGCCACCAACATATCTCTGAAATGGCAAAAATTGGAACTAATGCCGCCATGTTGAAAAAGTTATTCATAAGTACAGCGCCACAAACTTATCTAACCCGGTAAGAGAGGCGCTACTGTCTTTGTCTTTGTCTGACAACAGTATAATATTTGCATTAGTTCCAATTTTGGCCACCGGGCCAGATAAGTTTGTGGCGTTTTTCCGGAAATAAAAAAGAATTAATATTTTATTTTATTTTAAGGCGAGAAAGCGTGTTTATTTTGCCGAAATATATTTTTTGTTGCTTTTTATTACGAAAATCAAGTTTATTTTTCTCTACCGAAAGTACCCTATTGTTATTTTATTTCAAGTAAGTACCTAATAAAGATAAAAAATTATTATTTAGTAGAAAAAAATTCAAACGAGATCCCTGCGGTGCAATAACCAATTTAAATGATCATATTAACATTATTACATATTACCGAAACTGCCGCAAAAACGCACTACGTTTAGTTGCAAATATTGAGTTAATATGAGTGATGCATTTACGGAATTCCAAATCGAAATTTCGATTCGGGATTCCGTTTCGGAATTCCGCATGTATGTGGTCGCCCTCATACAAAGTGACCAAAACCAACGCACACATAGACACCGTTCACGTATTTTAATAATAAGTTAAGCTTATTAAATGTAAAATTTAATAAGCTTAACTTCTGTACCACGGAACATACATATAGGGAAATGCGATGTAGGCGTGGCCCGCGTGCCACTAGTATGGGTTGTATTCCATACTTGCCTTCAGTCATCGCTGTCATCCGGTTCAAGAACGGACGTCTCGTGTCACTTTTGTTTTACGGTATTTCAAAGAAATTATGGTTTGTTGTTCCGTTTTGCAGTGTAAAAATAATAGTAAAACAAGAAATGTTAAGAATGGAGGTGTTTCATATCACCGGTAAGTGAAGTTTTTGCAATAAATCTTATTATCGTAATTTAATTTCAATTTCTTAAAACCCAATAGATATTTTAATCTGAAATCAACCATAAGGAATGGGCAATAAAGCTTGCTTTAGCTTAGCTTACACGTGTCATCTACATGGTTCATTCACCTCTAGAGGTACCTATTCACGTCTCCGTAGGTGATGCGAAAAAAGTTTATCGACATCGACATTTTATTAGTTATTATTACAATAGTGAGCAATTGTAATGTAACATCTTTAAAATTTTAACCTGCTGAGATAAATTATATAAATAAAGATATGTTATGCGCTAACAAACAGGGGCGTGTTAATGAATAAACAATATAATAAATTAAGTTAAATAATAATAAATAACACCTATAAATAATAACACCTATTTGCAAACTCAGAAACGCCTGACGTTGCGATATATAATATAACAAGTAATGCCGTCGCGTTACTACATATGCAAACAAATGTGATCATTAACCGACTTCAAAAAAGAAGGAGGTTCTCAATTCGACCGTATAGGTATATGCTTTTTTTTATGTACGTTCAGCGATTATTTCGTCGTTTATGGGCCGATTTTGATAATTCTTTTTTTGTTGTAAAGTAGATATGCGCAGTGGGGTCCCCTGATAAGGAAACCAGGATCTGATGATGGCATCTCAGGGAAATCGAGGGGAACTTTTGAAAATTGTATGGACAACTAGTGTGTTTGTTCATGTTATCATAAGTACATTAAAGCGCTACTATTTCATGAAGATCTGGAGTCGATCTGATGAAGCCGAAAGACAGTCGAGAGAACTCCTCAACGATTTACTGCAGTTATTTAGTGTAAGTTTGGGCTTAATTAATTTGTAGCGACGAGAACTTTACACTTACATGTTGAATTGAGCGCCATATGGCGAGTAGTTTTTGAGTTATCTCTACTTATCAAGATTGAAGTCGGTTATTTTTTTTGTAAAAAGCAATTATTATTTGCGATTTCAAAGTAGGTTTCTTAATGAAAGACTGCAAGTTTGTTAGATTGTCCGTCTGAAGAAATGGTTTTCCGGTTATGCGCACTTAACACTACACCCTATATAACAAAAGCTGGAGCCACCCCAATTATAAACACCAGGAATCGCCACTGACGCATAACCAATTTTATTCCAATAAAAATTTAATTACGAATTCTTGTATAGCTGACTGTCGTATTGATATTATTAGGTAAAATGATAAAATAAACAAATAATAAATTATGATTATCAGTCGGATCAATATCGCGAATCCTCTAACATTTTAAATTGCATTTAAAATAGGTCCAACCAATTTATCGATAAAATCACGCTTGTGTCAAATCACTAAACGATAACGGGAATTATGGTTGACAAATCATTGAAAATTTAACCTTACTGCTTACAAATAAAGATCAAATTATATTTTTCACAAATATCACTTGCCACCTGGTCAATACAAAATGTCGCAAATACGTTACTTTCTTTATAGAAAAGCCAACTCTATTGCTCAGAGTCAAGATGTGTTTTTGCATTAAAGTTTGTACAATTTAGGGTATTTAAGCTTTACATATATGCGACCAATTAAAACTACTCTTCACTATTTGTGGAGCAAAATGGGAGTAACCTATATTTCGTGGGAGTAACTGACCACCGTTTGTTTGTGTGCGTTTGGCGACACCGGTTTCAGTAATAATTTTGACGTATCACACTTCCAATAAATGTATGTTCCGTGTTCTGTACTATCCATATTTTGTTCCTAAGGCTAACGCACACATGCATAACCATAATCGAGGTACATACATGAGCTTAACTTCTGTATTATCCTTATTTTGTGCTTTAGAAGCCAGGCTTCAGAGCGTACCTCGGATAAAAAGAGACGAAATCTTTAGTAATCACCTTTCTCTTTCTGGCGAGGCTTCAGAGCGTACCTAGGATAAAAAGAGACGAAACCTTTAGTAATCACCTTTCTCTTTCTGGCTCATCGGGATCGGAGAGAGATAGGTAATTACCGTTATCGTTGCTTCTTTTCTAACCGGAGGTGATTGCAATGTATGGGCAGCCGTATGGCTCACCCACTCTAGTGTAATATCTCTATGGGTTACCCTCATTGGCCCAGCCGCAGTGTTGCCAACCCCAAAAAACTAAAAAACAACAACTCGCCTCGTTTTTTTTTAAATAGACGCCGCAATTCAAAGAAACTGTTCAAGGTGTTGTGACTGACTATAAAAATACGCAATACAATAGGCGTGTAGCTGTCATTCATAAACTGGGATTTCCCCGTGCATAAAAATATGGTCGTGGTTCAATGTGGTCGGGAATTCCCTCGAATCCCGACTAAAGAAGATATTGCCTATCTATTTTGGTAGTATAATAGGTGGTGCTGAAAGCTAGTTGAAAAACAGTAGAAAACAGGAATTAAACAGAAAACAGGGACATCAATGTGAAAACGATGGTGAAAACAGCAAATCTATTATTAAAACAGTAGGTAGCGTTGGTAACATTGCCCAGCCGTCAGCAGTTATGTCCATAGAGATATTACACTAGAGGGCAGAAGCCAGGCTTCAGAGCGTACCTCGGATAAAAAGAGACGAAATCTTTAGTAATCACCTTTCTCTTTCTGGCGAGGCTTCAGAGCGTACCTAGGATAAAAAGAGACGAAATCTTTAGTAATCACCTTTCTCTTTCTGCCTCATCGGGATCGGAGAGAGATAGGTAATTACCGTTATCGTTGTTTCTCTTTCTAACCGGGGGCGAATGCAATCTATGGGCAGCCGTATGGCTCACCCACTCTATTGTAATATCTCTATGGGTGAGTGTCGTTCTTTGGTGTCGTTCTGTCTGTCAGTCAAAGAGTACTTTTATACATGCTGTCAGGTGTCAGTTCAGTGTGTGATGTGTCAGTGTCGGGCTCAGAGTGTGTCGGGAGGAGTATAGTGTTCTGTGGTGTCGGGTGTCTGTCCGTACCTACCTCCGCTAGAAGAAGTATTGTTCTATGGTCCGCCGTCCGTACTGTCCGTGTCCGTGTTACAGCTGTCGATACACGAAAACGATAGCGATTACGGTAGAAATTTAAACAACAGTACCCCTATTATGAGTTTGTTGTAGTAAACGCAAAAAACGTTACTATTGATGCTATCGTGAAAACGCTGCTTTAATAGTAAATGCGCATAACTCTATTAAATACAGTACTTGCGGTCATGTTTTACTTACAATTTGGTATTACGAGTCACAAATTTGACAGATGCTATAGTAAATTACGTTACCCGTAGTAGTTACGGCACTCACGCTATTTTCTAAGGTGAAAAGTCACTATCGAAATTAAATGTCATTAAATATTGCTGTATATTTAAACAAAATCATGGCTAGGCACTATTTTGCTTGGCAAATGATTCACGCAACCGAACGCAGAGATGAAAATAATGAAATTTTGAACTTGCGAGATCAACAAAATATTTAGCAACCTTTGATGTTTTAAATGTCTAGATTGAGCGTCGCCCTACAATGAAAACAAAAAAAAACAAGGCAACATTATCAAGCATGTGTGCGTGCAGACGATGTTTTACCCGTTCGTCTATTGTCTATGTGTGCGTAATGTGTGCGTAATGATATTGTTAGGAGAAGAGTGACGTATTTCCTGTCAGTATGAAGCTATGAAGTCTATATAAGCGTTGGCGAGCTCAGTCTGCGGGCAATTCACGTCGAGTTCACTTGGCAAGGGGAACCACTGCTCGTTTGAATGGTTAAACTAAATATCCTGTCATTTAAATTTGCGTGTAATTAATTGTTAAATGTGATTTTTATTTTGCGTTCACTTCTAGTTGCTAAAAATATAAAAATTGTGGCTAACAGTTAGCCACAATTTTTTGACACGTTTGCGCGGATTCGATGTCCCATCTAGATATTTAAAACATCAAAGTTAGCAACACTTTGACACCACAGTTTGACACTGAATGCGACTGACGCAGAACGCTAATGTAATTAAATTGAAAAGGTACCAAACCGCCATTAATTCCACTCTTCTTTCACATTTCCTAATTTAGTCGGGTTATAGAGCATCCATAGACTTGTTTTTTTTTAATTTCACAAATAAATATTTCAAAGTTGGCTCGCTGGCCAGGGTCTCGTTCTATCCTTGTTGACATCATAATAAAAGAATGAGAGAGGTATTACTCATGGATGCCAACATAACGTAACGGAAACTGTACCGTCTCACGTCTTTACGATACCCGCTGTAGTTTCATTTCCAAAACTCATAATAGCTCATAATGTAACTACAGTATTAGACTATTCGATCGTAACCGCTAGAGGCGCTGTACGGATTCTCATACAAATTCTAAACGTTAACTGCAATAGTAACAGTTTTGACGTTTACTACAGCAACTCATAATAGGGGTACAGTATGATATTCTACAGAAGTTAATGTTTATTTTTTAACGTTTCCTTGATAAAATTTACACGATGAATTGCAAACCCTTGTTATTGTGTTTTTTGCTAAGCGCGTTCGTCTTGAAGGAAACAAATAGTAAGTTTTCGTTGCCCATATTGTTTTACGCGGATATGTTTTCAAGGTAAAGTGAGAGTTGGTCGTCGCTGACCTGAGAATTGAGGCTTATAAAGCTTATGACAAATAGGCATAGAATGATTCAACGATGATAAATTAATGAGACGATGGAACAGTATGATATTGGAAAGTTATTTATTTATTGACTTATTATTTAAGTATACTTTTTATTTTAGGTTTACAAAAACGGTGTATTAGATGCAGGTCGAGAGGGGAACTCGGTTCTTGCGGCGATCCGTTACCTTTCAATGTGTCTGACCCAGACGCTGAAGTGGGAATCCATGTAGTGGCTTGCCCCTCTGGGTGGTGTGGCAAAATGATTGAGGGAACTACTGGTGCATTTCGAACTGATGGTAAGTGTAATTATATAATAAATTATAAATAAGGTACATAACTGTCCACTTTTATTATTTTTTTACTTTTATATTATATTTTTTATTCTTAATATGAAAACAGTTTGAAAGTTTTTAGGGTTCCATACCTACATTAAAAGTAAAAAGGGAGCCATATTTAATAGTAATTCCTCTGAATCTGTTTATCTGTCCATCTGTCTAACTTTCATAGGGCTCTATCTCTTGAATGGAAAAGGAGTTATATACTTGAAACTTTCTCAGAATATGTTATGTTATTATAGGTATTAAAAATATATGTTACTATAGTTACTACTTCAACAAGTAATTACAAAATTCTAAAACTTAGATCCCAAAGGAGGTCCCCATACAAGTGACTTAAAAAAATGCCTTTCTGTTCATCTCATGAACCTTTATCGGTAGATACTTTTTGGTTTTACAAACAAGGTATGTTTTATTGAAGCCGCCATCACCACAAATATTGAAAATTCAATAAATTTATTTCAATACTAAACTATGGCATTTTGTCGATATTTGCATTATACATATATAATGAATAACTTAAAACAAAAATAATATCTTTTTATTATCAGTTATTTTGACTCACAGTCAAAAATTCAATAAATGAAATTAAATGAAAAACTGAAGCACTCAAATCTGGTGACTCAATGCATGATCCTGAGTGATTGAGAAAGTTAAGCTGCTTCTGGAGCTGTTGATATTAGGATGAGTGACTGCTACTGGCAACCGTTTCTTGAGCGCGTCTGTGCTTTGGAGAGCATGTAAAGTCATTGGACCCGCTTATTATCGATAGGTAGCAAGTCTATAAGTCGTCGGAGACCTTCGGGAGGCATGAAAACCTGCGATACTTGCGTTGGTCTCTAACCTCTCCACCAATCCACACTTTAGCAGTGTGGTGGAGTATGCTCTAGGACTCCAATAGACCGGTGCTGAGAGCCATTAATGGGTTGCAGCCAGCCTTTGCTGTTACCAAGGTTTATGTGACCACCCTTGACTAGTGTTACCATCAGACGGCTTGTTTTCTTGTTAGTTGGCATTTACATTTTTTGTTAGCTAGACAGAAACAGAATGTATGGAGATTCTAGTTGAATTTTTCACACTATAAAATTGGAATTTAATGTTGTTTCAAGGATTTTGCATAGTTCATATAAAATTTAGATAATTTTGTAGGGAATAGGCTTATCACTAATTATAGTTATCGTTCCATGAAAGAGGATGGCAAATTGACTTTATGATGATTTTCGTCTGCTTATGTTATTTCTGATAAATGTAGGTACATTTTTGTATAGCATTTTAATTCTATATCAAAATATTTTTCATCTTTATTTTCCAGACTATGGCGCTGCAACACAAAGGATGTGTCTACAAAGATCACCTAGTGACGATGAAGAAAGATGTGCTTACACTAAGTGGAATCACAAAAAGGTTTATATGTGTTTTTGTAATGGGGATCTATGTAATTCAAGTATTTCTTTACATTCCTCCCTAGTATTAGTCACTGTTCTAGCTTTAATTTGTAGAGTTTGGCAATAAAATGCAAATGCAGATTTAGATGTAAAAACTCAATACTCTTGTGATATTTATAAGAATATCATTTATATTATTATATCATAGTGTTTTTCTTTGTACTTAAAGTATTTAAAAATGTATCTGTGTATGATAAAATTATACAGTAAATAAAAAAGGTACATCTCAGGTACTTGAAATCCAAGAATCTACATATTATTTTACTGACAGCTCCCTTACTGAGTTTCATATAGTGTGAGCTATAAAACATTGATATGTTGTGGCTTGTGGCCATAAGTTGTGCTGGAGAAAAATTTTAAAGGATCATTTTAACATAATCAAATGCCTTGTTTCTCATTTAAAGACTTTCAGTTGTTTGTACTTTATAAACAAAATTTTAAAGAATCTTTATTTGTGATGTATGCCAAGGGTTATACTACCTGTGTTAAACTAACCTTGAATAGACTAAGTTTGTGGAATACTGATCTAGGGAAAAGATTCTTTTAATTAATTTGATGGTCGAAGTTTGGAAGACTTGAGGCAAGTGCCTTAAAGACTATATTCGTAATTTCTTACTTATAATTGCACATGCTTAAAACGTGAATGCATAAAATAACTAAATTTTTTATTAAAATTTTTATAGACTCGTTTAATGATTTTGGCATGTGGTTTGAGACATATCTACATATTTTTAGAATCTCAATTAATATCATTTGTGGTAGTCTTGTGGCCGTATTCATAAACAAAACTTATTCATTACTTAGCCTATGAAAGAAAGAAAGAAATGAGGTCTCATAGCGTTGAATACAGCTCTGTCATTGATCCAATTATCAAACCAAATGACCCTATGCGTTCGTGAGGAATATGAGATTTCATAGTACTGTTTGTGAATACCGCTGTTAATCTCTTTTACATCGAATTTTGTAAAACTACTGTGATAAATTTTATGTGTTCATAGACAACCACAAGACATTAGCTAGGTGATGAAATAAAATTTTTGAGTTATTTATTCTAATACTAATATTTTATTGTATATTTTTTTATATCTACCTATGTCTATTGTTGATTGTATTTATCTGCTCAATTCTGTTATATTGTGATATTTTACACTTGAATGAAAAGAAAAATAATATGCATGTTTAAGGCTTTTTGTAGTAACGTGAGGAATATGAAAAAAATATTTTATTTTACTCTGAATTCCTTGCAATTGTGATACTTATAAAAAAATAATAAAATACTTATTTACACTATTTTTATATCTTTTTGCAGTTATGTCAAATGAGATAAATATATATTTGGAAATCATTACCATAACTGTGGTGAAAGTAATAATTTGTTTTTATTGCAATCTTTCAAACAATTTTACTGTTATAATAGGTTCTTTATTGCTTTTTAATTGTCTTCATAGTATCTTTTGCACCAAGGTAGGTAAAAGACTATTAGTGGAACTTGATTCATATAGGTGCAGTTACTTGTAATTAATACCATACTGTTATTTCTATTATCGTATGGACTTACCTAATTTCATTCTGGTTTGATTTTTAATTGAACATGAGATAATCATGAATAATGATACATATTTACAAATTGATTGTATGTAGTGTTTACCAGCATCTATTTAGTGTAATATTTGTTAAATGTTCTTATACCTACATACTTATATGAGATATCTTATACATACTTATATGAGACTAGCGAACCGCCCTCGCTTCGCTTCGGGACCCGTAAGTATCAACCGCGTAGGTCCCGCTCCCGTAGGAATTTCGGGAAGATAATAAACTATCACCAAAATTAATTCAGGTTAAATTAAATTAAACTTAGAAATAAAGCTTACGACAAAATAATAGCAAAGTAGCAAAGGATCACAGCAAGATTAATTCAGATTAAACTTGGAAACGCGGCAAGTTTGGTATGGCAGTGGGTTCGACCAAATTTGATTACCATAAAAACGGTTCTAGTGTGTTAATCTTAAAAGATAGACATATACTGTCCGGGACATTTTTTTAGATCATTTCAAGAGGAATAATTCTTTCATACATATATTTTTGGTATCTTGAATCGTTTTCGCAACGCATGCAACGAAAGCCCTCGAGAATGAATAATTTTCCCCGTTTTTTCCACATTTTCCATTATTTCTTCGCTCCTAATTGTTGCAGCGTGATGTTATATAGCCTAAAGCCTTCCTCGATAAAAGGTCTATTCAACACGAAAAAAAAAAATTCAATTCGAACCAGTAGTTCCTGAGATTAGCGCGTTCAACCAACCAAACAAACAAACAAACAAACTCTTCAGCTTTATAATATTAGTATAGATTTGACAATTTATTTTAATAATCGGTTTATAAGAACTGTACAATATAATATATGAACATATATTTTATTCATTAATTGTTAAGTCCCAATTTATAAGCATCACAGGTATTTTCTAAGCTATTTACTCAAAATAATAAACAACAATTTATACTTTTATATTATAGTTTAAAAGTCTACTTAATTGTACAGTAGTTACTGTTAGTCACAATTAAATAAAAATCAAGGTACATTGTAGATAATGCAATTTAATGTAATATTGTTGTAATAAAGTATTCTACAGTACATAAATATGTTTAATCCATTTTGCTCCTTAGTGCCCTGTAGTTAAGGTCGGTTGTATGGCCAGGTATGGCGTATGCTCCCCAGACGATGCGGTCTGAGTTTATTCTTGATCCTGAGTTCCTGGTTTTCGAGGAGGGATTTTATATGAGGAATGTCGTGGAAGAACATATGTCCGTGAAGATTTGTCTTTCGCACCGCCGCTATGGCTTCCGATCCTTGCAGCAAATACGGGTCCAAAGAATCTGATCCTGGAAAATTGGGAAATTTCTTGATAAGCACCAATTAAATTATGGCATTGTTCGAGATAGCAGCGAAAAGACTCGCCGCCTGAGAGTCGGTATGTAGGTACTAATCAGTACTTTCTTAAACAACGTGGTTACCACCATACAACAATAAATTTAATTTTATGTACCTAATGATTACCTAAGCCTCCAAAAAAAGTTTTCAATCAATTACCTCCTTTACTTTAGCCACAGCAATTATTTTTTCAATATTCAAAATTTCAACACGCTGTATCTACTATTATTGTAATAGCAGAAGATTGTTGCCGCTTTTGTCAAAGGCACATGTCAAATGTAGTGACCAATGTTTATGTTGTATTTTTGTGCTATTTAGTTTGTTTAAAAAAAAAACATTCTTGTAAATAAGATGTTAGGCGTTTTTTACTAAATGTAATAATTAAGTTCCTGGCATGAAGCAGGGCTCGTGGTTTCATTTATTGTTGAATGGTGGTATCCACCTTGTATGTTCCTGCTTGACGTACTTCATTTGGGTGATGCTTTAGGTGACGACTTGACGAGAAACCGTGACCACTTATCATCATACCTGATGATGTTTGTGCTCTATGGGCTAGCAGCGTCCTGGGAAACGGAATTTAATATAACGAGTTAAACCCGATATTTTTCTGTTCTAAGTGTGATTGTGTGTTGCCCTCAAGTTAGAATAGAAACTATAGAATGAAGGCGTAGAAACAACGTATCTTACCAGAATTATCCGTATGAGATCGCCGCTGAGCATCAAAACGCGTGGGGTTCAGGGGTGGCAGGAATAAACCATCAGGCCACAGTGATTCCGGATCTGGCGAATCCACTTTATAAGGCGACGGTGGCAGGATCGGAATGTTTATTTCTGTGGATTCAGACAAAAGGAAAGTAGCTGGAGAGAATTGTCAATTTAAATGAGAAGTTAATTATTTCGAAGGGATTATATCTACTCGTTATGGTGGAAATGTCTTAACTATTGCATACATATTGCAGAGCCTGAACATTATAGGTCCAATGCGTTTGTTGAACTAAGTACTTAAGTAAATAAAATTATTTTTATAGACTAAAAAGCTCAACGTACATCACATGTAGGTATAATATGCAAGAATAACGACAGTAAACTCCTAAGGGGTATTAAGTAGTTTTCACTTACAGTTAGGTCCTAAGTACCCAGTTAGAGAATTTACATATCATGCAATCAAATACTTGTACCTACATCTTCCTAACGAAACATCCCACTTTAGCTTTCGGTATTCAGTTAAACTTGTATGTGTAGTTTATTCAATTGTACGAAATGAGCAAATTTATGATATGGCCTTGCACTAAGATGCAAGTTATTCAATTACCTACAGCTTATATTGATGTGAAGAGGCAGAATATTTCGCATGCTTAAGTTAGTTGACACTATGTCGAACATTAAGTAGGAAAGGGACAAAATCACTGGTAACTATAAAGAGACTTAAGTGGGGTTAACGCGACGTTTTGTAATAATCCGATGCTTTAGTACCTTCATATTTTATTAATAAATTGTCGCCCTTTAAGATGTACCAATGATTAATCTGAAGTTACTCTAAGTAGGTAGGTAGGTACACTAGGTGCCAATTTATAGGTATCTACTGCGCAATTTATTTCAAGGGACTACGAAAATACTTAGATTTAAGTAGGTACTGTAGGTAGGTACCCACATAAATGGCCTAACTTTAGTAAGTAGAAATTTCAAAACCTAATCAAATTAGTCGTCTTGAATTTAGAGTAAAAACTCATGCCCAAAATAAATTCGGGAAAAGTGAGCAGACAAAAATTTCGTTTTGTGGGTGAGAATGACTCCCAAGTGATTTTATAAAATTAAATATTCAGAAGTCAGTCCTACCTAAGCTTACCTACCTATAATTATTGTTTTTATAGGTTTTGGAAATAAAATATTTGGGAAATGAAATAATGTAGGTAACTTCTTAAAATTGCATTTGGTAGTGGCATGTGCCGTTCAAATGTTAAGATTCCTTGCAATAAGTGAGCTATTAGTTTTGACGTGACAACGTCTTATAAATTGGTTTGCCGGGTGGCACTTCAAGAAACTGCGTTAGTAGCTCCGCTCACGTTACTTATAGTAGCTACGGCGTACACACGTTGGCGTGTTTCAGAAAATGGTACAGCGCCATCTCTGGAGAAGTAGAGTAATCTAGTTTGTTACCTCACTTAGTTGTGACTAATGGTTAATGGTCTAACGGTTAGCAGCGCTAGATGGCGGATGGTGTTACAATGTTTTAAATATAATTCTTTGTATATGTTTACCCCATGAAGATACGGGAACGCAGGGTCAACTTCACAAATAACCACAACTGCTTCCAAACCCAAAATAGCAGTTTATTATAAAACCAAAGAAGTCGACACATTGCCCTTTACAAATTTTTCTCTTATATAAACTCCACGTTACACTCGTTAGCGCGTTTCACAAATTGGTACAATGCCATCTTGTTTACAAGTGAGGAACTATTTAACAAAAATAAAACATTAAACTTAAATTGCTTCCGCCTTCACATGACGGTTAGACAGTATAAATAAATGTTTTAAATTGTTACTATTATTTCATCCTTCTTCCTACTATACGAATGAATATTCACATTAAAATTATTTTACCACTCAAAGTCGTTGTCACGTAAAACTTTCGCCCGTATACCGACTTTACAGGCAACCAATTTTTTTTATTTTATAGTTATTTGCGTTAAGATCTTTGGTCAATACTTAAGCAATCTTATTTTTATTTCATGCAATCCTTTGCACACTTCATGCATTGCGTTACATGCTAAGACTGTACTAATCTTATACCCGTCATATAAACGTTATACCCCCACGGTAAGACATTAAATAAGTCATCACGTGGTATTTCTTCGTTCTCGAAGGGCTTTGAAGGTTTTTCTTTGGGATAGCCGCGCCCTCCGCCTTGGACTGGAGCTACCGGCCCTGAAACCAAAATACAAAAATAGATATAAGTATGTGGGTAGGTATGTTATCGATTACAAATATCAATGATATAAATAACAATCGCATTATGACTCGTGTAAAAGATGTTTAAAGGATAATATGCTGTTAGCTAGAGTTAGATACCTAGGTACTTTTGTAGTTTTTCTACCCTTGTTATCAAGGATGATTAAGTAGGAGTTGCCTAACAAATGGAACTATTCGCCAAAAGTTATAAATTGCGTTACTGTATTATTACTCAAGCAGTACCTAAGTAACATTTCTACATATAGGTACATTTGGAGGCTACACTAAAATGTATGGGGAAAATGATAATATTTCTCACTTACTCCTCAGCTGCCTGAAGGAAGACCGCTGTTGGTAGGGGCGTCCGTTGATCAGGCGAAGAGGGTCGCCCACGCCATGGGAGAAACTTCGTGTCGGGGTGTTCACACTCACGTGGGACGAGAACTGAGTGCCTGCGGTCACATGTGGAGATAACTGGACCATGCAGAATACCACGCTGCATATGTTGCTCAGGTACCTCACTGGTCCCTGTAAAAAATAGTGATTAAGTAGTTATTATTGTAAGACTGTAAAGGAGTGCACTAGAAGGAGAAAAATACCCTGGCTAAGGAACGTCCGAAAGTGTACTTCTACTTATCAGGGAGTGGAGCAGAGGCGTATTAAGGGTTGAGAGCGCCCTAGGCAAACACCTTTTTTTTTAGTTCTCGGTCTGGGTATTACTTGGCACCTATGTGATACCGGGAATCCTGGTCGAACCTATGAGTCATTGGCAACCTAATTTTTTGGTTCTGCGCGCGCCCCCTTTAACCTCGCGCCCCTTTTTAACCTCGCGCCCCTAGGCACGTGCCTAGTTTGCCTTAGGGATAATCCGCCACTGGAGTGGAGTAATTTCTCCTGGCCTTCTACAAAGATAATTTTAAAAGACTGACGTTCAACCTTCAGTAATGAAGAGGCACAAGAAGAAAAAGTTACTTTCCGCAGCCCTCGGTCCCGGTTGTTATAGATAGACAGCAGTGAGCAGACGTTATGCCATGTTGAAGGCCTTCGGGCGGCATGAAAAGTTCCGATACTTGGACTGATCACTACCAGTCACTGGAGCAGTGTGGTTATCGTTAACGTAATCTTGAATAAAAAGTGGTTTTCAAACAAAGCTAATATAAAAAACTTTCTTTCAAAAACGTGCGTAACTATTCGTGTTTTTTTCCGACGTAAAACTTTTTAGATACTTATTTCTCAAAACTTTAATGCTATCAAGGTGTGTTATAATATAATACAATCTTTCACATGTCTACTTTCGATACGTAAACAATTTTTATTAATTTTCAATTGCATCTTCGTTAAAATTACAAATAATACCGGTAAGGGCTCATTCACACGAGGACGAATCGTCTTTTTTCACGAATCGTCTTTTTTCACGATTCGTTATTTTTTTTGACGGCGGCAATGCTTTTTAAATACTCATGTTCACACGCTTGACGAATCGTGAAAAAAGACGAATACGGATACGTCTTTTAGAAATCACGAATCGTGATTTTTAGTATTTTCTTCTTATTTTTCTTCTATTTTTACATCGACGATAATACCAACACAAGATTAAAGTATACGTCCATTGTGTTTCTGAACCAATCTGAACTGAGCTAAATCACGAAATAAATGTGAACTTCAATGCGGATATTTTGACGAATCGTGAAAAAACACGATTCCGTATTCAATGTGAACGTCCATCCGTCAAGACGTATCGTGTTTTTTACCGAATCGTCAAAGACGTATTCCGTGGGAATGAGCCCTAAGTCAGATTTTGAACAAATTCTGGGTAACTTTGACAGTATCAATGTATGTACCTATCCCTTAGATGTATCCTGACTTTTGCGATTTACCAATTTTAGTGTTAGTCAAACATCCCAGGGCCCCCGGGACTTCTTTATTTTCCCAGAAATAAAATGAAAAAATTGCAGCCATTTTGTTTTTTCAACCTCGAAGCTGCTCGGGCGCCTGTACTGTTTTAATCATTGCTATCGATGTAGACGTCCTAGGAAGCCGAAATATGTCTCATTTCAAAGCTAACAATGTAGGTAATCAATTGATGATACATTTCATTTAATATCTTTTTCATAGAAGACCAAAAAAGGATTTAAAAAAAAAGCATATATACGGTCGAATTGAGAACCTCCTTCTTTTTTGAAGTCGGTTAAAAACAAAATTCAATATTTTTTCATTGAATTTTCTTAGTTTAGTGCCTTTTACATGAAAACTAACCCGTCAAACTACTTTTTTTGTTGTCTTATCATAAAACAGGCTATCACCTTATTAATAAATGTTACATCAAAGTTATAAGTAACGTAGTTTAGAAGATTTTTTTATAAATATCATCGGCGTCAAAGTTACCCATATAGGGGTGGTAACTTTGACACACAACAAAATTGCTACAGTACGCCCAACTTATCTCTGAAATGGCGAAAATTGGAACTAACGAAAAGTCATTCATAAGTACGTTGTGTTCATTCATCTGTCAGTTACTAGTGTGCAATGATTGGTCAAATGAATGTCAAATGCGTCCGACAGCGCCTCTTTCGTTTCAGTCTTAAGTTGGGTTTACTATAATTTTTAATATATTTTGTCGTTTTTAAAGACTTTACAATTTGACAGTATGAAAACCAGCAAAAGGGCACTGATTAATTCATAACTTTTATCTCATATGCGACGTAGTAAAAGTTTTTTAAGAAAATACGCCGATGATGTATCAAAGTTACCCCGAATGACTGTATTTCAATAAAAAAATTATTTATGTACAGATGTAATCGTGCAAAGCCGTGACAGTTATTTTATCTTTGAATACGGTAAAATTCATTGTAAAACCCTTTTTATCTCTGCGGTCTCGACCATCTACCATTACCGTTCGTTTCGTAGATATCACACACCGCGGATCTGTGGTCGTCTGTGTGATGTGAATGTGAACCTTTATTCTATATTTAGTTACATAAAAATGCCCAAGTTTTTAGGGACCCGTGGCCAAAGGGAAGAACCGAAACCCTATGGAGATATTATATCTCGCTAACCTCGGTGTCTGTCTATCACAGGATTCACAGGGCTCTACCTCTTGGATGGAAATAGGTAATTGACCAGACATATTCCAATATTACTACTAGGGCCGCTATCACAATAAATAAAAAATAATGATCCTAAGGAGGTCCATATAAAGTTAACTTTAAAAATAGGGTGTTTGTATATTTTATCGTGTTATTGACTAAATAATTGGAAGTTTTTGAAATTAAATTCCTCAGTGATACGGAATCCTACGTATGCGAGTGCGAGTCGCACTTAAATGGCTTTTATAACATACTTACTTTTAAGTATGCTTAATTTGTGCTTTCTTAAAGTACCTATTTACTTATCTGTGGATCTATGATGGCTGTGATGATGTCAAGTAATCCCGGATCTTAACTATAAACAAATCTGCCCACTTCAGTCGATTAGATTTTTTATAACATGTTATGATAACAACATAATTCAAGGCCCTATTAATCAATGCAAAACATTTAGGTACAGCCATCTATGAAAGTCAATGATGTAATAGATTAAAGTAAATAACTTAATGTCATTGACAACATCAGTCCCTATTGATTTAACTTATGTCCCTAAGGTTCATTACTTTACCTTACTATCCACCCGCCAACCTGTTAAATGCCCCAACTAGCAAAATTTGGTCTTACAGATATCTTAAGACCATATTTTTTTTACTCTTATTGTACACTTACAAAAGTCTGTAAGTGTCGATTTGGGCGCACTTTATAAGGGTGTTTGCCCTTACTGTTATTGCTTAAAGGTCTTGTGTTTTCAATCTTACATGCCAAATACTCTTACGCGTGCTTTATACTGGCATAGGTTAAGGGCAAAAAGTCATTGTGAATTCTTACTAATGCCGTTCTAAGTGTGATTCCCCTTGTTTGTCTCTTCGTGGTGCTCCTTTAAGAGTATTTTTATCCGTTACCGAAAATATTTGTTGTGCGCCAGCGAGCAGAAAAAGCATAGAGGCCTCCCTCTCATAGAAATAGTCTTCTATGCATTTATTGTTCGCTGTTGTGCGCACATTTATTTTATTAAAGCTTTAAAAAATGTAAGTATTAAGTACATTTATTATTTTATTTTATTGTTGACATATTATATTTGTGCTTGTGTATTAATATTATAGTGCTGAACTATAACTTGTGACGTACATTTATTCGAAGGAATTTTAAAATAAATAATATTACAAACTCGGGGCATTTCTCAGATGAGTTTTGAATAATCTTTTAATGATTATTTATAAGCAAAATATGAAATCTCGCCATTTTTCCATAATTGCCAATGTAACTTACAGTGTGTTATAACAGGATGTTTTAAAAGCTCAATAGCTCTTAGTTTAGTGCGAATAAAGCACGATGTTTCTTATTTGACTCTAGTTAAATAAGGTTTAACCCAAGACAATTTTGCTAGTTGGGGCATTACCTACCCACCTATTATAACATTTAATACGAGGATGCCTTGTATCATGAGTTCCATCCTACAGTCCACCTACAGAGACCATTATGGTTAACACACAATACAAAAACACTCTCCTATACCAAGACCAGACATTGAAATTCAAATACCAATGCGGGATGTCGGTTAGATTGACTCCAGGTTTACCAAAAGCAAATAAAATTAGGTCTATCAAAAGGAATAGTAGATTGTATGACAAGGGTGCAAAGTAATATTTTTTCGGCGAGGGCGTTTTTTGAATCCCGAACGTAGCGAGGGATTCAAAGTACGTCGCCCGAGCCAAAAATATACTTGCTCCCGAGTGATACACTCTACTTTTCATCCCCCCTATGAGAAAATAAAAGGCGCCTCAAATTCAGGAATAATACTGTCACAGTCACTGAACTAACTAAACTGACTAAACCGACTAAACCGACTAAACCGACTAAACCGACTAAACCGACTAAACCGACTAAACCGACTAAACCGACTAAACCGACTAAACCGACTAAACCGACTAAACCGACTAAACCGACTAAACCGACTAAACCGACTAAACCGACTAACCCGACTAACCCGACTAACCCGACTAACCCGACTATTATTTAAATAACGGGCAGGAAAAGTTATATGAAAATTCATTCCCGCCCGCTAAATAGAAAACACCAACTTTGGATCCCCTTAAGACCGAACCAAGTCGTCTTTTTCGAATAGGTGGGATGAAAAATACATTTTGATAGTCACTTCAAGATATTATATAGATATGTACCTATGTGATGCGATATTGCGTTTCGGTACTTTGCAGCAAATTGGTTATAAGATATAAGCGCTTGTTATTGTTAGCTTAATAACATAACTTTTTTCTAATCTGTGGCTTAATCTAGCAGCTGCAGCTATAAGAAATAGCACAATTTCTTTCTACATTGGTCATCAATAAAATTTATACACAAATATTCCTAATGAATGCTCCAGGTACACCTATATATCGCTATTCTCACGCACCACGCAGGACGTTTGCAAAACTTGCATAGTAAAAAATGGTAATTTATACCGTATGCAATACACAAAAAGTAAAGTGTTTCATTGCCTATTCTACTTCTCTTAAGTACACAATGACATACTAAACGATTTGATGCATTGATCGTTTAGGTGTGAATTGTATACCTGTCGATGTGTAATACCTTTTGGCGCGTGCATGGATATTAATGATGTTCTCTAATATGTAGTACGAAAAAAATTTAAAACCGAGCGTGAAATTTCTTTCACTCGTTAACATCACGCAATCATTTAGTCAATGCGCATAATAGGTACCTACTTACTTTTAAATGGAGCGATTCGAACATGCTAGAATTTTGATTATTTATTGATGTACCTACTCTAGCCTTAACTGAGCGTATGTAAATATTGCAATTGTGCAACATAACTTTTGTGACGGTGAGAGGTCTGCTGACGGTTGGACTTCTCACTTGCTGGAAACTTGACCCTTGTCTTGTAATAGGTCTTACATCGTTTGCGTATTGATAACTTTCGCTTAAACCTGTTTCAGAACTTTGATGTCAACGCTCTATAAATTTCTTTAGGGATAGCAAGGTCAAATACAAAGTGAATATGGACCAACTTGCCCGGTCATATATTGATGAGTAGTGGGAAATCCGTAATTTTCTACTGCTTCTCCGAAACCGGAATACAAAAGACGGAGTTCACAAGTAGGTACCTACCGTCAGAGTAAAAATCAAATAAAAAGTTGAGCTACCTATAACAGAAGAAACCTGATAAGTACCTTAGTATCTATTATTCGATGTTGAGCAGGGTGAACTATGAAAGTGGGGAGGGTTTGTCAATTTTAATAGTGAAAGGAATTCCAAATGTAGAGCTTGTCGTCAATATAGGTAAGTAGAAACGAAACAAATAAAAATAAGACTTCCTGATTTTTTGTAACCTTAGACAAATAACCGTAACATCAGTGCTGTTTCCGATTCCGGTTATATGCCACGTTTTTAGCCATACGAATACCTCCTCAAAACAAATAGGTATCAATTAATGCGCATGAGGGGCCGTGACCTTACTGTAGACATAACAAATGGATCTCTTAACGATTGAGTTTCAGCTAATGAAACCATAAATGAGCTAGACATTAAACCAAGGTGAGTTACAACCATTACAACAATGGTAGGCAACACTAACTGTAACAAAGAAAAATTCGGTGCTTCGATTGATAAAGTTATGATATAGAGCCGAAATATCGATTAATTAATCACGGTCGACATTGAACTCAGCTTTGATAATTATCATGCGTGATTAGATTTTGTGGGAGTACCTAATTAAGAATATTGAGATCGATTGTAATCAAATATTAATTTTGATGATATATTTGACGGTACTTGTTTAATTGCATTGTAATAGTGCGTTTGACTCACGAATTTAGCATCGATGATTTATCTAAGTTGTCACGATTATTGATCAAAGACAAATACACCCCATAATAACGTCTACCTGTGGGTCTATTTACATACATAGGTACATACAATATCCTAGTTTAGTTAGGTATAGATGCTTCACATAGATAAAGTTCCAGAATAACACTGAAGAACCATTCCATTGACAAACCAATAGCATCGATGGTGTATGTCGAAATCAGTGTAGTTCTCAGTTATACGCTACGCTTAGGGGAATTGTGCTTAAGATGACATACTTTTGCTTTCAAGGGAAATATTTAAAATAATTTTAGTCATATGAGATCAGCATCTTGCGTATATTCTAAAAGGTATCATAATCAACAAAATTATTTAAAATTCAGAACAATCAACGTCATATTAACTTTGAAAACAAACATCAATGGCACTTAGGTTGACATGTGTAAAATGACATATGTATAGGATAAGACGACATGGTACATTGCCACCAACTTATCTCTGAAATTGCAAAAGTTGGAACTAATGCCGTCATGTTAAAAAGTCATTCATAAGTACAATGTGGTCATTCGTCTGTCAGTAACTACCTCTCGAATTGCGTCCGACAGCGCCTCTCTTCATTTCAGAGATAAGTTGGTTACTGTATGTCATCTTACACCTTAAGGGTATGTCGTCTTATCAATGCTAAAAGCCAGACCATTCGATTGTCCCTCACAGCTTCAATAGCCTTTTTTTCGCGTCGATGTTCATTAGTAAATGCCAGGCATTCTGTATAAAAAAAGAAAACAGGTAAGTTTTCCTATCCTATTTTACACGGATAAGATGACATAGTATGCCATCTTACACCCACGCCCTGTATGTCATTTTACCCAACGGTCACAAAATTATGGTTTAAATTGTCACGACCATACCTTTTACGTTAGGATGCGTTTTTAGCTACATTTGTGCAGTTTAATAACCCATTTTTACAATTCAAATTAGTTTAAAGTAAAGACCCTTACCTTACATGTATTTTCACCATCAAACAAAACCGAAAGCAAACTTTTGAGCATGTCAAAATCACAAAAACGTGCACTGCTTGCCAGTCCGCGTTCTTATTCCGCCATACTGAATTTGAGTACTAGCGACATCTATGTAGACTCCCGTTAACGTCACAATTGCACTCTTAGCGCGAATATTTAAAGCAATATAGTAGGTGTGTCATCTTACCTGAGTATGCCGTCTTGAGCACATCTCCCCTATAGGTACTTATCGTTTTCAGTATCCATCACCTGTCAAAGCAACTGTTACAAATTGTAGGTTAATACTCGACTCCTTAAAACGTGACTTCAGACAACGCAGCTAATTACAGATCCACCGGGCTGTTCACTGTTACGAAATTTCACTCTCCACCGCGAGAACCATTGATTGGTAAAGCACCGATTTGAGGTACATATTGCGTGGTACAATTCCAGGTGGTGTGAATTTGTCACGAGTTTGTCTTTGTCATACAAAGTAGCAACGGTCACGAATTACATGATATATTATTATCAAGGGCACTTCTGCCTTGTTATTTAAAATTCGTGTTTAATTTGAAATATTTTTTAAGGAAGAGGTTTTCGATTCGTCTACAAAAGATATAGATATTCGGTTTTACTATAAGTACCTGAGTGAACTTTACTAGAATTAGTGTCTGTTTTATTTTATTTTGGTTTCACAATTTCAAAAATATGTACCTATAGATAATTATGTCAATTTAAAGTATTCGGTACAAACAGTTTTAAGTATATTTTGCTTGCAATTTATGTAACATAAACTGCATATGCACACGTAATAAATTTGTTTTAGCGACGAATGGCAATTCCATTCTCGGCGACTAAAGTATACCTAAGTACTTACTGTTACTAGGTTTCAAGATGATTCCTATTTTCCGTTTTCCGTTCCATATACATACATATACATATATATCCGCTTGTATATATATACATAATGTATCTACATTTATTTAGATACGTGAGAATACTAACATGTTTACCTACTGGTTGAAGTCGGTTAAATCAACTAAGGATTAAGCATACCCTACTATTACCTAGTCCAGACCGTTGCGAAACCTTTATAATACGTGTACGCGTGCCAACCACAAACCTAATAATGAGTTTTAACTATTTCATTTTATGATTTTACATACACAGGTAATCTATCTAGTAAATCAGCGACGCTTCGTTAGCGATGAAATAATACCGAGAGGTGCTCCATCTTTCTGACAATAATACATTAAGGGCATTAAGGTCAAGATGTCTGTCATTACGGACTACAATAACATTAGGTGGATCATTTTGCAACTGAAATTAGATTGGCATTGAACTTGGCCTGTTTTGGCATGATATGTTAGTTACTTTTCAAATGAATTTGGAACGTCGAGTAGAGCTTTGTAGAGTTTTTCAGTGATATGAATGATAGGGACTTTTAGAACGTCTGGAGCTTTCTTCGTATGCTAGAAGCTCTTTTGCTTTTACATAATCGTATGTGTTAGGTTGTTGCCAGGTGCATGGGCGTAAACAGCTCCTTATCTGGACGAGGAGGTGAGGGGGTTGACTTATAAATCAGATATTACGCAAGAGGGTTAAAAAACTTATTCTTGTATCATTTTTATCCCGCTCTACCTGGTTACGCAAATGGTCAGGAGAGTTTAAGTGACAGTATCCCGAGTGCCTGTATCTAGAAAATCTCAATACAGAAGATGATGCACCCCTTTAAAGGCCCCCTTTAGCACCTTTCTTCTACTTGAAAAAATCCTCTCTTAGTGTTCCCTACACCCCCCTACACCCCCAGGAAACATAATGCATGTCAAAATGTGTTCAGCTTCTTGCGTTTAGTAGTTTCCGCTCTGCGTTGTCTGTCAGTCACTCAAGTAATGAAAGAGTTTTATAACTATGTATATCTTATATATGAGAGGGAGGACGACAAAAGAAGATTTTGAATGTGAGGTGTTATGAAAGACAGAGGAGTCAGTGTAGAAATGACGGCTAATAAGGAAGAATGAAAGTGAAAAACATATTGCGCCGATCCCAAATTTAGAAATGGGCAGAAAGATCAATTATAGTGCTACCAATTAAAGACGATACAGTCGACGTTGAGTTTACAGTAGGTACATATTGCTATCAATAAATTCGTCCGCCTACTCACTTCGACAAACGATGTAGGATGTATAGGCAATAGGATTGCTGGAAACAGCATTTAGCACGATAACTTCAGAAACAGTTGCCAAATTAATGTAACTAACGCCGCCTTACACGTGAGTGCAAATTGGATGTTTTTACCATGATTGAGGGGTCTACGTAATATTTTGACAATTAGGGATAACCTTTAACTATAATCAAATCTTAACCAACAAAGATTTCGGCTATTATCTAATGATCTAAGTGTTATATTACCCGCTAATATTCAAATCGGTATAATTTAAATATAGTAAGTGCATGTGTCTACTTATTAATTTTTGTCTGCCTGAAAAACATGAAGTAGACTGTTCAGTAGTGTTCGCGGTGACACCTTTTTAGAGGTGACAATCTTAGTCCTCAAGGGTAGCAACTAGCAACGCATTAGTGACCGAATTAGAACGAAATACCATCTAAGTAATCCCCATAATTTTTCTTGTCAGTCACAGTTTTCATGGGCGGCAGCGGAATGGTGGTTCTGCATGCCCGTTTGATATCTTTGTTCTATAAAAATTAAGATTAACAAACAAAGCAAAAAAGTAAGTTCTCGTAATCAATCAAGAAGGAAATCATTCTTCATTCGATTGAATCTTTGAAGGATTTCATAATTATAATAGAATTCAACTTAATTTAATGATTTAACGACGGCGCTAGTCCGTAGATGGTAAACGTGAGCCTATTGTAAAAGTAATTTATGTGCCTGCTAATTGCCATGATGGGCCAGTGCGATGTTGAGCAAGGATTCAATGGTTCTGTCTTCACGAACGCGGCGCACATATAAATCCTTTACGGAGTTTACGGAATCACGATCGTTTTAATTTATTATGATAGGGATCGCGTATTATTACAGACTATAAAATTTGTCACATCAAATTGAAATTAATTTGATGAAACATCTTTGTTATTTTCCAAAGAGTTTAAGAGCGGAATCATTTTAAAGCATTTTTACTATACCTAATACGTGTAATTAAAATATCATCACAGTAATCTGTAAAGTATTATCTGTAAAATCGGAATTCGGCGTCTAGTGGGATGAGTGAGAATGAGAATGGAAGCCCACTAGAATAATCCGAATGAAAGTGGTAACAACTATTACCAAGTAAGTAATTAAAATGTTTTAGCATTGAAAGATTCGTGAGTAGGTATCTGTGTTTTTAATGCAACGTGTTTAATGCATTACCTAAAGTGTTGTAGTAAGGAAGTTAAATTAAACTTATTTTATTTTATAAATAATAGAAGATACCTACTAATCATAGAAGATACATCCTCATTTAGGTATGTAAGCTGCTCTTAGTATTTATTTTACCCACCTATATTGTGGTAATGGTGGGGTATGGTACGGTAATTAATTAATGAAGAAATAAAATGTTTCAGTTCATATCGCTCTTAGGGAGAATCCCTAACAAAAAGTCCTCTTTTAGTGCTCTCCTATATTTTCCAAGGAACATGCGTTGCGTTCAGTCTTTGCGTTGTCTGTCTTTCATTCAGTAGTTTCAGTACCACTCTGAAATGGAAGATTTTTAATTTAATTAAGATATTTTTTTTGTGAAGATTTACTTACTTCAACTTTTAATAAGAAAATTTTTGCTAAAGTCAACTTTTTTATTTCGACAATGAATTTTCCAAAGTTATAGGCATAGGTTTTATATGTACTTACCTATAATTTTTTAGCTGTGTTTTGGAGAATCTACACCTACTACTTAGCTGTAAGACAATGAAGGTACCTACTATACTCTGTGATTTTGAATAATTGAAAATCTTTTCACCTAAGATATACTTAGACAATTATTTGTCCACAATATATCAGAGATGGTCGCAGTGGCCTCGTGGGGATAGTACCTAGTTCCCCATGCCCTGACACCTAATAGACAAACATTAGACCAGCTCCTGATTATCTTACAAGGTAACTTTAATACATCGTCTGAAATGTATATTGGGCGTACACCAATTCCTTACTAGGTTACAGTCACGAAGTGACACCTGATCTTGGATATCCACCGAATGTTGTGAAATATACCTTATCTCTATTCCTGATACTGAATATTGTAATTCGATAACATTGATTTTATGAAGCGTAGGTACAGTAGCACTATGGGTAGGTACTTGAGCCGCCGAGTGTAGGTATGGAATTGTCACTTCCCGCTATATACAAATTTAATAACTGTGCTCACAGTTCTCTCAGCCTGGAATAGACCACGAGTTTCTTGCTCTATGTGTGTATGTGTATAGATCTATTCCCTGCTATACAATAGGCGAGGCTGCCGTACTAAATCTTTGACCTATTCCTAATACCAATAAACTAATACCACTGGTATTAGTTTATTATCCCAGTTAATTTCTATTCCGAACGAATACCACTCATAAACGAATCCCAAAATTATTAAAATGGTATGAAGGTGCAGTCAGTAATAAAAATGCTGTGAAATGTGATTTTAAGTAATGTATAAAAAAGCTAAGCTATAACCCACTAATGGCCCACTACTGAGCACGGGTCTCTCGTCATTACTGAGGAGGCCTAGAGCATACTCCACCACGCTGCTCCAATGCGGATTGGTGGAGGGGTTAATGGCCAACCCAGTGTCGAAAGTTTTCAAGCCGCCCGAAGGCCTCCGACATGGCTTAACGACTGCTATCAATCGATAACAACCGGGACCGACGGCTTTACGTGCCCTCCGAAGCACGGAAGCGCTCAAGAAATTTTTGCCATAAGCGGTCACCCATCCGACTACCGACCGCGCCCGCTGTTGCTTAACTTTGTCGATAGCTTAGGATCGACGCAAGCCGCCGCCGCCGGGCTATGAGCGCATCAAGTAATGTATATTTCAATCAAAATCAGTCATATTAAACATGTTGGTGTAGTAGGAAATAATTGCACAAATACCAAATAAAGCTTTTCTAACAAATCACTAGGCATCATTCATTTTCAACTTTAAAATGCAGGAAATAAAAACTTATCACAAAAAAATTAAAATTACAATTAACTATACTAAAATTTCAATCAACAACTGTTAATAAAAGGAAATAACTTTTTTAGGTACCTACTTTCTAAAAAAATATCAAATTTTGGCATGACAGTCATTACAATATAACTAAAGCATTAAAAAAAAATCAACATTAATTATAAAAAATCTACTTTTGTCAACTTAGTCCTAAGTGTCCTAAAAACTTTTTTTACCTGTAAAAAAACTTTTTTACAGGTAAAAAAATTGGCATATGATTTTTCTTAAGTAAAAATGTGTGTATAAAAATTTAGGATTGAATTACGATCATTTATCATATTAAATTATTATAAAGCAAAATAAACGTTTTCTGTGACTGTACTAAGAATTATGTTTTGGTATTCGTTGGGAATAGATTATGTTAGGTACTAATTTTGATTTATTATGAGTGGTATTCGTTCGGAATAGATATTTAATAAAATAATACCAGTGGTATTAGTTTTTTGGTATTAGATAGGAATACTCGTAGGTCAAATCTTTATTGTTTGAAGTCGATGATGTTTGTGTTTGTACCAGTGGTTGTAGGATGTGTTGCTTTTTTGACTGGCACTCTTAAATCGAACATCATTATTTTGTTTCCGTTTGGTCACAGCGTTGAAGAGTCAGTAAACACTGACCATCAGCTTGTCTGCTTGTTTACAGTTAAGAAACCCACGCTATTTACGCAATATTATTAAAGAAAATTTGACCCTGGTTGCTCTAGAAAAACAGAACTGTAGCGTTCTTTAGAATTACTTATTCAAGTCCTATTGAAGGATTGTTTTTTCTCGTCTAATGATGTTGAGTAACAAGAAGGTTATGCAAACTAACAGTTTAAATACTCGTAGTAGATACTTAAAACAGTTATAAGGCAGTACAAGCGTGAATTTATTATTATCAGCAAAGACAGTTTGCTATCTACATACGTAAACGGTCTCATAAAGACTCTAGAATTGTAGATGATTCGTCTGTCCAACGCAATGCTTCACTTTCACCCGGAAAATCGTTCACAAAGGTCACTTCTATATTTTCCACGATTATGGCGTTTTCTACTAACTACATATTATATAAATAACTACATATAATATATAATATACAAACTACATATAATATATAAACTACATATTAATGTAAATAAATCACTGACCTAACGATATAGGTACCTTTTTTAAGCTGACAGTAATTATTGGGCCCAAAGCCCTAACGACGAGTTTATTCGATACTATTTTTTAAAGTAGGTACTTAGGTACACAACTTAAATATTTGTTACTTAATTTTAATGAATCTTAGGTACCTACATTAGTCTTGCGCGTAATAGTTCGCAATTGAGATCGAACGACTTAGTTCGCTGCTCCGAAACGAACTAGTTCGCTCTGTTAGTTCGTTAGTTCGTGTTTAGTATTTCGTTCCCCGCTCTTCGCAGCAGGAGCTGTTTTCAAAACGGGCGAACTATCTGCCTTGAACTGAATGTATTTCGTTCGCTCGTTCGTTTTGATATTGCTCCTGCTGCCACGTGATTATTGAACACAATACAAACATCGCTACAATCAATGGACAAAAAATTATATTTATTAATCTATGAATCATAATATTCATAATTTTAGCCGATTTAATTTTATCTATAAATTAATACCTTAAGCAAGAACTTTGGACCCCTTTTTACGAAAATTGCGAGGACGGAGGAGTATGAAATTTGGCATACTTATAATTTATAATATGTAGGAGAAGTGCGAACGGATAATATTTTTCAATAATAATGCTTAAAAAGTTGACTAAACTGTCACCCACCTCACTCATTCGTCACGAGTCACGAACGAGTGAACTGTTAAGCGGGAAATGTAGGGATCTAGTTCGCGTAGTTCGCCTGTGGGAGTCGTTCTTGCGAACTAGTTCGTTCGCGAACTACACAAGACTAACCTACATACCTAGGTACATGCACAAATATTATATACTAACATTTAATTATACCTACATTTAATTATTAAGCTATTGCATAGCTTTTATCGCGGGCCTTGGGCGCGGGGACCGAATGCAAAAATTTCGTAACGAAAATTTATTACACCCTACACACAGACATAGTTACTATGTCTATGCACCCACACATCGATAAATACCAGAACTTTTAACTGAGTTAACTAACTTTTACTTTATAACGGCTAAACCGATTTGGCTAATTTTAGTCTTGAAATATTCGTGGAAGTTCAGGGAAGGTTGCAGCGATGAGAAAATATGAAAAATTGCGAGGAAAATACTAAAAAAATGAAAATTTTAATTTCCCATACAAATCTTACCTGTCAAACATTTGATTTTCGCCCCGTCGGTTCGGTGTTTTAAGAATAATTACATGTAGATCTGGATTAAATAAGGCGTTGGAATCGACAACATGTATTCATAATAGTCGAATTATCGCGTATTTAGATTTAAAACATACAAAATAATAACATGACATAAAATAATGACACTATATTAATGACTTGAGGGTGATAGAGACAGTGCCATACAGGCAAGGCAAACTGTAAGGCACTGTCTCTGTCACCCACACGTCATTCACGCGCCAAAAGATCGTTGTAGGACTTAAATGTCAAATGTCAATTTTCTTTTTAAAAAGAATTATTTTGTCAACTGAAATAGTTCTTATGCTTTTGTTCAGAATATTTAAATCTTCTTTGCACAAATTAATGCATTATCCGTTTCTAATAAAGATTAAAATGTCTTGCACCTATAATGTGTCGTTATGATGTACGTATTCTTAACAATTAGGCTTACGTCATTATTATGCGTCTCTTTCAGGATATTGCCTATGAGCTTTGATGTAACTTTTGATAACTAAGCAACTAAATGAAAACTGGTACACCACTTTCTTGGCCCACTGTAAAACAGTGAATATCTGTACTCGTATAATTTGTGTACAAAGTGTTTTAAATATGAATAAACAAAGTGCATTTATTAATGAAGAAAGTCACGAAAAAATTGTGAAAGAAAATGAGTTATTACTCTATAATACATTCATTTTATTATTATTATCACAAATGCAGTATTATTTTTTGTTTTGTTAATTTATATATAATGATATGCAATAGCTTTACCGCGGCAGTCTCCGAGTGCCACACGTCTTTTTTTATAATTAAATTAAGAGTTAAAGAGCTATAGGTAACTGAAGGAATTTTCAACGAAACTATTTTTTTTTGTAAATTGGTATTTTCTCAAGGTTTACTTTGTTCTACGTAGGACTGTTAACATTCTGTGAAAGAAGTGTAGATTCTAAGATTGTTAGTGTTATGTAAGAATGTTATAACAAGAAAAATAGATAGTGATCGATATACTTATTACGATCGATTTCAAGATTATTTCGAAGATGAAATCTATGAACTCTTACTTTAAGTAGGAATCGTATCTGCTCCTGAGATTTCTATCAATAATGAAGGTCTATTAAATTTTATATTAGGTATTATTACGTGCAAAAGCATTATAAAATCATTTTTTACAAAAAATAATGAAACTGTCAGAGATTATGATGCGCGACTTTAGAGTTTTTTGCCTTGTAACTTTAAGAGTTACCTAATAGAGAATAAAATTGAATAAATTATCTCTCAATCAGCGTGGCAAAACTCAACGATTGTCGTGTTTATTTGAGGTTATTCCTTAGATACGTTTATTTATCTTGGAACCTCTTCCAATAGAAAAAAACTGATAGTTTTAAAAACTAACACGCTTTTATGAAGTGTTTACGAAGTGAAAAATAAATGCAAAGCAATATAAGTAGGTAAGTTACTGTGCTAACTGTCGTTGAGGTTAGCGTCAGAACCCCTGGACCAAGTGCGAAATTCTTTGTTTGGAGACTGTCAAGATTTAGTACCTTTTTGGTACTATTTGAGGAGTTCCCTTTTCTAAAGCCAATTGTGAGCCTAGTATCCGGTCATGCTTATCGAACAGTTGCATCGATATCGGACTTAACTTCTGTGCAGTACTTACCTTAACTAGATTTCTGAAAATCAGTGAAAATTAGGCTGAAACTTAAGGAAAAAAACTATTAATATGGTATGAAAATACTAAAAAATTATAACAAAAAGCAATAACAAAAAAGATTATATTTTTAACACCGTAAGTTTTGATTTCGTTATAATGAAATACAAATATTCGATGTAAGAAGTACTTAAGAGCTATTATTGTACTCATATATCTTTATTGCAATAAGTCTTTTAATACTATTCGATCCGATTAGATTGAAATTGATGAGTCGACGGTAGTAACGAATACCTACTTACCTAGAATGTGGCTACCTATTCAATAAAATTAATTATGCATTGGGTTTCGTTGCTTGTTGTCTTTTAATTTATAATGATATGAAGTAAGTAGTTTTTATTTTAATGCTTTATTATTGCGATTTATTACTACAAGGCGCACTTACCCCATTTGTTGACAAAGTGCGCTTGGTCCCTTGGTCAGACTGTTTTCAAATTTTATGCTAAAAATCATAAATTTTACTGTCAGATTCTAATGACACGACATTGGTTGTAGTTGCAAAAATCACAGATTGTTATGGAACCACGACAAGTGTCATTCGCGAACTTAAAATCGAGTAATATTGCACCAAAGTCAACTATACTTACTTATACCTACAATAACATGTTCTGGCTGACTGGCTGATTCATCATCGCCATTGAATTTTTGCCATGAGTAGGTAGGGTCGTTTTATTGAGTAATGGAAGGAAGAAATTTTGGAAATTCTACCCCTAAGCGGGTGAAAGAGGGGTTGAAGTTGAAAGTTTGTATTGAAGTCCGTCATTTTCAAAGTTAGAAACAAAGATGTTTTAAAACTTTGAAATATCTAGATGGAACATCGAATCCGCGCAACCGTGTCAAAAAATTGGTTAAAAAGTGGTTAGCCACAATTTTTATATCATTACACACTGACACACATTACGCACACATAGACAATATAGACAAAGGTGTAAAACCTCGCCTGCACTCACACATGCTTGATAATGTTGCCTTGTTTTTTTTGTTTTCATTGTAGGGCGACGCTCAATCTAGATCTAGATACATAATTAAAACATCAAAGGTTAGAAACAAGAAAATTTATTTTTGGGTGAATAATTAAAAATGAGTAAATACGTATGTAGGCGTTTCTAGAAATTCTACCCCTAAGGGGATGAAATAGGGGTTGAAAGTTTTATGGAAGTCCGTCATTTTCTAAGTTAGAAACATGAAATTTGACATGTATGTTCCTTGGGGAGTGTAGGGGAGCAACAAGAGAGGATTTTTGGAAGTTCCACCCTGAAGGGGATGAAAGGAGTGAAAAAATTTTATATGAAAGTTCTACACCATTAAAGTTAGTGACTTGGAATTTTGAATTTTGGTTGCTTACTGCAAAGGAGAACTGCCATTTTTCACATCTTCTCTGGTGGAAAGGCACTCTAAATCTGTGCTTTTATTGTTTTTATTTTGATCATTAAAGGTTATGAGAATCATGTAGCTTCGTACTTTGTTACTTTTCATCTTGATTCTTGATCTTCATGACCGCGGCCCGTGAAAACCTGTCTCCTGTCACCGTCACGCATTTAACATTCGCGCTTCGGTAAGCTTATGTCAGTGAAATTTCCTCACATTAGTGTTACCATGCAGCATGGTGGTGTATAATTAGGCTCAATAGTGCGCCAATAATGGACTGAAGCCAATGACCATATTAACACGGTTTCGTTATGTTTTATTAAATTTAATTTATCTCTTAACCTTCATCTGGTTTTTAATGACGAAAGTAGATCACTAGTTTTTTATCGGTATTAGGTTTATTATAAAAAATGTGTGAATTGGTGTCATTTTACTGTGTTGGACAGACTAGATAATAATTATACATGTTTGAAAACAATGAATTTAAATAAGTATGAGGTCATCATGCTGTCTGTCCCGATAGTTTCTCTGTTTAAAAAATACAGTTAAGTACGAATCGAACTCGTACACATAGGGGTCCGAACTAGAGAGCGATAAATCTTTAAGTACGGTACTCGGTCAGTACAAAAATATAACTAAATAGAAGTTTCACTTAAATTGTGGATCTATTAAACCGAATAGATACTTATATCGGGAAAATGACGCAAAGTGTAGGTACCGTTCCTTTACGAAAGTGCACTGGCACTAACAATGTCAAGATATCATCTCTAACTTGGACGAACAATGCATAGACGATCTAGTATGCAAAAAGTATCACGAGGAATATTATATATATTAATATGCTAAGGTTAAGATGTTTGCCTCCCTTTTTCGGAAAAACCACACAATTACTTCGCATAAATTTTATCTCATTTTATAGGTAATTGCTTTAGAGCAAGCATCCGGCATCAACAATTGAAAAATGTATTGTTGCTTTTGTTTTTGCAAAATAATTAATTATTACATTAAGAAACAATACAGCAATGCTGCCATCTAACGGCTTTTATTTAGAAACAACGTCAACATGAACATGATTGACGGTTGGTAAATTACAAATTAACTCACATATAAACTTTTCGTATACCCAGAGGCGCTTTAGCTCAACGTTGTGCGAATTATTCGCACGGGTTATGCTTGTATATATTATATCTATACCTACATAGATATATTTGCAACATTAACTACTTTCTAACAATCCTTTCATGTCTTTCATCCTTATTTTAGTTATGTATTTATTATGTTACTGTAACTGCCATTCCCAGATGTAAATCCTAAGATTGACCAAATTAATAGTGGTAAAAGCCTGAAAAAAAATATTTCGGACATTTACCAACTCATGTTGGTGAATCTTAGGATTGACCGTTTAATCTTAGGATTAACCGAGGTTCGGGCTTTTACTACTGTAAAAGCTAACATATACATATATGTTACTAACATATACCTACATTGGTTTTCCTGGCAAATGTTAAAAAAAATTCTCACTGGTCATACCAGTATGACAACCCAGTACCTATGATCACCGAGCAATGCCCCGTTGTTCTACAAAATATTCAAAACTTTTATATTCTTTATTTACCTTGGCCCATCAAATACCTACAACGTTTTCTTAAGCAGCGGATCTCTTAAAAAATCTCGACAACAGCGCTACCTATCGATTGCAATTGTGTTGTGAATTATAACAGTCTACAAAGCACAGATCAGAGAAACCAGAAACTCATACAATTTTTCACCAAAATCGCGCTAAATATTTAGCATTTTAGTTTTATCCCTCTCTACACACGTAGGACCGAAGAATATTTAAAGATATTTATTTCTGCAGTAAAAAACTTGTAGGTACCTACATTGTATTGTGATTCTGATGAATATTGTTACCAATGTGTCCGTTCCATATGTTCCACGTGTCTAAAATTTGTCTAGAGTTGAAGAATTGAAAGTTCGAAGCCCCATTTTAAAATGCTCTCGAATGTTGGTCTCGAAGGTCGATATTTGTAAAGTAATCCATCAATCCAAACTATCATAGAGTATTTAACAGTCATCAAATACCTAAGTATGTTGGGAGTGCTCAAAAGTAGATAATAAACAGTATTTCACATAAACAATAGGATGGATGTCTTACAAATCTCAAGTCTACCTACGGCTCCAAGCTACGGAGACATGCTTAATTTGATTCAATGCTTTGAAATTTCAACTTGTTGATAATCCTAAACTCACGGATTGTTTAGAATGCAGATGCAGATGTATTATTGTATTGTGTTGCTAATGCAATTTGCACTACCTCACATCACGACGCAGATATAGAACACTTTATGGGACTGCATGCTTTAGCGTGGTAGGTTCTGTACGGAATATACCAAGAATCCCATTTTCGTACACTATTGAGCTTTAGAACAAGAACCAAGAACCCATTAAAAAGATACTTTTGCTAACCGATTACGCCAAGGTTAATCAATAAAATTCGAAATTGTATTTTGATTTTAATCGAAATAGATAAACTCACTAATATTATTGCGAAACCACTTCATTTACATCAAGATGCCCAATATTAATGAGATATTGCAAATTTACGGCTATTAGATCTATAAAGTTACCGAACTTTATTGTACCTACTGGCTATAAATTACGTACACAGAAGTCTTAACGTAGATAGTACCTAATTACAGTTATTTTAATTAACTTAGCTATATTGTTACGAATATCTCCTTGACTAGAAGCATGATTCGAAATTCCAACAATCTCTTACTTATATTATTACACTTATGAAGAGGATGTGTGGATTTTGTGACTGTATATCTATGTGGGGACAGTACCACTGCCGAGCAGATAGGTACCGTACCTATTGGAAAACATATTTTCTCACTTGAAAGGTAAAGAAAGGCACCTACATTATTAACGAAATTATGTAATGATTATGTCATGTTTAATTCTTCTTAAGCGCTCATAGCCCGGCGGCTTGCGTCGATCCTAACATCCTAAGCGATCAACAGCGGGCGCGGTCGGTAGTCGGATGAGTGACCGCTAGTGGCAAAAATTTCTTCAGCGCTTCCGTGCTTCGGAGGGCACGTAAAGCCGTCGGTCCCGGTTGTTATCGATTAATAGCAATCGTTAAGACATGTCGGAGGCCTTCGGGCGGCTTGAAAACTTTCGACACTGGGTTAGCCACTAACCCCTCCACCAATCCGAAATGGAGCAGCATGGTGGCGTAAGTATGCTCTAGGCCTCCTCAGTAATGAGGAGAGACCCGTGCTCAGTAGTGGGCCATTAGTGGGTTGTAGCTTAGGTTAGCTTAGCTTATGTCATGTTAACGTGTAAAAATAGACCATATTTTAAACAAGTAGGTTATCCTCAACAAAAGGTACAAACAAAGCCTAGTTGTGTACATTCCGTTGTCCCGTCCGCGACATGAACTTCGCAGCTTAGATCGCACACGACGATTTTCGTTGGAGGCCTGAGGATGATAGATACCGTTTGTTTCTGCTGTTCGTTGAGGACGATACAAATTTCTGTACATTTCAGTATAAAAATACCTACGTACATTTTGAAAGATTACATTACATAAATACTTAAATAGATAAAGGGCATATCTATGCTACGTATCTAATTGTGTAACTGGAGTGATGCGAAAACAATTTATACCTTTCTATTTAGGTATATGGCTAAACATATCTAGGAATTATAATATACGAGAAGTTATAGGTAATTATATTAGCTAACAGCGATGCGATACGTCGGTTATACTGAGAAATTACTGTCGAAAGGAAGAAACCAAACTTAACAGACCATTGTTGATACAAATATATATATACCTCAATAATTACATGTCTATTTTACTTAGGATGCTTGACAGGTACTATGCAGTTAACAACTATAGTACGCGGCAGGTCGACATGGCTTTCGGGGTATGAGGTGAGACGCGGGGGAAGGGACACCCCGCATGCCGCACGTCACCCGCGCGCTCCTTAGTAATAGTAATGCGAGAGCCTAAGTATATCGACCGCGTTTATCGATTTTAATTTCACTCACAGTTTTGTTTGTTGTTATGTTTTAAAATAACTTCGGTAGCTTTAGATTTTATCGTAGAAGTCGGAGATACTAGTGACCAAGAGTCACAAAGTGCTTGTAGCGATGTTAGTATGAGCTCATTTGATATTGATTGCGATGAATGAAATATTATAATTCAATAACAACATAGTTGTAAATCTTTTAAGTAGTTCATTCCTTATCACATGAAAATGATTTAAATATTTATTTATCTGTCTATCACCAATATTTATTTAATGTAGTCATAAGTGCTAGTACCACAATAGCATAAACTGAATAAAGATTCATTTTCGTTTTACTTATAATAAACCTTATTTAACTAATGTTACTCTTATTTTGTTGCGTGGGAAAAATATCGATATAAACTATATCGATATAAGCCACATCACTAGAAAAGTGCCATGTCAACCTGTCGGGTACTATACTATTGATTAAAAATAACTAACATAAAAAAACGTGTGGCACTCGGAGACTGCCGCGGTAAAGCTATTGCATAGCATTATATATAAATTAACAAAACAAAAAATAATACTGCATTTGTGATAATAATAAAATTGTTACGTCATAATGGGCGGACATCTCACGGGGCGATTTGACATAATATGATGAAGAGTAAAGCAAACTATACAAAATATATTTCTGAACGCACGCAATACAACAACCAAATCCTTACTAATATTATAAATGTGAAAGTGTGTTTGTTTGTTTGTTTGTTTGTTTGTTTGTGACGCTTTCACGTCGCAACAAAGCTATTATATGGTAAGGTTTATGTGTGTGGGGATAGTTAGGAGGGTGGAGAGTGACGTAGGCTACTTTTTACCGCGGAAAAACATCCCATTCCCATGGGAAGATCGATGTTTTGTTAGTTGCTAGATATTTATTTTCGGAGTTCCTAATAGATGGCGTTAATAAAATTCATTTGCAAGTACTGAATTACGCTATCAAATACTACATGTAATTTACTTAAGTCATAGGCAAATGTAATAGGCTACTTTAGCTCTGCCTCGAGAACTCCCCGCTCCGGCTGTATTCAGTGTACCGCCCGCCCGCTGGCACTATCCTGTTGGCCGATGTCCGCAAGTTGCTGGACTCGCCGACACCGGTGGTGGGCGCGGGCGACTGGAACTGCAAGCATCCGGGGTGGAATAGCCTAGCTGCCAACAGAAGTGGAAGGCTACTTTTTGATGCCGCTGAACAGCACGGCTACACTGTCGAGGGTGTTTCACACCGTTACCGCGGCTCTGAATAAGAGAGAACGCGTGTGTGCAGTATTCCTCGACATGGAAAAGGCGTTCGACCGTGTTTGGCACGACGGCTTTCTCTACAAGATCTCGCAGTCGTCGGCGCCCCGGAGTGCCGTTAAGGTGATCTCCAGTTTCCTCGAAAAGAGAAGCTTCAGAGTAGTGGTTGAAGACGCCGAATCCACCGAGCGCCCGATGGCAGCCGGCGTCCCGCAAGGGAGTTGCCTGTCCCCGGTCTGCCTTGCCTGCTACACCGACGACATCCCGGCGGCAGGGGGGGCGTCGCTTGCCCTGTATGCCGATGACGTGGCGTACATCACCACGTCGCTGAATAGAACCCACGCCATCGTCAAGATGCAGCGTGCGCTTGATGCCCTCCCCGAATGGCTCGCCGCGTGGAGACTGTCGGTGAATGTCGGGAAGACGCAGGCCGTGAACATAGGAGGATACCTCAACAGGCGGGACCCTACTCTGGAGCTTCACGGACAAGATATCCAATGGGCCCCACAGGCCAAATACCTGGGGGCAAAATCGACGGAAGACTTTCGATGAAGCCACAGGTTACGAAAGCCGTCGTGAATTCTAGAAGCGCGATGGCAGAAACCAGTGCTCTCCTCGAGCCTCCCTCTCGGACTGAAGCTCGGGGTCTACAAGACCTACATCAGATCCCGCCTCACGTACGCGGCACCGGCGTGGTACGCGCTCGCCAGCGAACCGCAGCGCAAGAGGGTGCGCGCGGTTCAGGCGATTGCGCTCCGCCGGCTGACTGGTGCGCCGAGGTACGTCAGGAATGCCGTCATCCAGAGGGACCTTCGAGTCGAGAGCCTGGACGACTTCATCGAGAGATTGGCACGCAACATGTTCGGGCGTGTCGACGCGTCGCGGTTCCCACATCTGCAGGACCTGGCGCCGCTCCACGCCCGTCCACCGGACCGCTGGGCCTTCCCGCGCGACTTGCTGGTTGCGCGGGACGGGGCTAGCACTGACCGATACTGGGGCTTCGTAAGTCGTCGCCCGGCGCTGATCGGCTCCTGCTGGGCTTCCCACCAGCGGGATTCACCCGGTAGGGCCTCGATCGCCTGGGCGGCGCGAAGATGAACCTCATCCCGTTTAAGACTCTGTGGCCTGTAAAAAGGCCGCCACTCACCGGACTTGACCTATTGGTTAACCACAGATGGACAACCAAGGGCCTTAGGGCCCAACCCAAGGACCGGCCCGTTTTAACGGGCCGCGAGAGACACCCCCAAAGGGGAACTAACTGTCCCGAGGGCTCCACACACCTCAGACAGGATGGAGTGAAGAGAGCGAGTAGTAGGCTACTTTTTAGCCTAAATTCCTACGGGAGCGAGACCTACGCGGCTGTTACCTACGGGTCCCGAAGCGAAGCGCGGGCGGTTCTCTAGTGTCATTATAGTGTCATTATTTTATGTCATGTATGTCTATATGGCTATGTTATTTTGCATGTTTTAAATCTAAATACGCGATAATTCGACTATTATGAATACATGTTGTCGATTCCAACGCCTTATTTAATCCAGATCTACATGTAATTATTCTTAAAATACCGAACCGACGCGACGGGCCAAAAATCAAATGTTTGACAGGTAAGATTTGTATGGGAAATTAAAATTTTCATTTTTAGTATTTTCCTCGCAATTTTTCCATATTTTCTCATCGCTGCAACCTTCCCTGAACTTCCACGAATATTTCAAGACTAAAATTAGCCAAATCGGTATAGCCGTTATAAAGTAAAAGTTAGTTAACTCAGTTAAAAGTTATGGTATTTATCGATAGATGTCACGAGTAGGGGGTGTTAGGTTTTTTTTCGTTACGAAATTTCTGCATTCGGTCTCCGCGCTCAAGGCCCGCGATAGAAGCTATGCAATAGCTTAAAAAATCGACTTCAATATCCACAAGTAGATATACCTAGGTAACTCGAAAACTACTCGTACAAAAGATACCTATGTGTTCGTTGACAAACGCGTCTGTATACCTACGGTGTAAAATTTGGTTGAAATTGAAAATCCTTTCTAAAATTATCAGCAAATTGGGATTACGTGTATAAATTGCTCAATTGCTCGTCTAAGGTTAAAATAGCACAAACTAGAGCAATGTAGATCGTGCTACACGTAGACAGACACAATGAGAGCTTCGGTTGATGCGTTAAGTTCGATCCATTGTGTAAGATGAGACCTTCAAGCGTTTAGGCCCATTTGTATTGGGTTTTATAGAACATGCGACAAATTGTTTTAGCACACCATGGTGATTATGGTAGGTACCTATAGTACAAATTAAAATTGCAGATGTTTCCGCGGAGTGTTTATTACATACAATATTAACAATCCGCCGTAGCTTTGCTACGGAAACTTAGGTATTTATCAGAAGTCACGATAGATCGGTTGCTTTTTTTGTCCGACGTTATTCATAAGCTTACGTTCTGATAAACATATCTATACTAATATTATAAAGCTGAAGAGTTTGTTTGTTTGTTTGGTTGAACGCGCTAATCTCAGGAACTACTGGTTCGAATTGAATTTTTTTTTGTGTTGAATAGACCTTTTATCGAGGAAGGCTATAGGCTATATAACATCACGCTGCAACAATTAGGAGCGAAGAAATAATGGAAAATGTGGAAAAAACGGGGAAAATTATTCATTCTCGAGGGCTTTCGTTGCATGCGTTGCGAAAACGATTCAAGATACCAAAAATATATGTATGAAAGAATTATTCCTCTTGAAATGATCTAAAAAAATGTCCACGACAGTATATGTCTATCTTTTAAGATTAACACACTAGAACCGTTTTTATGGTAATCAAATTTGGTCGAACCCACTGCCATACCAAACTTGCCGCGTTTCCAAGTTTAATCTGAATTAATCTTGCTGTGATCCTTTGCTACTTTGCTATTATTTTGTCGTAAGCTTTATTTCTAAGTTTAATTTAATTTAACCTCAATTAATTTTGGTGATAGTTTATTATCTTCCCGAAATTCCTACGGGAGCGGGACCTACGCGGTTGATACTTACGGGTCCCGAAGCGAAGCGAGGGCGGTTCGCTAGTATTAAAATAAGATAAACATACAAGTATATAATATGGAAAATATATGTAAACACTCGAAGAAAGAGCAGTTGCCAATTAGGTACTTAGGGAATTAAATTTTCATTTCTCTAAAACTACCTATGTACTTAATTAAAATTTACTCGATATACCTCGATGAAGGTACTACATTTCGCTGTCTAAAAATCGTTAGTTATCTAAAGTTACCTTTAATAAAAATTAAAAATGTAATGCTTATTTCTATACTTAAATACATTGGAGATATTGGAGAAAATTTTAATGAGTTGCTTCATAGGGCCAATAAAAGCTAAAAGTATTATTTTTAGAACTTTTATTTGTCTGTCTGTGCGTCACGTGTCGTATGCGTCCGTGCGTCGACTTAAAAATACTGCGTGTTACAGACACCCAGCAAGTTCTAATTTTACCACGCAGTGGCTTTGGGCATATGAAAAGCAGTATAATTAACTATGTACTTAAGTACTTAATTATTTTTGTTAACAAATCTAATAACCTATGGAAAGCTAGGACTAACCTAAGTGGGAAAGGTTAGTCCATCCTCTAACAATAGTACAAATGTAGGTGTAGACTGTGGATATGTCGTGGCCACATCGTAGATTTGCTCACATCATGAAATGATCGACCATATCATGAAATGGTCGCATTTCATGAAATGGTCAACTCAGTTTGGCCAGATCGTAATATCGTCTACGTTTCACGATTTGGTCATCCACGTTTGGCCGGATCGTAAAAACGCGAAATATAGGGCATAATTTCGAACCGTGACGTCTCCGGCGCTGCGGAAGGTGCAGCCCCTTCGCCCTTGGGTAACAAGGCACAGACACCCACGCTCGCCTGTGCAGCTTCGGCTTGCTGGTCGCCTTCGGCGACCAGCCTTAGCCACTCCGGTTCGCCCGGGTGTCTGCGTTTTGTTACAGCGGGCGGGAACTGCCCTCCCTCCACGCCTCCGGTTTCTAAAAAACACTCTAGGGGTAGGGCATACAAGACTACGTGGAGTAGGGGTAGGCTAATTCGGTTCTGTAACCAATTCGACCTACCTACACCTTGAAGAATTTGACTGAGTAAGTAGTAATGGAAATGAGTATTCGTTGTTTTATATCCAAAATCAACTCAATTTTTATGCTTCCGTTCAATGTTACTCGTTTTTAACAATTGACGTGAATTGTCTTCCGCAATTTGCAATTTTTGTTGCTACCCTTTTCTTTTACTCTAATTGACAAGAGAAACAACATTTACACCAACGACCGCCATCTTCACACATAAACAAAGCGCTTGCAGAGCATTTACCGGTAATTAATGTAACTACTTTACGATATGATTAAAATAATCTTGACCATTTCATGAAAAAGCCGCGCGTTTAGTTGCCCATATCGAGAAACGATTTCTTATCATTGATCTGCTCAAACCACATCACGATGTGGCCAATAGACAGTGGACCATTTCATGAAATGCGACCATTTCATGATGTGAGCAAATCTACGATGTGGCCACGACAGATATAAAAATAACATGTGAATCATAGTTACATTATGTAAAAGTGATCCTACTTAGATAAAATTCATAAAATGTGTACAGTAATACCAACTCCTTATACCCTTCTGGTATCCGGATCTGACCTGAAACGAAGGCAGTAGGTTACCTACTCGTACTTTGGTACCTTCTAGTTACCTAAACAATACCACTAACCGAACATGCATGACTGAAATAACTTGGTATTCGTAATTTAGTTTCGTGTTAAATTTATATCTACTATTTCAGCGAAGAAAATATCATAGCTCTCGGCACTAATATTTATAATACCTAAGTGCCTACATCTATATCTATCTATATCTTCTTCTATACTTATAATAAATCTGTAGAGAGGTCAATTCTGTACATTAAATATATTATTTCCAAAATAACTATCAGGGGGTGATTAGGGATCGATACTGATGCCAAAAATGCAATCAGTAAAATTTTTGTCTGTCTGTCTGATGTATAACCGTTATAGAAACAAAAACTACTCGACGAATTTTAACGAAACTTGGTACAATTATTTTTCATACTCCCGCGCTGGTTATAGTATACTTTTCATCACGCTACAATCAATAGGAGCAGAGCAGTGAAGGGAAATGTTGGGGAAACGGGAGAAGTTACTCCATTTTTTAAGCTTCCGTCGCGTGTGCAACCTTAATGGTTAAAGCTACACAGAAATCATGTATGACGGAAATGTTCTCCTTAAAATTATATACTTAAAAAATATTTCACGACAGCATATTATGTCTATCTTTTATGGTTGACTCACAATAACACGTGTAACTCCCGATAGCTTAGCAGTTCGAAGCATTCTGATTAAGTATACCTATATTTTATCTACTCTTACGTTTATGACACTTAAGTGGGTGAAATAAAGGGGTGAAGTTTAAACGAAATTCACGCGGGCGAAGCCGCTGGCAAAAGCTAGTACATAATAAGTTTGCGTATTGTGGCGTTCAATGAAAGTCAAAGTATATTTTCTTCTAAGCATCAACCGGAAGAAGTCTACATGTTTCGATACTGAATATAATTTTATTGGTTTTTTCTTTGTAGGGATAACGCAATAAATAGGTAGGTAGGTACCTACCTACCAGAAGCATACTATTTATTGCTTAATCGTTTTTTTCGTAATTTATCAACAAGTCGTTAATTCAACATTCTAATGGATTAAAGTTGTAAGGTATTAGCTATTTGTTTGACGTGACTTCGTGATATCTGTTTTTGCATTTTGGTTGTTTGCAGTCCAATTAGTCTTGTTAAGTTCACAAGTGAACATAATCAATCACTAGCCATGAATTTGGAAGGGCCGATATATGAAAGGTTTCTCGTGGACGTGTTAGACATATCTAATTCATTTAACCGTGATTTACATACAAAAAGGTGTTTTTTGTTAACATTATATAAACCAACAGACGAGCAACCTAATGGTACGTATGGTACCTAATGTATCACCGTGGAAAAAGAAGGAAAAAGTTTTTTCTTTCCCGTAATAATTTTATTTGCAAATTGTGCAAGCGATATGGGGTGGGAAATAAGTACATAACTAAGGAAAACAAAGAAATGTGGAAAGAAGACGATAGCGATATCCTGGCGATATCTCGATCAATTATTTTTTGTCGCATCGCACGAATGTAGCAAAATAATTATCTAGGTACTAAGTAGACTAAACGATGTTTTTTCACAATCCCACCTGAGCAATGGTAAGTGGAAATAAAGGTCAAATAAAGTGGGCCTTTAAGGTGCATTCACGCTCTTTTTATAAACTCCCACATTGAATAGGCCGAAACTTTGACAGTGGCTAACTAATTAGGCTGTGCCGAATGCATAAATGCTGAATTCCACTCCATGCCAGAAAGAAACGATAGAAGGAGGTATTCTCACCATGTACCGGGATATTCATTAGTAGGTATTAATTTAATTTATCAATCAATTCAATTCATTTTAACTATATTGCAGAAACCTCGATGGATGAAAAGAGGAAATAAACTCATTGAAATCGATAGATATAAAAGATTTCAGATGCTAGATACGAGTATACGAGGGGCGGCTGAAAAGTTTTGAGCCTAACTCGCGCAATACACCATTAATTGCAGATGTCATAAAGAGTATAGGTACCTATAATTCATGTTTCATGTCATTAGCATCATTACGCTTTTTGTTATTGAACCGTAAACGTCACCATGTCTGAGTCACCTGCACTTTGCACGAAATTGGAGTACAGAGCCGTCATCGAATTCCTTACAAAGAAGAACAAAACGCCGACTGAAATATTTGAAGAATGTCAGCAGTTTATGAGGAATCTGCACCTTCGTTTGCGACCGCAAAACGTTGGAGCCGAGTGTTCAAACAAGGCAGAGAGTCGCTTGAAGATGATCCCAGGTCTGGACGCCCAAACACCGCCGTTACCGAAGAAAACATTGAAAAAGTGAAAATATTGTTGTAGAAGATCTGTGAATTAAGTTGAAGCTATTGGCATCAGCAAGGAATGAATTGGCGACATTTTGCATAATCACCTGCACATGAAAAACTCACGCCGCTGGACAAGCAGCGTTGAGTCGCAACTTCACAGGAGTTTTTGGACATCTATGGCGATAATCCTGACGATGTTTTTTCTCGCATTGTTACTGTCGATGAAACATGGATTCGACATAGGGATGCCCGATTTTTTGTGTTGAATCGATTTTTTGGATCGTAATGGATCGCAACCCTTTGAATCGATTCTCGATCTGAATCGTATGACATTGAATCGATCTCATTCGATTTCCGAAGATCGTATCGTATTGTTTTTAAATTGACTAAAAGCCATAAAAAATAAGCTAGATTCTGTATTTCAACCAGCGTTATTTAATTGATGTAATCAAAAAAATTTAAAATCTAGTCTGGATCACAAGTTCAATTCAATTTCATTTGTATTATGGATTTCAACTCTCCACGTCGAACATTTGATTTAAACAGCGGGGCCATTTTATTATTTTTAAATAATGTTTTGCTCGCAAAATCATGCAATTTGTATCCTATCAAAGTAATATCAAAGAATAAATCAACAAATTAGACTCCACGAAGTGAACACTGTAGTATACATAATTATAACATATGAACATATATTTCTAATAAATAAAATATAATCTTATATATAAAATTCTCGTGTCACAATGATAGATACCATACTCCTCCGAAACGGCTTTACCGATTGTAATGAAATTTTGTATGCATATTCAGTAGGTCTGAGAATCGGCTACCATCTATTTTTCATGCCCCTAAGTGATAAGGATTCTTCACACTTACATTTTTTTGGACAGCATTTTTTGTTTTTATTTTTCTATAATTTGGCATTAAAAATACATAATATGTACAACCCTAAATTTTCACCTTTTTGTCACCAACCCCTATTTTTTAATAATCATATTTATATGGCATAACAATGTTTGCGGGCTCAGGTAGTAAACTATAAAATAAACTAAATATTAACATCTACCTTCATATTTCATTTCATACGTACCGCTTATTTTGATTGGTGTAACTCGAATCTAATCTCAAGATCTGACTGAAGGTAGGTAGATAATATTGCATTGTCGTAGATAAAGAATTTCGTAGAGAACACTAAGGTGATGTTGGCAAAGACACGGGCAAAGATCATGTTGTTTAGGTTGTTTCCTACAGTTTTAATGATACGATTTTTTTCATACGATCTTCTTGGCATACGATTCGATTCAGGCGAAGATCGCAACCTGTTGAATCGATTCAAAAAATCGGTAGATCGTATTGCCTTGAATCGATCTTCTAAAAGATCGATTCAGATCGGGCATCCCTAATTCGACAGTACGATCCGGAGTCAAAACAGGAGTCAATGCAGTGGATAGAAAAGGGAGAAAAGTCACCACGGAAGTTCAAAGTGGAAAGATCGGCATCCAAGCTCATGGCCACTGTTTTTTGGGATTGCGAAGGAATTTTGTTCTTCCTAAAAATACCACAATGAACGGAGACTATTACGCCGCATTGTTGACAAAAGTGCGCCAAGTGGTTGTTGAGAAAAGGAGAGGCAAACTAGTGAAAGGAATCCTGTTTTTGCAAGACAACGCGCCCGTCCACACTGCGCGAATCGCAAGGCGTGCCCTCGCTGAGACAAGATTCGAAGAAATTAATCACCCACCCTACAGTCCAGACCTGGCTCTTAACGATTATTTCCTCTTTTCAAATTTGAAAAAAGACCTCCGAGGACGGAAATTTTGGAATGAAATGAAGGAGGCCGTAAACGAACATTTCGAAGAGAAAAACGGCGAATATTTTTTGACCGGGATAAAAGCACTTTACGGCAAATGTAAGAAATGTATTGAAATAGAGGGAGATTATATTGAAAAAAAGATTTTTTATACATTTCTATCAGTATTTTTAATACCTTAGGCTCAAAACTTTTCAGCCGCCCATAGCAGCAGATTAAGTTGCAGAAAAACGTCTGCCGCCTTGAGATACCTAAGTGATCACTTCGCCGAAAGATATTACCTAATAACACCGAATGCATCACCATTGCGTTGCCAGTCAATAAAAATACTAAGTCATACTCAGTACTGGCTCTCCAGCTCCTAGTCGGAACACGACAAAAAGGCTTAAGAGACTGAGGCTGACTTAAGAGAGTGGTAACTAGTAAGCATAGGACATTTTCGCCCTACTACCGTGCAGGGGATGGCTTCTGTTCCCTCTTATTACACTCTGTTTTGAGCCATTTAAGCACGGATCTTTCTTCATCAATGAGGAGACCTAGAGCTTATTGCACAACGCTAGTCCAGTGGAGATTAGTAGACTGGCTGACAGGTAACGAAGTTATCATGCTGCCCGAAGGCCAAGAAATAGACGAATTTTTATGTTCACGAAAGCCAATATTTTATTACTTTTACACCATTCCGTACGTCCGTCGTACGTGGTCTGGCTGGAGTTTCTTGGTGGATTATGGTCGAAACTCGAAACCAGTACGTGGTCCCAACTATGGCTACTGCCGAAAAATTATCATCCGGCTTATATATTTATTATAATAAATGATCTCCACATCTTGGCCAAGACATACAGTGACGTGTATTTTTTTTTTAATTTTAGAACTTATTTACTTGGTTCCGGAGTCTAAAGTTAAAAAATACTCTGTAAACAGCACACTCAACAGCGATTCTACTATACGAATGCCTTTATTCACGCTACAGTAATATGATTATTAAATTGGATCATCCTAAAACGACTCTCGCATAACGCACGTATGAAACTCAACCTTAACCTTACAAGGTCACAGTCAAAGCTTTAGCGAAGGTTTAAAAACCACATAATGCGGCATTATGGTATCAATATAGGTACATTAGTAAGTAGTTCTTAAATATTATTTTTAACGATTACTTTCGTGTTGATATTCCTAATCTAGATTAGGATTTAATCTAGACACCCTACCGCGTATCTAGATACGCGGTAGCGTGTCAAGCCAAGTTCATCAAGACAGAACTCGAGCAGCTCCCCCGATCCTCGCGCCCTAGGCTGCAGCCTAATTAGCCTAAGGGTTAATCAGGCCCTGAGCTCCGTGTGTAATATTTTACACGAAGTATTTTGGAGCCGCAGCAGATTGAAGCAGCAGTGACGCAGAGGCCCTGGTGTCTGGTGTACCTAAATATACCTGGATGATTTAATCCACGCCCATGAAACACGAAAAAGTATCATTTGGGAAGTTGAATATTTTGTAGTAATCTTTGAAAACCAATTAGCTTAGTTGGTATAAGCCCTGCCAGCGTTGCGAGTGGTCCCGTGTTTAATTTCCCGCCGGGGCAGATATTTATACTTATGACAGCAAATTTTTTGCTGTCGGATCGGGATATTACTGATGTTATTTGTGTTGTTCATGCTACCCGCTACACAGGGAATTCTAGTGCACCCCTGAGGTTTGAATGTATGAAGTAAAAAATATAAAATGAGTAAATTAAATGTCTAGGATTTTCAAGATCTCAAAACGTTTTACAACCAATTTCTTACCCAAGAACTTCGTTTTACAAAGTTACTCGTAGGTAGGTAGGTACTAATAGTCTAGTGTAAACTGGGTAGTAAGTAAGTACCGACGAGTAGACACAGACATAGCGAGTAGATAATTTATATACAACGTGGTTACCACCATACAACAATAAATTTAATTTTATGTACTTACCTAATGATTACCTAAACGCCCAAAAAAAATTTCAATCAAATACTTCCTTTACTTTTTTTCAATATTCAAAATTTCAACACGCTGTAACATCTGTTATTATTGTAATAGCAGAAGATTGTTGTCGCTCTTGTCAAAAGTGAGTGACTGACGATGACGTTTAGATAGGCTGTTCTTTTTTTCCTGTATTTTGTGCTATTTAGTTTGTTTGAAAAAACATTTTTGTAAGATGTTAGGTGTTTTTTACTAAATGTAATATGTTCCTTGCATGAAGTAGGACTCGTGGTTTCATTTATTGTTGTATGGTGGTCGTGGTATCCACCTTGTCCAAGATAAGATGTAGGTATACCTACCTATTTAAATGTAAATCGAAGAATTGAAATTGAAAGTAGTTCAGTTTACTGTAGGTTAGAGAAGGAATGATCATCATAAGACATACTTACTCATGAAATAAATTTATTCCCACCTACATTTTTTAACCTTATACCAACTAAATGCCAACTAACTAACGAAACTATTAACTGATAGCACTCACCATTTTCATAAAGTTGCAGGGAATTTTCAACAAAAGTTAATCCTGATTTATCACTTAAACCACACACAAATTCTGCTCAGAATTTAAGCGAAGCAAGGTTTAGATTATAGAATTAGATTTAATTTTTGTTGACTACGGATCTCCCGCCCAAAATTGTAACTGACAAATATGGCGTAGATAACGCATGCGCAGTGTTCACGCGCGTTTTGTCTTCTGGCTAAATTCTCAGGCCACAGCGGGCACACCCGCAGCCATTCACCATCGCATCTTGCCGAGTTCTTTCTCTCGCGAATTAAAGCACGTGACATGATGTACCTTATGAAAGCACTGACCGTGGCGTCGAGAGGTACGTTGGAACTTTTGCACCGGTTACGGTTGCATCCACCTGTTATGTAATGTTTTCCTTGTGTACGTACTTATTAAAGTACCGACTTGGATTGTTGACGAGTTGACGAGTTACTCAGTATTCAGTTATAGTCATTTAGTGGAGTGCCGTAAGACATAAAAATGGTAAAACCTCGGAATCCAGGGACTATGAATGAATCTTCATAAATAGGTACCTACTGTTGGACTGTATTTCAAAATGCACAAATAGAAAAGTTAAAAAAAACTAATTCACCGATCTTTTTTTTTAGCTATTGCATAGCTTCTATCGTGGGCCTTGAGCGCAGAGCCCGAATCGAGAAATTCCGTAACGAAAAAAACCTAACACCCCCTACTCGTGACTCGTGACATCTATCGATAAATACCAGAACTTTTAGCTGAGTTAACTAACTTTTACTTTATAACGGCTAAACCGATTTGGCTAATTTTAGTCTTGAAATATTCGTGGAAGTTCAGGGAAGGTTGCAGCGAGAAGAAAATATGGAAAAATTGCGAGGAAAATACTAAAAATGAAAATTTTAATTTCCCATACAAATCTTACCCTGTCAAACATTTGATTTTCGCCCCGTCGGTTCGGTATTTTAAGAATAATTACATGTAGATCTGGATTAAATAAGGCGTTGGAATCGACAACATGTATTCATAATAGTCGAATTATCGCGTATTTAGATTTAAAACATGAAAATAACAGACATATAGACATACATGACATAAAATAATGACACTATAATGACATTTGGTTGTTGTATTGCGTGCGTTCAGAAATATATTTTGTATAGTTTGCTTTACTCTTCATCATAATATTATGTCAAATCGCCCCGTGAGATGTCCGCCCATTATGACGTAACAATTTTCTGTTATCAAACTGGTTCCTTTTTAAGCTATTGCATAGCTTCTATCGCGGGCCTTGAGCGTGGAGACCGAATCCAGAAATTCCGTAACGAAAAAAACCTAACACCCCTCACTCCGACCGGCACAGCGGTGACATCAGTCTATCGATAAATACCAGAACTTTTATAGTGCCACCAACTTATCTGTTCAGTAAACGGATGTCGCTAGTGCAGCGTCAATGTTACCATATATTAAAATTTGGCGACTGTCAAGGGAGCTCAACAACTTTGAGACCTATGATTTTTACCAGATGTTGCACATAATTCGATGGTAAATGATGACAAAGCCTTTCCGACGAATATAGACACACAATTTGGGCTGTGGCTACTAACTTAAACTACCATGCAATGACAGCAGTAACATAGGATGTTAACATTATCTCAATCCATCAGGGCCCACTATTAAGCACATGTCTCTTCTCATATTGAGAAGGTAAAGACCATAGTTCACCATGCTGAACAAGTGCGGTTTGGCAATGTTTTCTTTTACCGTTATAGCAAGTGACATTTAAATGCTTAAAACGCACATAACTTAAAAAAACGGAAACATCCAAAAATAAAAGAATTACGTAGGCCAACACAGTCAAATTTTACTTTTTCATATAAAAATTTAAATTTCAGGACAAGAGAAATAAAAGATCCATTGTTATTGACTATAATTGTTAATATTTTTATATATTTTATAAAAATAATTGTCATGGTGATCTCTGAATTTGAGGGGGTTCCACACGAGAAATCCCTGTGGAAAATGATGCCGATGCGCCAGAGAAATTTCTTCAGCTTTTTTCTTTTCACTCATTAGCTTGTAAACAAATCGTTCACTAACTCCTGTAACAAAGACATAATATTATATGAAGTATAAAAAAATTAGATACCAAATATATTCAGTGACAATTTAATCGATTATGCAAAGATAAGTGAGGAACATAAAATAACTGAATTATTTAACAGGACTATTAATTAACTTGCAATAGCAACACTAACCTGTAGCAACGGCGAAGCGTTCTGCCACTTTTTTAAACGTTATTTTCGGAGTTAGCAGGCGATTTTCTTCCCTCATGAAATCTAAAACTTTTAAAATAACTAATCGTGCAATGACTTCTAAGAGGCTCAGGCATTTTTAATCACTTTTTGCAATTGAAATTGAATTAAAACACATAGAGCACTCGCACTTCAAAAAATTGACAGCGGACATGATATTTCAAAATTGACGTTGTCTTTTTTTAGTTCCATTTTTTTCTACTGAACAGATAAGTTGGTGGCATTATAATGACTTTTTGAAATATCACGCTTGTCACTTTAGTTCAGCAACCCGCCTTTAGGTGGCATTGGTTGTATTGGAAAACTACCGTAATCAGCTGTTTGTGAGAAAGTATATAGGTGTATAGGTATTTATCATCTATGTACAACAGTGAATATCTGTACTCGTATAATTTGTGTACAAAGTGTTTTAAATATGAATAAACAAAGTGCATTTATTAATGAAGAAAGTCACGAAAAAATAGTGAAAGAAAATGAGTTAGTACTCTATATACATAGTCTGTTCAAAAAGTATCGCGACTTTTATGTTTTTTCGAAAATTATTTATTTTTTCATCAATCTTTATTTTGCGTCCTTTAAAGTAGGTAATCCCCGTTAGATATTATACACTTGTGCCAACGTTTTTTTTCGAAACTCTTTAAAAAGTCGTTTTTTGTGATCTCGTTCAGCACCTCCTGCGATGCCGGCTTTATCTCGTCAAAGGTAGCGTAGTGGCGTCTTTTTATGGACCTTTTCAGTTTCGAGAAAAAGAAAGTGTCACATGGAGCTAATTTGGAAAATACGGTGGCTGTCGTATCATTACAGTGGTTATTTTGGCTAAAAATCACGCACAAGCGGCACAAGTAATGATGTGTGAGTAGGGCCGTTATCGTGATGCAAAAACCAATTTTTGTTCTTCCACAAAGCCTGGCGGATTGCTTCTCGGAAATTGCGCATAACTTGTACTCGTAGATAATATTCCTTATTGACAGTTCTACCCTTTGGCAAGAACGTCGATCGTCGAAATCGAAGCACCCAGTGATATACATACAAAAAAATTATTAAGGATAATTAAAAAACTACTGGCCAGATGTCGCTCAAAGGAGAATGGGCACTTTTGTATGGGGTGCGTACCAACCCTTGTAACAAGTTGCGACTTGTATAAACATGTTGTCCTGGGACTGTTATATGGTATGCATACAAAAATATTTAATAACTGAATGCAGGTAAAGAATTATTTGCATTCCAATGTTTTAAAAGTTTTGTAATAATTAAGCCCTATTCTAGGGTTTAAATGAAATAAAAATATGTGTTACACACATGAAGCAAATAAATATAGATAGGAGACGGCCTAAGCAACTGTGCACTGTGACTCAACTAGGTCCTGACGTCATCATCACAGTAGGCGTGGCCTAAAGTCACTTTACCGTCGGCGCCCGTCTTGTGCACAACGTTATGGACGTTTACATTTTCAAAGAAAAGGATGAAGTGCTGTCTACTCGACATTAGATGGCGACACTTTTCTTATATTTTGAGTCCGTCCCTGTTATATCCTACATTTATTGACATCTAGTGTGAGATAGTGAAACTACATAGTAAAATCGATATACAACGAAGCGAGTAGTTTTGCTATTGACCGTTATGCCCGGGATACACGAGGCTAGTTTTTCAAGCTTGGATAGCAAGCTAGTGTCAGTAAGCTAGCAAGCTAGTACTTCTGGCTTCGTGTAGACAAAACTAGCTTCATTTATAAGTTATATTTTATGAAGCTAGAAGCCAGAAGTACTAGCTTGCTAGCTTACTGACACTAGCTTGCTATCCTAGCTTGAAAAACTAGCCTCGTGTATCTCGGGCATTAGATGGAAAATAAACAAGTGGGCGGATGGTGGGCGGGATCTAACACCCCCTCGCCCCGCAAAGTGTCACGCGTTCTTTCTTAGGGAAATCTACATACAACGTCTCCTCTCTATATTTGCTTCATGGTTACACATGATTTATTAAGTTTTTTTATTAGTGTTATTACTCGTATATAAGTCGTTTACATGTCTTAAACGGTTAAATAAAACTGATAATTATACACAGCGCAGTCACACAACGAACGAACGATCGTGCACGACTGAGAAGCCACAACTCACTTGACGATATCGAGAAACAACGTGGCAGGGTTAATTAGCCAATCATAATAGTACATTATGATACAAGTGCGCGAAGTTGGTCATTACAGTCGAGGCGGTATTGCACAGCCCGAGCCGCAAGGCGAGGGCTGTAATAGAGCCAAGACTGTAATGAACAAAGCACACGCGTATCATACGACGTTTTTCAACACACTTGCGAGGAAAAAAACAATTAGGTAGGTATAAAATACATTCGACATTTTTCAGTCACAAATCAGCAAATTATAAACGAACAAAATGTTTGCACAAAATGGCGCGGACGTTTATTTTTTCGCGCGCCGTATCTTTGGTTCAATAACTATGCGCGCGCAGGTTAAGTCCAGAGGCACCGAACACCGCTATTCAGCCACAATATATTAAACTAAATAATTATGTATTTCTAATAAGAATTTACGGTAATTAATGATTTAAAATATTGTATTTTTTAAATGCTTTAATAGATAATTAGACTTATCTTATCAGATTTTGACTAAGTACAACAAGTTTATTTATTTACAAAATAATAAATCTTTTGGTAACAACCTCTTTACGGATATTAAAAAAAAAGTGGAATAAGAAAAACACTAGTGCGGCAATGAAAAGTAAAACGCACTAGTGTGTAATAAACCGCATTCCGGGCGTAAGACTAAAGAAAAAATAGCAACTTTACGAGCAAGTGTGTTGAAAAGTACATTATACTCGTATTAGACAATAGCTGCGGGTAGAAGTTTATTTACCTCTACCCGCAGCTATACAATTTAGCTGCGCGGGACCATCGACTGGTGAGTGCGGGGCGAAGGGGAGTGAGGTAGCGGCGGTGCGGTGCATAAATGCGCGATTACGAAGCGCGCTAACGTGCTGAATTGCATGATAGCGCGCATCATAGAATAGGCTATATCTTTTTTCCTGCACTAGATCCAGACTTGCTGCCATACAAAAAGTTTTAGTACTTTTTAAGACCTTTTTAATGACATACATCATAAAGTGTTACAATACTTGGTACGAAACCGCCCATTCTCCTTTATATGAAACTACAATGCAAGTACCAGCTTTCAAATAAAAAGAGAATCATCATAATCTAAATACTCAGTGAAAAGTTATTAGGAAAAAACCATAAGTACACACTACAAAACATCCTTACACATTATTCAAGTTAATTCGAAACTACTCGTCAGATGTCGCTCAAATTTATATGGGACCATACCAAAAGCACCATCTTTCAAGGATATAAAGAATCATCAAAATCGGTTTACCCAACACGAAGTTATGGGGTTACAAACTTAACAACAAAGATAAAAAAAATAAAAAAAAGATCGGTGAATTAGTTTTTTTTTAACTATTCTATTTGTGCATTTTGAAATACAGTCCAACAGTTTTTATGAAGATTCATAAAATTGGATTCCCCTGGATTCCGAGGTTTAAAGCTTACGGCACTCCACTAATTGTCTGACTTTTTTTTTTCTTTGATTTTTGGAACCAAAATCCTTTTTTTAACGTTTTCTCCGAATTAAATAAAGAAGTGTTGTTAAGTATTATGTACAGATGACCCCCAGAGACTATTTGCCATCAGATAAATCACTTTTCGAATCGTTTGTAGTCTTAATCTATTTATTTATTTGAAAATTGCAATACTTAGTCATAGTTCCCTCGAAGTAATACACTCCTTTTTGGAACGGAGTTCATTTTTGCACGAGTAGAGGCAAGAAGAAAAATTGTTGTGTGCTATTGGCTGTCCTTCGTGATAGGTGCGTGTGCGTTTTATTTTACCGAACTAAGTAAAATCTATGGCTAGCCGCACACACGCAATATTATTGTCAATCTCAGATTATAGAACCAAAAGGCAGATAGAACATTCGCAAAGAAAAGCGACGAATAATGTGAAGCCGCTTTTTCCCTATGTGTGCATGACAACCTTAATGTCAACTAGCAATTGCACCGTATGGATACGTAATTCTTTGTGTGTGTGAGGTTGCCAAGTGAAAAGTCATAATCTCCCGCAATTTTGTAAACATTGTTCGCCATATTTTCAGCTTAAAACATTATGCACAATTAAATTGGCAAATTATTTATTACTAGTGAACGCCCTTGTTTCGCTTCGGTAAGCCCATAATCGATAAATGAGGGATGGTATTCTTTAAATTGACGTGATTTCTTATTTGTGTACCGATTCTAACTAAATGTTAACCCAAGCTCATTTGAATACGTCAGTGAAATCTGCATCTAAATTTGTTAAGCCGTTCCTGAGATTAGGCGGAACAAATGCACAGAAAAACAGACAAAAAATTAAAGTTTTATTGTATGTAATAATAATAATTGATTTTAATTTCTTCTGATAATAATTTCTTGAGCGCCTCCGAGCTTCGGAAGGCAAGTAAAGCCGTCGGTCCCGGTTGATATCGATACATCGATAGATAGCAGTCGTTAAGCCGTGTCGGAGGCCTTCGGGCGGCTTGAAAACTTTCGACAATGTGTTGGCCACTAACCCCTCCACCAATCCGCACTGGAGCAGCGTGGTGGAGTATGGTCTAGGCCTCCTTAATAATGAGGAGAGACCCTCAGTAGTGGGACATTAATGGGTTGTAGCCATATCACTAGTTATCAAAAAGTATTATATAATAATTATGTGTAAATGTTCTTTTAATATACCTATTTAATTTAATATTATTTTAAATATGTTTAATTGTTTTAATTAACCTATGGATTTTTGTCTCTTTGGGTAGATATTTTTAATCAAAAAAAACATCAAAATATCAATATACTTATTTATTATAACAAAAATTCGGTTTTGATGATTTTTTAATCAACCAATGTCCTTTTTGAGTGAAATAGGTACACGTCATCCTCACTAAAATGTAATGAGCGAACCACGCAAAATTAATTAACCAATTAATATCTTGCCTGCTTTTCCGAATAATATGAACCCATTTTTCTCTTGTTACAGCATCTGTCGGAAATCTGCAAAAATTATAGTTATTAGTTATTAGTAGGCTAAGCAGAAACTAAAATAATATTATATAATATTTATCATACATATTATTGGCACACGTGACATTTTCAGCAGTTAGAATGCTAATTTTATTGGCTGTATTGCCTGACTTTTAGGTTTAAATAAATAAAACTATTTACTTTCAAAATATTTTTTTTCGATATAAATTTATAAATCGACCAATGTCCAAATAGTCCATGCATATTTCCCCAAATTTAGGGTAACCGATTTTCATTTAAACTGGTGTACAAATGAATGATTGTTGAGGTTTTGTGTTCCGAGCGAACCGAAAAAATATTATTACAAATAAATAATAAAATAATGAACAATTACCTGTGAAAAGATATTCCGTCTTCTTTTCTTTGTTTTTGCGAACAACTTTTAGAGAATTTAATAATGCAAGACGGCATTATAACCATAGAGTTAGTATACTAGAGTGGGTGAGCCATACGGCTGCCCATACATTGCAATCGCCCCCGGTTAGAAAGAGAAACAACGATAAGAGTAATTACCTATCCTCTCCGATCCCGATGAGACAGAAAGAGACAGGTGATTACTAAAGTCATTTCGTCTCTATTTATCCGAGGTACGCTCTGAAGCCTGGCTTCTGCACTCTAGTATACTAACTCTATGATTATAACTGATAAAATTATTTTAAAAAATTTGACACTTGCGACGTTTATGCTATTTGACGCATTCCTTAGTACTGACACGAGATTGTATTAGCTTTTTATTTTGTATTTGCTTTGGTAGCTTCACTTTATACTAGAACGACTACATCTGCCTTTTGGTTCTATAATCTGAGTTGTCAATATTAAGAGTATTTTCAATAATATTGCGCGTGTTCGGATTGTATTGTCATATTTTCAATATTATTGCGGATTTCCAGAAATTTTGAAATAATATTTTCAATATCAGGGGGAGGCAGGGTATTGTCAATATTATTGTGTGTTTGCGAATGGTATTGCAATATTTTAGTTGATCGGGAGCTTTCAACGAGGGCGTACATGAGATTTAAAAAAAAAATGGAATATGAAGACAGCTTCGATAGTGTTCCTCCCTGATAAAGAAAAGAAAAGAACTTTGGAATACATCGTCAAATGATTATCGTGATAAAATGAAAAGGAATATTGCACTAGACAAGTTATTCGTCATTTATAAAAAGATTTTTAACCGACTTCTAAAAAGAAGGAGGTTCTCAATTCGACCGTATATATGCTTTTTTATGTTTGTTCAGCGATTTTTTCGTCGTTTATGGGCCGATTTTGATGATTCTTTTTTGTTGTAAAGTAGATATGCGCAGTGGGGTCCTTTTAAAATGATGGCATCTCGGAGAAATCGAGGGCAACTTTCGAAAATTGTAGGGACGACTAGTGTGTTTGTTAATGTTTTCATAAGTACATGAAAGCGCTACAATTTCATGAAGGTCTGGAGTCGATCTGATGAAGCTGAAAGACAGTGAAGAGAACTCCTCAACGATTTACTGTAGTTATCTAGTGTTTGGGCTTGATTATTTTGTAGTGACGAGAACTTTACACCTACATGTTGAATTAAGTGTCATCTGGCGAGTAGTTTTTGAGTTATCTCTGCTTATCGAGGTTGAAGTCGGTTATTTTTTTTGTAAAAAGCAATAATTATATTTTATAAATTCTTTTCGCATCCACTCTTTAATCCATCGTTTCTTTTTCGATTGGTTTTTGTTTTCTAGCAAAGATAGTATGATAAACAAGAATGCAGCTTTTTTCTTTCTGTCCATTTCACAAAACACTTCCGCGCAGTTCGAGGATCTATACAGGATTGAACCAGTTGTTGTTAGTTTATATTGGCAATAATATTTTGCAGTATGCGGGACCTTATATTAATAATTATTATTGACAATTTTAGTTTGCCAATAGTATTGCGTGTGTGCGGCTAGCCTATCTTGAAAAAAGAGAAAAAAGAAAATAATGTCACTCAGCACTCACTGTCAAAAGTACCATTGAAAATTTACGTCATAATTATATTATTATTACAAAACATGTACTGAAGTACTGATTCATTTATAAATAGTTTACCAATGTAGTTAACGACTTTTATGAATGTTAGAATTTATAGAAAAAGTTCGGAATGAACTTTTAGAAGAATTTATAGTTCTTTTGGATTTGATTTTAATTAACAGTAACATTTTATATGAAAAAATTACGGATAACTTAATAGTTGTATTAAGAGCACATTTCAACAAACCTCGATGTCGTGATAAAATTTTTGCGTAGAACCAAAATTAGATAAGTGTTAAATACCAATAGATAATTGCATAATAAGATCAATTATTGAAAATGGAAGGTCAGGATGTTGGCGATGGTAATCAGAACGCAGATGTTTCAAATATCGTAGAAAATCAGGAAACGGTAGAAGGTGAGAATAAAAATAATCCTACGGAACAAGAAACAATCACTACTCAAGACGAAGCGCCTACTGAAGCAACAGAAGAATTAGAAGGTGAACACTTTGAAGGAGAACATGTAGAAGGAGAAGGAGGACCCCTAGAAGAAGGAAAAGAATTAGAAGGCGAACACGTAGGCGAAGAATTGCAGGGAGAAGAAGAACAAGAACAACAAGAAGAAAAAAAAGAAGAACCTAAAGCTCCCGAGGAAGTAGTAGAAGAAGAAGAGCAATACGTAGAAGAACCTCCACCTGATCCTGCCGCTCCATATGATTTGTCTGATTCTAAAGAAGCGCTCAAACCACCCTTTGAATTGAGGCCGGATCAATTAGCTGAAGTAGAGCAACTTTGGGATTTGTATCAGAATCACACTCCTGCATATTCTGAAATTGATGGATATATTACGGAAAAAGAATTAGTTTATATGTTGAAAAGTTTAATTTTAATGACGTATACTCCTGAACAACTTCAGGAATTACTCGCGTATTGTGTTAGGCCCCCACATCCACAAGGACATATAAATTTTGACCAGTTTTTAAAAATGGTTACCATGCGTCAACGTGACTTCGCCATAGAGGACGAATTGCGTTCAGCTTTGCAAGTTCTTGACCCAGGAAAAACAGGAACTATCGACAGAGAATTCATGAAAGAATTATTAGCCAAACAAGGACACAAAATGCCACAGAAACAACTAGACAACCTTATCAAGGAAGTTGATTTGAGTAACGATGGCACTATTGGAATTGAAGATGTAGTGGGTACAATGTGTATAGACTTGAACAAGGAAGATATATTAATGCTTATGGCGTCATTAAATCCCCCAGAGGAAGAGGCGCCAGCGCAAGATTAATATTAGGTAACTCTACCCTGAAAAATCTGGTTTATACTTAGATATAATATATTTTCGGTAAAATTTGTAAGGGTGTAAGTAGTGCGTTTAAATTCAGAAATTATGTATTCATACCTGCGAATATTTATTATTTAAGAAATTTATAGAGAATTCAATTTGCAAAAATAAATTCGCCTCCTCTGACAAACTGTAATATTTCTGTTGCCGAAAATTTTGAACTAGTATAATATAACATTGAACATAAACAATAACCAAGACTAAGAAATTTAAAACTTTGTGGCGTTTTTATCTTATGTTTAAACGTAAGGCTCTAGACAGACGGGCTGCATTTCAACTGCAATCCAACCGCAAATTGCAGTTCAGGTGCAGTTTGAATGCAGTTGACACGACTGCAATACAACTGCAAACGAAACGCGCGGCCCAATTGCAGTTCAATTGCAGTCGCTTCAACTGCATTCAAACTGCAAACGAACTGCACCTTAGAATCAGTAGCAGAAACAAAGGAGTGAGCACACGCGTTGTTTGTCTGTAGATAAAATAAAAATGTCGAGAAACGAGATTACAAGATTTGATGAAGCATTACTGCTACTTTTACTTCATCGCCGTGCATCAAAACTCAAGAGAAATCGTAAAATGTGGGTCCAATTAATATTGCAACATAAACATGAAGGTGATTTTTATACTTTATTACCAAAACTGAGATCACAAGAGAAATGCTTTTACAAATATTTTCGCATGTCTAGAAGAAGTTTCACTGAGCCATTTAGGCTGTAGGGCCACACAAAGAAAAAAATCCAAATATAGGTAAGGTAGAATCAGAGTGGTCCAAGTGACAATTTTAACTTTTCGAGAAAACGAGGGAAACGCGTTTGTACTTATTGTAGCGAAACTAATAACTTTTAACTTGTAATTCTTTATTGAAATTACAGCTAACAAGTTAGATTAAAGTAATAAGATATGTTTAATCACAATCATTTGTATTTAGTATAACAAATTGATGGTTTTTCACAAAAAAATGCACACGGACCACTCTGGCACAAACAAAAATTTAAAAAATTTAAAAATTCTTGCACATGGACCACTCTGGCACAAACAAAGATTAAAAACTCTAACAAATTTATCTTTAAGTCCGTAATCTACTTATGTTTGTGCACGCTAATCTCAGAAACGGCTGAACAGATTTTTATGGAACTTTCACTTGGAGATAGATGAGGTTGTGGAGAATCATATTAGCTACTCTTTATCCCGGAATTCGGGATTCCCGCAGGAAAAACTATTATTCTCAAACGAAGTCGCGGTTTCAGATTTTTATGGGACTTTCGTTGGAGAATAGAGAAGGTTGTGGAGCAACACATAAGTAGGCTACTCTTTATTCGGAATACCCGCCACATCGGGATTCATGCGGGAAAAAATACTGTTATCGAATGAAGTTGCGGACTTTCACTGGGAGATGGAGGAGGTTGTGGAGCAACATGGAGGCTACTCTTTATCCCGGAATTTTGTGACATATTGAGTTTCACGCGGGCGAAACCTCGGGCACAGCGACACAGCTAGTATATTAATATGATTCAGAACTGACTTTTTACAAAAAAAAATAACCGACTTCAAAGTCAAGATAACTCAAAAACCACCGGCCAGATGTCGCTCCAATGTACAAGGTACCATAATTATGACAAGCACTACTTTTACTTTACCTTCGAACAAAAAAGAATCTAGTGAAAATTCCATAACGACCGTTCAGCCGTTTCTGAGATCAGCAAGCACAAACATACTACAAACATATAGAAAAGTTAAAAAAAAAACTTATTCACCGATCCTTTTTTTATTTTTTTTTATCTTTGTTGGTAAGTTTGTGACCCCATAACTTCGTGTTGGGTAAACCGATTTTGATGATTCTTTATATCCTTGAAAGATGGTGCTTGTGGTATGGTCCCATATAAATTTGAGCGACATCTGACGAGTAGTTTCGAATTAACTTGAATAATGTGTAAGGATGTTTTGTACTGTGTACTTATGTTTTTTTCCTGATAACTTTTTACTGTGTTTAGATTTTTATGATTCTCTTTTTATTTGAAAGCTGGTACAGTGCAAGTGGTTCAATGCAAGTATCATTGTAGTCTCATATGAATTTGAGCGGCATCAGACCAGTAGTTTTTGACTTACTCTTAATAATGTGTATTTAATTTATGATCGTTACCTCATAATTTGTCACTAGATGCTTCGATTTTGATAATTCCATTTTTTATTCGAAAGCTAGTACCTACTTGACGTGTGGTCATATATAATTTTCAGCGACATCTGACGAGTAGTTTTTGAGTTATCTATACTTCTCGATTTTGAAGTCGGTTATTTTTTTGTAAAAAGTTATTGTATTATTTGAAAGCTGGTACTTGTCGGTGGTCCCGTGTAAATTTGAACAACAACTGACGATTGGTTTTTGAATTATCCTTAATGTGTATTTATGTTTGTTATCTCATAACTTTCTACTGGGTATTCCAATTTTGACGATTCTTTTTTTACTTGAAAGCTAAGTGTATGTAACTCAAAAACAACTTGTAAGATGTCACTGAAATTTATATGAGACCCCACGTCAAGGACCTACTTGCTTTTGAATAAAAAAATAATTTAAAAAGTCGAAGCACCCAGTGTTAAGATATGAGGTAACGACCATAAATTAATTACACATTATTAAGAGTAACTCAAAAACTACTGGTTTGATGTAAATCAAATTTAATTTAACGGAACCACACGACAAGCCCAGGCTTTCAATTAAAATAAGAATCGTCAAAATTGGAATACCCAGTACAAAGCTATGAGATAACAAACATAAATACACATTAATGATAAATCAAAAACTACTCGTCAGTTGTTATTCAAATTTATACGGGACCACCGACAAGTACCAGCTTTCAAATAATACAATAACTGTTTACAAAAAATAACCGACTTCAAAATCGAGAAGTATAGATAACTCAAAAACTAATCGTCAGATGTCGCTGAAAATTATATATGACCACACGTCAAGTAGGTACTAGCTTTCGAATAAAAAAAGGAAATATCAAAATCGAAGCATCTAGTGACAAGTTATGAGGTAACGATCATAAATTAAATACACATTATTAAGAGTAACTCAAAAACTTTATGTAGAGGTTATCTCGACGGACCAGCGCTGGCAGATTAGCGTCGGTAACCAGCTTTCTACTTGAATGCGCCCTTACATTGCACTTTGATCAAATAGTCTTTTCACAAAATTAGAACCATAATCATCCAAGTACAGATTTGTCACTTGGACCAGTCTGGCACACTAAGATTTTCCAAATTCCATTAAGTCCAAAGTGAGAGGTTGCGTTTTTTCCTAGACAATGTTTCTGAATGACAATTTAATCAAAGTGGAATAAAAGAATATAGAATTTTGGACATGTTTTTGCCAAAATCGGGTTTTTTTCAAAAATGTCACTTGGACCACTCTGGTTCTACCTTACACATATATCCCCCAATTTTACATTTGCGGGCGCCATTTTGAACATTTAAATGGCCTGCGTCACTCACAGTCCTGAAGAATTCAACGAAACCTCATTATGTCAAAATCCGTTCAGCCGTTTAGGTTGTAGGGCGACAGAAAAAAACGGCCATAATGTACATACTCTCGAAAAAAAATTACTTACCCTCTTCCTTTCACAGTCGGGTAATAAAATACTTACCAACATTATTTTTCTCTTTCTTACTCTTCTGTTCAAATTCGGGGGTAAACATTTCGCAAATAGTCGCCCATGCTTTGTTTTTTTCAATTTTGTTACTATAAGATTCAATTTTATAGTTCCAAATGCAAGGTTTTGATTTTATTGCACTTATAAATGCGTCAGTATCAATCAAATGGTACTGATTCATTTACTGTATTACCATCCTCGTCGCTCGACATCTTTATTTTATTTACGGACAGACAACGCGTGCGCACACTTTTAAGTTGTTTCTGCTATTGATTCTATGCGCGGGGGGCGGAGTGTGTAAAAGTAGTGCGGGCGGATGGGCAAGGTGCAGTTCGTTTGCAGTTTGTTTGCAGTTGAACCGACTGCAATTGAACTGCAATTGGGCCGCGCGTTTCGTTTGCAGTTGTATTGCAGTCGTGTCAACTGCATTCAAACTGCACCTGAACTGCAATTTGCGGTTGGATTGCAGTTGAAATGCAGCCCGTCTGTCTAGAGCCTAACAGAAACCTATAACGTATTTGACATGTGAGATTATTTTGTCAACAAATATTACGCAAGATTGTCGCTCACTCAGACCAATAAACTATAGACTGCGCGTCGTGAACAAAAGCGTGAAGCCGTCAAAAAGTCAGCTTAGCCTTGTAATACACACGGCGGCACTCACACCAAAACGACTTTTGTGTTCTAAACATGGACGTATAAAGAGAAGGACGTAGTGTCATTATGACAAAACTGTGACCCTGTAATGGCGGCGGTTAGATATGAGTGAGTGAATCATGGGGTTGTCAGGTTAGCCAAATATTTTACCAATAAAACGCAGTTAAAAAGAAGAAAATATTTTAATTGTTAAAAATTTGTTTTTACAAAAAAAGGGACCGACAGAGACCAGCAGAGATAACCCAAAAACTAAAAAAGGTGTAAAGTTCTCGTCACTATAAATTAAAATTAAACATAACTCAACTGCTGTAAATCAGTGAACAATTCCCTCGACTGTCTTTCGGCTCATCAGATCGACTCCAGACCGTCATTAAATTGTTGAGCTTTAATAAACCTAATGAAAACAGTAACAAATACATACACTGGTCGCCCCTACAATTTTCGAAAGTTCCTCTCGATTTCTCTAGGATGCCATCATCAGATCCTGGTGGCCTCAGGCGTGACAACAGTACCAAATAAAATCAAAGAAATTAGAAATATTTTCAATAAATTAAAACATCAAAATACTGCAATCGGCCATTGTGTCTGAAACACGAAAGACAGCCATAACTTGACGATGACGTCAGTCTTCAGTGTGCGATCAAACTTCACTATATTTAGTTGTTGTTACCGTATTACAGCATACTCATCTGGAATGATTTTAATAGTTTATTATGTATGTTAAATCAATTCTACTCGATTTAATAATAATGAAAATAGGCTATGATAATAATAATAATAATAAATAACGCTTCACACTCAAAGCCTCACACTAGGATTCCCTATGTCGTGGGTGCCTTGGACAACACACAAGACAAGGACACACACCCAGACCGAGAACGGAAATTTTAAATTCATCATTCAAATTTCCGCCTCGCTGGGAATCGAACCCAGGACCCTCGGAACAGCGATCGGCATGTTAACCATTGCGCCATTCGGGTCGTCCATTTGATAAGATATATGTATAGCTCAAATTTGCCCAGGATTGATATATTGATAAATCAGTCCGGAGTCCTCCTTTAGTCGTGTATAAATCTTTAGCTTTAAAATGGAGACTGCAAGTAACACTATATTTGTTTGGAACCCAATTATTTTCGCCGTTACAATTTCGAATTATTAAAGTCGTTTCTCCATATTAAATTTGCCTTAGAAAATCTGGTAAAAAATAAATAACTTATAAAAGAATTTATAAAATAAATAACTCAAAGTGACCAAATTTCCCACAATCTCGGTAATATGCTTACGTGAATACTGACAACACTGAACTTTAGTTGTCTTTATGATCGTCGAAAATGAAATTTTATTTCGATATTTTTTAAATAGATAAAGAGAATAAATTAATAAATTACCTATAAAACGTGATTCCAGGATTTTTTTCCCTTTGGTCACTTTGGTTTTTGCAGAATTTCACCACGCAAGACATCTTTTTTGACCTACTATTTTCTCCACGTTACGTATCGGCCGCGTTGACGTTCAAACTCGTAATGGCCGACTGGTGTGTCAGACTGTGTCAATGTGTGTCATGCTGGCTTGTACGGATAGCGACCTGGCCGACCTGACCGACACAGCTTGTTGTTTAGCGAGGCTCCGTCCTTCTCTTTATACGTCCATGGTTCTAAATAATAAAAAATAAATAAAGCTTTGTGCTCCATAAAATAAAGTTTAAATTTGTTCTAGTTCAAACTTCAAACTGTCAACTTATGACATTCCATTGGTTTCAATGTGTGTTTAAGCTGACTTTTTGCCGGCTTCACGCTTTTGTTCACGGCGCGCAGTCTATAGATGACTAAAGGACATTGGCAAATCCCCATACATGGTCAGGCCCACTCAACATAATCCACGGACAAGAATGAAAATTGACACATAACACATAATTACGATCACTTACGATTATCCCTTTATTGCTGCTCGAACTGAAATATTTGTAGACAATGGGGAAAAAATGTAAAAGGGAATAAAATAATATATTTTGAGGTTATATTTTTAAATTATTTTGACAGCTTTCCCAATTGACAATAACAAAATAAACATTTGTATTACAGTCCTTTGATTCTTTAGGGTAACTTTGACAGTCCGCTCCCAAACTAGTTTTTAATTTTTTACGTGAAAAGCATTTGGCGTATAAAATTTATTTATTACATTTTATGTGCATAATGAACGTCGTTAACGTAATCTTAAATAAGAAGTGGTTTTCAAACAAAGCTAATATAAAAAACTTTCTTTCAAAAACGTGCGTAACTATTCGTGTTTTTTTCCGACGTAAAACTTTTTAGATATTTCTCAAAACTTTCATGCTATCCTATCAAGGTATGTTATAATATAATACAATCTTTTACATGTCTACTTTCGATACACAAACAAATTTTTATTAATTTTCAATTGCATCTTCGTTAAAATTACAAATAATACCGGTAAGTCATTTTGAACAAATTCTGGGTAACTTTGACAGTATCAATGTATGTACCTATCCCTTAGATGTATCCTGACTTTTGCGATTTACCAATTTTAGTGTTAGTCAAACATCCCAGGGCCCCCGGGACTTCTATATTTTCCCACAAATAAAATGAAAAAATTGCAGCCATTTTGTTTTTTCAATCTCGAAGCTGCTCGAGCGCCTGTACTGTTTTAATCATTGCTATCGATGTAGACGTCCTAGGAAGCCGAAATATGTCTCATTTCAAAGCTAACAATGTAGGTAATCACTTGATGATACATTTCGTTTAATATCTTTTTCATAGAAGACCAAAAATGGATTTAAAAAAACAAAATTCAATATTTTTCAATGAATTTTCTTAGTTTAGTGCCTTTTACATGAAAAATAACCCGTCAAACCACTTTTTTTTGTTGTTATTAATAATTGTTACATCAAAGTTATAAGTAACATAGTTTAGAAGATTTTTTGATAAATATCATCGGTGTCAAAGTTACCCATATAGGGGTGGTAACTTTGACACACAACAAAATTGCTGATTTTTAATATATTTTGTCGTTTTTAAAGACTTTTTACAATTTGACAATATGAAAACCAGCAAATGGGCACTGATTAACTCATAACTTTTATCTCATATGCGACGTAGTAAAAGTTTTAAAATAATGAATATTCTAGAATAGGTACATAATAGACAGGATCACAGGAATTACTTAGATATATATTAGGTAATCAATAAAACAAGATGATTCATCCTTTATTATCGTATATAATCAGTAATTCATCCAAGAATTGAGCTGGTGGACTAACGTCAGATTCATGACGTGCTCATGCCCATGCCAAGAACCAAATGACTCACATGACATGGGCAAACGCTGAACGACCCAGCTCACACATAAATGCCGCTCTGGGGTAGATATTATGGGTTGTATGATAGTGTTATTCGCTAATTTCCAGCAGGTATCACAAACATTATCTTCCTCGGTTAGCTAGAACAAACGATAAATATTATTCATTAGGAGTCACTCAAGCTCTTCTTAAACTTATATACAAAAACATGTAGGTACATAAGTACATAAATACATTTTACTTACATAATAGTCCAGGCATATTAGGAGTTTCACCTCGCTCGGAATGAGAGATAGTCGGCTATAAACTTGTATAAACCTTTATTTTAACACCCTAAAACTTGTCTCAAAACCTACTGCGACTACAGATATTCCAAGGTCAAAGGTCAAAAAAACGATTTTTTACACATTTATTGCAAATATCTCGTTTCCTATGAGTTTTATGCTATTTGTATTTATTATAAATATTGTAGAGGATTAAATTCTCTACAACTTTTGTTTAATTTTTTTTTTCATATCTTGAACCATTTTCGAGATAGAGGGCAGAGCGCGCACAGTGTTTATCTATATACAGTAATGGTACGGGAGCCGACGATGCTAAATGTGGATTTACTCGAGCGTCATAGAGACCTATTGGGTTGCAAAGCTTAGATGAAAAGAAGAAAAAAATGTTATATAATGTATACCTTTTCATCGGTGGGGGACGCGGCTATAGACTTTAAAATATGTAAAAAAAATATGTCCATGTGGACATACTCGAGCGCTTCAGATATTGACAGCATCAATGTTCTACGTATTTTTAATAATGTACTATGTCAATCTGATCGTTTGTTTGATGGGGGTAAGGGTTGAAAATAAGAGAGAAAAAATCTAATCGAGCACGATTTCAGAGCAGATTTTCTAAGGGGGTATTAAGTGAACCTAAAAAAAGCTCTCATTCAATAATCTGACGATTTCGATGTGACGCAAACTCGTTACAATTATTTTAATGTGCAAAAAAAATTCGAACTTATATATGGGGCTCATATTTGGTGGAGGTACTTAACTGGGTACCAGGTACCTCCTGTACCTTAATCTGACGCTCTCGAGTAAATCCAAAAATCCCCTCTTGGGCTCCCTAGCTATAAATAAACCTGTGCAGTTATCAACTCTTCCACCAACGAGTGCAGCAGCTCTTCAACATTTCAATCGTGTTTATTATCAAGTTCAGACTTGGTTGATTGATGATTTAGAACCCAGAATTGGGGTTGGATAATGCTTGATGAATTCCTGGAACCTGTTAAGACAATGAATCCACCAGCTCCGGAGGAATTGCTTAACACAATATTCTGTAACTGCAAAAATGGTTGTGGATCGCGATATGGATGCAGGAAAGCTGTTCTTTAGCTTGCGGCCAGTGTAATGGGCAAGCTTGTCTAAATATTCTGTCTTAATGTCTTAATTTGTGAAAATTTTATCCATATCAAAGTGATTTGAATGAAGACGGTACTTTTGATCCCGAAATCTTGGAAGAACTGGAGACAAATGTCGTTGAAGACGAGAACGCAGAGGAATTTCAAATTTACAACCATTGGAAGACGATGATGATGATGAAGAAGAAGAAAATTAAAATTAGAACTTGTAGTTCTTATTATTATTCTATTTTTTTAAACGTTGATAAATGTATGAAATGGTATTTTTCAATAAAAACATTAATTAAAAATTTAATTCTTTTCTTCTTATTTAGTTGGGAAGTAATTAGTATAAATAAGATTAGAATTAAGAAATAATTAAAGTATTTCCCTCAATAATTTTATAATTTCACGTACAGGTAAGTGTTATTAAATGAATAAACACTTAATTATTGAAAAAAATGATCAATGATAATGTAATAGTTATTAAAAAATGCAAATCATTTAAAATTATGTATTTATCAATAATTTAAAAACTTTATACGGCGTGTTTTTAATCGGGACTACAGGTTAACCTCGAAAGATACTGTATATAGATAAACACTGCGCGCGCTCTGCCCTCTATCTCGAAAATGGTTCAAGATATAAAAAAAGATGTGGTGTCGTGGGACACCAGGTAGGAACGAAGTTCCTTCGGCTAATGTAGAATCGACACAATTTGCAATAAACTTGGCTTGAATACTGCCGTGCACCCTATTAACCAACGACCAAATAAATAATAAACGAAATAAAACTTTATTTAAAATTTTGAACTTGGCGAGGTGCACTACCGTGCACCAAGTATTATAAGAAATAGGAAACGAAAAAATAATTTTAATGAACAAAACAAAAGGGGTATTTTTTGTGGAACTTGGCGAGGTGCACTGCCGTGCACCAAGTATTATAAGAAATAGGAAACGAAAAAATAATTTTAATGAACAAAACAAAAGGGGTATTTTTTGTGGAACTTGGCGAGGTGCACTGCCGTGCACCAAGTATTATAAGAAATAGGAAACGAAAAAATAATTCTAATGAACAAAACAAAAGGGGAATTTTTTGTGGAACTTGGCTTAGACACTACCGTGTCTATGAAGCTAATATTCGAATTTGAAATAATTATAATAATTATATCCTTATTGTTGTCGCGCCTGCGCACTAGATAACGCTTTTATACTAGGTACGCACTACTACTAGGTAAGGTAGGTACTAGGTAACGCGTATTTTCTTACGGTTTTACTATCACATTTTTTTCAGTTCGGTCGCACAGCAAAATCCCTATCTCCTCCAAGCCTGCCGTAAGGAACTTCGTTCCAAAAAATGTTTAAACAAAAGTTGTAGAAAATTTAATCCTCTACAATATTTATAATAAATACAAATAGCATAAAACTCATAGGAAACGAGATATTTGCAATAAATGTGTAAATAAAATTAAATTACGTGTACTTATATGTACGCGCGTAAGAAGTTATACTTCTTTGGCATCATTTAAATAATAAATATTCAACGTTAATAATTTCATAATATTTAGTATTAATTATACTAAAAAATTGGTTGTCTGTAAAGTCGGTTTACTGACGATAGTTGAACGTGACAACGTCTTAAGAAAATACTGATGGAATGGTAGCATAATCACTAATAGTCATTCTATCTACATACATAAAGGGTAACAGTTCTGTTTTATTTGAAATTAACTTAAATTAGAAAAAAAATGTAAGTACTTATGAAGCAATATTTTAAGCTAAACATTTTATTTGAAATCTGCATTATCTTTTATTTAATTTTACTTCTTTGACTCTTGTACTATACGTGTACGAGCGGGAAATAAATAGTAGCGTTCGTCAACACTGTGGACAACTGGGGCTTTTTATTTCCCAGTCGTTAACAGTGTTGACGACAGGGTGTTACCGAGCGGGAATGACCCGCTAAAGTCCAGTTCGGAATCCGAAAGAAACAAGTCAGGTCAGTTTTTAAATATCTAGATGCAGCAGTCTCTCAGAGTCAGAGCAGTTCAAAAAGCACGGTTGCAATCTATGGATAAGTTTGTGGCACTGCACTGTACTGTATGTTTTGATGGCGCCATCTACGCCGAGCTTTGCGTACTATTCCCTATTTACCACAGACTTACAACGACTTACACAACTTAAAACAACCAGACCTAACATCCTTTTCACCACTACAAAGACGTATGTAAGCAATAGTTTTATCTCTTTCTCTCCCATGACACGTACAAAGCCTATCTCGTTTTATTTTTGCTGTCGCAACACTCACGCACAAATAGACAAAATGGGGTTGAAGTACTTTCGCCATTTTGATAAGCTACAAGAAGCTCACTTTTCGTATGAGAACCATAGACAACAATAGACCATGAACAGTAGACCATGAATGTTTTGTATGGAGAATGTCAACGTGTGCAGCATGTCTATGTAGTTGTAACTGGCATGCTCTCAGGGTACCTAGGTACGCCATAGGTACGCTTTATCTCCCATATGTTGGGTCTGCTTTTTTTTATAAGTCGTATACAAGACGTTTAATGTGTTTCTGTCATTGTCATTCTCTATGGTTTCTGTAAAGTGATGAGTTATAGGTAAACCAGGAATAGAAAACCTCGCTATATTACATTAAGCTCATAGAACTAATATGTTTTACCTGCAATACTTGCTTTCTTAACGCCAATCGTAAATTGTGTGCCAGCGAGTTGTTTCTCAAGGTTGAGTTTGTTGCTTAGAGTGATTATTTTGTGCTAAAATGCCAAAAACTATTCATAGCCATGAAAAGAAGTGGCTTTCTATGTGCTCAAATAATATTTCCGTTAATAAAATATTTATTCCCTTAAATGACATTATTTTGTTATCAAAATTACAGCGCTACTATAATGAGGTACTGTTGCTATGAAAAGGAAACTTTAGCGCCCACAATGCAGGTTTTATATATTCCTGGTCAGGCTATACTTTGCGCACAATTTGTGGGTTCTACCACGAAACACAGAGACCAGTGTGGTCTCTGTGTTTCGTGAGTTCTACCTTGGTTCTACTTCTACAATGGGGTTCTACCTCGTCCGTGGTCCACTCTACTATAGTTGGGCCATTTTAATAGGTCACATTTGACAGTTCGTCAAAATTTTCCAAAGTAACCTTGTAAGGGAGGCACCCCATAGTATCTAATACATTCCATACTAGATATTGTTAAACTTTTTACACTTAAAAGTAAGGAACTGACGTCGTTACAAAGTTACGTCAGTGAACTCTTTTTCTTTTTAAATATCAGGGATGGTACCGAAAGAAACAGATGAGTAGATAAGTTGAATTCGAGAAGTTGAAGTAATCGTCAAAAAGTATTTCACGATTACAAAATAAAATGTATTTTAATACAAACAAAATTAATTTTATTACATTTTAGGCCAAAAAATATGTAATCATTCATTTATATAATAACGTCTGGCTCAAAAGTCAGTATCTAGAAACGTGAAATGTTACAAAAAAGACATAATTTCATTTCGCGCCATTATTTGACGCATTATTTTTGTAATTTTTTTAGTCGTTGTGTGAACTGTGCCGACTGTGCGCATATTATTAATACTTTTAATAACAATCGCATTCAATTTACAGATGTTTGAAGTCCTTATCGAGTTATTCAATGTAATCGATGTTTTTCAGCAGGTTATCCTCACTATGAAGCAAAGACAAACAGTTGTCAAATGTGGCCTATTAATTAAAATGGCCCTACTTTATCCATTAGACATGCCATAGACCAAACTTGTGTTGTTTGATCAGTTCAGTCAGTCAGTTCAGTTCAGTTCAGTATATACTTAATAGTCTATGTAGGTAATATGTATACAATATTGTTGTTTTATTGAAATCTGCACAAAAACCGTTTGAATCAAATATTAAAAGAGCTTAATAAAACGATAATTGTGTGTGCTGCCAACAATGAAATTAATTATTCTGGTATTTCTAACATCAAGCATAAGTGACTGTAGGTTTACTTTTCCCATTATTCTTATAAGTTACGTTACGATTTGGTGCGAGTGAAGGTGTGGCCTATCGTTATGTACACACATTATTATTTTTGCAAAACCCCGATCTATGGAGGACAATAATAAACAACGAAGAAAATAAATCATAACGTTATCATATAGCGATACCTCTTGTACAATTCGTTTGCAATGTTTATAAGTACTTGTCAAAAAAGTTTGTAAACTTGTTACTGATGCATCGTTAGGCCATGCATGTGTAATAATTATTTTTTTGATTATTTGACAATTTTGTATTAGGTTTCGCGTTATGGTGCTATCAGTGCACAGCAGCCACTCCCGGTTGTATGGAGCCATTCAATTGGAGAGGAGTGGGATACCTGGGCAATCCATGCCCAGATGATGAAGACATTTGTGTGAAACTCATTGAAAGAAAAGGAGGTAAATATAGCATATTATTACTTTTGTATAATATGACTGCTATACTAGAAAAAATACTTAAGGCTATCAGTATTATTTATTTGATTAAAATTAAATGTATTGAATGTTAATAAACCACATCCAAATTGGTTGATCCATTCCACAGTGTATTATACACAGGCACATGTATGTATAAACAAATAAATTTTAAAAGTAACAGTTATGAGTTCTACTGCATTGAAAAACAATATATTTTTACAGAAACATTTATCTTTGTTAGTAGTTGTATGGATAACACAGGCTATGAGATGTATTTTTGTATTTTTTTTTCAGCACAAGAAGTAATAACAAGAGATTGCCTGAGCAACTTCAGAGCTTTTCGAACAGATATACCAGCTGACAATTACGAAGGATGTAGACCAGCTGCCAGAGATGTTAACTTAGCAAATTATGTCAACAACTCAATAAAAGAACTTGATATTCAAAGGTTTGTATGAATAAAAGCCATTTATTTGTTAACTAGCTTTTGCCAGCGGCTTCGCCCGCGTGAATTTCGTTTAAACTTCACCCCTTTATTTCACCCACTTAAGTGTCATAAACGTAAGAGTAGATAAAATATAGGTATACTTAATCAGAAAGCTTCGAACTGCTAAGCTATCGGGAGTTACACGTGTTATTGTGAGTCAACCATAAAAGATAGACATATGCTGTCGTGGAATATTTTTTATATAATATTAAGGAGAACATTTCCGTCATACATGATTTCTGTGTAGCTTTAACCATTAAGGTTGCACACGCGACGGAAGCTTAAAAAATGGAGTAACTTCTCCCGTTTCCCCAACATTTCCCTTCACTGCTCTGCTCCTATTGATTGTAGCGTGATGAAAAGTATACTATAACCAGCGCGGGAGTATGAAAAATAATTGTACCAAGTTTCGTTAAAATCCGTCGAGTAGTTTTTGTTTCTATAATGGTTATACATCAGACAGACAGACAGACAGACAGACAAAAATTTTACTGATTGCATTTTTGGCATCAGTATCGTTCCCTAATCACCCCCTGATAGTTATTTTGGAAATATATTTAATGTACAGAATTGACCTCTCTACAGATTTATTATAAGTATAGATAGATGATTTCACATAATCTATAGATTCTATAGTATGTATTTATGATTGGATAAAGAATTTGAATAATTATGTGTATCATAAGTAATGTGTTGAACTTTAAATTTGGTCTTTAAAGCTTGATGCTTCCATGGTTTGGATGACATGGAATTTGAAAGTGTAGGTTTTGACTGATACCTAACAATAATGTCAATAAAAATAAGTAGTCTGCAGGCAATATACATAATAACTCAATGCTGGGGTTGGTTTACTTCTGCACAAAGGAGTTGTTTCAAAATGTATGGAGCCCCGGCCACCACTTTGTACACCATACTAAAATATGGAGAATCGCAATTCAAACAGTTTTTAACTATCCAATCACTTCAAATTGGTTTAGTTTTTTGGTACAACACAAAAATATACAATTGAAATTGCAACACAAAAACAAAAATCCGTCATGGCGGTAAGCTGTCATCACATGTCACGTTGGTTGATTTGATTGAAGTTTGACAAATTGGTAAAGACGCCATGTTGAAACTTGATAAAATTAAATGATAGATACAATTTTTGTACCAGAAAAGTATGCATTTAGGTAATTTATCTTTATTTTTCCCGAATTCCATGGATTTTTTTTCGATTTTTCGAGGTACTGTACATATTGTGGGCCGGATTTGAAACATCTCCTTTGGACTGAAACTCTGAAAAACTAACTAATTATTAGATTTGGTCTTTAACTTTGGATGGTTGAGCTTTAGTGACAAGAAATTCTTAACACTTCCATGGTTTGGATTTGGATGACATGGAATATGTAAGTGTAGGTTTTGTTTGATAACAATTGTAAATAAAAATAAGTGGACTAGATATATACTTGTAATATACAAGGTGGATACCACCATACAACAATGAAACCATGAGCCCTGCTTCATGCAAGGAACAAAAGTAAAAAACGCCTAACATCTTAATTACAAAAATGGTTATTTCATACAAACTATATAGCACAAAATACAGGAAAAAATAGAATAGCCTATCTAAACGTCAGTCACTCACTTTTGACAAGAGCGGCGACAATCTTCTGCTATTGCAATAATAAATAATAGTTACAGCGTGTTGAAATTTTGAATATTGAAAAAAAAATTGCTGTGGTTAAAATAAAGGATGAATGTATTTGAATGAAAATTTTTTTGCGGGCTTAGGTAATCATTAGGTACATAAAATTAAATTTATTGTTGTATGGTGGTAACCACGTTGTATAGTTGATTACCTTTTTCACCAATCTGGATTTAAAATCTGAAAAGAAACTAAAATAGACTAATGCTAAGCTAATTGAGTAGATATGTGTTCTAACTAAAATAATGAGATGTTTTATTATAATAATAATTTTATATTTCAGAAACTGGTATGATGAAACAATTTGGTGCTTTTGCTTCCTGGACCATCGTTGTAATAGTGCTACAATTTTGTCCACCCCCTTAGTGTTATTGATTTTTTCCTTGAGCTTTTTATTTACTAAATTCTTGTTTTGACCTATCGCACACCATTGCCCATTCAATAAAATTATTGTTTTGTAGATCTATACCAAATATAAATTACTTATACACAAGCCAATATGGTAAGTTGTGTTATAGAGCCTAGAGTTCGCCCGGGGTAGTACCACCGCCCGCCAAGGTACTCAGTACCATTCCTACCGTCATAATAATTGTTTTTAAGAGCAATTGTGTTCCGGATAGGAAGGTGTGGAGCCGGTTCACTTTTTTAGAGGCGACCATCTCAGTCCTCAGGGGTAGCAACGCAGCTGTGACCGAATTGGAACAAGACTCACACTAATCATTACTAACTGGGCAATACTAATATTAACTAACAGGACTAACTATCAATAACAGTCCCTGTCCACACACTTATTAACAAACTAACCAACTAACATTCTAACACCATCTACTAATTGGACTAACCACCCTAGTCCCTAAATTGGGTCTTGTTCTAAGTCGGTCACAATTGTCATGGGCGGCAGCGGAAGGGTGGTGCTGCATGCTCGTTTGCTACCTTAATTCAATAAAAAAAAAAGTGTAGTGTACAATATTTGATGTGTTTTGTACACAACATACATTTGGTTAAGTTTTGAATACTAAGATTTAAACAGTATGACAATTTTATTATTTGGTTTAACTGAAGATCTGATGTAGAATATAAAATATGTCTGTTATAAGACAAATATTTTTATCATTATTTTGCATATATCAGTTTTATATGCAATCAAAAGTAGCTTATTAATATTTTTCGTATTCACAATAATTACAATCATATGTACGTAATTATGTTTTGAATTATGTATTTAATAATGTTTTTATAATATGTATTTAAGTTAAAACCATGTTAGATCTTATCTAGGTTTTACTTAAGTTCTGAGGATAAAGAAAAGCGTTTGTAATTTTTTTTATCCCGCTTTAATGATTTTATTTAATGAAGCTATGTTATTTGAGTGACATTATGAATGACCAATACTTAATACGTTCATTTTTTACGTAACCAGGCGCGGACGCAGGCTGTTGAGGGGGGGGGGGGGCATTTTGCAAGGATTATTAAAACTACGTCGTTCTTTGTTGAGTAGATCTAGATGTCGCATTTAAGTTTTATGGATATCGTCATTCATAAGAACACCTGTTGCATATCAGTGTTTTTTGTTTTGCATTTTTTGTGACCCGCCGTGACCCCCCCGCCCCCACTGGATCCGCGACTGGATGTAACGACTGGACTGCGACTGTTTCTTTACAAGTGAGTGTTTCACATGAGACAATGTGCCGATTTTTACTCGAAACAACTGAAATTTTGTAAAACCGACTGCAAGTAAATTTGTTCTAAATAATAAATCTTTTTCAAATGTATTTCATTTCTCTACATACATTCGCTATATTAATAATATAAAAAAATCCTTGTGAATGTCTACACAATGAAAACATGTCGTCCAACCGGTCCAACAATTACGTTGTCACAATAAAATTATTGTATCAATGACTCAATTCACTCAATCAAAGTAAACATAACTCATGATAAATTTCAGATTTTTTTTTCACAAAACAACTTTATCTAAGTATAGTAATTGTTTTAACAATCAGTTGAATTATATAATTTAGCTTTAGGTATAAGTGTTCAATTTATCCTTTTCTTATTAACGAGTACTTAAAGTATTTATGAATTATAACTGACAAAAAATATATTGAAATACGTCATAATACAAATCCGTCCAGTTAAATTTGAATGATAATAATTAAGTAAATATCTATGTACAATTTTTTTAGATTTTTATATATATGTATAATGTATTGTAACATAATTTTAAAAACATGTGTTAATAGCAAGTTTTTTATAAAAAAAAATATACCGGAAAAAGGTACCTTTATACCTATACCTATTTAGGTTATACCTTTAGCAATAACTTGATTACGTCCATTTACATAGGTATAACCAGTTATATATCGCGGTGTAAGAGTCTGACGTATGTACAACAATTCAAAAAATATTTTTTCACAAAACTGTTTACAATGTAACCCTATATGTATTCAATATTACTCAAATTCCAAAAAAAAAAAACAAAATCACTTAAGGTCTATCTTCGATTGAAACAGGAAACCGTATTACGAGTTCCGTTAAATTAGTTTTAATTATCACTATCTGACCCGGCAGACGTCGTTCTGCAACATATTGTTAAATATGCCGCCCGCAGCGTCCCAGGCGTGTATTTCGGACTTCAATGTTCTATTCATTTACATAAAAGTATAATAAATTATATACCTAAACCTGCCTAAAGAATCACTCTTTCTATTGTTGAAAACCGTATGAAAATCTGTTTCGTAGTTTTCGAGTTTATCGCGTCCAGACAGACAGACAGACAGAAAACAGGACTTCTTTTTATAATATGTATAGATGCTATAAGTTAGGGCTATAAGTTAGAGCCCCAACACACAGCGTATTTTAAAACGCGATGACGACGCGCGTTCAACGCGATACAAACGTACCTATGAAGCGCGTTCGAAACTCGTTTGATGGCCGTTCAATGGCCCAGGAGGAGGCCTCCTGGTCGTTTGTAAAAAATATTATAGGTACTTGTACTTTTTATATGTTCTGAGGCTCTGTTAGTAGGGCAATCAAAATATATTTTTATTTTAACAACTGTATATTATCTTTAACTAGCGAACCGCCCTCGCTTCGCTTCGGGACCCGTAAGTATCAACCGCGTAGGTCCCGCTCCCGTAGGAATTTCGGGAAGATAATAAACTATCACCAAAATTAATTCAGGTTAAATTAAATTAAACTTAGAAATAAAGCTTACGACAAAATAATAGTAAAGTAGCAAAGGATCACAGCAAGATTAATTCATATTAAACTTGGAAACGCGGCAAGTTTGGTATGGCAGTGGGTTCGACCAAATTTGATTACCATAAAAACGGTTCTAGTGTGTTAATCTTAAAAGATAGACATATGCTGTCGTGGACATTTTTTTAGATCATTTCAAGAGGAATAATTCTTTCATACATATATTTTTGGTATCTTGAATCGTTTTCGCAACGCATGCAACGAAAGCCCTCGAGAATGAATAATTTTCCCCGTTTTTTCCACATTTTCCATTATTTCTTCTCTCCTAATTGTTGCAGCGTGATGTTATATAGCCTAGCCTTCCTCGATAAAAGGTCTATTCAACACAAAAAAAAATTCAATTCGAACCAGTAGTTCCTGAGATTAGCGCGTTCAACCAAACAAACAAACAAACAAACTCTTCAGCTTTATAATATTAGTATAGATTTAACTGTATATTATATTATATTTAATTCTTTAGCTGGTAACGTTTGAAGGGGCGAACTTTTTTCGTTCTCCTGTAAAGTTGGCAAAATGTAGATACGTTCACCTGACTCTTACACCGGGACATTAAGTAACCGGTAGGTACGTTGTAAAATTTTGATTTTGAGATATATTTGTATAAAATGTACAGGACGAAATAAACTTTTATAATAAAAAAATACAATAAATAGTGTTTTTTTTTAAGGATTCTTCAAACATAAGATGCCACTTTTCAAGAACGATTGTATTTTTGCAACTTATAAGCTGTCCGACTTTTAATTCGATTGAGGATAGCAGTTGCGATTCCATGTTATTAAGTATTAAGTATGTAATTGCCGCCAAGTACCCGTACCTACATTATAATTTCTTATAGTTCTATTCACACATACATACACACCTTTAAAGGTAATCACTAAATATATGTGAACTGCAACACGGTGATGGCAAGGGTAGTGAATATCTTGATTATGTCGAAAATAGTGTGTGGTTCCATTACCCACATATTGTAAATTAAAAATGTTGGTGGCTTCTGTTTAATTCTCTTCAACATGTTTTTCGCCTTCTTCCTAAGAGGACCTATAAAGCAATAGATATTTATAATATATAGACATACACAAATGGTTCTCTAAATGAACTGCATTTAAGTGCAATTTTTAAGTAAGTATAGTATTTGCGGTAAGCACGCGGTAAGTAACCCTATAAACGGGCAGACAGGTTGGCATCATTTCGTATAAATTTTGGCTCAATACTGCGCCTAAGCCAGGAGGGTAAAAAATTCTAATACAATGTGTACATTGCGAATGCATCGTTTGCTTGGATTCACATTCAATTTCCGCATATTTACAGACTATGTGTTATGTTTCCTTTTTAAATACACCTGGGGGCCTGGGGGGTATAGAACCGATCGCCCTACCACCGTATGTATTTGTAGTGTAGGTATGTGCATTATTATTAAAGCATCAACGGCGGTGTCTTACGCACCTATCACTTATTAGGTAGGTACTTTGTAGATACTGTAGGTACTATACTGGTACCGTATTATTTTTGATCTGATCAAAAAAATGTTGTTTGATAAATGTTGGGTGTCTTTCAACAAGGGGTTTGTTAATCTATGTTGCTAACGATAGGTACGCTTGCTTGGCATCCACCGAGCCACGCAGAGCTTAATTATTTAGCTCTGTAGAAAGGCATTCTTTACCGATGTTTGTGTAGTGTGCAGCTAAAACACTCTTAATTATATAAGTGAATGTAAGGCATTTTCAGTTTTTCAGTACTAATAAAGGTATCATACGGACAAGACGTATTATTTCGCACCCTACTGCACACAACACCACATTTGCATTAATTTGACCAATGTGGTGAATCGACCGATGAAGACGCGAGCTCAGAAGTAGATACTTAAATATACCTACATTACCTACCTTCATTGTTCAACGCCATCACTTTGGTACACAAACGTTTGGTCTTCGTTATGTCCTTCAAAAATATTCCCAATATTGTAGGTAGAATTAAGATTGTAATGAAGTCATTGATTATTATTGCACTTGCACAATATATAACATACACACGCTGAGAATCGGATATCTGAAAAATTTAAACAACTTTATACTGGTAAACCAGCCTCGCTTCGCTTTGATAAACCTGTACACGAAAATTATTACTACGCGTGATTCCATAAACTGATATAACTTTTTGATTTTTAACAGACTTCAAAAAAGAAGGAATTTCTCAATTCGACTGTATATATTATGCTTTTTTACGTTTGTTCAGCGATTTTTTCGTCGTTTATGGGCCGATTTTGATAATTCTTTTTTTGTTGGAAAGTAGATTATGCGCAATGGGGTACGCTGATAAGGACGCCAGGATCTGATGATGGCATCTCAGAGAAATCGAGGGAAACTTTCGAAAACTGCAAGGACGACTAGTGTGTTTGTTAATGTTTTCATAAGTTATTAAGGCGCTACAATTTCATGAAGGTCTGGAGTCGATCTGATGAAGCCGACAGACAGTCGAGGGAACTCCTCAACGATTTACTGCAGTTATCTAGTGTTTGAGCTTGATTAATTTGTAGTGACGAGAAGTTTACACCTACATGTGTTGAATTGAGCGCCATCTGGCGAGTAATTTTTGAGTTATCTCTGCTTATAGAGGTTAATGGCCAGGCGACTGGCGATTGAGTGATTCATCACTGATCACATGATCTACGTCTCCTCACTCATGATGATAAATTCATACGGTCCTGCAGTGGTTGAAAAGTTCAAGCGAGGTTACAAGAATATAGGTAATTAAGAATTTCAAATTTAATATTTCAGAGATTGTAATAGCTACCTAAGAAAGCGTTTTTAATGGTTAAGTAATTAGGATAACATCAAAATTTTTACTACTTTGTTTTTACCATTCCTACTTTTAAAAATAAAACAAGTTTTTTGTAGATACGGAGACCCAGAAAAATTTATCCCCATCATAACACCATATAGGCAAACCCAAACCTAAAGCTTTCATGGCCATTAATCACGTTTCCTCGCTTATGAGGTTTTAAAACAAAAGCAATAGGCATGTAATGAAATATAGGTAACTACTTATTTAACTTACCTACGTGTTTCATATTTGTCGAGCTGTGTGTATGTATGTAGATGGTATTAGAATAAAATGTATGGTTTTAGAATAAAATTATCATATAAATGAGGTAGGTAGGCTCAGATAGGTAGGTATATACCTAATAGCATTAGAACAACTTACATTTTCATATGACCTTAGAGCGAAGAAGCTAATGAATCCGCACAAGCTTAATGGAATAAACTTACAGCAAAATACAAATACCTAAAAAAAAACAAGAACATTGTGAACTCCGATGTCAACAAAATAAAATTATGCACAGCATACTAATTCCCATGGGAAGATCGATGTTTTGTTAGTTTCTGTAACGGACGTGACGTAAGCTGATGCACCGCCAGCTAAATTGACCGCCACCTAAAGGAGTCGCCTGCCAAGCCAACGCATCACGTAGCCTTAGCCTTAGTTAGAGCCAAAGCCAAGCCAAAGCCACCGCCTGCCATATTGATGATTCCCTCCAGTCACAGCCAGGCAGCCGTCACAGCCAGACGGTGGAGCGGAAGGTGTCAATATAAGCCAAAGCCATTTAAACTTAGCCTTATCTGTAGCCATTAACGATACTTTTTGCATGAACTGATGTTATTTGAAAAAGAAAGATGTGACGTTGACGAATTTGATTTGGGATTCTATTCGATGTATTGTCATTGAGCAGAAAATTATAAAATCCTAAAGTAAAAATAGTCGTATTATTTCCCTTCTTTTACATTCAGAAGTGGATAATAATGTTAAAAAACATAATACCTACGTCCTAAGACTGGAGAGAGTAAAAAGCAATGGTCGAAATCGAGAGCGATAAAAGTATTATAGAAGGGGAGACTTGGGCGTGGAATTGTAATGCTTTGGACGTGGATCAGCGCTTCTGGACATTAGGTGACTTCTGTATTGTTTTTTACTTTAATGTTTAGCAAGATAAGGTATTACGAGAACCTATAAATGAGATTTGGTAATTTATTAGACTCGGTTGCTAATAAAGAAATACATTGATCAAGTTGGGCAGAAACAGGATTTCTTTTTGGAAATGTCTCATGTTAGTTCTGGAAGGATCGATCGTGGAGAGATACTCGCGTTTGTATTTTGTTGTTACAGGTCAGGTAATGTTCAATTAAAAGTGCGTATTGCCGCTAGTAGAGAAATGTTGAGGATGGATCTCGTGGAACAGCTGAACAGAGTTAAATTTTATGCCAATGACGAACTGATAAGTATACTTACTACGATATGGAAAATAGTTTTCAAGATGCAATGCCATATTTACTTGAAAAGGAAAAATTGTCAAATCTGTCAGATAAAATTTGGGAAAGCCCTCAATAAGAATCCATAATCAGTCTGACTGAAGAAAAGAGCCTTGTCAAAATGTAAAGAGAAATCAGTGAATGCTTATCAGTTTTATAAAAATGATCATTACGTGGAGGAGTATATCTCAGCATAAAAGGTGATGTATGCCATTTCATGTCGCTGTCATCATGCTGTGACAGTAAAAGTACAAGTTGTTGCTGATTTTGTTAAATTAATAACCCTTGTGCGCGTTCCAATTGCGGGACGCAATTGTTGCAGGATGGCCGATTGTAACGGACGTGACGTAAGCTGATGCACCGCCAGCTAAATTGACCGCCACCTAAAGGAGTCGCCTGCCAAGCCAACGCATCACGTAGCCTTAGCCTTAGTTAGAGCCAAAGCCAAGCCAAAGCCACCGCCCGCCATATTGATGATTCCCTCCAGTCACAGCCAGGCAGCCGTCACAGCCAGACGGTGGAGCGGAAGGTGTCAATATAAGCCAAAGCCATTTAAACTTAGCCTTATCTGTAGCCATTAACGATACTTTTTGCATGAACTGATGTTATTTGAAAAAGAAAGATGTGACGTTGACGAATTTGATTTGGGATTCTATTCGATGTATTGTCATTGAGCAGAAAATTATAAAATCCTAAAGTAAAAATAGTCGTATTATTTCCCTTCTTTTACATTTCTAAATATTTAGTACCATATGTTGATAATACGTAGGGCACTCGATAAGTTTTGAGCTTGAGACATGAAAAAAGTATAGAAGATATTGACAATATTTTTTTTATATTTTTGTAGCATCTCTCTTACTCTCTATGCAAAGTTCCATTCGCCTAAAGCAACTATAAAAATATATTTGCCAATCTTGATCCCATAGGTCCAAAATAGCTGCTTCGTAGGCGGCCATAGCCTCTTTGACACGCGATAAAAAAATCCTTTTATTTTTTCTTGCGTATCGGTAATAAAAATAATTCACAGGGAGCTAAATAGGGATTGAATGGTTATGGAGTAAGATTTAATCACTTGATTCCTCAAGAAACGCATTTGTTCAGAGGGACGTATGTGACGAAGCGTCGTCGTGGCAGAGCATGTTTCCCCGGAACTCAGTCTTTGGGCTCCTCTCTCGCAGAGATTGAAAAACATTCGGCAATGCTACTGTTGTATACCATTACGGGATAACAGGTGTATAATTTTCCAACAATATTGTGGACATACGCCAGCTCTGAAAAAAAAATACAAGGCACCATATTTTTACCTAGGTAATCTTTATGTCAACAGTTTTTTGAAGTTTTGTCAGAAACTTACCTTTTGAAGAGATCCCTGAGAGACGATTGTCTTTTATTTTCCCGATCATGTTAATAAATTCACGTTTCGTCTCCTATGAGGATCTCCAAAACATGTCTTGAAGTTTCGTTTTCAAATCGTAGTCATATTCCGCGACACCAATCCACACGAGTCTGATTTTCAGTGTTTAAGAGAAAACAACACAAAAACGACAACGACAACAAAGCTTCCTCATTTCAAGATTCCACTTCTAAATAATTATAATGCTCCCCGAACTGACGCCAAGGATCGCTTTTCGACATCCCAGTTAGTAATTCGTGGGTCTTCTTGCATCATCGTTTCAGTAATCCACATAATATTTCCTAGAGTTATTGTCGTTTGTGGGCGACCACTTCAATGGTCTTCTTCGAGGTCAGTTTTACACCCTTTAAATTCACTAAACCATCTAAAAACTCCTTCTATAAATGGGGCAAACTCCTCTCAGACTGATTGTAAGTGCTAAATGCTAAGGTTTACATTTAAACTAAATTTAAAATCATAAAATGTCATATCACGAAAATGTTCGCGGTTAAGCTCCGCCGTTTCAAAGAAATTTACAGTTATCGTCTTCGTTAAATGACTGGAACATAATATTTTTTCAAACTAGCAGCATCTTGGCTACTATGGTTCTATTTATAATTAAATTTGCTATTTAAAAATGTATAATACAAATGTGTTCCATTTTTTAATTATGAGCATCTCAAAACTTAACGAGTGCCCTACGTAAATGGCGTTAGTAAAATTAATTTGCAAGTTCTAAATTACGCATCAAATGCTACAGGTAATTTACTTAAGTCATGGGTAACTAATAAATTCAATTGAATTTTGAATTCGCACTGCCATGCATTCGCAGAGGATGTTATTCGTCGAGGAGGTTTCCTCTGCCCCACCACAGAATCTACATGTTGCAGTGTTACTTAAGCCTATTGTGTGTAGGTGTTTGTTAAGTCTGCAATGACCAGTGAGCAGCCTAATCAATGTTCGAATCTCAGTCCGGCTTAGGCTGAGCACTTTATTTGAGTATTTTCGCGAGTATCCAGTGATGAGGGTCTTTGATTGGCGCATACCGGGTGCCTTCTTCCACAGCTCCTTGCCCTGTCTCAGGGCCAGAGCCCCAAGAACAGCTCGAGTTGCCGCCTTTGATACGCCCACCAGGGGTTCAGGACTCAGGACCCATGGTGGGCGCCTCTGCACCCCTCCTTGCAAATTCATCTGCCCTCTCATTTCCTCGTATACCCTTATGTTCAGATACCCATCCTAGGGTGACCTTGTTGTTGTACCCAAGTTTGTTTATTGCTTGGATACCGTCATACACTAATTTGGAGTTGACTATCTCAGACTTTAAAGCCAGGAGCGCTGCCTGGCTGTCGAATAGTATTGTTGTACGTTTATTAACGTAACCTTTGTTCAGGTTTTGGTGCACGTAATCAATGATCGCGTAAAGTTCTGCCTGGAATACGGTTGCACAGCGCCCCAAGTTTGTACTCAGTATTGTCTTGGTTTTATCTCCATACACTCCCGCTCCTGCATATCCTCCCTTGCGAGAGCCGTCTGTGTACTAGACGATGTCGCCTTCTCCCAAGAGTTTCGGTACCGCATCGTCCCATTCTTCCCGTTGCGGTATAATAACTGTGAATAGTTTATTGAAACTTAGTTGCTTATGCATGGCGTCGCTAGGCATAGCCATTATTGAGCATGTCATGAGGTCTTCGTAAATTCGACTCATGACATTCGATTTCCAGCTCTGCTTTCCTCCTTCTGCAGCCCGGAGTATGGCCGCCCTCGCCTCTTTTTGAACAAAAACGTGAAGAGGTTCGAGATTGAGGACGGCCTCCATTGCTGCTATGGGAGTTGTCTTTAGAGCTCCAGTTATCATCCGACAGGCTAGGCCTTGGATGCTGTTAAATTTCTAATGCAAGTAGCCAGGGTTGACTTTTTTTGCTAGGCTATACATCCATAGGTCACAATGGGTCTGACAATAGCCGTGTAAATCCACTGCAACTGTTTGGGTTTCAGACCCCATCTGAGTCATCTGCCGTGAATCGGCAGCACGTTCCTAGAGCGATTTTTGCCTTTTTGGTCACCTGCGCTAGGTGTTGGTTCCAAGTAAGCCTATGGTCTATTGTGATCCCTAGGTATTTTACTTCTTTTGAGAACGGTATTGTAGTTCCGAACAGGGAGACGTTATGGAGATCAACAATGTTCCTTCTCCGTGTAAACGGTACAATTACCGTTTTGTTAGCATTTACATTAAGTCCGGTGCTGCTGCACCAGTGTTCTACTTTATGTAAAGCTGCTTGCATAAGGTTAGACACAGTGCTTGGGCAGCCTCCCCGTATGTTAATGACTGGAGAGGGCTATGCTCGGTATTTCTCTGCGTGATCGAATCAGAAATGATGAGATCCGTAGACGAACACGGTTAACCGACATAGCCCAGAGAATTAGCCGGCTGAAGTGGCAATGGGCCGGCCATATAATTCGGAGGACCGACAACCGTTGGGGAAGAAAGGTCCTCGAATGGAGACCGCGTCTTGGAAAAAGGAGCGTAGGAAGCCCCCCAACCAGGTGGACTGACGACCTGAAGAAGACGGCGGGCATCCGCTGGATTCAACGGGCTCAGGACCGGTTAGAGTGGCGCCAGTTAGGGGAGGCCTACGTCCAACAGTGGACATCAAAAGGCTGATGGATGGATGGATGGATGAAATAGGTTGTAGTTAGTTAGTTGTAGTCACTTATTTATCCACCAGAAAGGTCTCATTTAAGGTAAACAAATCTTTGTTAATTCTCTTTGACCATGCGGGCGCAGCCGCAGGTAAGAGCTAGTGTCATATACCTAATACGATTAATCGACTAATTGCCGAGTATTGAAATGAATTTCGCATTGCCTGAATTTAAAGCTGTAAGCTGAAAAAATTGTATGAGTGAAAATTTTACCATGTAGAAATAGATGAAATAGTTGTACTAATTATGAAACTTGCCTGAAATCGGTATAGTACAGTTAAATTTTCAAATGCTTCGAGTATTTCCTTTATGTAGACATCTGTTTCACTTGATGCAAAATTGTGTGACATAAAAGCCACATAAAGCATCCGAGCTCTAGTTGGATACACGCCTTTCCCGGGGTTTAGTCTTGTTGGATTTTCTTCTAAATAGTTAATCATTATACAGTTTATCAAACGCAATCTAATAATTAAGTGAAATAACATATGACAACCATGGTACAAGTCGATAGATAGACAAAATTGAATGTAAGCAGCATAAATAATTTCTACATTATTATAACTTGTTGCAACGTACATTCCTAAACCATAGTTTATAAGCATTATAGCGAAAACGACAATAGAGGTTATGTGTAACATGTGACTAATAATATCGTTCCGTTCGATTTTTAACAATCGATCAATTTTCTGTAATTTCGTATAAAAATCAACGTTTTCTTCGCTGTTCAAAAATCGAATATGGACAACATTATAAAAAGACGCAATCTGAAAAAACGTCGCAATTATAAAACTATAGGAAATTGCTAAGTTGGGAATAGTACTTAAGTATAAAAAGGACATTCTTCTAAAATAGAATACTAAAATAAACCACAGTATAGAATAAAACTTTTGCCATATTGTTGCGGGCATGACGAATCTATGTTTAATATCAACGCGACTGCAGCCTAGAACGTTTTGCAAAAAAAGTAAATATGAAAAATTTTTGATGAATTCCTCTTCTAAAATATCTGGAGATAAGTATTCGGTCATTTTAAAGTTTTATTTAAAAATGCACGACAAAACTGTTTCGATCAAAACTGACGGTAGGTTACGTGTACGAATACTTGTTTATTAGAATTTGCGATCTTCTAGACTACGACCGAGGCGATGCGACGTGAAGGAGACTGGCAGTTAAGCAATTATCGCCTTGAGTTTTATGGAAATATATACTTTTAATAAATTGACGGTAGTAATAGCGATTAATTGCTTTACCTTCAAAATGTACGTCTGAATAAGGGGATCTGGTCATATTGTACATAGTTTTGGTTTTAATTGCTTTTGCCATAATTATTAGGTATGATAGTTTATGTTAGTTTTAGATAATCCGATAAAAAACTTTGGAAAACTGTTTTTTAGGGTTCCGTACCCAAAGGGTAAAACGGGACCCTATTACTGAGAATTCGCTCTCCATCCGTCCGTCCGTTCGTCTGTCACCAGGCTGTATCTCATGAACCGTAATAGTTACACAGTTGAAATTTTCACAGATGATGTATTTCTGTTGCCGCTACAACAACAAATACTAAAACACTGAATAAAATAAATATTTAAGTCGAAATATGGCTTCGACGCTTCAGCGATAAATTAGTTACTTTTCGGTCCAAGAGATGGCGTTACTTGTGGCTACAAAAATCTAAAGTAAATATATAAGTGAGGCTTTCATAAACAGAGCAGATTTTTTGGCGTTTTTATACATTAAATCCACACTCGCTTCGCTTCGGGGAACCAGTCCCTTCAAAAATCTCTATAAATTTTAACAAATTATGTTATTCCAATGTCTAAGCTATATTACTGCAAAGTTTCATGAAAATCCGTTCAGTAGTTTTTGCGTGAAAGAGCAACAAACACACACACACACACTCACTCACTCACATACATCCTTACAAACTTTCGCATTTATAATATTAGTAGGAAGGATGGTACGGAACCCTTCGTGCGCGAGTCTGACTCGCACTTGGCTGGTTTTTTCGTATAGGTACCCAAGTACTTTTTAAATGTAAGGTATCTACCGTCAAACGTATAGGATAATATTGTAAGACTTTATGAGGATTTAAAGTGTTAATATGATCGCTTTCCACAAAAAATTGCTTTTTACAAAAATAAGAGATAACTCAAAAACCACTCACTAGATGGCGCTCAATTCAACCCATCTAGGTAAAGTTCTCGTCACTACAAATTAATCAGGCCCAAACACAAGGTAACTGCTGTGAATCGTCGAGAGAGAAGTTTCCTCGACTGCCTTTCGGCTTCATCAGATAAAATGAAAACAGTAACCAACTTACCGACACACTAGTTACCCCTAAAATTTTCGAAATTCCCTTCGATTTCTCTGGGACGCCATCATCTTATCCTGGTGTCCTTATCGTGGGACCACTTTTGGAATATTTACATTCCACCAAAAAAGAATTTTCAAAATCATCTCATAAACAACGAAAAAAATCTCCAAATACACTTAATACTTAGCATAATATTTTGTTAACGGATTCCTGAATCGAATAATGGTATACGCAATTGATTGAATTTTTAATTGGTTATCCCACGATATTCCACAACGGGGTAAAGACGGGAAACTAATTTCATTCCAGGTGAAATATTTCTTTTCGAAATGAAGCGGCTATATATATAGAAAAAGTTTTGAGAAATGTAGCTAATAGCAAAAAAGGAAAAAAAGGCGCGTTTTTTACAACGAGAGTTTGCAATGATTAACCATCATTTTGTTAAAATATTTTATTTAATATTTATAAAAATTATTACCCTTTCGAATGCCTCCATAAAGAATTACCCGTGGTCCCGTTAATGGGACAAACCAACGGGACCACGGGTAAACACCCAAGAAGAGCAGAGAGGGTTTTAGTAAAGTTCAGTGGATTGAAGTAGGGTGTAGTTGAATTGGGTGCAGTGCATTTTGTAAGTTTGAAAGTTTTTCGTTTATTTTATGAGACACTTTATTGCACCTTTTATTTGATTGGTAAGTAGGTACGTACATACCTAAACACGGACATCAAATTACTTTGTACAGTAAGGCATAGTAAATAACTAGCTTTTGCCCGCGGCTTCGCCCGCGTGGAATTCGTTTATATCGCGAACCGGGGAAGTGGGTACGTCATCAACTATCTTCCTGGGAAATTCATCGAAATCGGTCAGGCGGTTTAGATTTTTCATACAACTTTCATCCCCTATTTCAAGCCTTTAGGGGTTGATTTTTGAAAAAAAAGTAGCCTATGTGTGACTCTGGGTCTTCAACTATTTTCATTCCGAATTTCATCCAAATCGGACCGGTGGTTTAGCCGTGAAAAAGTCACAGACAGACGGACAGACAGACAGAATTTCGCATTTATAATATTAGTATGGATAACGAAGTACCTAAATAACTTCACACTAAAATGACTATAATGTATAATATAGGTAAGCCATTAGCGTTGTAAGTGGTGTTTGTTGATGGTGTTTCCCAAATAGCTTAAGTAATGGAAAGTAAAACGATTAATTTTACGAGTATCTACCTAAGTGCTTACCTACATTAAGGGGGAGTCCATTTACGTAAATATTATTAATAAAATATTAATACAAATTAAATGACTATTACCGAAGTTGTCGATAGGAATTAGGTATTAGAAGATAACTTAAGATTTCGAATTTAGCTGTTTAACACCTGTAACAAGTTGATCCGAAATGGTCATTCTCGTTGGGAATCGTAGTTCAGAGCATTTTTTGAAATCAATTAAATATTTTTATTTAATTCAAAGAATGATCGGAGTTTCAACGTGTTCGATTCGCGGAAATTCAGTTTATTCAAGAACTGTACTTCAGAATTTTTATTTAATGATTTTAGTACTAAGCTGTCCCTATCTGTTTTATAAGTCTCACTGCCTTTTTGGTTGCGGCAAAGACGTGATTGGCTCAATGGTTTGGTCTGTCCGGTTTTATCTATCGGTTTCTGTTTTTATTATCTATTTGGTTAATTTAATATTAACTAGTAGTTATGGAGTGAAATTATTTAAATCGTGCATTAATTTACGCACTTTTGAATGGCAACTTAAAGTGCGCAGAATTGAATATTTGGACCTAACCTTGTTTGCGTTGTCCATATCGTTAACGATGAAAATTCTGGTAGAAGTAACAGTAGGCCAAAAGTATTATACCGATGGAATATTGAATAAAATTATTGTATTTGTACTTGATGTTGATATTTTGCTTTGGGCAAAAATTTGCAACTACCTGAAATTAAATTTTCGTAATATTAATTACGTCCTCAAAAATATTACGTCACGCATGTCTACACCAAAGATAAGTGTTAGAAATACAAACAGTAATTCAGACTTGACGAACATTGTCGTTGGCGTCGAAAGGACATTGATTTCGTACGATTTGTTAACAAAAACACATAATAGTCTGGTAAGTTTTGCTGAAGTACCGGTAAGAACAATTTATTAATAAATTTACAATTTCAAAATATGGATCGATTTGTACGTAAACGCTGAAATGGCATTTGAAATATATACCTAGTAGGTATTCATATACTCGTATTGCGCCCGTCGATAAGCAAGGTCGTAAAGCAGAAAAAAATATGTACCTACTTGTATCTATCAGTTGATACAATTCGTCGTCGTAATACCTTCGATTCTGTCCTTTCGGCTTTAGGGTCCGTTCACACAGACTGGCTCGGAGAGAATCTACTCTCCTCTCCGAGGCGTCTATGCAAAATTAGACGGTAAGTATGCGCACACGTAAAAAGGCGGAATTTTTATAAAGCTGCAGAGTTTGTTTGAACGGGCTAATTTCAAGAAGCATTGAGTCAAATTGAAAAAATATTGTTATGTTGGATACTTCCTTTATTTATCGAGGAAGGCTTTAAGCTACATAACATCACGCTTCAGCCAATAGGAGCGGAGCTACTATGAAACATGTTGAAAAAGTGGAAAAAAATTTCAAGTTTCCTGAAGCAAAGCGAGGACGCTTAGGTACTAGTTTAATAAAGTGATAATAATAAGGTGTCCAATTCTGTAATGGAAAGAAATTTTGGTCCAACCGGATTATTCATGACACCGCTCGTTTTAATTTCAGCTGGCATTATCCTACGTGTATTTCTTTATATGGGCAATGGCATGCGTATATAAAATATTCAGCATTTTAAAAGAAGATGTAAGTTTAATCTTTATTTAATGGTATGAAGATATTTTGTCTGCCGATATCGATTCAGTTGCAACTTGTAAGGTTTCGGCTGTTTTGCTATTTAAATACTATACCTATTCATGGTTGATACATGGAGATCAAACGTAGGCACATATCGTTTGCACACGAATTGCATCGACATCGACAAAGAATTTAGTTTATTATCGAAAACTTTATGATGGATTATTTTTATTTGTAGGTTTTTTGAGATATATAATAGGTTAAGTTTATTTTTGGTATAGCCTAACCTTGATATGTTAAGACTAGACTCAATAGAGGTTATTTATTCAGTAACTCTGGATATTTCAGTCACCACAAGCTAAATTTTATATCAACTTGATATTGAAACTTATGGAGAAAATGATAATTTTAATTTGCATCAGCGCTTGCGGTGAACTCTTGAAGAAGGAAACAGAAAACGTAAAGACATTGTGCCTTGGAATTCTTGATTACAATGAAAGCGGTAAGAAATTAAGAATGCAACACTTGGATATGATTTATAGATGGCAGCACTTTCGTTCTTTTCTAAGTTTACTCACGCTAGTAGACAGATCTTATAGCCTAAACATTTTTAGGTTAGTTATTTATCACCATTTTCTATTATATTATATGTTTAAATGTTTAGTTATTTTGTTCCTTAAATACTGTAATCAACTTCCGTGCATGATTTCTTTGTTGTTTAAATAAAGCCGATCTCAAGTTCCGTGAACGAGTTACAGAGACGGAAGATCGTATTATTATTACGTTTAATGGTTCTAGAACACTGTAACCGAAGCACGAAGAACACATTTAGGAGGGTGGTATTTCACCAGGCAGTTAAAAAAACCATACTGCTCTTTGCAAGCTACCAGGAATAAGCTGATAAACGAACGATTGTCATAACTTTGACAGTTCCTCAGGGTTAGGGTTGCAACGATATATCGGAAAACCGATAATATCGATAATATCGAAGGGGACACATCGATATTTGCGCTATAACGATACGATAATATCGATATCATATCCGAAGAAAAATATCGATAATTCACGACCTTAGATAAGGCTGCATGGGCTTTGAACATTAGCCTTTCCTTGCAATTATAGAAACAAATAAAAAATATCCTCTACTTGTTTTATTTCTCTATTTTCTCTGGCTGTATGGGCTTAGCCCCTTTGCCTGTCCGTAAGGACTAATGAAACAAAAAAATCTCTATGAATTTCATATTTTTTATTTAAATTTAAATAAATTCGATATTATCGACCAAAATATCGATATTATCAAATATCGATAATTTCATTGCCTCGATATAATTATCGATATTACAACAACCTTGCATCCCTACTCAGGGTACACCATGTCGGAGTCAGAGAAGGTTGACTTTGGCTCGAGGGTAGAGGGAATACATAGAATCTTATACAGTAAGTTCATTGTAACTCGACTGATGTGAACATAGCTGTGAGTGGCTGCGCAGATGTCGATTTTAAGGCCAAACTGGTGGTAGGAGGCGGGGAGTGCGGGCGGTAGGATAGTTAGCCAATACCATGGACGTAAATATACGTCCATGGCCAAAACGAAGTAGCGCATCACAAAACACTGTCATGGCCGCCGTGTTTTGATTGGTCAGTTACTCTACCTGAAGTTCACATCAGCCGAGTTATAATGAAATGAACTTACTGTACCATATACTTAGACCATTTGAACTACATATTTGAATTGAATTAATTTATGTTTTATACGCAGGTACTGTACGGGAGTGCGCAAAGAAAATCCTTTTCTTGCTACAAGAACTCCCACCCAACCTCACAGTGTATGGATTGTTTCAGGTAGATTCTAAATTACCTTTTCATCTTCTATCGTTAATCTTTGCTTACGCCGTCGTTACACTTCAGTTTATTATAATGTAGCGCTCACTACGGTTAGATTTTTAGAACTCGTTAAAAAATAGAATAATACAATTATGTTGGGTACTTCGAAAATGAATTTCGATGTAGGGTAGTAATGTAATATTGCACAACTGATGGCATTGTTTTAACATGCGTTTTGATTGAAATTAATTATGTAATTTATTGTAGGGTTGAGTAGGTATTGTATTTTTACTATGTTAACGACAAGATTAAGCATCGTAGAATTATGTATAACTACTATACTAGAATCATGTACGAATAATTACATATATTAATAAAAGCAATGGAACGTCTAAAATTATTTATTTGTTTTATAACTACAGTAAAAACCACTACAACCTCTAAACAGTATAACAACTAACTACATACCATCATATAAACAACATAATTATATTATGTACGTGGTAATAAAATAGCTGACTTTACAATTATTATATGAATCGATTATACCCTCCTTTGATAATATTAGTAAGCAAAACGTAAGTTTTCTTTGAAGCCGAGTTTGTCTAGGGCGGGCGTGCAGGCAAAGTTGATCATGGGCGGCGGCCCGCACATCAGGACGAACACATCGTCCCCGGGAGGGAACATGTGGTCGCGGATCATGTCATCGTTTATGAACCCTTTGCTGTACTTCCAACCTGAAATTATGATACAAATAATTATATATAATACCGTAATCGTAAGTAAAACTATAAAATTGAACTCCAACGCTGATAAAATTGCAACATATGTGACAGCAGAGCAGGAGTAGCGGATCACTAAAAGTGTCTAGGACGGACGGGTCTAAAAAGTCATAGAAGTCGCACTCGCATGTCTAATTAAGGTGACTCCATCAGTTTACTATTTAATATTAGGGTAATGTACTATAAGTTGATGATATTCACATTTTAATATTTGTCAATGTTCAATGTTGGTTTCTTTGTATCTTTGCTAAAGTTGTTTAATTTTAATTTACTTTTTTTGGTTCCAAATTTGAAATCGACCCTAATTATCTACATACCTTCATTAGGTCTATCAATAGTGTACCATAGTTTGAATTGATCAGGATGTTCTTTCTGGAATTTTTCAAGTTCATCCCTCAGTAGAATGTCTTCTTCGGTCTGGTTAGCGAACAGTAACCTCAGTTCTGTTTGGTCATTGGCTTGGTGGCATATATGTCTGATCAGTTGTAACATTGGCGTGATGCCAGTCCCGCCTGTAAATAAATAGTCACGTGAAGGTTACTGACACTCCTCATGACAACAATATGAATCAATTATGTACCAAGTTGACAATGACTTCTGAGTTATGCTAGGATTAAGAGACAACTGTGGGTGGTTATTTATTATGTATTGTACAATAAATATTGAGTGTAATAATACAATTTGTGGTGTAAACTGATTCTTTTTGCATTAGATAATAATTTTCAAGAATATTTAGACATGGTGGTAATGGTAATTAAATTTAGCAGTAGTTTAGCAGGTAATTATTCTTCTGTGTTTTTGTATAATAAAATCAGCATTAAAGACAACAAAGACGTATCTAAGAACTCCTTAAGTATGCTGTACACATTTTAAAGTCAAATGGGTACTCATGACTTTTAATTATTTATTTTACCGTAATTTAAACCTACTTGAATGGATTACAACCATTTTGTCATGCTATACACTATTAGATAAATAGGTATAAATATATAATATTAATAAGAATATTAGGTTCAAGCTAAGAAAATCACAATACGATATTTAGATATTATTATAACGGGTGTGTTCCACTGAGCATTCAGAATGCTCAAACCCATTTTTTTCAACAGAAAAATAAATGTTTTGAGCCTTTTAGTTGCTTAGTGGAACTCACTATAGTCCGATTTGATAAACTGTAATATGTCTTAAAATTTAATACTTATATTAATGAAATTATGTTATAAAAGTTGACAAATAACACTAATTCTACAGACCACATTACTAGTTCAGTATATCTAATTTGTGAATAAAAATGATAAACACAGTACAATTACATAATAATTGATAATAATAAATACTTACCAGCAATCATATTAACTTTCTTCACTGTAATCTCCACGGGAGGATCTTTCCTGAGTTTTTTGATCAAGAATTTTCCATTTTCTGCATATTGCAGCCTCCCAGAAGGACCTCTGACGTTTATTGTGTCACCAATCTTCATGTTTTCCAAGTACTGAGACATTTTGCCTCCTTCAGGAAATTTAGGGTGAACATTTTTAAAGTATACCTGAAATGGCCGTTCATAATATTTAATGTAATGGTTACAAGCATAGCTACATTTATGTCATTCTTAATACATTAAGATTTTGTGAGTATTAATAATTATGTAACTTTATTGTGCTATATAGCTAGAAGCCTGAATTTTTACACATCAACAGGAGTAATGGGAAAAAATATTTATCAACTCAGTATGTATTATGTTTATGAAAACGAATTGGCTATGTTTATGAATTCGGCTTTGAAATTTCAGGATATTACTTAATAAGAGATACAAATGTAAGTGCAAGAGAAGTAAAATACTGTTTCTTTGTACATACCTTAATAACCAAGTCGACATAGCCCTTCTCGTTATCACTAGAGACTGGAGTGTATGCCCTTATAACAAGGTCATCATCAATCCTCACTGATAAGTGAATGTGCTGACCAATTGGTAAACCTGAAATGAACAAATATTATAGATTTTGCACACCTCTCTGCATTCTGTGTTAATTTTTATCCTGTGGATGGTTTTTACAAGTTTGGTTGCTACCTATAGCTTTGAAAATAAATCTAAAACAACACAAATATGTAAGAACAAACTTTATCATATGTATAAATGCAAATTCTTTATACATTCATGCATAATAAAATATTATTAGCATTATAACACTTTTTCTTTATGTTAATGATTATTCTTTATATAATAATATTGTTTGATGTACACAATAAAGATTTTGTTTGATAATTGTATGTAAATATTTTTTATACAAGTAAGAGTATTACACCTTTAAACTAATCCAAATTATGTTACTGAGTTTTATTTTTCTAATGGAATTAAGTTAGCAACCAAGCATGTAGCACCACCTTTCCGCTGCCACCCATAACAACTGTGACAAACCTGGAACAAGACTCAATTCAGGGACTAGGATGGTAAGTCCAATTTTAAGATGGTGTTAGCTAACAATATTATTTTAAAATAATATCACTACTAGGAATAGGGAAAACCTACCTAAAATATGTTCAGGCGATGGTAACTGATAGCGAAATCTCCTTGTATCATGACTTATTTCCTCCTTCTCTATGAGGGGCAATGAATACTTGACATTGGGGTCAACTAGGGTCACTAATGTCTTGCTTTTTGGCTTGTCTTTCTTGCCCCATAGATAGTTAACAACAACAGTTGCTAATATTACTATACCGCCAACACCAATCACAATAGGTAATACCTGTAATATGTGGATACAAGATAGACTATAGAGACCAGGCTTAGAGGAGTATTTTAAACTTTACACATAAAAAGTTGGAATTGTTTATAAGTTAGTTAAAGACTATGAATCTTAATCTCAGGTCTTAATAAGGTCTATAAAACTAATGAAACAGTTCTTTTTCTGTTTCTATATACTGGCTGGATACATAAAAAATATGAAAAAAATTGTTAGACTTATGCTATAAAAAAACAAATGTTTTGCTCCAACAATTAAACTTTTAGAAATCTAAATATCTTCTAGTTATTTAATAGTTACTTAATACATACAGTTTCCCTTTCAAAAAAGTCACTTAATGCCGCTTGAAGGTTATTCATATTGTCATTTGTTCATTCACTTCACTTTACTCGTATTACTTAATACCAAAATTACTAAACAATGACAAACGCAGAGTTGATAACAATTGTTAATTCGACCACAAATTTATAGATAAGGAAATTATCACGGCTCTACACAACCACATCAAACATGAAACTTAATTCGCTTCTGATTCTGAATGGAATGGAATAGTAATTAAAAGTACACACGAACGCAACGATACGGTGACTGCTTACGAGTAAATAATATTTTGTTTGTTGACCAACCAATGACCATATAGCTGAAATAATGAGTTTCAACAGGTTAAATCCCTATTTCGTAAAAACTATAATAATTATAATGCTGATAATTATTAAAAGTTTGTCGCAGTCTACAGTCTTGTATAAGTTTAGATTGTTTAACAACTTCCTTCGGTAGATAGGGTGACCCTAAATAACCCCTTGACATAATATATCAACATAACATACCTAGTCTGTAAATAAAGGATAGAAGATAGAAGCATAGTTATCATATCAATGATGAATACTTACTATTTTAGGATTATTCATATTGTCTATATTTGTTTATCATACTAGATAATTTAAGTACTTAATTTGTGAAGTTTTTCAGTCTTCCAGAGGTAGCCAGACGGAACAAACCATAGAACAATATACTCCTGCGGAACAAACAGGTAAACATGTACCTAAACAATAACAGCTGTTTTTAATGTGTTTTAACTCGTTTAACTCGTTTGATCGTATCTCAGCAATCCAATCCACAGAGTAAAATTGCATAGAACAGCTTCCTTCCAGAGGCTACACTTCTCGTAATGGCTTGTGTTTGTGTCAAAGTTTACTCTTCCACTGATCTAAAATAAGATAAATTTGGGTAAAATAATAATAATTTTACGTTTACAAATTTTTAGTTGTAAATATAAATATAAGGCACGTATTATAAACAGTGGAATTAATGCGCTATCAACACAATCAACGTCGCATAGCGGATCGAAAAGGAACTAATTAAATTGCTTGTACTTCCCCTTCCGATGTTAAAGTGCACCAATACCAGGTTGATATTTTTTGCTACACAAAAATTTAATAAGCAAATAAGGAAGCTGTTACATATATTATTATCACTAGCTAATGAAAAAAAAGATTCTACATACTTACCTTTTTATTTTAACCTTATAAAAACTAGTTGTTCGTAAAATCCATAAAGATCGGTGAAGTGAAGCGAAACTTGTATCTTACCCGGGGATCTTAACCCTTTTACAATTTTATTTATCTTCCCGATTTATCACTTGAACTTCTAAAGAAGATACAAAGAGAGGCATACTTAATTATTCGACTTATAAATATTTAAATTTAAAATTAAAACAAAGTACATATAAACATAAGTTTTAGGTTTATATCTTGATTTATACCCCTTAATTCCTAATTATGCTGTTTTCAGCGCCAGAGCACGCGATGCTCCAACCGAGAGATTGTGATATTATTAGTATTAAAATAGACATCTGTTGGGAAACGCTATGTAAGCGAACGAAATTTTATTTTAACATGTGACTCATCCGCTTTGGGGTCGTTGTCGGTTTAGCAGGCATGCGAACGTCGAATTGTGATAATCTGTGAGCGAGAAAGGGTTTATCTAAAAACTGAACTTCAGGAGACGTAAAAAACTCTTCGCGCGACAAAAATGCGCTTAAATAGGCGACAAAAACTTAAGATGTGTGATAGTAGGTATATTTCTTAATCTTCTTTTTATCTAAAATGAATAGTTTTAAAGATAGCGACTTTTGCTTAGTAAGTAGATACCTAGTTAAATTATTACAAGATATCTATAAATTGAGAAGTGTTTTTTTCAAATAACATCTACAATACCTACTTAAAACGTGAAGTCACAGAGGTGAAAAATGAAATGTTTTTTAATTGTAACTCAGAACCTAATGCAAAAAATAATCTAATTTCATTAATTACATATACTTACCTAGAGTATTTTTTCTTATCATTTCTGCATTTTTAACTTATTTTCGTTGGGAGCACAGAAATTTATCTACACGCAGAAACATTTTTTAAATTTCGGGTGTAGTTAGGTATGTCCGTCTTTTCTCGTTCATCTTCTCCTATCGTAATTCGATTAATCAAGTATCATTAAGTAAGTGTTTGGATCACTTTCTGGTTTAAAAATGAGATATACCTACCTACTTTAAATATTTTTATGTTTCTAATGGTTCATTATATTATGTGGTCACTGTCTTTTATGGACAGGAACGAAACAAGAAACAAAGGGCACCACCGCACCGATGCGTTGCCGGCCAAGAAAGGAGGAAGAGGAAAGAAAGAAATTTAATCTTACAGTGCGAAATTAGACGTTAATTTAAAATTGTCAGTAGTAATGTCCATTGCAATTTTAATACCTAAGTGTTGTAACCCTGTCAAAATGTCATACCTACTGTAAGGTCTTCGATCTTCGTTGCTTCTCTTGTATATTGGATAAATAAAAAAACTTGTATGGTCAAAAATATAATAAAAAGACGACAGCAATTTAGTAATTACTTTCGTACCTATTTAGGTTCTTATTTTTTCTTTCGGTGATATGCAAATTCATTAGATGTAAACCGTTTGCATTTTTCCAGCCCATTTCGGACCTGAGACTCCTGAATATTGAGGAGTTCTGGAATACACTTCATCACAGCTCCAGTGTTGTTTTTTATCTTCATTTATATTAGTAAACGAAGCGCATATTTTGCTTGAAGCCGAGCTTATCTAGGGCGGGCGTGCAGGCAAAGTTGATCATGGGCGGCGGCCCGCACATCAGGACGAACACGTCGTCCCCGGGAGGGAACATGTGGTCGCGGATCATCTCATCATTTATGAAACCTTTACTGTATTTCCAACCTGGAAATTAAATTTGTGCTATAAAACAATGTACTTAATAAAACTCACACAACTGCAATACGAATTCACAACTTAGGTACCTAATCACTTCTGTTAATGGGTCAATTTATATTTTAATAGGTAGGTCTTCGAAAATATCGTAATTTACTGTATCATATTGAAATTTTCGTAATTTACTGATTCATCTATCGTAGGTATCTACTTATTTTAAAAACAGCCCTATTATAACACTGGCAACATGACGTTTACATAAATATTTTAGGAAGTATTTATATTTACCTTCATTAGGCCTATCTAACGTGTACCATACTTTGAATTGACTGGGGTACTCGCTCTGGTACCTTTCAAGTTCATTCCTTAACAGAATGTCGTCTTCAGTCTGGTTGGCAAACAGCAATCTCATTTCTGTTTGGTCATTGGCTTCCTGGCAAATGTGTCTGACAAGTTGTAACATAGGAGCGATGCCAGTGCCACCTGTAAATGAAATATAGTTCCGGTTAAATGCTTTGAAATTAAGGGTTCAAGCAAATCAAATTATAATTAAGTTACAAGTCTAAACAAACAACAACGTTAGGAAAGGAAAACATAGTGAGAATGAGAAACATGCATAGCGGAGAGTTTGCAAACTCAAAGGTGTGTGAAGTCCACTTAATCCCCACTTGACCAGCGTGGTGGACTAATACCTTAGCTTTCTCATGCTCAAAAGAGATCCGTGCCAAGCAGTGTGACTATAATTACGGGTTTCGATGATGATGACCTAATAATAATTGCTTTTTACAAAAAAAATAACCGACTTCAATCTTGATAAGTAGAGATAACTCAAAAACTACTCGCCAGATGGCGCTCAATTCAACATGTAAGTGTAAAGTTCTCGTCACTACAAATTAATGAAGCCCAAACACTAGATAACTGCAGTAAATCGTTGAGGAGTTCCCTCGACTGTCTTTCGGCTTCATCAGATCGACTCCAGATCTTCATGAAATGGTAGCGCTTTAATGTACTTATGATAACATGAACAAACACACTAGTTGTCCATACAATTTTCGAAAGTTCCCTTCGATTTCTCTGAGATGCCATCATCAGATCCTGGTTTCCTTATCAGGGGACCCCACTGCGCATATCTACTTTACAACAAAAAAAGAATTATCAAAATCGGCCCATAAACGACGAAATAATCGCTGAACGTACATAAAAAAAAGCATATATACGGTCGAATTGAGAACCTACTTCTTTTTTGAAGTCGGTTAAAAAGCTAAACCTAAATGGGATTGGATATAACGCTTTATTAATTTTAATTTCAGAAGTTCTTTGAGTTCTTCCTTTAAACATTTCTGCGTGAAATGTTTGACTTTAACCTTAGCTTTATTGTTCTTTGGTTTGACGTCTTACCTGTAAGTAGATATCATCGCGGAAACTAAACAAGTGCAAACGGGTACTCACGATTTTTAATTTTGAAGTCTGTTTCTATTTGTAATCGTAATACAGTTGGTTTGCAAACACTTACCAGCAATCATGTTTAGTTTTTTGCTCTTGATTTCAATAGGTGGATCTTTTTTGAGTTTCCTGATCAAAAAATTTCCATTTTCCACATACTGTAGCTTTCCTGATGGACCTCTGACGTCTATTGTGTCTCCAATTTTCATGCTATCCAAGTATTGAGACATTTTGCCGCCATCGGGGAAATTTGGGTGGACGTTTTTGAAGTATACCTAATAAAGTTAAAAGATGATCGATTTTATTTTATATAATTGACCTAAGCTATATGAGCTTCAACGCAACCAGCCAGCCGGCAAAGAAATGGACAATATTTAGGTCGCTTCAAAATGGACATCTTACTATTTAATTAAAGCCTACATGTAATTGAGTCGCGCAGCATATGGAGTTGCCACTCCTCGCCAAATCTAAACTTATTATCTCTGCTCGCAGTTCAATTTGCAATAGCTTTTAAGCAAAATATACGAAGAGATTTTTTGAAACCGCCGTCATTCTTAATAGCATAGACGGAAAGTTGGTATTTGTTTGCCATGCAATTATAACGAATTCCATATCGAACGCGAACGGAGTATAGTTTTATGGATTAGGTACCTACTTCTTTATCTATAATATTAGCTTAGTCAAAAAGATGATTAATGTGAATATTAGGTACCTACTGTCATACACACACGCGTCTGCGTTCAGCGCACACGTAATAACACTAATAACAGAGATATAGCGTTTTATAATATCGGCGTCTATTTATCTTCTGATAAGATGTTACTGGTATTTCATGCACGTAGGTACGTGATGTTATAAGATACCACTGACATATATAATTTAGAAGAGTCAGTAGGTAGGTATCTTGTCCTTGTAACTAACGCATGAGTATTATTTATTTAATTAATTAATATTCTTCTATGAACAGGTCTGTCTGGTTCTCTGGTTCTCAAATTGAATTAATTAATAATTAATTATTAATCTTTTAAAAATTAAAATTCTTAATTAAAAACTATATTTACTTATATACGAATACTATACAACCTCAGGGTAAGCGTAGATGAATTAAGAATAGGTATAACCGTTAAGTATGTATTGGAAATTGTAAAAAATCGGCCAAGTGCGAGTTGGACTCGCGCACGAAGGGTTCCGTACCATTATGTATAAAAACGCCAAAAAAATGTGGTCTGTTGTATGAAAGCCTCACTTAAATAATTATTTACTTTAGTTTTTTGTAACCACAAGCAACGCCATCTCTTGGACCGAAAGGTAACTAATTTATCGCTGAAGCGTCGAAGCCATATTTCGACTTAAATATTTATTTTATTCAGTGTTTTAGTATTTGTTGTTGTAGTGGCAACAGAAATACATCATCTGTGAAAATTTCAATTGTGTAACTATTACGGTTCATGAGATACAGCCTGGTGACAGACGGACGGACGGACGGACGGACGGACAGCGAAGTCTCAGTAATAGGGTCCCGTTTTACCCTTTGGGTACGGAACCCTAAAAAATGTACTTATCTAACAATAAAACCATACCTTAATAACCAACTCAACGTATCCTTTGTCATCATCACTTGATACTGGGGTATACGCTCTTACAACGAGGTCGTCATCAATTTTTACTGACAAGTGAATGTGCTGACCTATTGGGAGACCTGAAATGAAAATAAATACACATAAAATGTAGCTCCAGAAGTGAAATTACGCCTTTAGTTGCTGATTTGCTTATATTACAAAAACAGTAGCTCTCTTCGATCAGTAAGTAATAGTAGGCCAGTAATGGTTCATTACATCACTACGAAACGTTTGGTTAAAGGCCCTTGTTTCAATAAGGTAAACAATCTGGCTTAGGATACATTCATTGATTGAAAAAGTAATTGTTATATCTAAATTTATGTGCCATTTTTTAATGCTTTTTTATGTTTGTTCAGCGATTTTTTCGTCGTTTATGGGCCGATTTTGATAATTCTTTTTTTATTGTAAAGTAGACATGCGCAGTGGGGTCCTTTTAAAAGGATCACCAGGATCTGATGATGGCATCTCGGAGAAATCGAGGGCAACTTTCGAAAATTGTAGGGACGACTAGTGTCTTTGTTAATGTTTTCATAAGTACATGAAAGCGCTACAATTTCATGAAGGTCTGGAGTCGATCTGATGAAGCCGAAAGACAGTCAAGGGAACTCCTCAACGATTTACTGTAGTTATCTAGTGTTTGGGCTTGATTAATTTGTAGTGACGAGAACTTTACACCTACATGTTGAATTAAGCGCCATTTGGCGAGTAGTTTTTGAGTTATCTCTGCTTATCGAGGTTGAAGTCGTTTTTTTTTTGTAAAAAGCAATAATTATTAAATGATTTTTTTTTTATTTATTCCTCACATCGTTTGACATAAAATTTAATTGAACCATTATAATTGTGTACTTAGTTACAATAAAGTTAACCGAATGTGGATAAGATTCCAGGTACCTACTTATAACATTTTGAAATTAGAGTAAAATTAAAAAATACTAAATACTAATACTAAAAATAAATAAGTAGTATATTTAGTATAGAAAGATTTTTTAAATATTTGACTAATTTCTGAAACGTTATGATTCACTTAAGTATTAGTATTAATGTAAACTTGAGGTAACATTAATTTTAGAAGGTAGGTTAACCTATATGTTTTAAATAAAATGTATAATTATGTCAATCAACTAAAATTAAATATAAATTATCGGAAGCTAAGAACGGGTAAGTACCTAAATAAAAATTTAAATACCTAAAACGTGTTCTGGAGACGGCAGGCCGTAGCGGAATCTTCTGGAATCATGGCTTAGCTCCTCTCTTTCTATGAGTGGCAGCGGATACTTTACATTGGGATCCACTAGGGTCACTAGTTTTTTGGGTTTGGGCCTGCATTTTCTACCCCACAGACAATTAACAATAACATTTGTTAGTACCACTACACTGCCAATACCAACTATTAAGGAGATTACCTGAAAGAATAATATTAACATGCTTTGATGCCTTGTATGAATACATTTTATTAATTATGAGTGATGAAGGTGTAAATAAATAAAATATTTATGTAGTGTGAATATTTAAATAAGAATGCTAAAGTCTAAAACCTATAAGTAAACAAATATCATTATTATTTATAGACGCCGATGATTTGTCCATTTATTTCAAAACATGCTTATTATACAATTAAATACGAATACTAACCATTTTTGTGATGTGCGGCTATCCAGATCCACGAGATTGATCGTTTTGACGCGAAATTGAAGAAAAAAAGATTAGTCAACCGATAACTTCTATCAGATATCAATATTGATAAATACTACATAAACCAATAGTATCCTATAATGTTATTGATTGTAGCGATAATTACGTAGACGCACATAACTTACATCATCAACCTGTTCATCAATTAAGTATCTACTTAAGGTAGATACTATTTAATTTTATATTCATATTTATAATCCTCAATTTGGCATTTCAATTAATGATTAAAGTCAATGCCCTCTGCCCCTGTCTGCCTACCTACGCCCATGCCATCAGACTTTCTCGTGTGCGTGCTAAGCTTGAGTAACCCTGCTGATGCTGATCAAGAAAGAATAGTACCTACATAGCTTAGCTTTGTGGCTGACTGTAAGTATAAAGAGTGAAGTGGTAGTGAGTGAGGACCCAGGCAGATTTAAACTGTTGAACTCCAACGACATCTATGCATGTCGAGAATGCATAGTACCGCTTATATACCTGGAATCCAAAGGGTAGAAATATAAATATCTATTAGATATGATCTTATTTAATATAGGTAAATAGAAAACTCTTCCGATACCAAGTGACTACTATTGATTTCTAAACAGAAAAGTAACTGTGACGAAATTATTCCACTTTACGCCCATTTTACGGTAGCAAAATGGCTAAGGCACGCATTTTGACTAAGGTGTCGATAATGTAAAGTTTGTATTTGTTGAATTTGGGCGTGTAGAGTAAGAAGCTTGACTCTACTTAAAATGTGATACGTTATTGACAGTGCTAGAAACTTTGCCTTGTCTTGGCAACATTTTACATGAAAAAGTTTTTGGTGGGTATACTTGTTTCATAAGCAATTTTGATCCGGATAGAAAGGTTTGGAGCTGATTTCCTTTTTTAGCTTCGATTTCATCTCGTTCGATCTAGTTGGTATTATTGATCGAAGTCTTAAGTCTAACACCGTCTATTAACCATTTTAGACCCTATTCGAGTTTCGTTTTAGGTCGGTCAAGATTGTCATGGGTGGTAACGAAAGGGTAAGTTGTGTTGCATGCTTGTTTGCTACCTCAATCTAATAAACAATTAAATTAACTAAATAGCTCTTTTTAACCGACTTCAAATAAGAAGGAGGTTCTCAATTCGTCTGCATGTTTTTACCTGTTAACTTCGTTTTTATTCGTTAACTTAATTCAGTTTTTTTTTTCTTTTTTTTTATGGAATTAAGATAGCAAATGAGCATGCAGCACCACCTTCCGCTGCCGTCCATGACAACTGTGACCGACCCAGAACTAGACTCAATGAGTCTCGTTCTAATTCGGTCACAGATGCGTTGCTACCCCTGAGGACTGAGATGGTCGCCTCTAAAAAAGTGAAACCGGCTCCAACAGGCTTTTTGAGTTACCTACTCTCGATAATGTGAATTTAATTTTACTTCTTACCTCATAACCTTTGACTGGATGTTCCGATTTCAATGATTCTTTTTTTCCAAAGGTAGTGCTTGTCGTGTGATCCCTTATAAATTTTAGTGATATTTGGCGAGTGGTTTTTGAGTTCACTATCATTAGGTATACTTGAGTATACTCTACTCGTTTGACGGATATTTATTTACCAGAAAAGCTATTTAAACAGGATATTTTAAACCTTCTTAAAGAAATTTCGTATTTGGTCCATTAGAAATGTTAATATAAAAGGAAAACGGGTGTTATGTAGAAATCCATCCATCCATCCATCCATCAGCCTTTTGATGTCCACTGTTGGACGTAGGCCTCCCCTAACTGGCGCCACCCTAACCGGTCCTGAGCCCGTTGAATCCAGCGGATTCAACGGGCTCAGGAATTATGTAGAAATAATAAACCTCAATTTTATATTCGTATTGGTATATCATAATTTACAAAAATATAATCATTATTTAGAAACATTCAATAATATTTTACATCAGATTTGTATAAAAATCTCTTATAAGTATTATAACCTTTTATATATTGAATTGGTATCAAACAATTTACGACTAAAATGTAATAATACTTTTTATTTTATCGTTATTATTTATACCTAAAGATAATGAGCATAAAAATATGTGAATATTATAGTGATTGAAAGATTAGATACAAAATGAGTATTTGTAAAAACTGTAGATGAATAATAATTATTGTAATTACTTTTAAGATTACCTATCACTTCTATATAATTATAATTATATATTCTATATAATTATATATTCTATACACATCTGTATAATTGATAGATTACTGAAAAGTACGCTAGCCTAGACATACTTTATCCCTGTATATTATCGATGTTTTATGAATTCGTATTTTTAATCTCACATTTCTACATTAATTACAGGAATACCCTGAGTTATGCAATAATATTATGCAACATGTCACACAACAAATCACAGCTGTAGAATTTCAATTTTGTTTCACTAGAAAACTTTAATGTACTTAGCTAATTCAATTTTAACATTACATCAAAATCATAATTTATTATGAGGTTATCAAATCATTTTAACGTCAGTTTGAGGACAACAATATTGTTTTTAGTTTTAAACAACCTGAGATTAAAAACGTTGCACATAACATAGGTAATATGACGTGTCTTTCTTGAAACACATACTAGACCTGTACGGTAACCTTGTGCTATACGGATCTTCATAATATACTCGTATTAATTAAACAAAAAATATAAGTTATCAACGGAAATATAACAATATAAATCATTGTGACTATTGTCTAAGGCCGGTCACTCACATTCACTCGAATACGCGAACTCGGAGTAGGACGACCTGCATTATTGATTATGCGAAGTTTCTTTGCATTTGTGGTTTTCTAAGCTGTGTCGATTTTGGTCGTATATCAAAATGCCTAAACTCCCAACTTTCGCGTAGTCTTCCACACATTAGTCCAAACATTCGTACAATGTACAAATGTTTGCACGCATGTGAGTGACCGAGGTAACATTAAATTAGGCATAAAATTCCTAACTCAAGGCACGCTTCAGCATTAAATTCCCTAACTCTATCGCGTAAGTACAGTTTATAATTAATTTAACATCATTAGTTATTAATATTATGTTCATTCATATTAAATGTCCAACACTCAACTTCCATCATCATTGTCACTTTACGAACACTTAGCCGCTAGTCCTGATAATTTCTCGTATACTTTGCATCACCCCCGTTATAAGAACGAAAAAGCCGAATACGATGAGAATGACATCCTTGATAAGGATGAAGTTGTATTTTCCAAGACCTCGATCCCAGCTGAAGATGAGGTCCATAATACTTGGTGCTATGAGGCCCAGGAACGAGTAGAAGAATGCTCCTTCTAGGCCAATAACTTGTTCTAAGCGCGGCAGCGTCGCGGCGGCAAACACTGAAAAAAATTAAAATTGAGAATACTTAATTTATAGGCAATAAAATAATAATTTTATTTAATTACATTAAATTAACAAAGAATGTGAACTGACTGATGAACTGATGAATTCTATACGTGTACAGCGTGAAATTGACCGCAACCGTGCAACCGACACAAGGTAGGTACAATATGGCAAAGTTCATTAGACAGAGGTATTTAGGTCGATATCAGAATGGGTCGAATAAGCCTTTTCATCTGCAACCGGGGGCAGTTTTATTGCTCAGAAGAATGAGGAGTTGGCTCCTATTCAAGGATAGTTGAATAAACCACAGAAGTACTCTCTATTAATTTTAATATTTAATCACGCTCTACCTCACATTTTTGGAGGAGATCTTAATTCTTAAATCATCCATGACCATCTAACCATAATAGAACGAGATTCTTACTAACAATTACTTACTAACTAGACATATTTATGAAGGTCACAGTTCTCATGGGCGACGGCGCAAGGGTGGTTTTACCTACATGCTCGTTTGCTACCTTAAATACCTAACCTAGTCTAATGATTTTCGTTACCTGTTAATATTGCAAACACAGCTCTCATAATGGCCTGAGCTATGTTGTGATACTTCTGTGAAACGCGTGGCTTCATGTTACGCCACACTATCTCCATAGGGACGTAGAATTGCAATGTGTACGTGAAGAATATGGCGAGAACTATAAATACTTTCGCCATTACCGCTGGACTGGAAATAAAATAAAATATTTTTTTAATTAAATTATTTAAAATAAAAATAGGAAATTCCTCAAGTAACGATTCGGTAGAGTCCGGCGAGGATATAAAATGAAAATCCCATTCATGTATTGATAAGAATTTTAAGAGAATAAATCAGAAAAAGCAACCAAGGTTTCTGTCTAAAAATTTCCGACACATCAACAGTGCATCGAAACACATTAAAAAATGTTATGGTCATTATTACAATTCGGGTGGTAGCTAGACAGGCGAGTGAAATCAGTACCTCCGTGGCTCGGGCACTATTATCTACTGTCAGGGTTCAATTATCTGGTAGAGGGCCCAGGGACCTCCAATCTGGATGAAAGGATCTGAGGCCATAACCTCATCCGTTATTCTGCAGTGTAAATAGGACTAGACTCGACGTGGATGCAACTTCAACCACCACAACCTTAATTAAATCATAATGTAGGATACGAGTACAATCTTAGATACTTGCATTTCTGCGGTCGGCAAGTTGAGTGTAATGCTTCCTAAAGCAGCGTCACCATAACGTATGTAGCCAAGGAAACCCATGATCATGTACAGGAGTACAACAATTGCCATGGTAATATTTAGTACTCCAGGACAGCCTAAGAAGTGCTGGGGTTTCGCCATGGTGTTTTCTACTGGCAATACTACGCCAATTCCTTCCATTGCAAATATAACTGTCCTGAAACATTAATCATTTACTTTTATTCATTTGCTATCGGTACACGTTTCTAATAAATTATTTCATCTACTTTTTAGGTCCCTTTCAGGGACATCTTTTGATATGATTTTACCGAGGCAATTGACTCTACAAAGCAGGAACAGTTTAGGATTTTTTCTTTTTAATTACATTGACTATCATCAAATTACTTATAATTGGGGATGGTAAAAAGGATTATCTTTCTACAAGAGTTTGCCCATTAATTTCTTGAATTTGATTGGAAGCATTTCGTTTTTTTTTAAGCTATTGCATAGCTTTTATCGCGGGCCTTGGGCGCGGGGACCGAATGCAAAAATTTCGTAACGAAAATTTATTACACCCCCATCACCCACACACAGACATAGTTACTATGTCTGTGCACCCACACATCGATAAATACCAGAACTTTTAACTGAGTTAACTAACTTTTACTTTATAACGGCTAAACCGATTTGGCTAATTTTAGTCTTGAAATATTCGTGGAAGTTCAGGGAAGGTTGCAGCGATGAGAAAATATGAAAATGTCTTTTTTTATTTTTATGTTTTTTTCAAACTACGTCCGGTCATAGGGGAATTGTGCTTAAGATGACATACTTTTTCTTTCAAGGGAAATATTTAAAATAATTTTAGTCATATGAGATCAGCATCTTGCGTATATTCTAAAAGGTATCATAATCAACAAAATTATTTAAAATTCAGAACAATCAACGTCATATTAACTTTGAAAACAAACATCAATGGCACTTAGGTTGACATGTGTAAAATGACATATGTATAGGATAAGATGACATGGTACATTGCCACCAAGTTATCTCTGAAATTGCAAAAGTTGGAACTAATGCCGTCATGTTAAAAAGTCATTCATAAGTACAATGTGGTCATTCGTCTGTCAGTAACTACCTCTCGAATTGCGTCCGACAGCGCCTCTCTTCATTTCAGAGATAAGTTGATTACTGTATGTCATCTTACACCTTAAGGGTATGTCGTCTTATCAATGCTAAAAGCCAGACCATTCGATTGTCCCTCACAGCTTCAATAGCCTTTTTTTTCGCGTCGATGTTCATTAGTAAATGCCAGGCATTCTGTATAAAAAAAGAAAACAGGTAAGTTTTCCTATCCTATTTTACACGGATAAGATGACATAGTATGCCATCTTACACCCACGCCCTGTATGTCATTTTACCCAACGGTCACAAAATTATGGTTTAAATTGTCACGACCATACCTTTTACGTTAGGATGCGTTTTTAGCTATATTTGTGCAGTTTAATAACCCATTTTTACAATTCAAATTAGTTTAAAGTAAAGACCCTTACCTTACATGTATTTTCACCATCAAACAAAACCGAAAGCAAACTTTTGAGCATGTCAAAATCACAAAAACGTGCACTGCTTGCCAGTCCGCGTTCTTATTCCGCCATACTGAATTTGAGTACTAGCGACATCTATGTAGACTCCCGTTAACGTCACAATTGCACTCTTAGCGCGAATATTTAAAGCAATATAGTAGGTGTGTCATCTTACCTGAGTATGCCGTCTTGAGCACATCTCCCCTAAGGGAATCAATCGTGACGACTGCTACTAAGCATCATTTCGTAAAAACCATTTAAGTAAAAGTGATATCTTACCCAATAAAAAGTGGCCACCTTGAGACATCCACTGCCATCGGCCTAGAATCCAGGTCTGGAAAGTCTTGGCAAATATAATATAAACAAATCAGGAATGTTAGAACCAACAGAATGTTGGCAAATCCAGAGAACGGCGCGAGATACTTCAAATTCTTGATTTGTGTGAAAATAAGTATAGGCACCAAGAAGATCAAGAAGAACATGTTTTGACTTATCCCATGATCCTTCTGGTAGTGATCGACTATCTGAAACAATACAGGGTAAAGGTTATTCAAATATAGCTAAGAGAACTAATAGGTAATAAAGGCTAACGAAATCTCGTATCGAAAAACGTATCTCTTATTGGTGGTCTAGTTTAAATCCCTACAGTACCTATATTTGTAGGCAATTTCCCCGTCTCCGGTCATAATACCGTTTCGTCTTCTTGGAATCAACTGTGAGATGCTTCACTAATATAAGATAATAATAACCTCTTCGGTAGACAACTGACCGGTGATGACTTTGTGTTACAGACATGATAATTGATTTCTGGTATGAGTAGGTACATGTTAATTGGGTTGTTATTACTTTTCTATTGTTACCATATTCAAAGGTTGGTTCTTATGATGAAATATTGTTGAATATGACAAAATACCTGTTCCACTGATTGTACCAGCAAGATGACATACACCGCGCAGGCGCCAAGAATTGTAAACGCCATCGCCCAGTCTATAAATATCCTGAAACACGTGTTTATGTTTTACTTTACATTATATTGTACAACAAAGAATGCGTCCACTCTGTTCTGTCGTGATGCTAATTACAAGTATTGTGTGACGTATTGAGTCGGTTTGTTTGAAAAATGAATTTTTGTTGCAAGGTAACACAAGTTATTATACACCTACCTACCTACGTAAAATGCCAGTAGGGGGATATTTTGGTTTCTAAAAATAAAAATTATACCTACACTGTAATGAGGTTAGGTATTTCTCCTCTCTCTTTCTCTACTATTTAATTTGTCATGAAGGAGAAATAGCGAATCGATTAACGATTATTTCTTAAATACAGCTAATATGTTGTATCTAGGGAATATTCATTAAGAGAGTTAGTAGCCAAGCGGAACATAATTGCATGCTCGTTTGTCTACAAGACATGTATGAATGTATCCCATAGGAAAGTAATTGTCTTGTGTAGGTGTTTGGCACACTGTAACATAATAAACGTCACGTGTGTAAACATAAATAACTGTTTAAAAATTATTTACACGCAAATGTGGATCGTTATATACTCAGACGCCGTTAGATGATCGGTTGGATCTTGAAGAATGTGCGTGACGTTCCAGTGGATAATTATTTTTAACCGACCTTAAGAAAGAGATGCTCCTCCATTTGGTAAATTTTTTTAGGTTGCAACTTTTTAAATCTGCCATCTATCAGTCGATTTAGAAATTATTATTTCAAATGTTATTATTTACAATCATCAACTGTTTATATTTGAACATTAAAGTATAGGTATATAACTGCCACTGAGGTAAAGCTTAAGTATATAATATTTTTTATTATTAGTAGATATGTAAATAGCCAACCAATAATAAGAGCCCTAACACTGGATGCACTACAGATGCGTTGCCGGTCAGGTAAGATGAAATAAAGATACCGAATTGAAATTATCTGTAATATATTCAGATTTTCGTCCAGTTTATTTTTGTTTTTTTCAGTGCCATTAGTTTATTTTTTATTTTCAAATATGTTTTTTTAAATACCTAAATCTTTTTTTAAATTTTAGGGTAAGTATTATTTTAACAAGCAGATAAGTCATCTTATGTAATGTGTTACCATAGCCTATTCATATTCTTTTAGCATCACAAGATTTTGTTGTCGCGTAATTCAGGAAGGAAGCGGAATAGCTGCTTATTAACTGACTTCGCGACACTGCATTTTAAAACATTTCACGATTCATCCCATTACCTATAAGAGAGCTAGCCAAGCATGTACAGACATCTTCGACCTATTAGAATTTAGCTCTTATTTGTATAAAAAATATTTAAATTACGATACTTTTATCTTCTCAGCTAAGTATTTTGATTAAAAAATCTCGAAAAAATCAGTAACAATTGTTCTGTGCAGATAAAGAAGTGCGGGCAGAGAAGATATTTCACAGACACCTAAAAGTAACGCAGACATTAAAGACGTGAAGTGCCTATCTAATTAATGACAAATGATTCAACCGAAGACGCAATGGGGCCAATGTCTTCACATGTTGGCCGCTTCGTGAAAGCATGTTCATTGGGCCAAGTTCAGGTGGTTGGACATCTTTTTATCGATTAGCCTCTTTAAGATCCATATTGTTAATTACTTTTAATATAACTCCTGCATTATAATTTCTCAATTTTTATTTTTTGTTACATGAAGATCCTTAAGGTCTGTTCACACAGACTGGCTCGGAGAGGAGAGCAGATTTTTATCACGATAGAAACAGTTTTGAGTAAAAATTGTATTAAGATTTATTTTTATATGTGCACTTCTTTTGTCATTAGGAATGTTTAAACGCGTTTAGAGTGAAATAATAAGAGGAGCCGACCGGCTCTAATTGCGTGCTGTTTCTCGCTCGCTTAGCTTTAGATGTTTTCCAGCCGGTCTATGTGCAATGTGAGAAGAAAAATGCGAGCCGATGCTCTCCGAGACGGTCTATGTGAATGGACCCTAATAAATAGGCAATAGTTACCTTACTGCCCTAGCCCAACTTCTTAAACACGAAGGTCCAGTCGCAACAACAGCTTCAGCAGTTTCTGCATAGCCCAGGGATGGTACTTTTGTCACTCTGCATACATCTTGAGATGTTTTGACCTGCAAAAATTTCAATAAGTAAGTCATTACATGTTTCATTTAGTTTTTCAGCGATGTCTGAAAATCCAGAGTTTGGCATCGGTCACTTCATTTCTCAATTGGTAGGAAAGTAGTTATATGACTATATTGTATAAATGAATTTTATCAGTAAATACAGTCCCTTGCCACCCTTCGGTAAGCCTGTCTTCAGGTTGCAACCGAAACATTGCTACTCATTTATTTCAGGCACTGTATTTAAATGTTCTCATCATTTTCTTTGTAACAAGGATGAATTGATCATATATAAATCAGAAAGGCATAACTTTAGTGGTAACATGAATTTATAACTTTTTCACATATCTTTTATGCAAGTTTTTCTCTCTCATCCTGCGTTAACTAGTTTCCAAAATTATACTCATTTTAGAGCTAGAGCAGAGATATAAACTATAAATACACCAAGCATCGTCTAAATCTATTCAGTGGGTTTCGCGTGACGTAAGTACAGACATACCTACATTAATTTAAAAATTATTTCGGTCTCTACATTGATTACATATAGGTATCCACTGTATCACACTTCGTTACGGTTTTATTATTTGTGTAGATGTACAGTTATTGTTTTCCTTGGACTGAATTGCAGTGCGCAACGGCATACCTACCATATTTATCCTTTAAAATTTTACTCTTAAATTGCTTCATATTTAGTAAAATAAAGTAATAAGTTTCTAATCCTTAATTATGTAAGAGTTATTTTATTTTATTCTATGTGTAATATAATATATGTTTCTTACCAATAAATAAACACAATGTGTACAAATGTATCCCAAAATTATGGTTCCAAAAATGCCAACAAGTGTACCAGCATTTTTAAAGGCTGCAGGCATCGCCAGGATTCCAGATCCTAGTGACGATTTCAGCAGATTTGCGAACGACCTTACATCCCTGAAATAAAACATAATTTATGTAGTTAATTATAAGTGTCATAATTAGAAGTGAATTGAGATATCTCGTCACATTAAGTACACTTAAATAACGAATAAATAATTATTAGAACGCTGAAAACATTAGATAGGTAGGTACTTCTAATAATTAAGACCGATGCTTAGTTAACTTATTGCACAAATAAACAAGATGTCTACCTCGCCTAGCAATATAGGCTTGCCAAACCCATAAACCTGAGATCCACCTCTCAGGCAAACGTCAATACGACGATGGCAAGACGACTTTGATGTACCTATCTGCTATGTACTACTACCTAATTGGTTTCGAGTGGTTAATGCAAGACATGTAGGATTGGAGGTGCGTTCCCCTTATTGGAATTCAAATATTTTGCTACTCCCAAGGAACGAAATAAGTAGTTGATTCGGACTATTCGGAGCCTCTTGCCTCTAATCCATCCTATGATGATGAAAAAATATTATTTTTGACTAGCTCTTGTCCTTGTTTCTTGAAGCTAGATAGAGGTTTATTCCCTTTATAAATCCAATTTAGTGTTTAAGTAATTATATTATTTTGTTTTCTTTAATGGTGTTATGGTTGTAAGTAAAAAAGTTATCGTTTTGAAATTATTACGGATTTGCATCCTGTGTAAGGTATTTTTAAGTATACTGGTAAATGTTTAAACTGTTGGTACTCAGGTATTACGGCCATTAAGTTTAGATCGTTACGGCCACAGAACAAAGAAGTTAAGTTACGCGGCATAACATGCAAAAGTTAAAGAAAAGTAAGAGTTAACTATGAGATCACTCTATCTCTGCTCTCTGTCACTCTTTCTTATACACACATACAGACAATCTAGTTTCCAATTAGGAAAAAACTTACGAATTAGGATGTTCCAACTTTCTGTTTTGTAACGGATCATACAAATTTTCTTCCACATCATTGTCTTTGCACTTCGTATTTATTGTGTTTATGGATATCGTAGAAGGATAAACTCCATTTTCTGTGATGACCGCACTGGAAAAAATACAGGAAAATCCATGATTAGTAAAATATGGCATATTGGCTGGTAATTATCGTGACTAGAGGCCGTTGAGTTGGTAAATATGAGGTAATGCGATTGATATCGGTAATGTAGATTTTGCTTTACGGTATATTAAATATTTATTAGTTAAATGATGTATGAGTAAACGCGCTCATGGCCTGACGGTTTGCTTTGGTTGAAAAAGAGCGATCGAGTGAAGCAAATGCGTGCGGATGGAAATTCAATGGGTGGACGATAATGGTACGCATGAAGGAGACAAACACGAAGGGTACAAAAAGAACCTACGAAGGAGATTTATAATCGGTACAAAACATCCAACACTCAGTTTGGATACTTTGTCAAGGATTCACGCCCAAAGTCTCCTAAATAACTGACATTGAAACATGTTGTTCGTGATGTTACCTTCGACCGAATTTTTCGGTTTATTAAATGTACTTGAATTGACGTCAAAACAGATCACTGTTATTTGTATCAAAATGTTCAATAGGTTTTGAATTGCTCAAACAAAATTGGCACTTGTTAGGTATAATAAATAATTATAATAGTACTAATTAGTCAGAAATTAAACAAAAGAAATAATTGAAAAAATTAGAATAATTTACGTACGGGTCCTATTCTATTGTTTAAATGGAAATATATTTATTCCATACCTAAAATATTGAAATGAATATAGGTATGCATTTTTTCGCGTTGATTTATGCACGATCATTTCATACACTTCATACCAGCTTCATACAACTAGGTAAGTATTCCATTTATTAGAAGCTGTCATAAAGGCGAGAATATAAAATTCTTTAAGAGTTGTATTTTAATTTTGTTAAATTGCAGTGAGCAATATTAACGTAAGTACTTAATGATAAAATGAGAAACGAATGAACATTTTAAAAGATTGCAGAGCGGAGACATGTAACATGTAATTATAATATAGAACTTCCACTTATCTGTCGTACTCGTATAATCCGAGACATATTGAGACAGACACAAGTTTAATATACTTACAAAAATCAAGGTATAATAATAATAATTGGTAGGAAGAAAGAAAGTAGTCAAATACATAAAGCTATTGTAGAAATAGATAATAAATTCACACCCCTTAACTTGTTTCAAGAAAATGTAGAAATGTTAGACCCAAAGAAATATAGAGAAGGAATACACAGGAAAATGAAGGAAAAAGAGCTTCACGGAAGACATAAAAAGACTTAGAACAAATAAATATTGATGGAGAAGCGTCGAACAAATGGTTAGAGGTGGCAGGTCTTTTTCCTGAAACGGAAGGTTTTATGATAGCGATTCAGGATCAGGTGATAGCTACAAAGAATTACAGAAAATATATTTTAAAAGATAATAGTTTAAATAATGACCTTTGCAGAAAATGTTCAAATAAGCCGGAAACTATACAACACATTACTGGTGCTTGTATAAAATTAACACAAAACGATTACACACATAGACATAATCAGCTTGCAAATATAATACACCAAAAACTAGTTTTAAAATACAAACTATCAAAAGACCCTCACACACCGTATTATAGGTATAGCCCTCCTCCAGTTTTAGAGAACGATACCCACAAAATTTATTATGACCGGACAATTCTCACAGATCACACAATATACAATAACAGACCAGACATCACTCTTGTAGACAAACAGAATAAACACGTATTTATAATAGATATAGCAGTACCGAACACAAATAATTTACAAACGACAATAGTAGAGAAGATAAGAAAGTATACAGAACTGCAAGAAGAAGTTAAGAAAGTTTGGAAAATGGATAAAGTAACTATTGTCCCTATAGCTGTTTCAACAACAGGTGTGATACCTAAGCAGCTATTCCAAAGTTTAAATATATTAGATCTCCCTAAATATAGTTATATCACTCTCCAAAAAGCCGCAATACTCAATACATGTCGCATAGTCCGTAAGTTTCTTCAATTAGACTCAGATAATCGTACACCCATTAATTTTACATCTAAAAAAACGTAAAATGCATAGTGCTTTTAACTAAGTAACACTTGGCATTTGCCCGTGTTATTTGGAAATACCTGGTGAATCCAGAGAATCTGTATAAGTACATGAAAATAATAATAATAATCTTTATTTGCTCTAAATACACCAACAATATTTACAGGTTCATAATAATATAACCTAGAACAGAGGTGTATTTAACCATTCCTGGCATGCAACAGTCAATTCGTGTGAAAAGTTAAATATATAACATAAAATAAATTAAATTAAAATTAATCAACTCAAAAATGTCACATCACAAATGAATCATCAAATCCCATTTAAAAAGTCAAATAAAATAAAATAAAATAAAATTATTCCGTAACCAATAATAAATGAAATAAAATTAAATAAATCATATAAAATTCATTAATCATTAAAAATAATTAGTTAATTAAAATTTGATAAAGCAGATAAAATCAAACATGTCAAATCAAGTTATTAAGTCATAAATAAATTATTAATGAAACTCGATCAAATAATAAAGTCACAAGTAATTAGTAGTATATAGTAGAGCATTAAAAAGGCTTAACAATGATGTGGTAAATAGTAATATTACTTATCAATATAAGTTTAGATCAGTGGTCATATAGATCTATACAAGGATTGTTAAAAAATATTGGTAGCATCTTATGGGCAGTTGATTAACATAGAATGGCACAGAATGTGATGGTAATGATACCTAGCGTTGGTTTCGTAAATGTAATGAAGGTAATTCCATGTAAATGCAAAGTAATTCCACGCGTATTCGCGCAATATCTACGAGAAAATAATTACCAGTATTTCAGGGCTTTTTATAATTAAGATTCGACTTGGGTTTGAAACAGGAAACAAACAGTAAATCGCGGGACAATAAAACGGTGATCGGTTGTGTACTTATGTAGCAAGGGGTTAGGATCGACTCAGACCGTTCTCTCTCTATTTACTCTATTAGATTATATTATTGTTCAACGCTATCATACAGGTTCTGCTCAGTATAAGTATTTGTAGGTAATTTTTACAAGCTTCCTAAGTTTTATATTAAATTGACTTTTTAGAAAACTGTTATCATTTCCTTGGTGAAGAAAACCATACTGAGGAACCAGCGAGTTTATTGTGGAGTCTGTCCTAGTTTAAATAGACAACCAACATAAATTTTAATCCTTATAGTGTGAGAATAATACCTACTATCGATAACTATGGATTTATGTATGTAATTATTTCAGTTCTGTAATTTGCTGCTGTCGAACTCATACACGTTTTGCTTGTTCTAGTGTTATGCCTACGTTATGTAAAATTTCCATTTACCTATTTTTAAGATCTGAATAGAACGATCATTATTTTGTTTGTAACGTTTAATTTGCTAGTGATTTTCCAACATCCTGTAGAAAAAAATACCGAAGTTATTTCGTTGTTGTCGAAGATATGTTGAAATAGGATAATATAATAGACAACCGATAAATCACTGTGAAAGGTCTATATTTTATTTTGTATCCTACGTTGCTCTTAGGGATATTATTTTTGTAAGTATTACACGCCTCAGAGTAGGTACATTCACGTGATACACGTGTTGTGTGAATGATTGAACATTCAGTGTAACCGCAGATGAGACAATTTCGTCTGTTAATGATTGTGGTTCGTCCCCGTAACCCTGGCCTTCGCTGCCAATGATTGAGTCGCGTACTTTTGATTTTTTATATTGTCGTGCTATCTACGATCTACGATCATTGAGTTTTATAATATATTACCATTATACGTGTATAATACAAATAGATCAATATCTAACATAATACTTGGGGTATTTGCTTAGGCAATAGCTCCTTTTTACACGCTTTATATTAGCTTCACTTGTATGTTTGTATGTTTGTTTGTAACCGACTTCTTTGGGCGCGACTTTGACCCACATTAAACTGCCAGATTTCGTTCAAACTTTGTAGATTTATCGTGTTCCGATGACATTACACTAATTTGATAAAATTATTCCATTTTTCAATTTGCAAAATAAGATTTTTATTTTTGTTACTACTACGCTACTGCCATCTACCTATATTTACGGGCAACGGCAACTTTGCTAGTGTTCAGTTTGACTACGTACATTACGTTTTAACTAGATGGCGTTGTTCTTCTATTTATTTGAATTTTAAGTTATCACGGAATTAATAGTCGATTAGTACAAATAGTAGTTTAAAATTAAAAAAAAACTATTATAAATAAACCAAACTAAAAAATAGAAAATAAATAATAGTTAAAAAAATTAAAAAACTCGCTTTTTATAGAAAACCGAACTAAAAAAATAGAAAATAAGTTTTAATAAATTAAGAATAGTGTTAAAAATTTCAATAAATATAAATTAATAATAGTGTAAATAAAAAAAACATTTTATTTAAAAAAAAGCGTGGGGTGCATGGTGTCAATAGTTATAAATATTTTATTGACATAATATGAGTAGAGTGATTATCATTTTGATAATATCTTAAAAAGCACCCCACGCTTAGTTTTTTTAAACTATTATTTATTTTGTTGTCTCTTATACGTCTTGTGTTTTAGTTCCCTGAAACCTCGGAAATAGTTTAATTAATTTGATAGTAATTTTAACTGATAAGTATAGATATTGCAGGATGCCTTGGGTCACTTATTGAGTTTGTCTTATTAAATGCCTTGGCTGCGCTAGGAGAAACCAAATTTTAGTAACATTATGTAAAAATACATTAGCTTACATAGGGACGAATATTAAATCTTTATCTTTCATATCTATATTTTCCATGGATATCCTATCAGAATCATTTACAGTATTAAAATAAGGGTGTTACCAGACCAATCGATGTCGATTAATCCATTCCACCATCGATCAAGGGCGTCTATCGACGATCGATCGATTGGTCTGGTAGCGCTCTAACAGTTATTTAGAATTTATAGATACTTATTTTATAGTTACATGTAAATACGATTTTCAATGACACACTTGGAGACTGAGATTGGCTCGAATTTTGGCGCTTCAGCGTTGAATTCCGTAAAACTGCGTACCTACACCTACATGATCTGTAAATAGTTTTATTGTCTGGTATTCGGAACAGTTATAAATAAATAAACAACGCTTTATAGGTTCGCCATTCAAATTTAAACCTTTTTGTGAAGTCGATCGATGACAAGTGGACAGATGGGCCAAGGGTAAGATATCACTAGCTCACAAATGAGTAGCCCACCTTATACATAGGCTGTTATAACGTCCATGGAACTAAGCAGGTAACACCAGGTATAACCAATGTTGTTGCAGGTTGGAGGTCAAGGAAGAAGGTAGACGAAAGAGAAAAAGTGCACGCTGTTAAATTCAAGTGGTATCTAGGAAGTCGGGCTTCGATCTTACCTACCTCCAAAGTTGTCGCTAGGTAGTCTCAATTGGTCATGGATATCTCCAAAACGAAAATAGCATAGCGTTGATGCTTACTAAGGTAACAAGGGACCCACTTATTGCTTAGCCTAATTGGTTTAATTAATGTATTTTTACATAATTTTGCGTCGTCTTAACAATTTGTTTAATGATCGTAATTTTTTAGTAGAAAATATGTGTAATTATTACGAGTAAAAGTGAAAGCTCACGATTACAACATACATATATGTAGGTATACTGTGTCGTTTTTTTTATTTTAGTATTCAATAAAAGATTCTAGTCAATTGGGAGATCTAGACTACTGACCCCAATCTGATTCTCGCAGAGGATGATGTTGAAAGAAGTATATATGGGCGGCAGCGGAAGCATGATGCTGCATGCATGTCTGCTATCTTAATTCCGTAAAATAATTGTGAACCTACTAGTACCTAACATAATATTATTCAGACTCTACTAGTAAGTAATACTTCACTTCGGTACATGTTTATGGTAAAATGTTAAGCATTTAAGAGTGAATCGCTGTACCTAACGGTGAAGGAAACCATCGTGTGGAAACCTGCATGCCAGAGAGTTGCAAAATTCAAAAGTGTGTGAAGTCTGCTAATCCGCACTTGGCCAGCGTGGTAGACTATAGCTTAAACTTTTCATTTTGAGAAGAGATGATGATATGAGTGAATGTTGTGTAACAAATGGTTGTACCATTTGTTGTCAACCGTGAATTTTATCACATTACACAAATTACAACTTTAGTACCACAAAATGTCAATAAAAATAAACTTTAAAACATCAAATTTGTTTTTTCTAATCTCAGTTTGAATTTTTTTTATTTTAATTTCCAAAAATAAAAAAGCGGCATTTCCTGTCCTATAGATGGGGACTTTTTGTATCTCTTAAAAATACGTCCTCAAAAGTTTTAATGCTTACAGAATATGTTAAACGTTTGCAATATCTTTTGGAATCGCGCACAATGTAAATAAGGTTTAAACAGTAAAAGCCTTTTAGTGTGTTAACGCTCCAACAGAGTTGATAAGTGGTTAACCTTCGCGATTATGGGAGTCTGAGACTTGTAAATTTAGCTGAGATATACGTTAAAACAAACTTATAAGATTAAAGATGTGATGAAAACACTAAAAGATCACAACATACTTTTGATAATCAAAATAAATATGTACATAAGTTCCAATGAAATGACTAAATTATAAAACAAAAATTCGTGAGCCTCAATATTGAAACACTTACGTCGAACTGAAGTCCTTCATATTATAACTGTTAGACATGATCACTACGCGTTTTTAATTGTATATTAAAACTGGAAATGTTTTGATTGTTCATTTGTTTTATTTATATTTTGAGGTGTTTTAAAGATTAGTACGTTTACGCGCACGACATCTTTTATAGTGAGCGGCGGCGCATACAGTGATCGCTTGACTGCTCTTAGTTTGCAGTGATGATCTTTATAAACATAAATAAGATACGACCGTCACTGGGTACGTCTACGTACGATTTTGGCAACGATACCCACGCTGCCAAAGGTCCAATCTCTACTTTGATGTCGATCGCGGAATTCCTAGACATGTTTCTTATGTACAATTATTTTCTGAGATTTCGAATTTTCGATTCAGATTGTATTTGTAGTAAAATTATGCAGATTCTTACGGTGGTATTTTGTGAGCAGCTGCAACGTATTAATTTAAAGGGAAAATGCGTTGAAAATATTATAAATTATCGCTATTGTACCCACCTAACATTTTCAGTCATGAAACACAGTTGCAGTCACGAAAGTCTTAATCTACTCTGTGATTACAGTATAATGTATCAGCGATATTTTATCGGAATATTTATAATGAACCAGGATATACATTTATTTTTCTTTTAATTATGGGTACCTGACCCTATTTTCAATACTTAGAGTAGATATCTTTTATTGTTTTAAGACGTGCATTACCAGCAGTGAACACACCATTAATTAAAAGTGGTAATAAGGTATTTATCATACTAAGTATGTCACGACCTTGTATTACCTGTTTTAAGGCCTATAATACCTACTCGGCTCAAGCTATTTACTATAATAGTACCTACTTTGTAACGAAGATTACTTTTTTAATATTGCGGAGACTCATTGCATTAGGTATTTGTTTGAAGGACGGTGCTAAAACTATTGCCTCTACCTATATGTTTTCACCTGTTTACTTATGTAATCAACAAGACATAAAGTAGTAACATTAACAAAACGGAACGGTTTAAGATAGTAAAAATTTGCATTCATTACACGAACTCTACATTTGTAGGCGTAGCTACTTGAGTAATATTGAGTATAATTATGAATATTATGATAACAGTGTCAGAATTAAGATTAGCAATGACGTGTAGTAGTAGTAGTAGTAAGTTAGCTCGCCTCTTGAAGGTTTAGGTACAGTTTTAAGGTGTAATGGGGTGGATTAATTTTTGAGTCCAGTAAATGTTGCTAGCTTCTGTAACAGCCTGATCAATCCAAAAAGAATGGTCATGAAAAAAGAGTGTCGCAGTTCTCTTAAAAAGTAAAAAGTGGTTCCTTCGACATAATTATAAAATGGTGATATAGGATTTCAAGATTTTATTCAATAAGTATATTATACTAACAGGTCTAGGTCTAGGGCTTTTTTGTAGATTTTTTAACAAACTTTTTCCATTCCATGGTATTGGGAACGTGCACGACGGTGGCGACGCGCAACTTTTTCGGCGACTGTCAAATAATGACAAGTAAACATTGTTAGTATTTTTGCAATTAAAAACCAAAATAAACAGTAAATGATACTTGTTGTCTTTATTTGAGTGCAATTTATTGAATAGTGTATGTGTACAATGGATATAATCATAAAAACCGGGTTCGGAAGTATTACACACAGCCGAAGTAGTTTCCATTTTTTGTCACGTTGTGCGCTGCGATCGTTTTGGTACACCTACCACCCGCTTCGCACATAGCGAATATCGAAAACTAGTTTTTACAAAAAAGATCGACAAACAGAGATAACTCTAAAACTAATCGCCAGATGGCACTCAATTCAGCCCATCTATAAAGTTCTCGTCGTCCCCTTGATTGTGTTTTGGCTTCATTTTCAGATGAACTCCAGGCTTCGATTTTCGAAAGTTTCCCTCGACTTTTCTAGGATGCCATTATCAGATCTTGGTACCCTTATCATGGGACCTCTATTGGAATATTTGCTTTCTAACAAAAAATAATTAACAACATCGGTTCATAAGCTACGAAGAAATCCACGAACACACATAAAAATAATAATAAATACGGTTGAATTGAGAACATCCTACTTTTTTTAAGTCGGTTAAAAAAAGCTCGCCAATATTGACGCGCCGCTCAGTCCTCGTCGAGGCCTTGGTATGTCCAAACTAACGCCAGCCAAGGCCGATGATGGCTCCAGGTCAACCCAACGCTCAAAAGGTCATAACGAATTCGCTCTATGTAGGCTTCCAGCCGGTCGGGGATTAAATACAAAAATACATATGTTTTACATACTTAATTATATTAATTTCTTTAAGGTTTAACAGGACCATGAAATTGCGCATTGATTTGAAATAGTGAACAAGCCATTAATCTTAGAATCCAAGATCACCCTCAGAAGGGGTTTGTTGAAGGGATTGAAGACGCCTGGTGACTTGGTATTTAAGCTATTCAAACTAAAACTTAGTTTTCAGTTTGTGGGTGTTTGTGATGTCTCATTTGTATGTTCAAGTCTAGTTAACAAAGTATTCTGTGTAAAAATGTGGAAAGTATTTATGTTATGTACCGCTCTTTATTTTATGTATTGTATTGCCCAGGGATGGCTGATGAAGAATGCTATCAGGCATTGACTCCGCCCGCTGTAGTATAGTTTTTTAGGTGTAAAATAAATAGCGAATAAATAAATAAATGTGGACAATTGTTGGAATTCCTGTTTTCTTTATATGCCTTTAAATACATTTTGTAGGCGTATCTCTCTATATACATGACTCATATCTGTTGAATGTTATTAAATAGTAGTGTATGAATTCGACCGTTCATTATCAAGTTTCGTGGGCATATAAGAATTCAGATTTATTCAACTGAATTGGGTCACGAGACAGTGTACAGAATGAGCCGGTTTGTTTACGTAAAGAAATCGTAGATGTATTCTTGTCGTGATTTAAACAATTTGTATGTTTTTATCAGGTTCGTTATTTCAAGATTTGGAAGACATGCATGCATTTGGAAGATTGATTTTTGGGTCAGTAGGTACATTAAATATTATTTACAAAAAAATTGAAGGGGAGGGGGTTGAAATACCTGTCCTTGTTTTGTGTGTTGTCTATGGCACCCACGACACAGGGATTCCTAGGTGTGGGGCTATGAGTGTGAAGCGTTATTATTACTATTATAATAGAACACGAATCTTAAAAAAAGTTTGTGTGTTTATATTTTTACCACAATAGACAGTTATAAAAATGGTGCCCTAAAAAAATTGTTGTGCCTGATGTTTATTTTCTACTGAGATAATGAGATCAAAGATTTGAAATAGGTAATTGAAACTTTGCTTCATGCGAGCGAAGTTGCGGGCACCAGCTAGTAAGTATTAAATTAATAGTTTGAAAAACTAATGAATTAAATAAAAATCATTTTAAATACCAATAATATGACATTAATGCCATTAAGTAGATAGGTGAATTCACTTGAGAGCAAGTTTATAGTCAGTGTATTTTTTTTTAAATTAAATAATTAATATTTGAAATTAAATTTTAATTGAAATTATTTATACAGCTACTCATATCATATTTCTGTTCAGTGGTGTTCAAAATGACATTTTCCCGGTCTTTTTTCGCAGCAAACTCAATACATTATTCTTACATTGTCATTACCGTGGTTATAAATAGTTTTCGTACTTTGGCACTCACACTGCGCACAAATATATTAGAAGTAAATAATGATCTCACCAAAAGTTGTCTGTCTGTAAATAATTTGGCGCCAAAATATAAAAGGAATCAATCATGTTATTACAGATTTAAGAACAAATGTTTTTAAATTTAAATCGGAGATTTAAAAACAAATGTTTTTAAAACCTGGAAATAATAAGTTTCAAAATTAAATGACTGCCGAAAACTGTTAGGTAAGGTTTTTTTAATTTATTTTGTAAACGATAATATTGATATTATTATCACTGCTGAAGCTGATATCTAACCGGAGAACAAACATTACCTAATATGTCACATAAATATTTGCCAAAACGAAAATCGAACACTGGAAACATTCGCATCGCAGGTCCCTCTTCTTGTAGATTGCATTATGTATACCACAATCATGTTTCTCTTTATTTAGGTATGTACTTGTTATCTTTCGGTAAAATGGCTTGTTAAACCCACCCTTTCACTACCACTCTACAGTTGTATAATGCCACCAACTTATCTGTTCAGTAGAAAAAAAAGGAGCTAAAAAAAGACAACGTCAATTTTGAAATTTTATGTCCGCTGTCAAGTCTTTGAAGTGCGTGTGCTCTATGTGTTATAATTCGATTTTAATTGCAAAAAGTGATTAAAAATTCCCGAGCCTCTTAAAAGTGATGCAACATTAGTTATTTTAAAAGTTTTAGATTGTACGAGGGAAGAAAATCGCCTGCTAACTCCGAAAATAACGTTTGAATATGTGGCAGAATACGTCACAGTTACAACATGTTAGTGTTGCTATTGCTAGTTAATTAATTGTCCGATAAAATTCTAATAAATATTTCAGTTATTTTTTTTTCCTCACTTATGTTTGCACTAGCTTTTGCCCACGGCTTCGCCCGCGTGGAATTCGTTTATATCGCGAACCGGGGAAGTGGGGAAGGGGGTACGTCATCAACTATCTTCCTGGGAAAATTCATCGAAATCGGTCAGGCGGTTTAGATTTTTCATACAAACTTTCATCCCCTATTTCAAGCCTTTAGGGGTTGATTTTTGAAAAAAAAAGTAGCCTATGTGTGACTCTGGGCCTTCAACTATTTTCATTCCGAATTTCATCCAAATCGGACCGGTGGTTTAGCCGTGAAAACGTCACAGACAGACAGACAGACAGACAGACAGACAGACAGACAGACAGACAGACAGACTTTCGCATTTATAATATTAGTATGGATAATCAATTAAAGTGTCACTGAATTTATTAGGTATCGAATTTTTTATACTTCATATAATTATATCTTTATTACAGTTATATTATAATTATATCTTAATTATATCTTTGTTACAGGAGTTAGTGAACAATTTGTTTACAAGCTAATGAGTGAAAAAAAGCTGAAGAAATTTCTCTGGCGCATCGCCATCATTTTCCACAGGGATTTCTCGTCTTGAACCCCTCAAACTTAGAAATCACGATGACAATTATTTTAATAAAATATATAAAAATATAAATAATTATAGTCAATAACAATGGATTTTTTATTTCTCTTGTCCTGAAATTTTAATTTTTATATGAAAAAGTAAAATTTGACTGTGTTGGCCTACGTAATTCTTTTATTTTTGGATGTTTCCGTTTTTTAAGTTATGTGCGTTTTAAGCATTTAAATGTCACTTGATATAACGGTAAAGGAAAACATTGCCAAACCGCACTTATTCAGCATGGTGAACTTAAAGCATGCATGCAATGTATGCATGGTCTTAACCTTCTCAATATGAGAAGAGACCTATGCTTAATAGTGGGCCCTGATGGATTGAGATAATGTTAACATCCTATGTTACTGCTGTCATTGCATGGTAGTTTAAGTTAGTAGCCACAGCCCAAGTTGTGTATCTATATTCGTCGGAAAGGCTTTGTCATTATTTACCATCGAATTAGGTGCAACATCTGGTAAAAATCATAGGTCTCAAAGTTGTTGAGCTCCCTTGACAGTCGCCAAATTTTATTGTAAGGTAACATTGAACGCTGCACTAGCGACATCCGTTTACTGAACAGATAAGTTGGTGGCACTATAAATATACTGAAAGGAATTTCTTTGGCAACCTTAATTTTTTTTAATTCATTTACAGACCGTTTACATGAGTACTGGCCATTGTTTGGTAATTGGCCACTGAAAATTTCAAAGCAGTAGCAATTGAGTAAAAAGATTATCAGTTTTTTTTAAATGATTGAACGATGCGCTACTTTGTGGAACTCCATTATTACAGATTAAAAGCTCATCTACTTTGCAACAATTGCGAGCAAACTACCTACCTTCATGCAAGTATTACCTCCGTCCCTCCCACATTTCGACCCAAAACATACTTACAGTTATTTATATTCAGATAAAGATACAGAAAATATTTTTCATTTACCTTTCACATTAGAAAAAAAAATTAAATATATAATCTGTGTCTAGGTGGTATCTTCGCGTTGTAACTCAATAAAATACATAAAGCGATCCTAAACAAACCAGATAAAATTTTGTTACGTTATTTAGGAGTTTTCCATCTCAGATTGATTCATCGTACAACGCATTTGGCGTAATGAATGTTTGCATTAGGTATATTATACCATAATGAGATAGCGCGTTTGCATCACATGAATCAAGCAGTCAATGGATATCTGCGCTCCGTCTAAGGCCCTTTTCACACTACGCTATTGATGAGCTACGCGATTCCGGGGCAATCCACAATTTAATTCCGATTCTGACACTGTTCACTGACAGAACACGCATCGTAGACGCGGCGCCTCTTTTCATTGACAATATCCTAGTGCTTGTTCATACTGAACACGCGGGCGCGGTGGCGGGCGCGCGTGCGGCGGATGTGGCGAGCTCGTGTTCATATTGACCGCCAGGCGTTTTGCGTGAGAGTTCAGTTGCGTCGCTACTGAATCGCGCGCTCCGCCGCTAGTTCAGTGTGAACACACACAAACATTCCATGCGTTTGATATGCCGCGAGCGCGCCGCGCCTGTCGTCGCGAGCTTGCCCGCTACTTAGTCCGCACGTGCCATTCCTGTGTGAACACTTGGATATTACGCCATATGTTTGATATTTCGTGACCGCGCCCGCCACCGCGCCCGCCAGTCAGTATGAATGAGCAAACAGCGTTGTCTGAGAACGGCCTAATACGTAGTTACGCAAAACTACGTTATTCCTGTAACTCGTAGGTCTGTGACACGTTACATAACTGTCCGGTGGCGCGCAATTACTGCGTAGTATCTTTTAGTTGTTCCGAAATGTAGGAACTATGCTTTAGAGGAATGATATTGTAGAGTATAGTTTTTTAATCTTTACGGGAATCAGTACGATTGTGGGGTATTTTCACCTGCCTGGGAGTCAATTGTGAAATGTTTATATGTTTCGGTTTCAGGGAATATTGAGGAAATTAAACGGTTGATTGATAAATAGACGGATACGTGCTTTTTGGTGTTGTGAATGAGTATGGGCCGTGATAATTAACCATAATGATTTGGCTCGTTTGGTCGTTGTCGGCTACTGGCAATTGGCATGAAATAGATGTAAGAGAACTTAAAATGTGCATGGCGCGAAATCTTGTATCGCATAATATATTTAATACCTCATTAGTTATGCGTATCCAAAACATTAGTCACTCCCCGTCATGTTTTGTGACTTTGATGTTGGTGTGACTGAGTACCGAATTTTCTTAGTAGCCAAACGACAAAAATAAAATTGAACTGTGAAATTGAATAGGAGAAATTGCATGAATTAGAAGATTTAGTATGCACTGTCGTTTGGAAGGTACCAACTGCTTCGGTAATTATGGATGTACTTACTATAATATAAAAATAAAAATAACAACAAAAATACATATTGTTACCGTTAATTTGCGTAAATCAGATAGAGTGCAGATTAACGAGGTATTCTGCAGATTATCTGGCTGAGTCAGTTAAAGTGGAAAAAAATAATTGAGTTCCTACATTAACTAGTTAATCTGCAGACTTCCTAGTTAATCTGCAGACTAACGACCATGCATACGGTAAATTCTATAAAATAGGTTCTTGTTTGAATAAAAAATTAAATAATAGGTGTAGGTAGGTCGAATTGGTTACATAACCGAATTAGGCTACTCTTACTCCACATAGTATGCCCTACCTCTAGAGTGTTTTTTAGAACTCGGAACTCACGGTTCGAAGTTATGCCCTATTTTCCGCGTATTTACGATTCGGCCAAACGTTGATGACGAAATCGTGAAACGTAGACGATTTTACGATCTGGCCAAACTGAGTTGACCATTTCATGATAATATATGGTCGATCATTTCATGATGTGAACAAATCTACGATATGGCCACGACATCAACACAAATTGGTACTCAGGTAGCCAGTCTTCCGCAATTTAACGATGTACCATCCGTTACTGTGCAGACTATCTGGGTAAAGTGCAAATAAGACCGTTTTTAATTAAAATTTTACACTTTAACGAATGGTATCAGTGAATCTGCAGATTACCTGGTTAATGTGCACATTAACTTATTATGCATTTTAACGGTAACAATATAACAATAACCATTTCAAGGTTAACCATGTAAAGTAAAATCTTCTAAAACGTTGTCTCCATATCTTTCAACGATTTTGTAGAAATCATGCACTCTAAAAATGAACACTAAACAATATATGTATTTCATTACAATGTGTTAACCTATTTACAACAAGTTAGGTATATGATTGTGTTCGTTCGAACGCGTGTGTGCGGTAATATTTGTAATAAGTAGATACATATTTCTTCTCATACGTAGAGAAAATATTTTTAGTGGAAGGACGTTTATTTTTAGATTCGACGCTAATGCTGAAACAAGTGCAAGTTCCTGTATCTTTGTGGTTTATTAAAGAAGAAAATCGACAATTTCAAAAATTACTAGTTTCATCTCGATTTCTGAAAATCGGGGTTTCATTACATCCCGACGTTTTATTTATTTATTTAAACTTTAATAACCACAAAAAACAAATGAGGTATATATGGCGAACTTAATGCTTATATCATTTTCAATTTCAACGGCAAAAAGAAAACAAAAATCCTCAGTTATAAACTTAAATTTAATATCTTACTCAATTTTTCGGTTACGTATCTCTATAATATCTAAAATTGTGACTGCGCAGCCCGATACTAAACTCAACATACCAAAAGCAACTATTAAAACATTCTTCCACAGCATCCATTTGTATCTTCCCAGGTTATCCCACCGTATCACCGTATCTATGATTCCAGGGATGATTAGACCGAGTATGGAATAGAAAAGAGCGCCAACGATATTAATAATTTGTTCCAACATTGGAAGAGCTACGCCAATACCACCTGAAATGAAAGAAGAGAAGAGAAATGAAGAGACTTTTCAAAATACAAATTAAGTTTCGTTTTTAAAGGGTACTTTAAGTAATCGCGCCATTCGGTATCATCCGATCCTTCTGATTTCAACTTCTGATCTAAAGCAGCACGATAGAGCTAGATTTCTTGATTGACAGAAGAAAATTATTTACTGAAAGGGGCTGCTAATTCACCTGGGGTAATGCTGGGTTTGAAAATTCACCTTTGTAAGAATTGCGTCCAGAAATGTATGGAATATGAGTCTCTATAATAGGTAAATGAATAAAATAAAATGGTATAAACTATAAAATAAAAATGTAGTGAGATTAAAATCCCTGGGCTTATACCATGGGTTCCTTTTCTTTCCGTTTTCCGTTCCTTTCCTTTGTGCACTTCTGATAAGGAGAGTGTAACTCTACGAGAGCTGCTGGATTCATGGCTAGGACAGTTAACTTTTCCAGTAGATGACAAATTCAACAAATTACTTAGTCGCATACAAAACGAAAGTACATTTTCTGAAAACTTACCACAAAAACAAACCACGGCAATCCTGGCGAAACTCTGGAAGATCGATCTATATTTTTCCTTTACACGAGGTGCCAAATATTTCATTAAAATATCAATAACCACATAAAAGTGCAATGGGTATGTGAAGATGATACTTAGGGCTATAAAGCATTTTGCAGCGATTGCCGGCCTGAAAAGAGAAACACGTTGAAGAAATTAGTAATCCAACCCTTAATCACTAGTAGGTATGATACATTCTGGCATTGGTGACTATCCGAGGACGAATAGTTATCGGTCGGAAATCGAACCGAAGGCCGTTCGCTTCTGCAATAGTCGCGTTAGTTTGTAGTGTTTGTACCACGGGTACAAAGATATTAAAAGTCTCATAGATCATTAAAATTGGTACCTTTATTATTAGATTGTTGCTACTATTACATAGTCAATGAATGAACCGACTATAGTGTACATAAATTAAATTCTAGATGAGATAAAACGATCAATGGAAATGGTTTAGTGACAATATTTATCAAATAATTAACATCATAATCCTGAGCCACATTGAACTGTTATCAGTTTTCAATCTGATATTATTGATTGCATTTTTGTGATTTGTGGGTTAAAAAAAGTAAACAAAATGTACCAATCATCCAGTGGTAAGTTCAGCGTTATTGATCCTTTCAATGCATCTCCATATCTGAAGTATCCAAATAGACCTAGGATGCTGTACAGCACCATGATGAAGGTCATTGCAATTACCATCACACCGGGACATCCGAGAAAATGCTCTGGTTTCTTCATAGTATTTTCCACTGGCATCACTACTCCTATACCCTCCATTGCAAAAATAACTGTTCTGGAAAGAAAATTATGGTGTAAGTTCTACAAGTAAAACTCTACATTATGACTGAGCAGGAAATGACTATTACATTTTGTCAGGCGTTGCATAGAATGAGGCTGTTTGGGAAAGCTCTACATGAGCATAAAAAGCCCATTCTTTCATTGAATCGTGTAATTTATTTGTATTTCTCTATTAATAAAAAACATTGTAATATAACGACCTTATACTATGTATGAAAATTGAAAGAAGCCCACTTTAATATGACTCTACTAGTAAATCCGCCCTCGCTTCGCTTCGGGAAACCAGTCCCTTCAAAAATCTCTATAAATTTTAACAAATTATGTTATTCCGATGTCTAAGCTATATTACTGCAAAGTTTCATGCAAATCCGTTCAGTAGTTTTTGCGTGAAAGAGCAACAAACACACACACACATACATCCTTACAAACTTTCGCATTTATAATATTAGTAGGATAGGATAGTAGGATGAACATGAGACGTATCTGCATTAGAGCAGTGTGGTGCATGCAGTATGGTCTAGGCCTCCTTACTTACGAGGAGAGACCTGTTTTCAGTCGTTTCAGGGCCATTATGAGGTTAAAATTAAAATTGAAATAAGCAATGGGAATAAGAAAAGAGTATAAATAATTGGTTCAATTACACTTATAAAAATACTTACGACAAAAATGCAGGAAATCTAGCAAAACTACCGACCGCTGTCTTGTCAGAAACAGTTATTTTGTCTTTGAAAATATAATACAAGCATATCAAGAATGTTACCACCAGTAACACATTGGCCACAAGTGAGAAAGGGGCGAGCCATTTCAAATACCTGATCTGGCCCATCAGACACAGGGGTATTAAGAAAACTAGGCAGTAATATTCCACAGGCCATATTGCGTTTGAAACGTAGCGGTCGAAGAGCTGTAATTGAAATAAAATAATAACTTAGTTCACCCGCAGGATATTAGGTATTAGTTATTTACTCTGGCGAATTGAATATAATTATTGTTACCGTCCACTATATGTATAGACAATTATTATGGCATATTTGTATATAAGGTAATGTATTATTACGATAGAGAGTAATACCAACCTGTTTTACGGAATCAGCGATGAGCACAGTGAAGATACAACATACGCCAATGTACGTGAATAGTAAAGAGAATTCTGCGAAAATTCTGAAATTTCAAAAGTAAAATATGTAAGGAGAGCCTAAAGTAATAAAAATATAAGTAGATATGCTATGTTTTCTTCTCATTAATTTCTTGATGGTGCTCATGGGCAACTGTCACCATGAACGAACATAATCGTTTGTCTGCTTGTTAGTACTTATATAGATACCTATATATGAATAAATACATATTATTACCCTGCAGCAGACGCAAACCGTCGTGTAGGTTTTGGTCCTATCGCAAATGCAGTCTGACATGTTTCTGCATATCCCAATAGTGGCTTTCGTACTGCTTTACAACATTCCCTTGATGCAGTTACCTGTTAACAAATTATTTTTAAGTGTACGTAAATAAAGTTGTATTTGAGTTAAGAACAATAGTTCCGATCAATTTTTCATTTAAATTCATTCATTTTGGCCAGAAGTTACTTTTATACTAACACTAGCTGTTGCCCGCGGCTCCGCCCGCGTGGAACTCAGTGTATCACACGCTAAAGCGATGCTGACCCTCGAAAAAGCAACATAAAGTTGATCATGAGAAAAAAAGCCGGTTCGATTCCCGATATATGTATAGATATCCCGATATATAGATATTAATGAGCCCGCGACTTCATTCGCTCATGGAAGCTTTTCCCGCGTAAATCTCGATCCCGCGGGAAGTCCGGAACAAAAAGTAGCTTATATAATGCTCCATAACCTCCTCTACCTCCCACTGAAAGTCCCATAAACATCTGAACCCACGACCACATTCCCGGGTATGAGTTTTTACCGCGTGAATCCTAATCCCGCGGGAATTCAGGGATAAACAGTACCCTATATGTTGCTTCAAAACTTCCTCAATCTCCTAAAGTTCGCATAAAAATTTAAGCCCGCAACTACGCGCAGGAGTTTATTCCGCGTAACTCCAGATCCCGCGGGATTTCCGGGAAGACAGGCTTGTTAGTTTTATATTAATGTTTGTTTAGAAGCTATTTATACCCCATACGCGAAGAAGGTTTTCCCGCGTAAATTACGATCCCGCGGGATTTCTGGGATAAAAAATATCCTATATGTTAATCTAAGTTGCCCTCTATGTGTGTGCCAAATTTCATGAAAATCGGTTCAGTAGTTTTTGCGTGAAGGAGTAACAAACAAACAAACAAATACACAAGCTTTCACATTTATAATATTAGTAGGATTTCAATTTTTTTAAGTTTTCATACAAACCTATAAGTTCATAGGCAAGCCTGTGATATGATTAATATTTGAATATGTTTAGTAGAAGGGGGTATTTTTTAATAAAAGTAAGTACACTTACAAATATATGGACACAATGTCCACAAACGAAGGCGATGATAACTGTTCCCACGATACCGACGGCCCAGCCCGCGTTAGCGAACGCGAGTGGTATTGCCAGGATACCCGACCCGAGGGACGCTTTCAGCAAGTTTGCCAACGACCTGATATCCCTGTGACAAAAAGTCATGTCAATTATTTTTATTTAATTATTAATTTCTAAATCAGGGAAAAAATTAAAAAATCAGGGCTTCTAGAGATACATTTTTTAAACATTTTGTAAAACCACTGCCATTCAACACACTCAATAGGGGTTTCATTGTATTTTTCGGTAAATTAATGTACATTGTCTCATAAATAAAAAATATTCAGAAAAGAATGTCAATTGCTTAATTAATAAAATACCATTTATTACGTGGTAAATAGGATTTGTACGCATGGAACTCAAAATATTCAAATTCTGTCTTTAGTATAAAGGCAATACATAGTACAAGACAGTTCAAGAAATAGTCATTTCTTGTAAATCATATGATGTAAAATAAAAACAATAGAGTAGAAACTTACGAGTTTGGTTTCTTAACTTGTCGATGTTCGAAAGGATTATATTCCTCTGTCCCTAAATCCTTCTTCTGTTCGTCCATTTTAAACTTACACCAACACAAACATTTCTTCTGTTACTTTGCAGTCAGATTTCCGCAACGACAAATCACTGTTTTATTTAACTCACAGAACTAAACCCATACTATCATTTTGAATTATAATCTTAGCATAATTGCTCTATTGCTGTGATCCCTGTATTTGTCTTAAAGATAAGATAATTTAAGTACCTATGTGTCTAACGTAAATATATTCTTCAGTATGTTTAACTTTCTTTGGAATTTAATTTTTAACAAGCAGGTGCTAATTTCGCGGCCTTAGTTTAACAGGCATAACATTTAAATGGCTGTAACTTCGGAGCTGATGTTTGTGAAATCTTGTCATTCATTTCAATGACTCATTATGCAAATGTGCATAATGTTACATTTCTAAACTGAACCATTTGTAACACTAATTTAATGTTAACTAAATGGTTAGGTCTATTAATAGGAGAATAAAAAGCCGTATGTAGTTAATCTAAATATTTATTTTATGTCTTAAAGTAAAAATATTAGGTATATTAAATAGTTTATACAATAGATGTAATGATTTCCTTAATTTCCACTTAAAATATTGTCTGGTTGCAACCGTAGTCACACAATACCTAAATGCTTGAACTCTATATTTTACGTGCACTGAGACTTACGTACTATCTGGATAAATTTAAGTTAGGAACTTTTATTCCGTCTTCCTGTTCAATATTTCTATTGTGTCAATAATTGTGACCGTACATCCAGAAACTAAGCTTCCGAGGCCAAAGAGAAAGATGAGTAGATTTTTCCAGAAAACCCATTTGAATTTTCCTAGGCGGTGCCATCGATGTACTGTTTCCACGATGGCGGGGATAATAAGCCCGAGGATGGAGTAGAAGCAAGCACCGACGAGGTTGATGATCTGCTCCAATAAAGGCAAAGCCATTCCAATACCCACTGGAAATATAAAAAAATATATTACTGTTATCTTTCTTTAAAGCTGTCTGGCTTCTTTGAGTGAGACTTCAAACGACTAGTTTTGGAATTTGATTTGAGAGGCAACTCTTTGTTAATTGTACTCTTGGTATAATATAGACGAGCAAACAGGCCTACGGACAAGTGCACGATTCGAGGAGCTGCGAGTGCATTGCCGGCCTTAAAGGAAATTGTTTATACTCCTTGCAAAGTACCCTATATCATAGCGCGGAAGGATTATCTCAGGTGGAACATCATTTCATAAACCGCAGATGCGAAGCAGGAAGGAACGCGAAGAGCGGGATATACTCGTAGAAGACTCCCTCGTATCAAGGCTTCTTCATTGTTTCTTGACAATGTTTGGTTAATGCCTTTATTAAACTTACCACAACAACATACACCAACTGTTCTCGCTACAACTAACGTTAAAGTCTTGTAGTTTTCTTTAATGTAAGGCTCAGTGTACTTTTGGAAGATGTCGAATACTACAAAATACTGAAGAGGGTATGTGAAGAATATTGAAAGAGCTATGAATATCTTGGCACATATTGCTGGCCTGCAAGAAAATGAGAACATTCTGAATAGTTGTACATTAAAATAAAAAATAGTACTTAACAAATAACGAATCCGTGCTAACCAGTCATCGATGGGTAAGTTCAGCGTAATAGAGCCTCTTAATACATCTCCATATCTGAAGTAGCCAAACACACCCAAAGTGCAATAGAAAAAGACGATGGCTATCATTGCAACTACCAGCACGCTTGGGCATCCTAGAAAATTTTGAGGTTTTTTCATGGCATTTTCCACAGGCATCACCAGTCCGATACCTTCCATTGCAAATATTACGGTCCTGGAAATACGTAAAGCACATCAGAATTAGCATGTTCAGGATTTTGGAAATGACATTATGGCACCTATGGTATAGTTTATTGATTGAGTTTTTACATGTTTTACAAATGAGAAAGTTCTGATTCCCTACGAGTTGCATTTTTCAGAAAATTCTAGTGTGGAACTTAAAAAAGTAGTATATAGGTTTAATTTTTTTATTTGATAATCCGTAAGTATCTAACATTCATTGGTGCAACAGGATTTGCATTCTTATTATATCTTCTCTGGGATACAGCAATAATCAAACTACTAGGCTATCATAACTTTATATCTATTCTAAGTATATACGTCTTTATCAGAGGAGGAAGGCGATTTCCTGTGCCGTAAATACATAGTTATTGTACTTGAAGTGTGATGCTAATGATTAAATCTGTAAATGTTACAAGTACAGATTTACCTTATCATGTTGTCATTCGCGGTAAAGTCGGCATTATTCATGAGAACACTAGACAATGAGCTATAATCAACTTTAGCACTAAGTTAAATGAGATTTGATGTATAATATGAGAAATTTTATACTTAATCACCTTTTAATGAACATAAGAACAATGTGTTGTAATGAATAAGTACTAATTAAATAACATTTAGTACTCACGATAAAAATACAGGAAATCTAGCCGGATCGCCAGCGAAGTTTTTATCGGCTATATTCAAAGGACTACCAAAAATGTAGTACAGACATATTAAGTAGGTGGCGAATAGGAAAATATTGGCCAACACAGAAAATATGGCAAGCCATTTCAAGTACTTAATCTGACACAGTATGCACAGAGGTATTAAAAGGATTAAGCCGTAGTACTCGATAGGTATTATTGCCGACGGGACATATCTATCGACCAGCTGAAAGAGAAACAAAGTAATTATCAAGTGAAGAGGTTTAAATGACATTCAATATTTAAGTAGTCGCAAACCTGTTTGATCGAATCCGATATGAGAACAGCGTAAATACAGCAAACGCCGACGTACGTAGATACTAATGCGAATTTCGCAAATACACTGCAATGAAACCAGATGTTGTTAATAAGTAATTTGGAGCAAGGTTGGTCATGAGTATTAGAAGAAGATGACAGATAAATGATATACTAGTAACTCGCCCACGTTCTAGAAACAAAAATGACTTTATTAATCGCACCCGTATCAAAACATTGTTATTCACTTTTATCAGGCATTGTGTTTAATCCAGTTAATTTTTTAATGTTCAGCTTGTATCCTTACTCCTTACTAATATTATAAATGTGAAAGTGTGTTTGTTTGTGACTCTTTCACGTCGCAACATGGCTATTATATGGTATGATTTATGTATGTGGGGATAGTTAGGAGGGTGGAGAGTGACGTAGGCTACTTTTTACCGCGGAAAAACATCTCATTACCATGGGAAGATCGATGTTTTGTTAGTTGCTAGATATTTATTTCCGGAGTTGTTAATAGATGGCGTTAGTAAAATTCATTTGCAAGTTTTGAATCACGCTATCAAATACTACATGTAATTTACTTAAGTCATAGGCAAATGTTACAGGCTACTTTATAGCAGAGATTCCTACGGGAGTGGGACCTACGCGGCTGTTACCTACGGGTACCGAAGCGAAGCGCGGGCGGTTCTCTAGTAGTTATTTAAATTAGACTTTCATTGTTTTAAAACGTGATTTATACCTAAGTCTATTAACACATCTAACTTTCTGGCATATTGACCAGCTTAAAATACCAAAACCAATCAAAAGCTGTTTCTACGATACCTTGATCTGTCTTACGATCCCTTTAGCATTCTTGGTGTAAAGAAGATCATAAAAAGAGGTGTTTTAAAACAGGCGGTAGAATCCGTTGTGGTAGAGCGTCACGTATGTAAGCTTATTACTACAATGTAATAAGCTTACATACCTCCCTAAATTGGGTCTTGTTCTAAGTCGGTCACAATTGCCATGGGCGGCAGCGGAAGGGTGGTGCTGCATGCTCGTTTGCTACCTTAATTCCATAAAAAAAAATATCTGGCTATCAACCAACCTTTGGATTTTCTCATTATTCCATAAACAGATTGTGTGATGAGTGACAATATTTTGCGGAGCATAAAATTAATATTACCTAGCAGCGTTCGCGAAGGGTCGACAAAATTTGGGTCCGTTCTCGAACGCAGACTTGCATGTCTGTGCGTAATCGAGTAATGGTTTCCGTTCAATTTTACAGCAACTCCGAGAGGTCTTAACCTGTAATTTAAGGCTCGTTACTAGGTATGGCTCATTATGGTCCATTATGGGTTCCATTGTTAATACTTACGTAACTATACAACATTAATTTAAGAGTAAATTTATTAAAGTGTTTGTTTTTTATTCTATGATAGATCAAGATAAAATGAAGTCGAGCGTGTTTTTAATTTTTTATATTCTTACAAAATTTTAATGTTATATGTTAGGTGACATTATGACAAATTTTTTGATAGACTGAAGGGCTGATGTAAAAGGTAACGGGGTTGCATGTTGTCCAACACGTAGGAATTTGAGGGCTTTCTTGGCGCTTACACGTTCACTGCGCCATCTTTTTCAAAGAACTTTCAGCTCGTGCTTTGGGGACCTAAAAGATCTCCAAACCAACCTACTCTTTGGTGCGTTAGAGACCTGATCAGTCTCCTAAAAATACAGTATTGAAAATAATTTATTTCTTCCAAAAAACCAATGACATATTTTTGAAATTTTTATGAGTCAAAGGTTCGCACGCAGTTATGACATTAGAATAAACTACAAATACCAGAAAAAAATTAGATATCGATTGTATCTCGTACCGCAACCAAAGATAGTTAAATATGAGTAGTGAGTAGTGATAGGAATAAAATAATATCTCAGTTGTCGATTGAAAAACTTTTATTCAAGAAGTTTATTTATAAACTATGCAAAGTGTTTTTCATTAAAACACGGTAAGCATTGATTGTTTGCATTGCTCGCAAATGGTAACAATTCTTTTTTCTTTTTTAGAATTTTTCATAACAACCCACACAACGTCTTTTTTTGTCGTCACGTTGGAAAACATGATCTGTACATCTTCCTTCGGGGAATGCATGCAATCATGTGAGTGAAGTAAATGCAATGGAATCTAATTTTATTAGTTTTTCTTATAGTGAAAATTATTCGAGTGTCTTATGTGTTTTTGTGTTCTAAGGCTGTCATTGCTTTAAAAAATATGGTAGTATTAAATTAATGACCTTTTTTTAAAATGGGGAGTACAGAAGCAATACTTAACTGAACACGTTCTGAATGTTTGAAAGTCAAAATTGAAAGTTTTTTTAAATTTTTGTATGCCGGCAGGTATAGGGCAGAATAACAGACTATCAGCAACCAACAATTTTTTTTATATATTTCGAATTTAAATATTCAGAATGTGTTCAGTTACCGCTTCTGTACTCCTTATTTCAAAAAAGGACGTGAATTTAATTCCATCTCTATAATACATTGCCATGGGACACCTGTATAATTCACACATTAAAGGTGGATTTCACATGTTTCTTGTAAGTTTACTATAGCAACATTTTTGTAATAATAAGTGAAATTTAGGTTACCAGAAACTTACTAGAGAGATGTGAAACCCCTCCTGTGTAGTGTAATGCTTACATAAGTATAAAACTCTGCCATTAGAGATAAGTAGCAAAGCCCACTAGAAATGCTACTAAGCTAAGAAAATTCAAAAACACCGAATCAGGCAATCAACAGAAGAAGTACATCAACGCATATACTGTTAGTTGGAAATAAAGCTACTTTAATTGTTTTTATAGCACAGCGTGGCTTAAACCCGCACTTAAGTCACAGTTTCCCGTGGCGTAAGTAGTTCATTTTTACATGGCAAATGACGCCAACTTCACGCCGTTCAAAAATGAATTATTGAGAATTGCGAAGGTAGATATTAAAAATATATATAACATGAGGGTACTTTATGACATTGAGTGACACAAACCCGCACCACAGATTAGAAAATAGTCACCATGTATGTATGCCTGCACTTTTAATTATCTATCCTGTGCTTTAGTCATGTTTATATTTACTGCATTTTAAACTAATTCAGTTGAAGTATGTTTTGTGTATTGTAGGTAGGAACCTATGTGTGAAATTGTTGGTGAAAACTGTTACTTAATCATATTTTTAATGGGAAATATGATTGAGCAAACAAATAAACTACTTACTTAACATAGTATGGGTAAGTACCATAAAGGGTAAAGGACACTGTTTGGTAAAATCAGCGAAAAAATATTTCATAATTAGTTATCTTATCTTCTCAAATTGTTGGTTTAGTATACTAAACTAGTGCTTAATACGGGTTATGCAAGAATTTACATAGGTTAGACATTCTCCTAAATACAGTTTTATGTTGTAGAAAACTTGAATATAAACATTAACAACTTCGTAATAATTCCTTTCAGGAGGCTTTGTCGTTATTTTTTTATCTGTTTCTTCATGTTTCAAACACTTTGTAATTCTCTTTCGCACAATAAATTTACATTATCATCATCGCAACTCAAAAATCTTTACGAAATTAAAGCACCAAATTATAACTTTTATTTATTACAAATACTTTATTAAAAAAACTTTTATTTACTACAATTAAACGGGTTTATGACACTCATGCTATAAAATAATATACGATACTTGTTCGTAAAGTTGCATTTTTGAACGGAGTATATCGCACTCGCTTCGCTCGTGCGCTAACTTCACGCCGTTCAAAAATGGGCAACTTTACGCACCGTATCGTAATGTACTATTATTTAAATTTTATCCAAGAAGATTTTTGTACAGTAAATTCGAATGATAATGATAATAATGTTCATGCGAAGTGTGCTGCAGTTAGTTTTGTCTAGAACTATTACCTAAGTCTCTAGAGAGATTTTGTTATTCTCAAAACATGCACACGACCTCATCGATGCTAGAACAACACTAAATCGAGTCACGCAGCGCCTGTGCTGTCCATCGTCCCTCTCTTGCGCCTACGAGGCGTACGATTCCACAAGTATCGACATGTCTCCTAACGCAAGGAATTAAAATAATTATATTACTGTGCGTTAGGGACCTAATCCACCTCTAATTCTTTTTTTTATGTCCTGGAATTCACCTTTAAATAGAAAGCAAATACGTATATTTGTCTTACTCATACTTAAAGAACTTAACAAGTTAGAGCCACACGCAAGGAGTGAAACAACACGATTATAGTCAACGCACAATACGAAAGTCCTGTAAGAGATCTGATAGATCTCATAACGCAACGAACGTGTTAACTTATTAACAATGCAAGTTATGAGGTCTACGTCTATTGTAGGATTTAATAAATCTATTATGTTTTAGAATTTTAAAACAATCTAGAGACAAATGTTAAACAAACTAGATACATTGTCATGACAATAAAATAAATATTGTTTGCACAATAAGTTATGAATTTACAACGCTGCGAGTCAGGTTGGAAATATTTTAAACATGCAGATATAGTTCGGAAAATTTGCCGCAGTAGTTCAATAACGAAGGATACAAATCGATTTTATCTGGAACATTTTTATCTGGAGCGTTACGGTTTGAGTTTCTACGAATCTGGTAACGTTTTAATTCTTTTTCCTATTGTTTTATTTAAAAGTTCACATCAGAAGTAGTCACGACTCTATCGTCACTTTTTCAGAGGTAACATTTTCACTATTTCAGAGGTAACATATCTTTCACCTCGTGTAGAATTTTTTCCTCATACCTCGCAAAGACATTTATTGGTTTATGATTGTTATTATAAGTATACGATGTTGTTTGGCTACGTTAAGATGACCTGCAAGGTCAAGTATTTTTTGGATTTTTTAACTAATTCTATTTCTTTTTAACTTATGAGTCAAATTACTCCTAAAATTACGCATAAAAAAGTTTTTCTGAAATTCTCGATCAAATCAAATTGATAGTAAATGGAAACTTACAATCAGGACTTCTGATATAACGATAATAATATTATTGTGTTCGTGCAAGTATTCTTAGTAACAATACAAAAAAATTGGGAGGAAAAATGTTAAAGTAGGTTGCCTTTAGGTACTGCGAGGTTCCTCTCCTGTGGAGGCCTTGGGGCAGAATGCCCGCCTGCTCGCCCTTAAATCCGGCCCAGGAATGATTTTTATCTTATAAACAGTTTTTAATTATTGTTTATCACTTGTTTTGAAAAATACGTTATTAATTACTTCTTCAGAACTGTGTAAAATCAACAATGTGTTATGTGTTAATTAAATAAACTGTAAGATCTCATAGACCTAGGTCAATCGTGACTGATCGATTTCGTTAAGCAACGCAATTTCAGTCCGACTATGAGGGACTGCTATTGACATTGATTTTAAACGCGTTTTTGTGATTTGTATATTATGTGTAAAAATTAAAATACGCGTAATATTTAAAGAAAACCTTTTTCAATACTTGAGTCCCCGAGCATATGAAATTTTGTGACAAAAATGCATTTGTGTACCATGCAATTATGGCGATTGTCAGATCGAATGCGAACGCAGTATAAACATAAACAGATATAACTTCGCGCACGGAAGAATGTTTGACATAGGTATTTATAATACAGAAAACTTAATTTTATGATATTACATCTTAGGGTGCGTACAGATTATGTAACATGTTATATAACTTCTGTTTTATAACACGTCCACACTATCTAACATTGTTGTCTAACAATGAAACATATAACAAGACCGTACACATTAAAGTAACATTGTAATATAACAGTGTTATATAACAAGGCACAAGTAGGTAACTCGTGCGCAAAAGTTATATAACATTGTTGCACAAACTAATAACATGTTATATAACTTGTTTTTGTAACACATATCGTCCACATTTATAAAACATGTTATATAACTATGTTTTATAACATGTTTTGTTATATAGTCTGTACGCACCATTACAGATACATTTTTATTTATAATAAAACATCATTTTTAGGGTTCCGTACCCAAAGGGTAAAACGGGACCCTATTACTGAGACTTCGCTGTCCGTCCGTCCGTCCGTCCGTCCGTCCGTCCGTCTGTCACCAGGCTGTATCTCATGAACCGTAATAGTTACACAGTTGAAATTTTCACAGATGATGTATTTCTGTTGCCGCTACAACAACAAATACTAAAAAACAGAATAAAATAAATATTTAAGTGGAAGCCCATACTTTCGACGAATCGGCGAGTTTAGTTACCTTTCGGTCCAAGAGATGGCGTTGTGCGTAATATGTGGCCACAATAAAACAATTAAATATTTAAGTGAGGCTTTCATACAACAGACCAGATTTTTTTGGCGTTTTTATACATAATGGTACGGAACCCTTCGTGCGCGAGTCCGACTCGCACTTGGCCGATTTTTTTTATACCTACATATTTTAAGTTACTTTATAAATTCATAAATGTCAGCGGCCTCATGGTTGCTTTGAGAACTTGCTATAGGTAATCATTTATTATTTAAGGTACTTTATCACCCATTTCTTTACCATTATGACCGTGAAAACTGCTTACAGTTTATTATTCTGATAAATCACATCTAAAGAAAAAAGTTTTAATCCTTGAGACAATATTTCCATAATTATGCTGAATTAAGAATTATATTATTTGTATAGAGTGGTTTTCAATTACAACGCTTAGTTTTATTTAAACTTTATCGCAATAAATCCAAACATTGCTCTTTTCTTGAAAAATACTTAATTACATCGATTTTATCACCTGTTATTGTAATGAATAATTAAGTAGGTACCTAATAAGTTCAGTAATGAATAATAATTAACAAATCGCTTACCAAGATATGAATGCAGTGTCCACAGAGAAAACCCACAAAGAAGGTGCCAATAATCCCGACTCCCCAACCAGCGTTGGAAAATGCCAGTGGTCCAGCTAGGAGCCCAGAACCCAAGGATGCCTTGATCAGATTTGCTGTAGATCTTAAATCTCTGAAATATGCGTGAATATGATCAGGGATTATAAATACATTATTATCATGTCGCATCTATCGCTAATTTTTATGAACACAACGGTTAACTGGCAGAAATAGATAAAAAAAATTCACCATTTTCCAATATTCCAATTTCAATTTGTGGTCTTAATCAGGTTCTCTATTTAAATTAATGAGAATGATAAACACTCACGAACTAGGTTTTTCAACTTTTCTATGTTCATAGGGATTGTAATCATCTGGATCCTCCGTTTTGTCTTTAGCTTCAGCACTATTCATTGTGTAAATTATTTATTTAATTTAAAATAAACAGAAAACACTTGCTTCACGAGAACTCAGTGCCATAACGTCACATTACGTGAGTCGCAATTTAGAGACTGTTTGAGTTGGAGACACAAGGTAGATAAGTAGTAAAATAATGTTTTGTAAAAAATACAAGTTAGAGAAGAACATCAATTTTAAAACTTAATGTTTGTTGCAAGTTATACTCGTATTTACTACGTATATGCTTATGCTATGGCAACCTATCGTGATTAAATTAAGAATCACGGTCGCGCATATCTCTTTGCACAATACTCTTGTTAGATAAAGTAATAAGCGAATTATGTTAGAACTAACTCTGTTAATGTTTTGTATCTTTACGACTGCACGTCGAGAGCAAATAGTGTTTAAAACAAAGTACGAAATCAGTACCATGAATGACGTGTTTGCGCGCGATAAAATGAATTAGTAAACCATGAAGACAGCGTTAAGGTACATCTTTCGCATACGATATTTACAAAGTATATAAAAAGAAAATATATAAAAGATATCTCTTAGGAATATTTCTTCTACTATCTAAATAAATTCATGTCATAATAATTAGTTTCTTTGACAAGTAAGGAAAATTTAAACAACGTCAAAGATTTTCTGGTTGGATTAAGATGTCATGTATGTAGCTTTTATATTATTAGATAATATTACTTTGGAAACACAATAATGTTTGTTAAAATATTTCGTTGTTTGTATACTGTTAGGTGAAAGTAGTCACATAGCAATAGAAGGTTGGTTTCGAGAATATTGCTTTACTTACGTAAGTAAATACATAGAAGATAAACCTATGTAATTAAAAACTTTGACATGAAGTCTTCATACCTATAGGTAACACATTGTAAACTAAATGTAACTTAATTAATGAAGTATAATGCAAGCGATTACAGTGTTTAGCCAAATACAAAATATTAGATTACTTTAAAGTAATTTTTTTTTATTAATTAAATTTAATTTAAGATTGGTACTGCGCGCTTGTTTGTTATCTTCATAATAATTCATAATCCTTTATTGCATTATTACAGGTTCTTAAAGCTGGTTTACAAAATACTTACATGATCTCTGTAATATACCGTCATAGGTGTACAATCTTCAAAAATAAAATAAAATTAAATGTCAATTTTTCATGCATCAGTTTAAATTTAGATTAATTAAATTTAAATAAAGTAAATAAAATTATATTACATCACTAGCTCAAATAGGATTATCATATTTATTATTATTATTTCCAATCTAATTATCTATAATGTCCTAATAATTTAAAATAAAAAAATAATGTCAAATTTAAAATGATTACAATTAATAATAATATTAAATACCATAAATAACATTCATAATTCATAAATTTTTTCAGCATTTTTACATAAACAACTTCTTATCATCTAAATATTCTTTAACGTCATAGTAGCATTTTTTTACAAGTTCTGATTTTAATTTACATTTAAAATATGTCAGACTCAGATGTTTCATTTTATCTGGTAAATGATTATATAAAGTAGGCGCCCTTGAGTAAACAGTTTTCCTTAGGCTACTGATTCGGTAGTTGCTATGAGGCAGAATATAAAACATTTTTCTCGTGCTTCGTGGGCATCGTGTGTATTTTATGTCAAATAAATCTAAATGTTCTTTTACAAATATACATGTTTCGTAAATATACAGGCATGCTAACGTTAGTATTTTATAGTCAATAAATAGAGATTTACAAGTATGACGCTGGCCTACTCCAGCTATCGCTCTTACACACTTTTTCTGCATTCTAAAAATTAAATTAAAATCTACAGAGTTGCCCCAATGAATTATGCCATACCTCAAATTAGATGCCACAAATCCATGATATGCCACTAATGCAGATTGTACAGATGTACTTCGAGTAAGCCTCCGCAAGGCAAAAACGAATCGACTCAATTTTTTGCATAAGTGCTGTATATGTTGTTTCCAACTTAAATGAGTGTCCATTATTATTCCTAAAAATTTATGTTCTATGCAATGTCCATCGTTTTGAATTGCTAACTGCTGTGGTTTTGATTGATAAAACTTAAATTGAATGTATTTTGTTTTTTTCAAATTAATTAGAAGATTATTTGCATTGAGCCACTTTATATTGTCGTCAAGAGCACGATTAGCTGTACATTCTTTTGTCTCTATACCGTTATTTTTTACGATTAATAAAGTAGAGTCATCCGCGAAGAGTATCATTTTTTGATCCGTACTGTCCGGAAGATATATATAAAATAAATAATAACGGCCCTAAAATACTTCCCTGTGGTACACCATACTCGACTTTAAGAAGGGAAGAAGTTGCTTTCATCTCTTGTTTGCTGTTTACGTCAATATACTTAATTTCTGTGTATTGTATTCGTTCCTCAAGGTAAGATTTTATAAGTTCGTAGGCTGGTCCTCTTATGCCTTGAATATATAATTTTTTTAATAATTTTTCATGATGTACAAAATCGAAGGCTTTTGACATGTCCATAAATATAGATAAGATAGGGACTCTATTATTAAGACTGTCTGCTATTTCTCTTACGAGATGATAAATGGCAAGACTAGTAGAGTAGTTTTTCCTGAATCCGTATTGTTCTGTCCTTAATATATTCTCTTTATCTATAAAAGTAACGAGGCGACTATGAATAAATTTCTCGAAAACTTTTGAGATGACCGGTATAAGTGCTATGGGTCTATAAGTATAGTTTTCACATGAGTCTTTTTTTACCTTTTTTATGGAGTGGTGTAATGACTGTTGTTTTTAATTTTTGGGGATATGTACCTTGAATGAAGCAAAGATTTATAATGTGGCTTAATACTTTAGCAATGTGTCTGGAACAGAGTTTTAATATTTTTGTTGGGATACCATCATACCCGACACTATTTGTATTTTTTAAGCGAGAAATGTGCTTTTCAATTTCGTCAGGTGAGGTGGGATATAAAAATATTGAGTTAGGATTGTATGTCATTTTAGTCAAATTAATTATGTCATTGTTTTTATTCGTCATTTCATTTTTTACAACGTCAATATAATAATTATTAAATACATTACATATGTCAATGGGGTTTATGAAAGTTTTTCCGTCATATTTAATAGAAGCAGGAAGATATTCCTGAACTACCTAGTTTTGCTCCTTGGACCATTAATCACTTGCCAAGTAGCCTTAGATTTATTTTTAGAATTTATAACTATTTTTCTATTGCATATTCGACGAGAGGTATCTATAACCCTCTTTAGCAAATGTGAATATGCACTGTATTGGTATTTTTTATGTATGTTTGCTTTATTTTTGCATTGTTGCCAGTATAAAGTTCGTTTACGCTTGCTTGATAATTTAATTCCTTTAGTAAGCCATTTGTTTACGGGTTTTGAGTATATTTTTATACGTCTTACTGGAAAGCACAGCTTATGGAACAGAGTAATCATGTCATGAAACAGGTTGAATGATTCATTGACATCTGATGATTCTAAAACTTCCTGAAAATAAATATTTTCAATGTAATACTTAAACTTATTCAGATTATCTTCACTATAGTCTCGTGTTTCTATATGCCAACAGTCAATTATCTTATTATTTGATGAGATTGGACACTTGAGTAACTGTGCAGAGTGATCTGATAGACCTAGGTGTAATATTTTAGAGCTACAACCGTGGCTGTTGTGTATAATATTATCTAAGCAGGAATTACTTTCAATCCTAGTGACTGTTCTAATCTCAATTTTTAAATTATATGTAAGGAGGATAGTTTCAAATTCTGTTGACAATTTAGATTTTTTGAGTAAGTCTACGTTAAAATCTCCACATAATATAACTTTTTGACGTCTAGCCATACAAACCATTTCACATAACATTTTAAGTTGCCTCATAAAGTTGTCAAAATTATTTTTGTCGGGGGTTCTATACAAACATACAATTATTATCTTACTAGAGGACCGCCCTCGCTTCGCTTCGGGACCCGGAGATATCAGCCACGTAGGTCCCGCTCCCGTCTGAATCTCGGGATAAAAAGTAACCTATGTGTTACACATAAAAATATTGTCCAATAGCTGAACCCGCTACTTCGTACGCGCAGGAGTTTATTCCGCGTAACTCCAAATCCCGCGGGATTTCCGGGAAGACAGACTTGTTAGTTTTATATTAATGTTTGTTTAGAAGCTATTTATACCCCATACGCGAAGAAGGTTTTCCCGCGTAAATTCCGATCCCGCGGGATTTCTGGGATAAAAAATATCCTATATGTTAATCTAAGTTGCCCTCTATGTGTGTGCCAAATTTCATGAAAATCGGTTCAGTAGTTTTTGCGTGAAGGAGTAACAAACAAACAAACAAACAAATACACAAACTTTCACATTTATAATATTAGTAGGATGAACTGGTAATTCCACTGCACAACATTCGAAAGTTGAGTAAATAGAAAGTTTTTTTTATGTCAATACGTTCTGCATATTCTAGACCTTGTTTTAGTAATATACACGAGCCGCCTCTTTTTTCTGGTCTTGAGTAAATTGCACCAAGATTATACCCTAAGATGTTTATGTTTTTTTCTTCTTCTTGTTTTACAAAATGTTCTGTAAAACACAGGATGTCTACTTCTTCATTATTTGCCTCTAAATTTGATAGAACTATTTCAATTTCACATATCTTCGGCAGTAAATTTGCAATATTTTGATGTAAGACATATAAATAGTGTTGTTTAGTCGTCGTTCCGAAAATTGGATTAATTTTGTTGTTCACGAAAAAACTCATTTTCACTAGTGCTGGGTTTATCTGGAGACGCTGCATCTTTATCAACGACGACGACGAGCGCCTTACATTACGGTCTTCAGCAGGTCTACCATGAACTCTTAAAACAGGCCAATGAAAGCCGATAATTGAACTGTCCTGCCTTTTCGGTCCATGAACTGACTTAAAACACAGGCCAGCCAGCGATCACGTGACCGTAGCAGGTCAGTAGTCACCTGATTACAAAAATCTTCTTCTGTCCTGCAGAAGCGTACCATGAAGCACTTACCGGCTTATTGACCTCGACAATAAAAATGTAAGCCCACAACTTCGCGCATAGAAGTTTTCCCGCGTGAATCCTTATCCCGCAGGAAGTCCGGGATAAAAAAGTAGCCTATATATTACTTCACAACTTCCTCTATCTCCCAGTGAAAGTCCCATAAAAATCTAAGGCTGCAACTTCGCGCATTTGAGATTTTCCTGCGTGAATCCTGATCCTGCGGGAATTCCGGGATAAAAAGTAGCCTATATGTTACGTCACGACTTCCTCTATCTGCCAGTGAAAGTCCCATAAAAATCTAAGCCCATGACATCACGCATAGAAGTTTTCTCGCGTGAATCCTTATCCCGCGGGCATTCCGGGATAAAAAGTAGCCTATATGTTCCTTCACAACTTCTTCTATCTCTCAGTGAAAGTCCCAGAAAAATTTAACTTGCGACTTGGTGCATAGGAGTTCTTCCCACGTGAATCCTGATCCCGCGGAAATTCCGGGATAAAAAGTAGCTTATATATTGCTCCAGAACCACCTTTATCTCCCAGTGAAAGTACCATAAAAATTTAAGCCCGCGCCTTCGGGCATAGGAGTTTTTTCCACGTCAATCCTGATCCCGCGGGAATTCCGGGATAAAAAATAGCCTAAATGTTGCTCAGGAATCTCCGCTATCTTTTAGTGAAAGTCCCATAAAAATTCGTTCAGCCGATCCGGAGATTAGCGCGCGCAAACAGACAAACTTTTTTTTTATTAATTTTTTTTTATTTTTAGATTCATGTTCTAGTAATTTTTCTGAACCCCCCTATATATTTTGTTTGGTCAATTTCGTAAAAAAGCAGACATGACTTTTCTACGCTCTTATTACATACGAGTAGGTATATACTCGTAGATATTCAATTTGACGCATTCAGTTTATGTAAATTAGAACAATATTGATTAGAATTTGAGCCACCTAAATCTAAATCTAGAGAGGTCACCATTTTAGTTGTGATTATTTTGTAGGTATGTGGTAATGTGCTGGTTAAGTAGGTATGCATCAAAATCGATAAGAGGTAAGTAACTCAAAAATATCCCATCAGATGTCTCTTTGATTTATATGGGACAAAATGCAAAAATAATTATTTTTTAAAGAAGATAATAAGAAAAAAAACATACAGACGAATTAAGGACCTCCTCTTTTTAAAGTCGGTTAAAAACCTTTATTCGCTTCTTTCAACCAGAGTGAAACTATCTCTTCAATCAATATAATATCTATAAAGTGGTATTTCAGGTTAAAAATCTTTTGGTTTCCCCATATAATGTCACAGGTTTTGTCTGGAAAGCCTCTGCTTTAATCTTAAACTCCGATAAAAATTCCACCACAGAATATCCATAATATTGTAAGCAAAAAACTTAGTGCGAGTTAACGAAGTAAATAACTTCCCAAAATAACACCAGATACATACGCGTCCTACGACACTCATTTTGTCTGAGATTACTTAATACTTGTGTTGAAATTCGCGATGCTATTTTATTCCTAAAACGAATATTTTTGTACTTAATATTTTTATTACTTTTACCTGTCTATTCTCTACTATTTCTTATACGCCTTCCAAGGGTCTAAACTCCACTTAGGTACCTAATTGCGCATTTCGTATGAGACTGTTGTGGAGCAAGTGTGACCTTCTGAAGTTTGTTAGACAATACTTAATTCTCAAGTAAAATAAAATTCTAATCATCTGTTACGAGGACACGGGCCTCACAGACATACATTAAAATAATTGTATTACGCAAAAGATAATCCCACTTTGTTTTTTAGAACTAGAAACAAGTTGATACATGCAACCTTACTACTTAGTGAGAAGCACGTTAATGGCCCTAAAGTCAATTTTCACAAAGTGATGCATTTGCCAATTCGCCGTTACCAAAATCATGTAACAATATAAAAGTTTGATAAACTAAAAACTTGCATTTTGTAAACTCAACAAATTGTTAATTCAGAACAATTAATAAAGTCACTGTACTCTTAACCATCCAGGAATGCTCGTGTCTGGAGCCCATATCCATTGTATCCAGATAAACTTGTCATACAATTGCATAATATAACTCCTTCACACAATTCTTCCTTTTATCACGGTTCCTTTACTGTGACTGCAATCCGCCTTTTGAATTCCTTGTCTATCTAAGGCCTCAAATTTCAATTCTTTTAAAAACTTAGTGAAAATCATTACCTTAATTACAAGTTGCATCTATTTCTTTCTTATTTATGTAACTTGTCTTTCACGGCTCATAATGTTCTATGTACCCATACGAGTATATTCTGGTATACAAACAATATAGTGTATAAATAAATAGTAATCGGACTTTGACCCGAGTACAAATTGTCAAGTAAATTAGACTTCTTGAAATTGGTGAAAATTGGGCTGAAAGATTTAAATGCTATGCGAGGCAATGAGAAGTCACCTCGTTCTGAAATATTAATGGACCCTTTAGATACCTTTAGATAATCTTTTCTGGAACCCGTATTATGTGGGGAGTCTGTGCAATGAGGAGTATGCTGTACCTATATTGACCGAAGAAGCAGTGGCCGATAGGTCTTTATAGTATTTTCTTGTGAGTACCCGCTGCATTCATCACATTGCCTGAGTGATCTTGTTGTACCGGTGGTAAAATGGCAATGGCTTGAATTTGCATTAGATGGAACAATCTGAGCAATGCCGTCCATGTCTTCTTCATAATATCGACGGGCTTTGGTCCGTATGAATCGAAACTCTTATTCCTCAGAAATAAAACGGCCGTTGTCCCAAAATGAAACGAAGAATAATGCAAGAGGCAAACTACGAGTATAAGCGTATTTCTTGTGGCAGCCTTCAGTTTTGCTGATATGACTTTAACATTTAAGCAATTATTTAGTGATGGAAGTATAGTAGAATTTATTGCATTTGCATGTTTAATTCTCAAACCAATATTAATTATCATTGCATAGTTAGAACTATGCACAAATCAAGTTTTTCTTGTTTTGGCTAGCGTCTAATGGATAGGGAAAGGACTACAATATTATCAAGTTACCATTGAAGTATCAAATGAATAGATTCGTTTTCGTTTTTCGTAATCAAATTTGTGACATTGACGATTTTCACTCCATTTAGGTTTTAACACTCGCAAAGCCTTTGATCTCCTTTCCTTCCAATCTGTATGTGAGTGTTTTATAGCTATCTAATATCTTTAAACGAGCAATTCTTGTATATTTATTTATTTATTTATTTATTTATACCTATATATCGATGGGTCCTATGTATATGGGCCAAACTAGCAATTTGGCGATTTTGGCTTTTTTGTGGGTAACGCATCTTATCGATATAATGAATCATGTGAGCTATTAAAAAAAAAGATTTCAGCATAGAAACACGATTTTTTATTACGGTATAACGGCATATGTAACATGAATTTAAACGTATAAGGTCCTAAGCGTAGTTAGAGATTTATACGCGGGGAGTTTCCCGCGCGTTTGTTTATAGTTTGGAACAATCAGCCAATTTGACACTTGTACGTTGAACGGAGCATCGGCCGCACTGTGATGAATAAAGACGAATACGAAATGTAATTGTTGTGTTTTTGGGTTACAATTTAGTTTAATAAGTAAAAATGACATCTAATTATCACGCTAAGATATCTAGATGTCGGAATTTTGTGAATTTGGCTTTGGGAAATGAAAACAACAATTAAAACGAAGATTTTATATTATATTCTAATTAATGAATTATCAATTACTTCAATCGTTTATTGATTTTATAGATAAAAAATTAAAAAAATATATACATTATGCTAATTAGCGTAGGTAATACGCGTATAATGGCCAACATGGTATATCGGCCCTTTTAGGGTGTTTTCAAAAAAAAATAATTTTAACAAAAACTAACGTAGAAGGGCCAATGTGACATTAAAAAAAAACAGATAAATGTATACATAAAATACTACAGTGTAAATGAAGGAAATAGTTATCTTAGCAAATAAGCAAAGATTCGGGAACTTCGGTTTTATCAATTTAAAGTTATAGTAAATTGAAACTTTGGAAGCCTCTCCTGTAAAGTTTTAATTTTACATTTTGGCCCATATACATAGGACCCATCGATATATAATCACGATCTCGGAAACGGCTGCAAAGATTTTCATGAAAGTTACAGATTAGGGGGTTTTCGGCTCAAGGAATCGATTTATCAAGGTCCCAGGTTCGAGAAAAGCTCGGTTCCCGAGATAAAGAGATTTTAAAAACATCATACTGACGTCATCTATGAAACATTAGGATAACTTCTATGAGGTACTGTTTGTAACGTGTTGAACTGACGCCATCTATGAAACATTAGGATAACTTCTATGAGATACGGTTTGTTTGTTTCAGTAGTATGAAACTAGATGGCGCTCGAATATATTTTTGTTCGGCTAATACTAATATTAATATTCATTCTTACGTTGAAGCGCTATTTTTGCGTTATACCTACCTATTTTCTGTTTGAATAAAATTAAAAATCAGTGCGATTATCTCGCTTGACCTCGCAGGACGCGTAGTGATAGTTTAACGTACGTTTGTGATATTTACGAGAATATTTGTAAATAAATGTTAGTTTTGTTATTATCGATTTAATAATATATTTTAATAAAGTTTTAAATAAATAATGGTCAGATCGATGAAATTACTATTGTTGTAAATAGAATCAATAAAATTTTAAGTACGCCTAACAACTTGCTCATTAAACTAAAAGTATATTTATTTATGTTGTTTAATTATCATAAACATTCAATACATTTTATCGCAAATAAAAATTTCAGTCGGGGACTGCCTAAGCCTGCGAAAAGTACGAAGGAAAGTTCAATGAATTTATCTAATTAAGTATCTAATATCTTTAAACGAGCAATTCTTGTATATTTATTTATTTATATATATATAATCACGATCTCGGAAACGGCTGCAAAGATTTTCATGAAAGTTACAGATTAGGGGGTTTTCGGCTCAAGGAATCGATTTATCAAGGTCCCAGGTTCGAGAAAAGCTCGGTTCCCGAGATAAAGAGATTTTAAAAACATCATACTGACGTCATCTATGAAACATTAAGATAACTTCTATGAGGTACTGTTTGTAACGTGTTGAACTGACGCCATCTATGAAACATTAGGATAACTTCTATGAGATACGGTTTGTTTGTTTCAGTAGTATGAAACTAGATGGCGCTCGAATATATTTTTGTTCGGCTAATACTAATATTAATATTCATTCTTACGTTGAAGCGCTATTTTTGCGTTATACCTACCTATTTTCTTTTCTGTTTGAATAAAATTAAAAATCAGTGCGATTATCTCGCTTGACCTCGCAGGACGCGTAGTGATAGTTTAACGTACGTTTGTGATATTTACGAGAATATTTGTAAATAAATGTTAGTTTTGTTATTATCGATTTAATAATATATTTTAATAAAGTTTTAAATAAATAATGGTCAGATCGATGAAATTACTATTGTTGTAAATAGAATCAATAAAATTTTAAGTACGCCTAACAACTTGCTCATTAAACTAAAAGTATATTTATTTATGTTGTTTAATTATCATAAACATTCAATACATTTTATCGCAAATAAAAATTTCAGTCGGGGACTGCCTAAGCCTGCGAAAAGTACGAAGGAAAGTTCAATGAATTTATCTAATTAAGTATGTACCTATTTAAAATGCAATTAATTCGCTCACACAGTTAACTTCTATGAGGTACTGTTTGTAACGTGTTGAAATTTCAGTAGTATGAAACTAGATGGCGCTGTACAACTTTGTGAAACACGCTGTTGAGATCCTTTGGCCGTAACATACCGTAACATTTGAATACTATTTGTCATCAGAATTTACTGCTTTTCAAAAATTAATTTCTGTTGAAACCGGATTCTACTAGAATGTCACATATCGACTTAATTTACTAGACTGTCAGATATCGACTGAATTATAATGTAGTCGAAGTAATTTTATTTCAGGTATGAGATATCAGTAAAGCGGACAAAATTAACTAATTAAAAATATATTTATATCCTTTTATTTACACAATTTTATACATTACTAGCGGTAAATTGCCATATCACTGTAGACTGGTCTCGTCATACATTTGTTATGAGCGTTTTAGGAATAAATGTTTACTTACTTCGATGGAACGAAACATAACGCAACCTGGATATCTGAAAGTCACCATAATATCCTTAGAGGAGAAGTCTGATTGAAATTCACTATAGGTTTGTACCCCTCACATAATGAGAGTTGGGAGGCCTAAGTTCAGCAGCGGGACTCTTACTTATTAAATTACTAGCTGACCCGGCAAACGTTGTTTTGCTAAAAAAATGTTAAGGGTGAACAACCCTTATCACTTAGCGGTATGAAAAATAGATAGTAGCCGATTCTCAGACCAACTGAATATGCATATAAAATAAATTATAGTTTAAAAAAACTAAAAAACACGCTTTTTATAGTTAACTGAACTAAAAAAATTGAAAATAAGTTTAAATAAATTTAAATTAAGAATAGTGTTAAAAATTTCAATAAATATGAATTAATAATAGTGTAAATAAAGAAAATATTTTATTAAAAAAAAGCGTGGGGTGCTTTTTAAGATATTATCAAAATGACACCATGCACCCCACGCTTTTTTTTAAATAAAATATTTTCTTTATTTACACTATTATTAATTCATATTTATTGAAATTTTTAACACTATTCTTAATTTAAATTTATTTAAACTTATTTTCAATTTTTTTAGTTCAGTTAACTATAAAAAGCGTGTTTTTTAGTTTTTTTAAACTATAATTTATTTTCTCCTTTTTAGTTTTGTTTATTTATAATAGCTTGTTTTTATAATTTTAAACTATTATTTGGTCTCTATCGATCTATCGACTATTACTCCCGTAATAAATTAGAATTCAAATAAACAGAAGAACAACGCCATCTAGTAAAACGTAATGTACGCAGTCAATCTGAATACGGAGTTATAGCTAGTTGCCCGTAAATATGGGTAGATGGCAGTAGCAAATGGGTAGATGGCATTAGTGTGAGAGTAAAAAAAATTAAATTCTTATTTTGCATATTGAAAATTGGAATAATTTTATCAAAATAGTGTAATGTCATCGGAACTCGATAAATCTACAAAGTTTGAACGAAATCTGGCCGTTTAAAGTGGGTCAAAATCGCGCCCAAAGAAGTCGGTTACAAATAAAATTAACTTGTACGAGATTTACCACTATGACTCGGTTTTCACTTTTTTCGTCGGATTGGCTTGAAAAGCGGTGGGATCGACGCAGGGCAGTTGTACAAGCACAACGAAGTCGGTTTGGAAGAAATCGGATGATAAACTTGGAAGTTATAGGCTAGGGAAGGTGGAAATTAAAGAAGTTAGGAAAAACGCCTATTTTTAGGAAAATCCGCGATAGATTTGCGTGGAAAGGGTCTAGAAAATTAGGGATCAACTGTTTATAGGTGCGTTATGAATTTGAAGCAAAACGCCTGAGGGGCACGGAAGATATTAACAGAAATGTTACATACAAACATACATACAAACATACAGGTGAAGTTAATAAAAGCGTGTTAATTTGGTAAAAATCGGTAAACCCGTTTCGCAGGAGTAAGGTAACTAACATTGTGACAGGAGAATTTTATATAATTTTGTATGGCTCGCCAATGATTTCAAGCATTTTAAATGAATAAAATAAATACTTCTATCTTAAAGGTTGGTGTGTTGTTATAATAATCAATAGGTATGGTATTTCATAGATATTATTTTACACACATAACGCATTTATTTTATTACTAATATAATATATTATTGTAGGCTTGCTTATACGAAGGTATACCTATTACATTAATGATTTCAGGCATAACAATTTACTCACGAAATAGTTGGACAAACTCGCTGTAAGTTATTGCTTTTTAGAAATAAAAATACCTAACCGATTTCAACATTGACAAGCAGAGATAACTCAGAAACTACTCGCTAGATGGCGCTCAGTTCTCGTTAGTACAAATTAATCTAGCCCAAACACAAGGCAACTACGATTTACATCGTTGAGGAGCTCTTTCATTAAATTAAATTGAAATTATAGTGCTTTATTAATATACTTTATGAAAACATTAACAAACACACTAGTCCCCCTACAATTTTCGAAAGTTCCCCTCGATTTCTATGGGATGCCATTATCAGATCCTGATGTCCTTATCATGGGACCATCCTTGGAATATCTTGTTTCCAACAAAAATGAATTAAAATCAGCTCATAAAGTAAAATTTTCTGACCACACATAAAAAAAGATATACCTACCTAATATACGGTCGAATTGAGAACCGCCTCCTATTTTGAAGTCGGTTAAAAGCATAGACATACATAATATAGACATGCCTTGCACGTTCGAATTTGTGTCAAGTTGTAACAATCCAATTTTGAATTGAATCGGTTTGTGCGTGAAGTTGGCGCAATGGAAATTTGGTACTATATTTGAAAACGAACAGATTACATAGTGATATCTCGCTTCCGCGTTTGAAAGTCTTAGTCGTGCTGTCTCTGGCACTCTTACATATGTCACGCGCCATTTTACTAAAGTAATTTTAGAAATAGTGAAAATAATTTACAATTCAATGTTTACATAATGAAATGTGATTCCTTTGGACTTTATTTATGTTTCTTGAATTGTTAGAATATTTTTGAAGGCACAGGAAGCCATATTTTCTACATTTGCGGACGTAATTACTGAAATAAATTTTGCGTAAGGAAGATGTGTAACTCGCTGCTGTCTACAACAGACTGACTTGATCAATCACTCAATCACACAACCTAATGTTGACCACTCGTCGTGCGCCTTATGTATGTTACGGGCGCATCTTGACTTTCTACATCCATGGTTAAAAGTAGATTTTCTTTCTTCAGTAATTCTGCTAATAATTATAATAATAAAATATATAATATAATATAATATAATATAATATAATATAATATAATATAATATAATATAATATAATATAATATAATATAATATAATATAATATAATATAATATAATATAATATAATATAATATAATATAATATAATATAATATAATATAATATAATATAATATAATATAATATAATATAATATAATATAATATAATATAATATAATATAATATAATATAATATAATATAATATAATATAATATAATATAATATAATATAATATAATATAATATAATATAATATAATATAATATAATATAATATAATATAATATAATATAATATAATATTGTGCCTGTAGATCCGGACACTAAGCTTTCGAGGCCAAACAGAAAGAGGAGTAGATTTTTCCAGAAAATCCATTTGAATTTTTCAAGGCGGTGCCATCGATGTACTGTTTCTAAGATGGCGGGGATAATAAGCCCGAGGATGGAGTAGAAGCAAGCACCGACGAGGTTGATGATTTGCTCCAATAAAGGTGAGGTAACTCCAACTCCGATAGAAAATGAAATGATTAAAGCTGTAAAAATTTGAGTGCAGACAATATTAATCATTAAAATTATAATTCAATTTAAAAATGAAATTATATTTGCCATATATTCACGGTTTTTAATCCTATGGGTTTATTGAAAAAAGTTTAGATATTACATCATTATCTATTTTAATTTATGATACAAGTGATTGATGGTAAAAGTGAGACAAAAAAGTTCCACCAAAGTTTCTGATACAATACTTATTCATAACACTCAAAATAAATGCATGTCAAAATAACACGAGACAAATCATAACATTTATTGAAACGTTGTTAAATTAAAATTATATAGGTAGGTATAACTGAGTTAGTGAATGAATTTAATTAAATTTCATGATACAAAACCGAGAATCTACTTTATCTAATGTTTATTGATAGACTAGACGTGAAACTTACCACATAAAGAGACACCGACGATTCTTCCTTATATTGATGTTAAATTCTTATAATTTACCTTTAATAAAAGGATCTGTGTATTTCTTGAAGATGTCAAATACCTACTACAAAAACTTTAAGAGGGTACGTGAAGAAAATTGACAAGGTTATAAATATTTTAGCAATTATTGCTGGCCCTTAACAAATTGAAATAGGAGTAATCATAGACATACATAATAGAGACCTACCTTGCACGTTCGAATGTGTGTCAAGTTGTAACAATCCAATTTTGAATTGAATCGGTTTGTGCGTGAAGTTGGCGCAATGGAAAATTGTTACTATATTTGAAAACGAACAGATTACATAGTGATATCTCGCTTCCGCGTTTAGAAGTTTTAGTCGTGCTGTCTCTGTCACTCTTACATATGTCACGCGCCATTTTACTAAAGTTATTATTTTAGAAATAGTGAAAATAATTTACAATTCAATGTTTACATAATGAAATGTGATTCCTTTGGACTTTGTGTTTCTTGAATTGTTAGAATATTTTTGAAGGCACAGGAAGCCATATTTTCTACATTTGCGGACGTAATTACTGAAATCAATTTTGCGTAAGGAAGATGTGTAACTCGCTGCTGTCTACAACAGACTGACTTGATCAATCACTCAATCACACAACCTAATGTTGACCACTCGTCGTGCGCCTAATGTATGTTACGGGCGCATCTTTACTTTCTACATCCATGGGAGTAATATTACTCTTTATTTTCTTAATGATAAAGAATAGATAATAATTTCTAGAAATCTTACAACAATACGGTACGTTATTGCTTGTCAAATGGAACCCAGAGGGTGTTAATAATAGATATACAATATTTTACGATAAAAAAGGTACATACTGAAATATGAGCGTAAATTAAAAGTAGATGACAAAATACACATGTTTAAAGTAAACGAAATTCAAACTGAGTTAGCAACTTGTGATGTGACATAATATTATAATGATATGTGAAGAAAATAAAATTTCTCGGTACCTACATATTTATTTTTAGAACGATGGTACGATGATAAAATATCACCATGACAAATGCAAACACGGATTAAGGCCGAGGCCGCACTACGGCTAAACCGCCGCGGTTTCTTACCGCGTAAATTTTGTCTCAAGGAAAGCAATACAAGCGACCGCACTTGCGGTTTCTGATAATGTATGCGAAAAATGCTCAAAAGGATAAGAATTAAAAAAATTGAAAGAAGGATTTGCAGGAGCTAAAATTCTTTTTTTTAAGTTTTTCAAGAAGGCTACTTGAGGACTAGCATGACGACTAGGTAATTGTAAATATCAAATTTTGTTTGAAATGATAGAATATTGAGAGAGGAATTCGCTGAAATATCGATTACAATGCTAACCAAATATGAGATATTGGAAAGATTAGATGAAAATATATTACTTGTTTGATTGTTTATTGTTTTAGTAATGTTAATAGGACAATATTCTTATATTGTCATAGTAAATTTAAATGAAAGATAAAATGCTAACCAATCGTAAATGGGCAACTTCAATGTAAAAGAACCTCTAAGAACCTCTCCATATCTGAAGAAGCCAAATAAATCCAAAGTACTGTCATAAGAAAACAATTATTGTCATAGCTATTTAGCTTTTTCATAGCATTTGCCACAGACATTACAATTCCGATACTTTCCATTGCAAATATCACAGTTCTGAAATACATGCAAATTACATTACGTCGGCTTAATAACCAAAGTTCGTAACTCCACAAATGGACTTTTGATGCCATCTAGTGTGAAATTTTGTCAGCTATCGAATGGAATAAGTCTTATTTCCCTACAAAAAACACAAAATGTTCTATTGGCAAATTATAAAACTACGTAAGTCCACGCCGAAATTTTTTGCTGCGCAAAGTTCGTATCTCCATAAACAGTGCGGCTTTGCAAACGTTAGGAGGAGGACGCGCGCACTTCTTACCAAAAAAGTAAGTAAATCCTTGATTATTGTGTTATTATTAATTTCTTTCATTGTGTTGATTATTAAGAACGTTATTTATACTTGATTAAATTAGAAATACCAACCAACATTTGATTAATAAGACTTAAAAGATTTTGCAGGAGTTACGATGTTTTATTTTGTGTTTGTAACCTATATTAAGCTGAATGTGTATGGAGTTACGAGGTTTTATTTTACATTTAATTTTCAATAACATTTTTAATTTTTATTTCAGATAATTTCGTTTAACTGCTCAACATGTTTAAAAATGCTCGTATAATAAAGATGCTTCAAAACATTGATTATGACGAAAGAAAAGAGTTCACAACGCAGAAACACCCAGAGATTAAGACTGGTTAACGAGATTAACGAACCAACTTACGTGGGTTAACTTTGACGACTTGGTGAGTCTATGCGGTAGTGCCAACAGTTTATTGGCGTGTCGGGTGTGGTGGGAGTGACCATGGCCCTTCTTTTCAAACGATTCGGTGTTAATTCTCACATAGACTGCTATTTGTAAAATAACGATGGAAGGTAATGTGAGAATTACCAATTTTTTGAAAAGCGGTTTTGCGGAGGTGTCACGACCCCCTTGTGCCAGCGACCTCACAGCGCGTTTTTGCATGCGGAAGGCACGCTGCCAGTCAGAAGAGCGACTTCACAGCTTCGCGCCGTATTGCAGCACAGAGTGCACCGTCGCAAAGTAGCACGCGCGGGCCACCTCTGCGGATACAACCCGGCACACACGATTGAGCGTGAAGCAGGCACTACCAAGTTTTGCACATACCTTTTGAACGTGGGATTTCCATGTAAGAGCACTGTCGATTTCAAAGCCCAGAAAGGTTGATTCGTGTGTTCCCTTAATCGTCGAAATCGTCGACAGATTGAGGTGAATGTAATGCGTTTTGTTTATATTTAAGGAGAGGCCATTTATTGTAAACCATTCGGCAAGACGGGCCGCTGTACTATTTACCCTCTCCTCGAGCAGGTCCAGTTTAGGTGCTATGACTATTGCTGCGACATCGACTGCGTACATTTTTATGTGTATATACGCACCGATTACTGCGACTGGGAGGTCGTTCAGAAGGAGAGAAAATAGTATGTTGGACACCGACGAACCCTGCGCAACTCCCATAGCAGTTGATAGCGGGTCAGTTTGTTTTTCCGTTCCCTGCATCCACTACTTGGATCCTGTCACGCATTAAATCCGTCAGTATATCGAGCGACGCATCGTCGATGCCATAATATCTCAGCTTGGCTGCAAGTACTTCTTGGTCGGCAACATCAAATGCCTTCGATAAGTCACAGCATAGAACAACAATCTGTTGATTCTGTTCGCGCGCGTCCATTACACGTCTGATGACCTGACGGACCATAGACGTAGTAGATCGTCTTGCGTGGTACGCGTATTGTTCATCTGTCAGCACCTTATTTGATGTAAGAAATGCCGTGAGTCTAGCACTCAGACCGTTTTCGAAGACCTTTGCTATTGCCGGGATTATAGACACCGGTGTGTAGCTGTCTATCGCATTCCGGTTTCCCTTCCCTTTAAAGATAGGACACACTTTGCTCACCTTTAGTGGTCCAGGATATGACCCTTCAGACAGGCACATGTTGAATAGTTCGGTTAACACTGGAGCTAGTGGAATGATCGCCATTCTTAAGAGCTCCATCGACAAGCCGTATGTGTCTTTAGATGGCTTTGGAGGTATTTGCACGGTAACCATACGATACACTTCATGCGCAGTAAATGCTCTAAGTACAAAGCAGTGACCCGCGGGTAGCCGCTAGGGTAGCCAGCGCACATTTAATGTTCGCTTTAGGGGCACCACATGCAACCGCTGCGCTGAGAAAACCTAAATTCATTGCATCAACAGCTTCCTTGGGCGTGTCGAATTTTTATTGATTGCAAATAAATAAAGTTTATATTTTTGCAATATCTTATGTTTTATTTACCTAAATAAAGTATTATCTATGTAGGAAAATGATATTTCCACAATGAAACAGAGCAAATTTAATTATGTACGTAATGTAGGCATGAACATAAAAAATCGTAATTCCCCTTTTACTATGTAGCGCTCAAAACAGTTACTTAGAAAAGTTCGTAAATCCATTTTCACCTGAGTAATTTCATTTTATTTAATATTCAATTGTAAAAATAGATTTCCTACTCAGTTTTAAATAAATGTACATTATTACATTAATAATTTTTCTAACAAAAAATTAAAATAAACAGTTTTTACTTGCTCCTGTAAAGTTTGCCCTAATGGAGATACGACTTTAAATTTTAGTAAGAAATATGTTTATAATAATTTAAAAAGTGCGTTAGGCACTGTACATAAGTGTTTATTTGCGTGCATAATTGTGTGGGTGATAAAGTAAACATTTTTATATTTTTCGTTTGAGTAATTTGCTTGTAGTGTAGAACAGGCGCTTAATATCGTTAAGGCAAGGAAGTTTCACAATGAGAAATTTTAACTCAGTCTTAATGTCATTGTTCTGCACCCATTTGAGAGCGTTCTGTCTTTTTTTAATAAATAGACGAATACTAAGTACACAATAGTTACGGGAATAAGTGGTCACGGCCACAGACATGACTAACTTTGAATTTATGTAATATGTATAAAATTTATGGTAGGTACTTAATACTTATGATATCAACACAGGATATCTCGCCGGATTGCCAATGACTTTTTTGTCAGCTATAATTGGAGGACTTCTAGAAATATAGTACAGACTTATCATGTACGTGGCGAAAAGGAAGATTGGTATTGGCTAATACTGAAAATACAGCTATTTTATATGGCACACTATGCAGTATGCAGACAGGTATCAAAATGATTAGACCATAGTACTCATTAGGTAGTACTACCCAATTAACATAATACCTTTCGATCAGCTGAAAGAAAAATAAATATGATAATCTTAAGACTTTAAGATAACATTAATTAGACAGTATTTTCCGACCTGCTTCATAGAGTGGAAGATTAGTACACTGTAGAGTAGATACAACAAACGTAGACGTAGGTAGAGAGTAATGTAAATTCAGCAAATGTACTTATGGCGACACCACGCACACGTCACACGGTGTCGTCACCGAAGCCTGAAACGCGCTATCGAAGTATGTCGATCGCCGGCATATATACCACGCCTCGAGTACATTCACTCAGGGCCCGGCCGCCCCCCAGGCATGTCGTCTCGCCTGGCGGGAGATCTCCCTTTGCCAAATACTTAAAATCAAATTAAATTCACTAAAGTCTGAATTGGACGATGACCACAAATGAGCAAGGAAACGAAGAGAAAGAAGAGGGAATAACCGCTCAAAATGAATAAAGTTGACGTAACTCAAGTATGAAGAGTTACGTTAATTTAGTTATAACATAAACAAGTGACTATTTCATTAATATGTAATGCGTACATGGACAATTTGTTTTGAAAAATTTTATGGGTGGGTATGAAGTCTATCAATGTTCTGCATAAAAACAAATAGATGCAATTATTAAATAATACGCCACTCATTCGTCTAATCAATTATTACCTAGCTGCGTTGGTGTAGCGCCGACAAAATGTTGGGCCGTTCTTGAACGCAGATTCGCATGTTTGGGCATAATCGAGAAATGGTTTCCGTTCAATTTTACAACAACCTCGAGATGTCTTAACCTGCAATTAAGGCGCGTTAAGCTACTATATTTGTTTGATTATTTAACCTCAATTGTGAAAAGCTTTTAGGTTACAGTGCTAGATAGCTGGATTTAAGCGTAAGTAAAGATAAAATTTAGATATCAACGTGAATTGTGTGTTTTTCGCCGGCTGCTATCACAAAGTAATTAAGAATAAAAATAAAAATTTGTTTTTTTCGTAAGTATTACATTAATGTTAATAAATGTATTTCGGGTGTTTCTAGCAAAAGCTATATTGTCATTTATAAATTTTTCGAGTTTATTGAATTTGCACCATACGTATTGTTCATAAGTACCTATACTATATTCTAAAAGACCGAAAAACAAAGTTATTAACAAAATTAACAAAAATGAATTACGAACCATGTTCGTCATAACAATAGGACGAATATTTTAAAGGCTGTGTCAGAAAGTTGTTTAAACATGTAGATATTAACAAATAATTTGTTTCGTCACTGATAATTAATGATACAAATAAATTTTGTTTTTTTTTGTCATGACTGTGTTATGAACTTATGAGTAGGTGGTATAATGCGCTCGACACATTTTATTTATATATTTATTTATTCAATGTTGTAAAACCTTGAAAATAAGGATTAATAATGGGCGGATTTTTAATAAAATGTTATTTTCTGTTAGAGTAATCACGTACCTATCATTTGATTTTTTTTTGTTTTACCCTTATACATAGATACTTAATAACTTTTAACAAAATAGAACCAACTTTAACGCCGAAAAGAACTCAGATGAATCAAATGAAAATAAAATAAATAAATAAAACATTTTTATTTTTTTCTCTTGATTACATTCAGAAATTATGATTCAATTCAATCAATTGATTCATTAAAATTTTATTTACATAACGAATACTTATTGAATATATTGAAATATAATGCCTATAAAAAAACAACATATAAATTGAATAAATATTATGCATAATGAATGCATGTTGTAATTGTTATTAAATTTGTTTCAAACTCAAACTCAAACTCAAACTCGTTTATTTCACGTAGGTATTTACAAATACGCTTGTGAATGTCATTATTTGATTCTACCGCCATTTTTGCAAAGGTGCCTTATATTCTTTTGTAATGGAGGAGAAAAAAAATGGCGAAAAAAAAACTCCTCGGCATCTTTTAAAAGATCACTTACATCTACCTACAGTTTTATACGTACTAACAGGAGCGAAACTGGTCGCGGATGGCTACTTCCAAGCATCCTTGTCATTTAAATATTCATCGACTGTGTAATACCCTTTTTGTATAAGTCGCGTTTTAACATGTTTCTTAAATATTTGTATGGGCAAATCAGTAATGGACTTTGGCAATTTATTATAAAAGCGTACACCGAGCCCCACAAAAGACCGCTGTACCTTACGCAGGCGGTACGAGGAAGTTACTAAATGGTGCATATTTCGTGTTTGCCGATTGGTAATTGGTAATTTGGTTGTTACAACGCATAATGTTATTTATTGTACATCACTAGTCATGACGAATTGACATGTGGCAGGAACGCATTCACAACGCGGCCTCACTATAGGCACTATTTTTAAGGATCTTCCTTGTACGACTGTAAGTTTTACTGATAGGAAATAATTTATGTAATTTATTATTTTTTCAAAAACAGCAAAATAAGATTATTAGTTCAAAAGAGTCAAAATAAGCCTATAATTTAAATATTTTTTTTATTAATTGTTATAAATTTTTGTGCATATTTTCTAATAACTGGATATTTTTATTATATCTGCTGGTGGGTGGGTGTCTACCTATGCCCGTGGATGGTCATGAGATGCACCGGAATGATAGTCAGCAGGGAAAGATGGTGACGTCATCAAAAGTACCTACTTGACCGTTCTGACAAGAACGTATCGACTGAGAAGATAATTTTCTAATTTGTATAACTTAACAATAATTATGTAGATCGTGTTTTGTTTCTATAATAAATCTTTAGGTAGGTGCGTAGTAAATCAAGGTAAGAGCCGCATAAAAAGCTTCGTTACTTATCGTTTACGTTACTTATCTTTACTGACTTAAATGTCTATTAAGTTATTTAAGGAAACTGTGGATTCGATTACACACATTTAGAAGCGGGTAACAACACGTCCGTGACAGAAATAGGACGCAATTGTCCAAAATAGTTACAATTACTAACTATACAGTGAATGAATAACAGGAATAACTGTCGCTAATAGACTGATTAACTCACCAACTAAATGTCTTAATAATGTCTTAATAACACACTCTGCTAACTAAACTAAACGTTCTAGTCTCGATGCGAATCTTGTTCTAAATGGGTAAGAGTAACATTAGCAAAAGCATAATTATGAACAACGATTTTAACATACAATTATAGGTATAATAAGTAGCTCAATATTTTTGGAGGTAAATAATTTATAATTAATGCACAATAGATATATAAGGTGGATACCACCATACAACAATAAATGAAACCACGAGCCCTGCTTCATGCAAGGAACATATTACATTTAGTTAAAAACGCCAAACATCTTAATTACAAAAATGTTTTTTTCAAACAAACTAAATAGCACAAAAATACGGGTTATTCCCACTTTTGATTTTGATTAGACCAGATTGGTGGTCAAATAGTAATAGATACAGCGTGTTGAAATTTTGAATATTGAAAAAAGAATTGCTGTGGCTAAAGTAAAGGAGGTATTTGATTGAAATTTTTTTTGGGGGCTTAGGTAATCATTAGGTAAATAAAATAAAATTTATTGTTGTATGGTGGTAACCACGTTGTATAACTGTGTGTGTATCACAAAGGAGATCCGCCAAATCCCATACAAAAAAAAACCCAGGCCCGGCGCTAAACCAATGTGTGTCAGTTTTTAGAGTAAATATAGTAAAAATATTATATATATTCGGTTTTGCTAAATTCACATGCTAACATATTTTTTTTGCCCATTGAATTTTCATAGGCGCTCTATGTAAAAAATATATTTTAAGAGAAACGTCATTATTCATTGTACAATACCATTGTAACACAGTGATTATGTCATATAAGCATGTATATTATATTGAAATAACTTTTATTTGCAATTTTTCATAGTCCATTATTTTCCACTTTTTCATAGTGTCGAACTTCTAGGTAATTTTTTCGTAGTTAATTTTTTTCCAAATAAAAATATAACTGCAAATGAAAAATATGTAAATATAATATAATGTATACATGCTTATATGCCATAATCACAGTATTACAATGGTATAGATTATAGTACAATGAATATAATGACGTTTCTCTTAAAAATGTATTTTTTACATAGAGCGCCTGTGAAAATTCAATGGGCAAAAAAAATATGTTAGCATGTGAATTTAGCAAAACCGAATATATATAATATTTTTACTATATTTACTCTAAAAACTGAGATACATTGCTTTGACGCCGGGCCTGGGTCAATTTTGGCGGATCCCCTTTTAATAATTTTATTTTAATAATTTTGCAAGTTAATATTACTTATCCAGATACATTTATACTATCCATAATTTAAATTTAAAGTACCTAAGTACCAATGCTGTACGATAAGAGAGTAAAATAAAAAACCGTTGTATTTTGGTTTAATTTATTTTTCCTAAAATTAAAAGTAGAAAAACACTATACTCCTATTACTAGATTCCTCTTAAAATATTTTTCTTACATCACTAATTGTATCAGGCGTTACTTTGCGGAACTCAATTATTACAAACTAAACATAAATCTACTTATGGTGCAAAGTGAATTTGCGATTACAACACATCGTAGAGTCTACTTAGCCTCATTTTGTTTGTGTTGTTATTATGTATGTTCGTGTATGTTTTCTTTTTTTCATGTTTTTATGTGGGAAGGAGGCTAGTGCTGTATGCATGAAAGTATGTTTGCCCGCCGATTGTTGCAAAGTAGATATATTTTTGGTTTGTAATTTCTTATATCAATTTAGGCACAATAAATTAAAAACCTTATTAAAAGAAGTTTATAGGACATTATAGCGCAATTATTTGAAAAAATATTTAGGTATAAATAACATTACAAGAAAAGAAGTAGCAAGATAATAAAAATGGATAATTTATTAGGTAATATTAACGTCTACTGATTGAAATTAGTTCCATGAAGGCAAGTAATCTAGATTTATAAAAATAGGCACTCGTCTAATACTTATTTGGCTATTTACATAAAAAACTTTAGAAACATAATACCATCAACAAATTGGAGAAAGTTACCATGACACTAATGTAAGTAAGCACAAAAAATTAATTGAATACTCCGTTCTTAACACTTAGTGACCTATAACAATTAAAGTTTTAGATAAAATGTTTATTGGTAGTTACATATTAGCTATCACAACTTATAGCGTATGTACTACAACTCCGTTGTCATTTATTGAGAAGTACACAACGTTTATTCGAAAATATACGTTCATACCTACGCCATAACCGGCCACGCTTCATTCTTATTGTACATTTTCATTTACTTGATATCTGCTTCTAATGGGCCATCGGTTAGAAGTACCGGGTCTGTTTGGTTGTCTGGCTCTATAAGCCGGGGTCTGTGGGTTTGCAAAGTTGATGTAACTGGATGTCCTTGGAATATTTTGTGTGTTTGGAAGTATACCGTAGTTTGGGAAAATTGGTGGGCCAGTCGTGACACTCATTCCGGGTAAAAACTTTCCATTAATATTTTGTATTAAGCCCGACGTCCCATAAGGCTGTTGCAATATAAGGTTATCATTAATAGTTGGATTCATTTTAACAACTGGGGCGGTCGGTTCACACACAGTGCCTGCAAGAAGTTGTTTTACCGAAGTGGTGTAAATTCTGAAATTAATATCGCTATAATCCAATTCTGACTCCAGGAATACAGGCATTCGATCTGACATAACCCACACATTTCTTATTTCATCAATTTTAACATCACTGGGAAAAACTAATCCTACATCATCCTTGTCCGCAAGTGCGATATTTTGTGGCCTGTGCGGAAGGGCTGAGTTCCAACATCCAATAGCATTTTGGTCTATTAAACTGAAAAGTTGTACTCCAGTATCATCCATGACTTTAGCCGTAGTATGTGTGTTAGCACCGCGTGGCCCCACAACATAAAAGTCATTGTATGATCCTGTTACTTTACTTTCGTCTCTTAAAATTCGCGTGGAAACTGCAAACTCAGTGTTACTTGTCAAAGGGCTGAAATACAGGGTGCGATAGCCATCCGGACCAATTGGGGATGTGGTTATACCAAATATGCCTTCGGCACTCCATTGGAAATTGAGACCGGCGATATTGAAATCACCAACTAAGGGGTCTGGCATAAAGAATCCATGGCTAAACCTCCAAGATCTGTTCAGCTGCCATGAATAGGCAATGAGTCCATATCCTAATTCATCTGAGAAGTAAGCGAAAGTATCTTCACAACTGCTTCCCTCGTCCAGAGCAATGTTTGCGATGAAAGTAGTCGCAACGATATCTTCTGCACGAAATACGTATCTTCGAATGCGTCGATCAGTGTTTAAGTCGTAGACGTTTAGGGCGTATGGACAAAGGTTGGTGACGTTGGGATCTAAAAACAAGAAGTCTGATAAGTCTTAAATTGAACATTACATAGAACCCTAAAATTTTTAAAGGTCCTAAGATATTATGTATTCGATGCAACTGTGGTCTGAAAACGCCATATTTTATAGTTGGAAATTTTAAATCTGAACCGGTCGCCCACGCGTAGCAAAATAACGATTTTATTATCTACAGTCCTATACGGTTTTATCAGGCGTTAATTATGAAATAATAAGAGAAGCTTAAATTCCAACCTTATAACTAGTTTAATGAGTCTTCGAATTCTGCATGATATTATTCTTGCAAAATATTGTTCATTTGGTAAATTTGATGTCTGTATGGACAAAATTTAAAGTTTATTTGGCCAACATAACTTATTATTAATCAAGATATTTGATGGTTAATTCCTGGACGCTTTATTGTACTTTTTCTTAAAATAAACGGCGTAGAAGGGGAGAGTAAAAGTAGAAGAACCCTTCAACAGCCGGCTTTTAGCCTCAATTTTCATGCACGATACCACATTTTTTCTATAGGAGTAAAGTAAATTTTTCAAAAAGTTATTGTCATACTAACCGTAACCATAAGTTCCGACATCCAAGACCCAGAGTCTGTCACATTTATCTGCTTTGATCCTGTAGACAGTGTTGAGCCCCCCAGTTTGGCAGTTGCCGAGTTCGTTTGCCTCATAGCTTGGGTAGGGGTTGAGCTTCGGCGAAGGGTCATAGGGTCCATCCAATGGTATATAGTTCAACGTAGCGGGGATACCTGGAAAGGAAAGGATTAAATTTCACTTCGTTCTTAAAAAATACTTTCTACTAGAGAGAAAGAGAAAGAGAGTGAAAGAAAGAGGTTAACTTCTTTCCTCTGTCTTTCGTAGATGACAATGCATAGGTTTGAGGATTGTCCACTGGCAACGGTGTTCACTTATTATCAGGTATGTTTGTGGCTTGTTTGGTTCCAAATAACATAATAAAAACAAGAATAGGATGATAAATAGAAACTTTTTGTTATATAAACATAAACCTGTTATTTTAAATAACCGTTTCGAATTAGATCTAAAAGCTGATAGAACAAGTATACGACTTTGTTATTGTTTCAACTTAATAGCATCCACCTGGTATTTGTAAAAAATCTTATACTAATACAAAGCTCAAGAGTTTGTTTCTTTGTTTGAATGAGCTAATCTCAGGAAATTACTAGATCGATTTGAACAATTATTTTTGCGTTGGATAGTCGATGTATCGAGGAAGACTAAATTATAACATCACGCTACGACTGTCCGAAGCGGAGCAACAAGTTTCCCGAAGAGAAGAGAGGGTGTCTACAATTGTTTTAATGAAACGCTTAAATGCCTTGATTAATCAGATTAATCATTAAGTGTGGTATTACTGTATACTGTTACTATTACCTACACTATGCGAAACCGACTGATATTGAGCACAGGAATGAAACTTTATCTACGCGTAGATTCTAAAATATTATGCAAGAATCCTGTCGGTGTTCAATAGGGCGTGTAGAAGGAGCTCTAAACTAAATTATCATTTATACCCAACGCAATGATTATGATGTATGATGCAGAATTTTCAAGATTATCGTTACAGCTTGTGACAAATTAATCAACCAGATTCTAGAATTTAATATTATGGAGGTGGATTTTTTTTGTATTGTATAAATAAATCATTGAATAAAATGGTGTCATCTTAAATATACGATTAGAAAGTAAAAATTATGAAATACTACTATATCTAGACATGACTTAATTAAAAACTGACAAATAGTTTCCATGCCAATCGGTAAGATTAATGAGGTAGAATACCTACTTTAATTTTAAGAGTAAATCCAATTTAAGAGTAAAGGGAATCCAAATAAGGGATTATGAGTATGTTGAATTATTTATTTAACTTAAAATTTAAAGAATCTCAATTTAACTTTATGTTGTGTCCATTGTGAACAACGGAACTGTTTAAGTTAATAACATAAGTTACTAATGTTCCAAGTCTACGAATACTTGCAGACATCAAAGAATTAACTGATAACAATAGGATTGAGAGCGTAACCACTTATTTAAATATGTGTGCGATAATTATATAAAGTTCGTAAAGAAGTGCAATCGGCTAATCATTTGATTTCATGTGTCTGTACAGAATTCATGCAACGTTGCATCCGCTATCCATTTGTAGGCCTACGCCTATGCCCTGTCGTTATAATATGAAGGTATACTTTTAAGTACATTTCGTAAGTAATGTAAATTATGCAACACCGAAGGTTACCGACACTTTCTGAAATATGTACATTATACTTGTTAACTAAATATCATTAATTCGCTTTGAGTTGTCCCTTTTGATATGGTTTACCGGGCAAAGTGAGTAATTAATTTGTCACTTTTCAAGAATATTTATCGATCTGGTTTATCTGTAGTGGGGTAAGTAATTCTGTTACATGATTTCATTTGACATTCATTCATATGTTTGGTATCTTTGGGTCAAGTCTTGAACTGAATTAAAGAACTGAATTAAAACAACTATCAGATGACAAGACGTTACATGAATATATTTAACTTGAAACGTTTGGTATAGTATAGGGTCAGATTTTGCAAACTGAATTAAAACAACTTTCGAATGACAAGCATGTTCAGATACCAAGACTACACTCAGCGTTGGCACCAGACAAGAGATCTCCTTATTTATGTATGTTTGCTGCATATTGACTAAGTTTATAGTTTTGAACTTATATTAGCATTATAAAAGCGTTTTTAATAATTTAAAGTCTTAAGTGTTAACTATAAATTTATGGTTATACCAAGTTACGAAACAACGTTGGTTTGATAAAATATAAGCTTAAAAGACATTCATGTTTCCAAATTAGTTATAACTATTAAGTAACGACTATAATGAGATTGTAGTTATACATCGTGTGATATTATCTACTCGTACTGATAGTCTAGCTAGAGGTATGAACATTTGTTACTAGCTGACCTTCCAGACGTTGTCCTGCAATTTATACCCTACTTCCTACGAATATTATAAATGCGAAAATTTGTAAGGATGAGTGTGAGAGTGTATGTGTTTGTTACTCTTTCACGCAAAAACTACGTAAGTAAGTATAATATAGCTTAGACATAGTAATAATAGATATAAAAAGATAAAATTTACAGAGATTTTTTTATAGTTAGAACGTTATAAAATGATAACTGTCAAGTAAGTGGGAAAAAATTGAGAATCTTTTTGGAATCTGTTGACCCTATAAAGACTCTATCTATATACATTTTTACTCAAATATCTATATTATATCTTTTGTACAAAATATATTTTTACAAAAACCTACGAAGGAAGAAAATCAAGCCCAAAAGTTAGATATTGTAGTCATGAAAATGTAAACCATAAGTTATCCTAGTGTAATGGCAGGACAAGTAACTCGTACCATAATACTATCATAGATTCCAATAGGTACTGCTAGGGCATATTAAACCTATAGGTTTTTTTTTTTAAATTGTACCAAGAGCAGCTGGTTTGTGTGAGTGTAGCAATCTCGTCATGTACATAAGTACTTACCTACCTACACAGCTTTTAACACACACAAAGATTTTCTCTGGAGGCCTAAGAATGACAATGTTTGTTTGTATGTGTATGTACAGAGGAAGCCTCGGTACCATTAATTTGGTTTTTATGGCTAGGTAATAGGGTTAAAGTCTGATCGGATAGCTATCGCTCTCCTATTAAGTCAGTTGCCAATGGACCGAAGGTAAGATTTTTCTTTCCTCGTTGGAAATGCATCAGTGATGGCTTTGGTGTTAGATACTCATATCAATGGGTCGTGAGTCTAAGCATCGGGAAGCTGACTAGTCGTTTAGCAGCTATTAGGTAATATAAATAAAGTAATTAACTTTTTACAAAAAATAACCGATTTAATAGCCCACAGACTACAAGCACTATTTTTCGAATACAAAAAGAATAATCAAAATCGGTTCGCCCAGTGCAATGTTACGAGGTAACACAAAAAAATACAGTCGAATTGAGAGCCTTTTTCTTTTTGAAATCAGAACAATCATGTCATGGTTGTAAGTCATCATCAAACAACTGTTGTTTACGTTGATGCTAATTTGATCTATTACCTACAACTGCCGTTATTGCATACGTACCAGTTGCATTATCAACACGCAATGTCAAATTGTAATGTGGGCTGGAGCTAATTAGCATCGTTAACGTGGTTATACGTAATCAGTTCTACAAAAACTTCGTGTTATCACTTATCAGGGCAGCACATTGCTATCAAGCATAGAATTAGCCGGACCGTAGCGCTCAAAATACTATTTCATGTTCGTTTCAGATCAATAATTTTGTGATGTTGAATGACCTGATTTTAGAGACCGGTATCAATCAATAGCCAAGGAATATGTTACCATTTTTCCCCCTCGCGCGGATAGCTTTCATGAAAGCGCTCGGTTCTCAAGGGGTTATTCCCTGATAAGTGTTAAAAATCGTAAGTAGACAAGGTATGAGCCTCCGACTGAAGGGATTCTAGGCGGTAACCTCGTCCATTGTTAACTCACCGACCCGATTTATGGAATATGAGTGTAGGTGTATGCATGTCATTAAAGATATTTTCATAGATCATTTATATCATTTAATCTTTCTATTATGAAGATATTTTATTCACGAACCTGGCCGCCATCTGGGAACACTGACGAAAAGCTTGTTCCTCCACCTCTCAATGCCAACGGGAAGAGCATTCTCCGGGATAAGACCGCCACTTTGGAGAGCTAACTGCTTCGAGAACGGATCTGGGAAGTTCCAATCCAAAACGTTCCACGAATATAGCTCCTGTAACTTAACCGCTGCAGACGCGAAGCTTGCTAAGCAGCACAAGAGGATGACACGTGCGTCCATTTTTCTTATCTGTGAAGAAAAAATTTAAAAGTTGGTTTTATGAATACACCACATTCCCATAGCTCTACAATCCCTGTGTCGCTAGTGCCGTGGAAAACAAGGAGAAACAGAAAATAAACACTCATTTTTTCACATTTTTACGTCCCTGGGCACCGAACCTAGAGCCTTCTAATAGCAGTCTGTAATGACATTCACTGTGCAACACGGGTATGTAGTGTAGTGTTTGCCATTTCAGATTGTCTAGAAGTAAATTGTGAAGGACGCGACAAGTAATAGAATTAAGCGGGTCTAGGTGCAAATCCTATATTTACCGCAAGTTTAAAAATAATATGCTATATACACAATTACCAGTTGTAATTTTCTCCGGTGAAGCAAAATATCTCGGGAAACCTGCACATCTATGAATTCTCCATAAAATGTTCTCAAAGGTGTGTGAAGTTCGCCAATCCGCATTTGACCAGCTCTCACATTATGGGATAAGGCCCTTGCCACCAGTGGGAAAGTTATGGGTTACGAGGATAATGATGATGATGAAATAAATAAATATTAACCCTGTTCTAGGAAGCTTAATGTGGCGAGTGGCATGACATGGACAACATTAATAAAATATTACAAACTTCCTTGATCGGAGAAGAACCAAAAACCTGTGACTTAAATATATGAACGAAATGAAAAAAGAACTAAACTGTAGTATAATCGTACATTGTAGAAATAAAATCGCTACACAATGGGATATGAATGACACAATAATTAGTCCTTAAGTACAGAAGATTACGAGTGATTATTGATTAACCAGATTATTGTTATGGGTTATTGAACTGATTCGATTGATTATGAATGACCGTGGGACAGTAAAAGACTGCAACAAATGAACATCATTGCTGAAATACAGATGTCTGTTTTATTCGTAGTACCATTTGGTTAACATAATAATACCTTCAGATGAGGTAAATCGTTCGTTGTTGGCTATTCTGAACATATAATATAATTTAGAATGTAAAATAAAGTTTTCCGGAATTCTTTCAGGATCGAAATTTACGCAGAAAAATCTCTGGCACGAATAAACTCGAGGGCAGTTTGTCTATTAAAAAAAAATCGGCCAAGTGCGAGTTGGACTCGCGCACGAAGGGTTCCGTACCATTATGTATAAAAACGCCAAAAAAAGTCTGGTCTGTTGTATGAAAGACTCACTTAAATATTTACTTTAGTTTTTTGTAGCCACAAGCAACGCCATCTCTTGGACCGAAAGGTAACTAATTTATCGCTGAAGCGTCGAAGCCATATTTCGACTTAAATATTTATTTTATTCAGTGTTTTAGTATTTGTTGTTGTAGCGGCAACATAAATACATCATCTGTGAAAATTTCAACTGTGTAACTATTACGGTTCATGAGATACAGCCTGGTGACAGACGGACGGACGGACGGACGGACGGACGGACAGCGAAGTCTCAGTAATAGGGTCCCGTTTTACCCTTTGGGTACGGAACCCTAAAAAGACAAAATGTTGTTCCGCAAAATATTAACCCCAAAATTAACATAAGGTTCAATTACAATAATTTATAACGCGTAACGTTCATCGTTACATCTCTGTATAGTAATTAGTTATCTCAAATACCATGGGATTACCTACACCCGGAAGCTATTGCGCGGCCAACATTAACTCAATGTTTTATAATGTGTCCTACATTATGATGTGATGAGAAATTTTCATCACTGGCGATATAACATTAAGTATTAAACAAACACATTAATCATTTATCGGCGTCAGTAATTATCTCCATGTCATTTTATGATTGCTTGTGATAGTCAAATTGATATGATGCTATAAACTCATCAGAGTTATAAATAGGTAATTACAAGTTTTTGGTTTTTTTTTGTCATCCATGTTTTGTCATCCACCTTTGTTATATAGTTAAAAAAAGTCATTAAATACTTAAAGTTAACCTTATCAAGGTTTTCACAATTATATATTATCTAGTAATTTACATGATAAACTCTCGAGTAATAGACGAAATTTTCGTAAATGGACACATATACAATGTTCACTAGTATGTACGAATTAATTATTACGAATTTATTTTTTTAAAACACCATATCTATCCCATCGTTGCTATACGTACCACAAACAATCTCAGTTTACTTAAAAAATGTGTAAAATAACAAAAAATATATAATTACGCAGGGTTCCTTCACAATGATTTCCTTGAATAAATACAAACACAATTCTGGAAAATTAAACGCTTAGATTCGAACCCTGATCCACATAATAATATGGCAATCAATCACTAAGCTATCACTGTCATGCATTGCATAAATTATTACCACAGAAAATTCTCAAAATATATCGCCTAATTTAAATAAAATACACGTCACTTTTAGAACTGTTGTAATATTTTTATCATAGAATGATTAGTATATTTTACTATTTACATATAATTTTAATGTTCAAGGAACCTACGTACGTTATCGGTCCGCCAAATTGAAGGCGTGGCGGTTCAAGAGAGACTAATATTCACCAACGCACCCCTACTATTTAAAACTTACCACTCTCCTTCCAATAGCGAGGTACTCGTATGAAGGAAACATACGCAGAGGAATTGCGTAAAGTAAGGCCATTTTAATAGGCCACATTTGACAACTGTTTGTCTTTGCTTTATAGTGAGGGTAACCTGCTGAAAAACATCGATTAATTTAATTAATCGATGCGGACTTCAAACATCTGTAAATTGAATGTGATTGTTATAAAAACTATGACCGCAGAGTTCAAACAATGACTAAAAAAACGACAAAAATAATGCGTCTAATAATGGCGCGAAATGAAATCATGACTTTTTTGTAACATTTCACGTTTCTGGACTGGCTTTTGAGCCAGATGTTATATATTTAAATGAATGATTACATATTTTTTGGCCTAAAATGTAAGAAAATTAATTCTGTTCCCATTAAAATATGTTTTATTTTGTAATCGTGAAATACTTTTTGACGATTAGTTCGACTTCTCGAATTCAACTTATCTACTGATCTGTTTCTTTTGGTACCATCCCTCATGTTTAAAAAGAAAAAGAGTTCACTGACGTAACTTTGTAACGACGTCAGTTCTTTAATTAAAAGTGTAAAAATTTTAACAATATCTAGTAGGGAATATTAAATACCTAATATGGAGTGCTTCCCTTACAAGGTTACTTTGTAAAATTTTGACGAACTGTCAAATGTGGCCTATTAAAATGGCCCTACTATAATAGAGAGTATCTGTTATATTTTCAATATTAAAGGTTATGCTTATCAACCTGCACATAAAACTGCTTTCTAACCGATTTAAAAAAGGAAGAGTTTCTCAATTTGGTTGTATTTTTAATGTTTGACCCAGAATTCTACTGGAATTACAGCTTTGGAAATATTTTTTGGTCAACACCTCATAACTTGAAAAGATAGACAAGGAAATTTTATATCATTGATAATGAAGGCAGTTTTTGTTTATGATAAAAATATTAATTATTTGATCTCCGATTTGTTCACATTCATATGGCAGAACTATGTTTGTTCATCGACATTTGTGTTGTGTTATTTGTGGCGTCCTTTCCACGGATGACACAGGGAATTCTATTGCAGGGTATAAAAATCATGGTTTAAAAGTTTATTTCAAAAGAAGTTTTTAATTTAGTATCATGCTGCGGTTACCTATAAAGTCTTTTAAGTATGTACCTAATATTATAAATTGATTTTTTACTTCGCTGCAAATAATGCATTATCTATTTCAACATTACTCGTATTATGTTGTTTCTATATAGTATAATAACACATATAATAACATATATAGTATAATAACACACATGAGTAGGCAATTGAGGATTAGAAATAATTATTTTGGTGGCATGTACTTCTTGTACGTGTAAGTTTTATGATGTAATAGAGACAGTTAAATGTGGAACAGTATTTATTTCTCTAATATTAGTATGATAGTATTTAGTACCGTACGCAGATACATAACCGGTTCAGTTTAATGTTATGGAGTACCATAACGTAATAAGTTATGGTGTTAATCCTATTCGCAACTCCTACGTACCTACCATTTGGATATTATTTGTATTTTGTAGGTACCAGTTATCTATTATAATAGTATCTACGGATAACTAGAGCGAATTGATTTCTATTTGAATAATTTTATTAATGGAAGTAGTGTAAAGAACTTTCGGAAAGTGTTCGCCATTTACCAAAATTGGAATCAACATCAAAATTTTAAAATTAGAATTTGTGTAAGCAGGGGGAATGACGCTCATTGGGTAATGGCGCTCACCCCTGTAACTCTGTCAAAATGGAATGTAGAAACATGCCACTTCGCGGGAAGCGCGAGGGGAGAGGGCGTCTAACAGTCAACATTACAAACAGACAGACAGCTCGCGTACTGTGAACAGGAAGTGCATTTTTTTGTTTTCGACCGCGCTGATCTAATTTTTGGTTCAAGTTTTTTGTCTGTTAGACCAAAAGTTTAATGCTTATTTAATTATAAATTGTGCTTTCTAATACTAAAACTTATCTAATCAATTTTTAACAATTGTGTATGATTTATTATAAACTTCAAATCAATTACAAAACGATTGTTTGGTGTAATACCGCTCACCTGACCTCTATGACTCCTTGGTGACTCACTCCTTAATTGTTGGAGATATGCCAAGACATCGTCAAAGAAAAACCGCTGAAGCAGCGTGGACTGAAGAAAACCTTCAATCTGCTAAGATTGTGATGACGGATGTTTGTCTAAAAGAAAAGCCGCAAAACTACACAATATGCCATTTACTACTTTAAGAGATCGATCAAAAAATCCAAACATGAGCAAGCAACTGGAGACTTAGTTATGGGCACCATCTGTGGACTGTAGGCTCATATTCAAGATGTGATTCGCCAAATGGACACATCTGTGATTTATGTGATCAAAAATAATATATGATAATTTCTAAGTTGCCATATCTTAATAACAATTAATATATTCTATATTATATCATACTATTTGAAGTTGATTTGACAATGCGGACTTTACTATTTTTTTACTTGACAAAGGCTAATCTTATGTAGCAATAGGGATAATTGATGCTAATTTGAGATTATATACTTTAATTTGATTGTATAGGATTGATCTCATTAATATTTTTTTAATATTATGTATTTTACTTGTTATGTTCCACCAACTATGTTTGAGGGAATTGTGAGCGGCATTACCCATAGACAGGGGTAATGCCGCTCAAACCTGTTTTTTTTAAATGCCTTCCTACTCCTAGTAGGTCAAAGATGCATGGTTTTGTTGTTAAAAAGTTGATTACTAGACAGTTAAAGACTTTGTTATTTTTCTTAATTTCCACTTATAATAAACAATTTAAAAAATACACCATGTTTTCCTTAAGTGAACGCCATTCACCCGTCTTCCCCTAATTTTGCATGCTTTGGCTGGGGCGCACGCACGTATGTATGTGTATTTTTATCCAACCATATTTTGATTTTGAATTCATCCGGATGTTTATGGACATAACAAAGTACCTACCTACTCACAATTAATTCAATATTAATTTTGTGTTTAAAATTTGAATTTCACGTTGAAGATATATGTAGATAAATCAATGAAGTTAAGTATAAGGTACGCATTGGTGTGCTTAAACCTACTTTTCATGTTATACTAGTTTTCGAGCGCTGAAATAAACGCGGTGAAGCAAACTGATGTAAGCACTTTACACCGCATTAGCGCTACAAGAAAAACGACACCGGTCGAACTGAACATCTAGATTTTTTCGCATAAACGTATCGTAACTTAGCGGCGGTAATATTATTATATAGATTTTTTTGGCATGAATGTTGATGAATTTTTGGAGTGTGACGATTGATTTCGTTAATTGGTAGGTAGTGCGCAGTGGCATATATTTCACTTTTTTAACTTATTTATATAATAATATCGGTATGCTTCTAGAAAAATGTACATGTGTCAACGTTTTCACTATATATCTACCTACTTTTTTGTTTATTTATTTGTTTTATAACACCTTATACCTACTAGGGATATGGGTATTAGGGCAAAACTTAATGCCTAATGTCATTCTCTATCAGTCAGCCCTGGATGGATCTGGAAAAAACAGATGGTAGGTGCAAAATGTTTTGTTTTATTTGTCTCGTCGTGAAATCGGACTAATAACATCGAATGCGTTAGGTAATCTTTGATATGTGCATGACGTAACCATGGCATGAATCTATGATGCATTAATAAGGCACCCAGAACTTAAGCAATGATTGACATTAAAAAACAATTTAAGAATCATTTATAGCCTAAAAATTATTTTATTTTAATCCAATTAAACTTTTATATAAATCTAGTTCCCTTGCCAGATTTTATTTTGTAACATTTTTTAATCTTATTGAAGAACCTTAAATTTTATCTTGCCAATGCCATTTCTCGTATCTAGCTCAGTCTATGGACGAGCAGCTAAGAATGATTAGCAATCGGTATGCTCGAGTTACTTGGTCGTAGTACTGGCGTCAGTACTGATTCAATTTCCATTTCATAATAATGACTGTGAATGAGAATGAACGTATCACCAATAACAGTATTTATGACGTTCATAACGGGGTAGTGGACGTGACACGACAAGAATCACGTAGGATTTGTCACTAGGTCTCTACTGGTGGTAAATACTAGCTAGAAAATAAGTTTGCTATATTTCCGTATTTAAAACTTGATAACTGTTAGGAATAAGGAATAACGTAACTTAAAAAAAAATACCCGACTTCAAAGTCAAGATAATTCAAAAACCACTCGCCAGATGTTGTCCACGAGGTAATGAGCAAAAATTAAATTGACTTTATTGAGAATAATTTAAAAACTGACCGGCAGAAGTCGCACAAAACCAGACGGCAGTCATTTTTGAATGGCGAAAGAATTATCGAAATCAGTTTATCCAGTACGAAATTCTGAGGTATCACACATAAGAAATAAACAAGTGTCACAATATCAACATAAAATACTTCATGCTGCCGCATGCGGTGACAAACGTGGTACTTGTGATAAATCTTTTTTTACCCGTAGGTAACAGTATTGTTTGTCCCCGCCTGCAGCACCATGAAGTATTTTATGTTGATATTGTGACACTTGTTTTTTTTCTTTTGAGTTCTTTTGGAAACACTCGGGTTTTTTGTTTTTATAATAATATTTTTATTTCAGTCTTTTTAGTGGGTTCGCCGAAAAATTCTACTTTTTGGGATGGTTATTGACAATTTGTGTTAAAACGTGTGCCTAAACGTTACATGATATATATATTTGAAAAGGTCTTTTCACGATCTTTCATTTGATACCCATATTGCTAAGATGAGAAAAAACTCAAGATTATCCCCTCTTTTTCTTCCACTTTCGGGCGCCATTTTGAAAATTCATATAGCTTGTGACACTTCCACAGTTCTGACGAATTCAACGATACCTCATATGTCGAAATCCGTTCAACCGTTTGGGCTGTGGGGCCTCACAAATAAATGGACATACATACAAACATACATACATATACATACACTCGAAAAACATAACCCTCCTTCTGACGCAGTTGGGTAAAAAGAAACACAGACAAATTGAGAACCTGCTCCTTTTTCTGGAGTCGGTTAAAAACAATAATTTTTAAATTTAGAAATATTAACCTTTATTTTAAGTAAAAATCCATAAGTAAACCTACTTTACCCTACCTTGAATCACTATCGGTCTATGAGAAGTACTTAAATAGTGAGCATAACAATAGCATAGTCGTAGCCGCCAAACATACGGTAAAATTGTGTCTTATATCCATACTAATATTAGAAAAGAGAAAGTCTGTCTGTCTGGGACGTTTTCAAGGCTGAACCAACGGCCCAATTTGAATGGAATTCGGAATGAAAATATGCAGTTGAAGGCCCAATGTCACACATAGGCTACTTTTTACAAAAATCGACTCCTTAAGGGTTGAAAGAGACGATGATAGTTTGGATAAAGAATCTAAACAGCTTGACCAGGATCGATGAACTTTCTCCGGAATATAGTTGATTGACGCAAAATCAAACATAGACTAACCATTTTATCAAAAACCAACCCTTAACCCTTATTAATTCCCGTCTTTTGACAACAACTCTTGACGACAACTCGCCAACATTCCTTCGTTCCGGAAGCAGGTATCTACTCCTAATTTTCCCGTCGGAAATTTCTTACCTACAACCTTAGAAGTCGCACGTACGCACGATTAAATCGACCAAGGACATATTAATGTCTACCATAATTTATTACCTAACAATTATCTAAATATGTATGTGACAAATATAAATCGATTTTGGTATTGATTTTTTCATTTACATCATTTCTGCCTTAGTATCATTTTGAAAAGTTACTGGGATGACGAAACTGGGCGTCGTTTATCCAACGGATTGGGAGCAGCCTTCTCCTCAGCAATAGTAGTTATGCTGAGAGATAAACCTGATTCTAAAATGCTTTCTGCGAAATTGTGATAGAGACCGCTTTGAAATTGGTAAAGTCACCAATGGTCTAAGATCCCATAACACTTTTGCTTCATGCGTCGAGTATTTGATTAAAATCATTTTTTTATGTACAATTAGGCAACGAACAATATGGTTTGCCTGGAGTGCCTATCGAAAAATTGCCGCTAGTATGTTTAATTAACGAAAGAAAAATGACTTTCTGGGGAGAACTTACATGCATCTATTATTTTAAAAATATGTAAATAAAATTTGTATACCTTAGTCGAATATATTTGGGGTAATTTTAATTAAGAGATTTTCAAATTGTAAAATAATAGTTTTAGTTAACTGCAGTATTTTAACCCCCGACACAAAAAGGGTTGTTTAAGTTTGATCGGCCTTCTGTGTGTTTGTACGTATCCAGGTATCTGTGTGTGTCTCATGGCACCGTAGCTCCCAAAAGCGAATCACTCTTAACGAATTAATTTGTAACAATTTCGTAATTATTACATAGTGGTAAGTCAATGGTAAACCATATTTTTAAGTGCCTACTTAATTTTTAAAATTAATAAAATCCTTATCTTAACTTCCGTACCTTACAGGCATAACCTTCCTTAAAAAGCGATTACGTATACTACGTAGGTATAGCAAACGGAAATTTGCACCATAATGAATAATTATTATAATATTTGTATAGCACAGCCGGCTATCGATCTATTCCTTGTCGTAGATGGGTTCTCAATCAAGAAACGAAATGAAACGTAAACTCGTCTTGTCTGAATCTGAACTGTGTGTGTGTGTGAACTGTGACAGCGTAACAACTTAATCTATACAAAAATATTTGACGGCTTTTAAGGATAGGTGGTTTAGTTCAAGGCTAGGAAATGCGTTTATGAAAGAATCTGGCGGTCTTGCCTACTCGTAAGTCGTACCAGTAGGTACTACAATATTTTGTTAAACATTTAACTGTTGGGTGCAAGAAAAACATGAAACGAATGAAGAAAAACATGAAGCCAGCCAATATCTATTTCATAACTATGTTCTATTTATATTTTTAACCGTGTAATTTTAACCGTAGATTCTTTCTCAAATAATTTAGAACATGGAATCCAATACAAAAATTATTCGAGTTAGAATATCAGTTGAGCTATATTGTGTTTCGCATCAGATTGCGTAATAATATGCATGTGGGAAATGCGCTAGAAAAGTTGAGATCCAATATTGTTAACTTACTCGTAGTAATGATATTCTGAAATTCAATCAAGCTTAGAATTCGTGTCACGCATGTACCGTCAACACGAATCTCGAGAAAATACGTAGCACGATGACTCTATTTGGCATTTGTGTGATTTGAGAAGATGTTATTTTAATTTTGATAAGGGTTTTATGTCATGTTATATAGTATTTAAACATAAATTAGCATAAAAGTTAGTAAAAGAACATAAAAATCATTTTTAAAATGTAGATATAAAATAAAAAATAGAAAATATGTAAAGAGAGAACATCTGATTTTCAAATAATTTTCAGATTTATCAGTGGGATGAGTAGTGAAAACGATATTTCGCAATTAAAATACCGAATTAAAAAGCATGTATTTGTAGTATATTGGAATATGGTCTTTACCGTATTGGTGTAAGTGTAGGCCTAGACCTATTTAATGGCTAGTGGTTATGAACTAAAACTTCTTAATTGTGTAAAAAATAAGATCCTTCTAATAAATAATTTATGAGTATGTTGACGGTATCAAATCATTCGTTTAGTAGTCGCGATACGATCCTAGCCTAGTTATTGTCAATGACCTGAACTTAAAGATTATTATTATTATGCGTATACCTGCGGTCATAATGAGATTGATAAACGAGTCCTTATCCTTTGCAGGTGAATTTCGATGTAACATTGAGAATATTAAAGATTTGTTACTATTAAACACCCTTAATGGTCCTAAAACAAAATCAAAACTATTCATTACGTCATCGCTGTGGCTAGGTCTAGAAATATAGTTATGTACTTAGTATTTTAGGATAAATTAAGTAGATTTTATAAGCTTTCTCCTTAAAGGACGTCTAAAGCATACTCAACCACGCTGCTCCAGTAAGAATAGGTGAAGCGTTAGTCGCTAACCGAATCGTGTAAATTTATATCGCTTCCGAAGGCCTTCAATGTGGCAGAAGGTCTGTTATTTAATCATAAAAACACAATTAGAATTGGCTATTCTACATGCCCCACAAACACGGATGCACTCAACAAAATTTACCACTAATCACCCATCAAATTACTGACAACGCCCGCTGTTGCATAACTCTGTCCATCACTTAAGATCGACGTTAGCCGTTAGATTATGAGCTCTTCTGATAACGGGTTAAAGTGCCTTATCAATCTTTCTGTAACTTTCATTCAGTTAGCTATTACTTAACAGCTCAACAGCTCAGTAAATATTGATCGCGTTTTAATAATTATGTATTCATTTACAATGGCCTCACAATAGTCTGCGAATGTTTTAAATTATATTGCTACGCATTATAATTACATTGTGTAAGAGGTTCTATTTTAACGCTTGGTAAAATAATACATAAATATGTATCACATTTACCTACATCTATTAAATGGTTGTTAATCGTACGAGGATCGAAATTTAACCTTAATACATATTTTTTTTAAGTCTAAGCGATAGTGGGTTTCTTACGTCAAAGATAACTCCCATGATAATTTCTTTATAATTTGAATACTGTTAAGTTATACTTATTATGACAGCTGTAAATAATGGCGTTGTTCTTTAAATAATTACCTAGTTTGCGCATATTACATCCACTTTAATCTCGACTGTGATTCAAGAAATTTTTGAAATTTGAGCTTTATATCGTGTTCTTATGGTTAAAGTTTTAACATTTACTTAAAATAACTGACGTGAATCGGTTATACCTACTCACACTAAGCATCGTATGGCTGTGGCGTCAACTTGATAACGGCTGACTACTGAGCACACGCCTTTCCTCATCATTGAGGAGGCTTAGAGCATATTCCTTGCACGCTGCTCCAGTAGATAGAGGGGTTAGTGGCCATTTCAAAAATCGGAGTTTTCATGCCGCCCAAATGCCTCCGACATGGCTTAACGATTGCTATTTACCGGGAAACTCCGGGAACGACGGCTTAACGAAATTTTTGCCACTAGCGGACACCCATCCAACTACTTATCAACCGCGCCAGTTAGTAGTTGTTTAACTTTGTTGATCGCTTAGTTTCGTATGTATCTTTCGACCAATTTTGATCCTGCTAGGTAGCCTAGAATTCACCAACAGCCCGACACGGTACTTTGTACTATTTCTACTGTGTGATATTTTTTTTGACGCCAATTTTGTTCAACTTGGTTTCAACATTCGGTTACACTTTTTAAAGGCGACCATCTTAGTCTCTAAGGATATTAAAACAATGATTAGAACGAGATTCTTACAAATAATGATATACTAGTCTACTACGAACAACTATCACCAACAATAGGTAATGACTATCAGGATTAACTATCATATCGTCTCTGGCTCAGTTGGCATACCGGTCATACCTACTAATGAACGAACCAAATAACATTCTAACACCGTCTGCTAACTAGATTACTTATGCAAGTCCCGATGCGAGACTTATTTGGGATCGTTCACAGTTGTTATGGGCGGCGCGGCAGTGGAAGGGTTTGTCATAAAAATTTCATAAACTAAAAAACAAATCCCTTGTTTAAAGCTAACTAAAGTGTAAATAAAAAGCAATAAATGTAGATACTGTGCCGTTAACCGTTGGGAGTTCCCTTGTCTGAAGCTAATTCCCAGCATGCTATTTTGCCATGTCTCTCAAAATATTGCATTGTCTTTGATGTCGGCCTTTGATCTTTATGCAAATTTACAAGTTATTCAGGCTTCTTGAAATCGGTGAAAGTTTCGGTTACATACATTACACACTCACACAGGTTAAGCTACTAAAAGGTTTTAAAAAACAGACTCCAATATCTTAAAAGCTAACTTATAATTACTCATATCAAAAAGGCTACTAGACGAGAAACAAGTGGCCTTAAGCGTATTCATTGATAATTAGGAAAGCTTTTAACGCAGTAAGGGTGTTACCAGACCAATCGATCGAAAGTTTTCGATCGACGTCGACTAGTCGATTCCACCATAGATCGATGCCGTCGATCGACGATCGATCGAACACCCTTAGTCATCCACTGTTATCATACATATTTAGTTTAAACTGACAAATGCTGTATTTGTCTGCAGAGATTGTTGTTGTCGATAAGCTTGTTTATTTACATAATTTATTGGCATTCAAATTAATTCATTTATATATTGCGTTAGTCTTCTTATGTAAAATACTTGGTGAGTGAAATAAGAAAAAACAAAATTAATTTCCTATTAAAAATGCGTAATCGCATTATTATGATAATCAGAACTACAGGAAATCCGCAAAAAATCCACCTATGAATTATTTAAATTCACTAACTTTGCGTTTATTGTGCAATATAATGAAATTAATTAATAAACCTATTATAGTTAGCCAATATTATTGTTAGACTGGACAAACATACAGACAGACTGACAAAAAAACCTAAAAATGATATTTTCCAAATCTCTCCTATGTAGGTACCTACAGACTTTAACCAATTACAAAATTATTCTAAGTACAGGCTTTTTCTTTTGACTTTCAGATCTAAAAGTTCTGTAAGGCACGGAAACTTGATAACTTACCACAATCGCGTGTCAATCATGGCAATGTAGATCAGGGACACCCAGACTGGCTGTGAACAAGACAAGTAGTCCTGTTACCCAACGCTATCTTTTTGAGTACTAATAGTCGATTTATCACCAATGCTACGACTACATCTGCGCTAATTAACACGCTAATTTGGTGAATTAGGAAGAAAATAGTCTAGTCAAAATTGTCAAGTATTTCAAACTGTTAATGAGTCTTATTTTCGTCTATTAGGAATTCATTGATAAATAAAGCCTAAGTAACAGGTTTGTAATGTAACAATTTATTTAACATAATTTCCTAATACATGAAATTAAGACAATTGACAATTTTGATAAGTCTAATTTTCTTAATTCCCCAAATTAGTGCATTAATAAACGTGTCAAGACGCAGATGTAGCCGTAGAGTAAGGTACGAGTACCTACTTTATCCGCTTTATCGCCCACTGCGCATACAAATTCACTCTAAGCATTCACTCTAAAACTTAATTTTTCAATCAGTAAATTGCTGTTTACGCATTATACTTGTAGATGGTTTGCAACAACATTTGGGTTAAGGTAGCGTTAGACTTAACAATTTATCAAGAAATAAATTATTATCTCTCCCTATTTAGAAATAATTCAAAATAGAGACTTAATCTTTCCTTATCATTATGTACCGAAAATATAAAACTTAGTTCGGCCGTTCTCATAAATGTACTAAGAACTCGTACCTATAGCTACAGTATCCATTCAGATGTAGAGATGGTATGCGCTACCGCATACCTATGTCATACTCTATTTAGCAATCATTGATTTTAATTTCTTCTGATGTTCTAAGCGTTGTCTTAATGAAATAAAAATTAAATTATTTTTTTCTGAATTATATTCATTTATTTCTGATAACTTAGATACATTACAAAGTCAAATCAGTTAAAAAAAATCAATAAAAGCATATCAATAAAAAAAATTAAAAAAAAAACAACAAATATCTATAATATTTACTTAAATTCAATTAATAAGGACATTCAGAAGGCTTTTTAATCAAAAAATGAATCAAAGTTACACTCGCTTTAGGGTATCGCTTATACAAGGCTCAAAGTTCAAAGTTCAAATTTTGGAATTTCTCACGAGAATTTCACACATAATAATTATATCAAAAGGCTCTTAAGTACTACGATTTCCGTAATATGTGGACACTCGGCGGCATTATTCATTATATGGCATGGCATTATATGGCGGCGACGCGACGGTTCGCGGGAAAATATTTTTGCAAATGAAGAGCTTGACGTATTGCTGTCAAGCCTAGATATATAGGACTGATTTTGATTGAAATATACATTACTTAATACCACATTTCACAGCATTTTTATTACTGACTGTACCTTCATACCATTTTAATAATTTTGGGATTCGTTTATGACTGGTATTCGTTCGGAATAGAAATTCAGTGGGATAATAAACTAATACCAGTGGTATTAGTTTTTTGGTATTAGATCGGAATAGGTCATATATACAAGTCAAGATAGCATGGTCGTCCGAACGTTCAAACAAAGTTAAATTCGAAAAGTTATAATTATGTACAATTAAAGAATAATTTTATTAATACTTGCTTTGGTGAATGATAACATCATTAGGATGAAACCTGCAAACTTGAGGGAAGACTTGTGCCCAGAAGTGGGACATTTTATGGGTACCTATACACGGCGTAAGCTTGTTGGAATCTCAACACAATGTGATGATATAAGTTCTCGCTAGGCTGTGTCCAAAAATTTGTCTTGTGGTCCTAGGTTCGATTCCCAGCCAGGGAAAAAGTTTACGTAACAGAGAAAGGTTTGTTTTTGTTATTGGTGCAGTCCATTCCACTCACGATACAGGGACGCCTAGTGTGGGGATATGACCGTTTACATAAAAAAATATCTGTAGGTACCTAACTAAGGCAATGTGTTTCTATTTACCTAAAAACAATTGTTATACATAACCCTTGAGAGATGATGGATAGAACACCGTAAATAGAGTTCTAATACCTCACTTTGATTCAAATGGTGTTAACCTTAATGTGTATGATAACAACGAAATACTTGGCCTCTGTTTTACTGAAACACATTATAAGATAGCGCGGGTGCTACATTATTGTTCCTGTCGATATAATAACACATTATGTTATCAAATGTACATAATATTAATCATTAAACTGTCGCTAATTTCAAATCGGACAGTCAAATTGGAGTGGTAAGTGTTCTTTACAACACTGATGTTGTTTGACCGCCAAAAGGTATTGTTATCAATGAAATAGCATTGACTTATAAAGTACTTTCTTGAAACAAAATCCGAAAGCATAACTTATGACAATGCTATATAAAAAGGGGTAAATGAGACTTGAAAAACTCCTGATATATTATTTTCAAGGAATGAAAGTGGCCCTCAATGAATTTTCATGGCTAGATATTATTGGAGGTTTTATTTAATTTCATATTTAAGCCTTTTTCTTTGGGTGTCTTTATTAACCTACTGACTGGTAAAGAATTGTTATTGAGCACACATAGAATAGAATAGAATAGAATACTCTTTATTGCACACACTAAAAGGTAACATTTACAATTATAAAAAAAAATTTGAGTAGTAGTACAAAAGGCGGTCTTATCGCTATGGAGCGATCTCTTCCAGACAACCTTTGGGCAGAGGACACAATAAAAAGTAAGAAAGAGGAAGGGTGCACGACAAACAGTAAGAAATAACATACATTCTGACAGGAAATATTAGAAACATACATATTATAAGAGACTTCATAAACAAAGAAAATTATGAAATAAGTAGGTTCATGTCAACATAACTGGTATACCAAATCTCAGTTAGGATGGGCACTGCTTCTCAAGATAGAAGAGTTTGACCTTTTTCTTGAAGGTGTCGAGGGACTGGGAGCGGCGAATATCTAAGGGAAGGGAATTCCAAAGACGGACGGCGGTTACTGTGAAGGATTTCATGTAGAAGGAAGAGGAATGGATACCTAAGCGTATGATGACCCGGTTATTTATTAACATGGTACAATAAGGCAGATGTCCCACCGCAGGCGATTTAGCTAATAACTAAAGGCTTTTCTCGCTTAAGAAACATAAAAAATATGATATTCCGTGTAAATTGCCATTGCCATTGTTCGCTGACTGTTTGTCACCAGCCAGCCGGTAAGCGAGGACTCGCTCGTAGCTACATGCTTTTCTTTATTAACATGGAATGTAAATTTCTTGAGCGTGAAAATAGCAGAGTTATTCGCTACTCGTCGGCGGTAGAACACATGCCTAAATAAACGAGTTATAGTTAAAAAGGCTTTTTCCGACACTTACGGCTTAGAAAGTAAGTTGTTATAAAGGGTTTGACGTTTGTCGGTTTGACTAATCTACTCATGTATGTATGGTCGTACAAGGATCAAAACATCAAGAAGAAAAGAGATATTATGAGACAAAATTTATGAAAGGTCTTTCTTCATAATATCAATAGGTATGCGCTAAAAAATATTTTAAGAATTTTTTTCCGTGTGTTTGCATATTTGTGTGCGCGTTACGCACAATCTACACACCTAAATGTGATATTTTTAATGAAATTCGATGTGGTTTTCGCAGTTATTCTGCTGGAGGTTTACTTGAAAACTGGTGCAACGGCAAACGAAGATTTAAGTAATAGTTTATTTGTAAATATCAATCATGATGCAATAAGATAGTACCTACTTGCCCTGTCCTAGGTCAGTTTAGAAACGCATTTCTAAATCGACATGTCACTTTCGTGGCCGAATTAGTTAATTTCATGTCAGAATATTAAGTAGGTACAGTGTTCCGTAATAAAATACTTACGTAGCATGGGAGTCCATGAACTTTTTAATATCTTCAAACCCGATATTATAACAACGTAGACATTTTTTAATCACTTTTTGGGTCAGATCAGAACATACGGAATCTCTTTTCTTTACATATACAGGCTCAGAAACGGCTTTACAGATTTCAATACGAAATACTGTTGTATTGTAGAAAGTTAAAGGGAACATGTAGGGTACTTTGTACCTTTTTCTACAGCAAAAGAGCTCTTTTGAGCGTTGTCATCACTTAGTGGAACGCGCCATAAGACATTTTATCACAAACAAAATAATAATAATAAAAAATATACTTATGTTAATTTTAAGAATTCTCTTACAAAATTATTTCGTTTATGAGTAACTCGTACTATTATTTTAATTTTATTTATGGGTACTAAACTAAATAAGTTAAACTAAACTACTAAAGTATACAGATAAGCTCGGGCAGTTACTATGTAGGTACTAATAAATAAGCGTTCACACATTCATCTAGCTTTAGGATTTCCTGGGTCATGTGTGTAATTGACCACTCAACAAAATTCATAACAGTAAAGAACTACGACTACAGGACAAACTTGTTTGTGTCTCATAGATTTTTGCCCTACTTAGGAATCGTAATCAGTCCACCTTCGTAGTGGGCGTTATGGGTATTAAGTACTTATGTGATACTTACCTGATCGACAAAGTTAAGCAACTGCTGGCGCGGTCGGTAGTTGGATGGATAACAGCTAGTGGCAAAATTTCTTGAGCGCTTCCGTGCTTCGGAGGGCACGTAAAGCCTTCGGTCCCGCTTATTATCGATAGATAGTAGTCGTTAAGCCTCCTCGTCTAGGCCTCCTCAATAATGATCCTCAATAACACCCATGCTCTGTAGTGGACCATTAGTGGGTTGTAACAGATGTGCTGTCCAGGCCTGCTGCAAGCGGGCATGCAAGGCGTGCACCACACGTGGGCGGCACGCAGGAGGAGACGGAAATTACAGTAACTTCTTATATATTATTAACAGTTGATGCCCTCGTTTCGCTTTCAACCTTAACGTTTTCTAAATATTAAGTGTTATCTTATTTTTGCATTTTTTTTAATTGATGCTCCTTTTGGTCAGCGTATAACCCAAGCCTATAAGTATAGCCCAAAGCCTTCCTAGATAAATTGATTTTGCATCACAATTTTTTTTTTTAATTCGAGCCAGAAGTTGCTGAGACTAGCCCGTCCAAACAGACAAGCAACCCTTCAGCTTTATAATAATTATCTACAAGTAGGTATAGATTTTAATCTTGATAGTAGTAGTAACGTCGTTTGCAAAACTGTGTTGCATGCGGGAGCTCATAACATCTAGCGGGGCCGCCGCTTGATGTGGTCCAAACGAAATCTTAGTACAGAAATATGAATAAGTAAATGTTTATTTATGACTCGAGTAACAGTTTATTACGACTGGAGTTTGTTTAGTGTTTGTTCGGGCCATTATTATTAATGTACAAAATACGTGTTTCAGAACGTAATTATCACATTTCGGCAGTGAAACTTAAACTTGCATTCTTTAGAAACGTCAATGTTAGCGTGGGGGAGTGTGGGGTCTAGAACCTTAACCCTGCTAATGGTCAGAGAAGGCAGACTCATTGCGACAAATTGTTGTAGTTCTAATAGTGACTTGACTTAATTGCACTGCACACAATCTCTTTTTAACCCACTTCAAAAAGGAGAATTTTTTAAAGTGTCTTATCTTATAAATATGCACTGGAATGATATCTTTTTTTATCGAAAGTTAGTACATAGTGTCTGATCACATCTGACGAATAGTTTTTAGGTCATCTTTACTTAACAACTTTAAAGTCGGTTATTTTTTGTAAGAAGTTTGTTATTACAAGCTTTAATACATTCACCTACCCGGGGTCAACTTGTAACGAAATCTTGAAAGTTTGAACCAATTATCAATATTTGAATAAGCTGAAACTTTGTACCTTCACGAGTAGGTACTTAAGTCTATATAATGTAGGTACATATAATGGCTAAAGGAACTCCGAAATGAAACGCTACCCATGATTTTGATTCGTATGATTAGTCTCAAAAACCTGGTCATAAATAACATCAAGGGTGTTATTACAAAGCCGAATGCTACAGTAAAAGAGTGTTATTAGTTTACAAACTAATAACAAACTTGTTTTAATTAATTGGACACATTTGTCAGAAGTCACTTTATACTCTGTGAAATAGTTCACTGTACCTATAATTTATAAAATGTTCATGAGATTTTGCGGTTACCCAATATATTGTAATGCAAGGTCACCAGATATTGAGCGATACATACCAGGCCAAGGTATGATTTTGACAAAATAATAGGTAGTAGTTTCGTTTTTAGGGTTCCATGCCATGAAAGGACAAACGGAATACTTACAGGATCTGATTTTGGCCATCAGTCTGCCTGTGAAGACGCTTTTTCACAGGATTGCGTTGATTGGGAGTCAAGAAAATAATAAAATACTCAGTCTAAAGTCCTGTTGAAATAATCAATACCTTTAGGACACATTCCGATAATCTAGAATCAACAAGTGAGAATTTACACTACCTATAAATAAAACAATCCGATAACCAATTATTTATAATTATATAACACGAAAAAATTATAAATGGAATCAATTAATTATTTATCTACAAGTTAGTACGGAACCCACATGCGTGAGCCCGACTCACACTGGACCGGTTTTTTTTCAAAGAAGGTTGACTGCTTAGAAATATGAACAGTCTGTGGTTGGCAATTTCAAAATGATTTAATCATTTAGGTGTATTGATACGGTGCAGTAGGTAAATTCTCAGAGGTTGAATGCACTCACTTAAAAACCGCGTTCACCCTAGTGTTCAAGACTTCCACGTCCTCATCTTCATCTTTTCATGAGTTGTTGCCAATTCATGACTCACCTTTGGGCCGAAATTCCAATAGGGCAAGTAAATTCATCAAATCCAGGGAGGAATTTGTTTTTATGGACTACTTATTCACGTTCATAGAACCATATTGAATTGCTTGTGTTGCTGAGATATTTGAGTTCTCTCTACCTTTGCCCTGTTTTATAGTGAGGAATGTACTTTACCTACCCAGTCTTTATAAGGAGGATTTTTAAGCTATTGCATAGCTTTTATCGCGGGCCTTGGGCGCGGGGACCGAATGCAAAAATTTCGTAACGAAAATTTATTACACCCCCATCACCTACACACAGACATAGTTACTATGTCTGTGCACCCACACATCGATAAATACCAGAACTTATAACTGAGTTAACTAACTTTTACTTTATAACAGCTAAACCGATTTGGCTAATTTTAGTCTTGAAATATTCGTGGAAGTTCAGGGAAGGTTGCAGCGATGAGAAAATATGAAAAATTGCGAGGAAAATACTAAAAATGAAAATTTTAATTTCCCATACAAATCTTACCTGTCAAACATTTGATTTTCGCCCCGTCGGTTCGGTGTTTTAAGAATAATTACATGTAGATCTGAATTAAATAAGGCGTTGGAATCGACAACATGTATTCATAATAGTCGAATTATCGCGTATTTAGATTTAAAACATACAAAATAACATGACATAAAATAATGACACTATATTAATGACTTGAGGGTGATAGAGACAGTGCCATACAGGCAAGGCAAACTGTAAGGCACTGTCTCTGTCACCCAAACAATTAGGCTTACGTCATTATTATGCGTCTCTTTCAGTGATATTGCCTATGAACTTTGATGTAACTTTTGATAACTAGGCAACTAAATGAAAACTGGTACACCACTTTCTTGGCCCACTGTAAAACAGTGAATATCTGTACTCGTATAATTTGTGTACAAAGTGTTTTAAATATGAATAAACAAAGTGCATTTATTAATGAAGAAAGTCACGAAAAAATTGTGAAAGAAAATGAGTTATTACTCTATATACATTCATTTTATTATTATTATCACAAATGCAGTATTATTTTTTGTTTTGTTAATTTATATATAATGATATGCAATAGCTTTACCGCGGCAGTCTCCGAGTGCCACACGTCTTTTTTATAAACTTTCCGCTAACAAAATTTAAATTGAAAGAAAAATGACCATCAGACACAATCGCAAGAACTGCTTTTAGAATTTGAAAATGTGAAGTTTTGACGAAAACTTCTTTTTTGGTAATCCCAATGAAATAAATAATTAATTTTTTGTTTTTTTTTTAGCGGGAAGGTAAAAATAATTTCAAGCGAGCGGGTCGCTAACTCACTTATTAATCACTTGGGGTGGGTTGCATATCACGAGGTTAAAGTAAGTTTTAGGTAAAAATCGGTTAAAGTTAAATTTAACCGCCGAGAGAAACAACGCCAGTCATAGAGCAGCTCTTCCATAAAATTACCGAGCGATTAACTTTTGATATTCTTATACATACTTACACAACTAGAAAAGGATGCTTAGGATGCCGGTAATGTAAAATTTGCAGGGCGATACTAAATCAATAAAATTGTATTATTAATTGCGTAGGTATAACTACTACGCGTAAACTTCGTACTGAAATTGTAGCTCATTACCTAAATTAGAATGAGTAATTATGCAGTGGAGTAATCGTGCGGAAACAATATGCAAGGCGTGGTTCGTACAGTACCAACGCTGATAGACCGACGAGGTTTGTCTAACCGCAATAAGTCGTCCGCAACCGATAATGAAAGTAGTTAGTTCATTGAACAACTGTAGTGGCGGTTAATTAAGGTTACGTCTTTTGCATCACGTGGCGATAAAAATATGATAACTTTTAACAAAATAGAACCGACTTTAACGCCGAAAAGTAAAATCAATATGCCTAAAATCTTCTCCTAAGTCTGACGAATACTATGCTGAAAATCGCATCAAAATCCAAACGCGAGACAATCGCGCCAATATACCAATATATAGTCCGTTTTTTTAGAATAGAGTTAACTACAAAACAAATATGGCCGATAATTGTCAAAGTCACAGTAGTCAATAAGACACTGACATTACACATGACAATAAAACCAACTTAACCTTGAAATAAAGAGAGGCGCTGTCGGAGGTATTGGACCAATCATCGAGAAGTAGTAGTAACTGACTGATGAATGGCCACAATGTACTTATGAATGACTTTTTAACATGGCGGCGTTAGTTCCAATTTTTGCCATTTCAGAGATAAGTTGGTGGCAATTATCGAAAAAAATGTCAAACATGTCAAGTTCTTGTTGAAATGCATGTTGAAATTACACATCTGTGAAAAGTGAAGTTATGGATTTGCACAATGTATGAAATTTATTCATTATTATTGTAATTTAAAATCAGTTTTTGGATGAATAAATTGTTACCTAGTGCAAAAAAGTAGGGCTCTATCCAATTAGTCAAATGTTGTTGGTTGATTACTAAAGCACGGATATCCTTATGGCAAAATTAGACGCAATTTCGTACTGATAGGAATGTACACTTTGTAAATTAGGCAAGGGTTACGTATATTTTGATTTGCAAAGAGGTCGTGGTCATTAGAATTCGTTGTTATTTTTGTCTCAAATGCTATTGTGGATTGCGAACTTTATTTAATGACTTTATCCGACTAGGATTTTCCGGTTGACAACACCGTATAATTAATTTACCAGGATTAACGGACCCTTCTTATTTGGCTAATCTACTAAATTAAGACTTTTAGAGCCTAGACATCTAAGTGATACCATTGTTGGTTTAAATTATAATAATAGCAAATTATTTTATTTTGAGTAAGTCAATAGCCAAACGAGCAGTGGAAATCAGTGCTGGTAAGTGGTCGTCATTGTGATGATTCCTGCTTTAGTTAGGTTAGATATATCTATTAAATATTTCAGGTTATGAAAGTAAACGGAATTACCGATTAAGGAAATAGTTTAGTGGCTAAAAGTGAAATTGTTTCATTTATACACTCATTTCGCGTAAATGGTATATCTAATGATTGTGCTAATTTGAACTGTGGTCGAGCTTTGATTGGGGAAGTTGGATTGGACTAACTTTAATCTCTACTACTACGTACATGTTTAGAGACCTTAAGTCTCTAGTACCGGTAGGTTGATGAGTAGGTAAATTATCCGTAGTGGAGATTTCATCACTAGAACCTACACGAATAAATAAGCAGTGATATACTAGAACGTTGGACTTCTGAACAGGAGAGCTTGGGTTCGAGTTTTGCATGCAGCACTAATTGTCAAAACTTCCATCAAAACCCATACCTTACAGCTCTATTTATTTATTTATTTAAACTTAATCGACTATACTTATGTACAGACACGAAGGAGGGTTAAATGCTAAAGCAGTATCTCACAGTTAACTTTTAGGAAGTACGAAGACAACGAAAATGCGGCATGAATATTTATAGATAGAAAAGAATATAATGTTCTCAGAGGTGACACTGCTAATCCGCACTTGGCCAGCGTTGTGGATAGTCGGTTCCCCTCACCTTGTGAGTGACGATCGTGCCCACTGCCCAAAAAAGGCAATTATGGATAGCAATGTTAATGATGATGAGATGATGAGACTAATGAAATATCTTTCTGTCTATCATAAATTATTCTTGTGGGTTACAGATTTCAAGATTGACTATATTCAAACCAATTTCAGATTGTCACGACCAACAGGAGTGGAGCATTAGAGAAAAATATTGCAAATAGTAGATATTAGGTATGTAAGCGCATCACTTCTTAACAGCCACACCATATATTACGAGTACATCCATTTTATCATTACTTTTTTTTGTGTTTAGTATTGTCAGGACCACGTTTGCAAAAGAAAAGTCTTGCAAAGTCTACCAGGAACCTGGGTATCTATGAGGTCACCCTAATTGTTAAGGATATTGAAGTGTAATCATAGCAATCGGTATTTTGATACTTATCAATGATTATGTAAATGTGTGGGGTTTCATTAAGCAGTGGCTTAATTACAATGTATGCCAGCGTGTTGTTTTTGCTCGTGCTTCAAACATTTCTAATATTAGGTGCTCATTAGTGAGGACATCTGCTTTCTAATCATCGCAAATTCGATTTTTTGCAGCACCCGATTTAATCCTCGATTAGTTTTAAGATCATGAGCAAGAAAGAAATATATTCTTTATGTCGCTGCCTCAAAATTAACGCGCCAATTAGGACAGTCGGCCACGAATAGTGTTACCAGCGCGTGTTCAAGTCTCGGGACGTCAATTTTTAACCGACTTCAATAAAGAAGGAGGTTCTCAATTCGACCGTATATAATGCTTTTTTATATACGTTCAGCGATTTTTTCGTCGTTTATGGGCCGATTTTGATAATTCTTTTTTGTTGTAAAGTAGATAAATATGTGCAGTGGGGTCCGCTGATAAGGATCACCAGGATCTGATGATGGCATCTCGGAGACATCGAGGGCAACTTTCGAAAATTGTAGGGACGACTAGTGTGTTTGTTAATGTTTTCATAAGTACATGAAAGTGCTACAATTTCATGAAGGTCTGGAGTTAATCTGATGAAGCCGAAAGACAGTCGAGGGAACTCTTAAACGATTTACTGCAGTTATCTAGTGTTTGGGCTTGATTAATTTAAAGTGACGAGAATTTTACACCTACATGCTGAATTAAGCGCCACCTGGCGAGTAGTTTTTGAATTATCTCTGCTTATCAAGGTTGAAGTCGGATATTTTTTTTTGTAAAAAGCAATGATTATACATTATCGGGCAATAGATTTTTAAACGTGGGCTGTTACAAAACTTTTTTAATATTGAATCCATTGATCCCATTTTTCCTCTTTTTTATTCTCTCATAGAGTTCCCCAGCTCTCCCCAAGGCAAATCTATCAGTCTGTACTAATAATATAAAGTGGAAGCGTTTGTTTGTTTGAACGCGCTAATCTCAGAAACTACTGGTTCCAATTGAAAATGACTGTTGTGTTCAATAGTAGTTATTAAATGGTTATTTTATGCTTTAGTTTAGGCTTTATAGCCTATAGCCTTATTTCATATGCTGCCTATTTTTTATCTAATAGTCTTTAGCCTATAACCTTATGGTAAATACCATCACGCTACGACAAACCGAAAAATCTCATCAATCTTACTGGGACTTGAACCTACGACCTTTGAAAAGGCGACTCGGCATGTTAACAATTAATGTTGTCAAATATTAATTCGGAATTTTAATGAATAATATTAATTACTATTGTTTCTGCTAAAAATCTAATTAGAAATGCTGAGAAGAGCATGTGAAACATCGGCCGGCACTAGCGTGGTGCGTCTATCTATCTAAGGACATCCAGTGTTTACAGACCCTTGAAAATAAGAATGTCCCATTAAAACCGCGACTCTTGGCTCCGCTGGCCACAATACACGATGGATTGAAAGACGCTGGGTCTTTAAATCGGAGATAAACATACCATTGTAGAATCAGAATGAACTTAAAGCTTATTTGAAATTAAAATAAAAAATCATGACGGTTAGAAATCTGATTACAGATACCGTTACAATTATTTCGAATTCTTAGATTGGATTATTCGAAACTATCAGGACTGACTGCAAAAATCTTAATGTCTGCATAAATCTTTGACGATAGCATTCGAATGAGCTTATTAATTTTTAACCAGCATCTCTTTGGCAACACTCCCTGATGGTATAAATTCACAAGAGCATCGTTAGGTAACCACGTCCCACCTTATCATCTCTACTTGATAGCTATTTATTGACATAAAAATAATCCCCGGTTATACTGCAATGTTAATTAAATTGAAAAATGAAAAATAACATGAAATACTTTTAACACATTTAGATACGAACAAGAGAGAATCAGGGAACTCGACTCCACCTTAAACATGTTCAGTTAATTGATTTTCACGGTAGCAACAAATTTCTCCCAGCACATCGCATTCTAATTACACACGAGTAATTAATATCGCGTCAAAACTTATTTATCTCTTCAGGTTATGTGTATTCAATTTAACGAGCCATTATAGTTTTTAATTCGAATATTTAATGGACATAACTTTATCTTTTATTATTTAGCGGATGGATGGGTAGCGGTTTCTGTAGCTTAAAATACAAAAGCTTCAAGCATTTATATCTTTGACTGCATTTCCTATCTCGGATGGAGAAAATTCAAAGCTTCAAGTAGGACAGTTATTATGGGTTCAGGTGCGGTTACTTGCCAGAAATCAATCAGCAAACTTCATGAGCAAGTTCGTCCCGTGTCCCGCTTGTCTTGATTTTACAATTTTTACAACCGACTACTTTTGCAAGGCCGAACTTGAGTAAGACAATACGAGCATCAGTGCTCAATAAAATGTATCTTTATTCAGTAGCACCTTCTATGGATGTCACCGTCACCATTGTTTTCTGGATACATAAAGAAGTAACTAAATGCATATGGAGTTAAAGCGAGCAAATTCTCACTTGGCTGGCAGTGAATGACGTAGACAATGTGTGTCGCGATAAATAACACCAGAGACCTTTTCACATCTTGACACCGCATTTAAAGCGAGGGAATTCAAGATTCTGCTAGCCTAGCTTCATCCTCAAATTCAATGCAAACTAGTCAAATAAATTTTCAGTGGTCGCATTAAATCGAAACTTTACAATACAGGAAAATTATACATTTTGAAACAAATAAATAAGAAATAGTTGGTAAATAGACTTTACCTGACGGTAAGGGGTTATTGTCGAACGTGAAGTTTAATAAAACCAAAGCAATCACCGATGTGTTGCTGACAATTGACAATCATTACATATTTTTTTATTCTGGAAAACAATAAACAATGTCCCTATCACTATGTTTTTCGAACGTAAGATGAAAACATATTGAAAAAAAAACTGTGAAAGTTAAATATAATTAATTGGGTAGGTATAAAGTTGTGTGTTTCTTCTCGAGGATTAAAAATATATTTTCTACAAAATGATTTATCTATGTACAAAAATACTACTTGCTTTGTTTATCCTACTATCCTACTAAATATTATAAATGCGAAAGTTTGTAAGGATGTATGTGAGTGAGTGAGTGTGTGTGTGGATTTGTTGCTCTTTCACGCAAAAACTACTGAACGGATTTTCATGAAACTTTGCAGTAATATAGCTTAGACATCGGAATAACATAATTTGTTAAAATTTATAGAGATTTTTGAAGGGTCTGGTTCCCCGAAGCGAAGCGAGGGCGTATTTACTAGTTATTTCATTAATCAACTTTTTACTATTTTACCGAGTCATATTTTAGCCAAAAGAATCAAAATAAATAAATGAATTAAGTAACGTTCTCAAAATTGTCGATATTGACTTGTAAATTCATAGGGTTTATTTTTAATCCTGTAGCATTCTATTCTTGAGTCGTCTCGTGCCCGTTTAGGAAACCTGTCAATGCGTCCAGTCTTGATACCTCCTGTCGCGTGCCTAGACTAGGGTGACCATTGTAACTATCTAAATTCTTACTAGTAATCCTATAAATGCGAAAGTAACACTGTTTGTCTGTTTGTGTGTATGTTAGGTTAGCACGAACCGATGAATGAAGTAATGAAATTTGGAACAAAGATAGAGTTAACATAGGAAAGGGAGATTAGGCTGCCTTTTATTGGGGAAAAAGTGTTGAAAATCCTACATTGAAGGGAATGAAAGCTTGTATGAAAGTTCATCATTGTCAAAAATAAAACCCTCAATCTATGTACATATTCAAATAATTTAATACTAGTCTATCGTTTTTAGTGTCCCACTCGGACGAAGCCGCGAGCAGAAACTGGTATATTGATACCATTCAATGAAAAAAACATCAAGTTTATGTGTTACTATTATTACTTAAATTGTTTTGTATTTTTATTATAATAGTTATACACCTCGTCATTAGCTCATTAAATTTTCATCTCTGTATTATGTTTATCCTTCTAAGCAAAGCGCGCCTATAAAAATTGTGTATGCATAGTTTCAAATTTGTACTAAATACTTCGTGCATGGTAAGGCGTTCTTACTTGGAGCAAGTTGTGGTGAGTGTTTTCTATAACGAAAATAAATTTATCCAATAATAAATAGGTGTTAGCAGTTTATTTTGGGCAGTTGTTTAACTGAAACATTAAAAATTAAAGATTTTTGTCTTAATTTACTTAGAAAATGTTCTTTGAACGTACAGCGTTCTGTTTAGATAATTATTAAAAAAATATTTGAGTTATGAGAGCTTTTGTTACAATTAGGGTTACCAATAGTTTTTCAGCTGAATATAGTATTTTAGTAAAAAAAAATGGTATGCCTTAAAAATATAGTATTATAAGGAAAAACAAGAAAAAGACCTATTTAACTTTTACCTACTTAGGCATGGTAACTGTAGACTGTAGGTGCATTCACAAATTGCAGAAAGTATTTGTTTCTGTTAGTTTTTTTTTGTAAAATATTGATCACTAGAGAACCACCCGCGCTTCGCTTCGGGACCTGTAGGTAGGTAACAGTCACGTAGGTCCCGCTCCCGTAGGAATCTCGGCTAAACAGTAGCCTATTATATGATATACTGGAACATCAGATATAACATTTGCCTGTGACATAAGTAAATTACATGTAGTATTTGATAGCGTCATTCAGAACTTGCAAATGAATTTTACTAATGCCATCTATTAACAACATCCGGAACTAAATATCTAGCAACTAACAAAACATCGATCTTCCCATGGGAATGAGATGTTTTTCCGCGGTAAAAAGTAGCCTACGTCACTCTCCACCCTCCTAACTATCCCCACACACATAAACCATACCATATAATAGCCATGTTGCGACGTGAAAGAGGAACAAACAAACAAACAAACACACTTTCACATTTATAATATTAAGTATGGATTGATTCATTGTATGAAAATATAGTATTTTGGTGTATATTGTGTATATAGTATTTTGGTGTATATTTGTTCAACAGTAGGTATATAGCACAGAGTCTCGAAATACATAATACTATATATTATAGAACGGTTGGCAACCCTAGTTACAACTGATTTCTTCTCAATTTTTTTCATTATTAGTTCAAAGTAGCCCTAATCCTTCTACTTTGGATTTCATGTGAGACTCCCCTGTTGCGTTTATTCCTAATTTATATAAATCAAGAAGTGTGGTCACCGCAAGGGGAATCTATTATAAATAAACGCTTTAAAATAGATTTACCTACTTGCCCTAGAGCCAAAGCCACATTTTATTTCAACAAAGTCGATCTAAATGTTATATAGTTTTTCTTCTTTATTTCTCATTTCTTATTCGTTACTTGATAGATTGCTATTCACGATAAATATGTTAGCTTATATATGACTGTAATACATAATAACTAATACTGTATCTTAAATATTCAATTGAACATTACTCGGAAACATTATTTAATTTTGTGGTGCCTCTTAAAACTATCATTGTAAACTATGCAACATGAATATTGCTATGAATTTTCTTGAGGCGTTAGATTTCTGTGACGAGTACTTTGATTTTAAGCGCTTTCTATAATACATCATTACAATCATTTCGATAATATGAAAACCTATTTTCCCAGTGCATTGGTCAAATTCCACCATAACGACAGAAAATTTTTATTTTATATTTGTCACATACATGGATATAGGTACATACCTACATAACTAACATAAGGTAGGTATGTTATTATTTACCTCGATTACTGACTACGCGTAAAAAACCAATTAAATTAGATCAAACAATGCCCTCAAAGTCAAGTAAACATACTCACATACACGCTATTATTGAGTTCATTGTGAGTAATAAAGCCATGTATCTCAGCGCATGTGACATATAGGCAATTTATAACGCGTATTTAAAATTTTCAATCATGTCTCCAACTAGCGAGGCCCAGACAAACTCATTAGCATTAAGTACATAATAGTAAGTTATGTTGTTTACACGTTGTTAAAACGGTTCATTGTTGCTACTGTTTGCTATTTATCGTCCCAATAAATTGAAGCGAGTCACAGATAGGTACGTATTATTTACTTCCCGCGGTGCTGCTTATTCGTTAGCACACTTAAGTCTAATAAATCACATGAATTTTTCATGGCCAATCTATTTTCTCCGAACGTTCTTTATGTGCCCTGCATTACATGCATTTAAATTAGATTTTAAGCTTTATCGATAACTGTTTTATACGATGTTACTTCGATAATATTTTTCTTTTAGAGTTTTTATAATCAGTCCGGTTAATAATAATGACTCGCGTCACAAGATTCATTAGGTAGGTACCTACCTATTTTATTTACTAGAATAGTAACTAATGTATCTAATTATATCTTAATAAAGCACAGCATTATTTGTGGCATACTTACAATTTCAATAAATACACACTCAAAGTCAGTAATTCTGTAAACAGCGCGTTTAAGTGTTATATTTTACAAAACATACATTACATTTTTAAACTTAAGTGTTATATTTTACAAATTGGATTTTCTCTTCGGGATGCAGATAAGAATCAATTTGGAGTGCAGTAAAGAGGTTTTTTTATTATTTTCAGCCATACAAATCCTGCCGATGACGTAGAAATTTGCGGTTGCATTTTCAAACTGAGACAGTATGGCAGTAGGTACAGACCTATTTTGAGTTATTATTTTGTCGAAAGTTAGTTTCCTTATTAATACAGTGAAAAAATTACAACTCTTCCAAACTCCTATGCTCGTGTTGCATCCGTCCACAACGATCGAGGTAACAGATCCTTATCAAGGTATTACGCAATTAGCAATTTGTTACGCAGTTTAACTCTTGATGATCTGGCTACCAATGAAAGTTACGTGTTTCGTTAGTTTAACAGCTAATTTGTAACTAAACAGACCCATATGGGACTATGGATATATTTTTTCGTATCGCCGCAACGCCTGGTCAGTCTAGGAATCGAGTCCCAGCAAGACAATTTGATTTATGTGCTTATAGGAGATGTTTCAAATCCGGCCCACAACATGTACAGTACCTCAAAAAATCGAGAAAAATCCATGGAATTCGGGAAAAATAAAGAAAAATTTCTTAAATGCATACTTTTCTGGTACAAAAATTGTATTTATCATTAATTTTATCAAGTTTCAACATGGCGTCTTACCAATTTGTCATTAATCATAGATCACGAACTGTCTACTGTCACTTTAATATGACAGAAATGTACGTACATATGTCAAACTTCAATCAAATCAACCAACGTGACATATGATGACAGCTTACGCCATGACGGATTTTTGATTTTGTGTTGCAATTTTAAGTGTATATTTTTGTGTTATACCACCAAACTAAAGCAATTTAAAGGAATTGGATGATTGAAAATTGTTTTAAATGTGTTTCTCCATTTTTGAGTATAGTGTACAAAGAGGTGGCCGGGGCTCCATACATTTTGGAACATCTCCTTTCTGTTATCGGTCTGTGAATGTGTGACCTTGTCTTGTGTGTGTTTATTGCACAGATACAGAGATCTACGATACGTGCCTAGAATGGGTGTATTGTTTATTAATGTACATAATTATTATTTATTTCATTTTATTTATTTATTCACTTTATTGATTATATACCAAAACATATTATGATTAAATGAATATTACATTGGACATACAATACAAAAGGTGGCCTTATTGCTACATAGTGATTTCTTCCAGGCAATCCAAAATTTTAGAAATTAAAAAAATAGACAAGGAGAAGAGGTAGAGGTATACACACCACAGAAAGAGAACATAAACTTAATACCTAGATAGATATTATTATGAGCTTTGACGTACCATGCGTTAAAGAGGACAAGGTTACAAATATATGAAAAGAAAAAGACAAGAGACTAGGAAGTAGGGTTATAGTTTTTGAGTAAGTTTTTGAAAGAAGTTAAATTAGGAGCCCTGTGTATATTAACAGGTAAAGTATTAAGAAAAGAAAAGAGGTAAAGAAAGAAGAAAGGGCAGAAACTATACCTATGAGCATTCCGGCGAAGATGGATAGGGAGCCACTTGAGTTTATTACGAAATTCTGAAATATGGTCATATTTGCGAAGTCCAAATATGAAACTAATGCATAAATTTTGAATGCGCTCAAGTTTATTTAGTTGCTCCTCAGTAACATTAAGATAACAAATATCGGTGTAGTCAAGAATTGGCAGAAGTAGGGAGGTAGCAATGGTAATTTTAGTGTAGATGGGAAGAAAAATCATATAATGTATTTATCTATCAATATACTTGGTGTATTTAAAAAAAGATTCACCGAATTCTACTCAGTGGGCACGGAGTCGCTGACAACCCTCGTGTACTTATACGGTATATAACTACGTAAGCAGGCCTGACCACTTACAACAAGTGGTTCATCTGCCCATTTCAGTTAACATAAAAAACCAGCACATACAAAGCACTGTATCGCTGTAATAGTAATAAGGAAGTACTCTCATTCTAAAGGTATCTCTTTACGTATTATAGGGTTATAACATTTTACGCGACTGCAGCAAGAAATACAAAGTCCGAAATAATGTTATTATTCAGTGATAAAATCGGATATCGGCGGTGACAGTAGCAGTACCAAGGAGAAAAAGTAAGCTTGGATCGAGTTTCAACATGACATTCCCATCATGATAAGTGTTTGGAAGTGTCTTGCAATTATTGTAAATTTTTATTTTTTATTAAATTTGAATTGCTGCACCGTATTATTTTTTATATTAACAAGCTCATAACGAGCAAATGGGCCAACTTGTTGTAAGTGGTCACTTGTTTATGAAATTCAGTAACAAGGGTTAATTATATAATTCAACGCTTTGATTGTCTTGTCAATAGGTACAACTGCATATTTAAGGTAAATTCTTTAACATAACTGGTGTGAAGTAATTATGTTAGTAATCTTCAAACCTCAGGTAGTTAGGTACCTAGCTATTATTTATTATAATGTCATTTTTATGATGTCACATAATTTATTTATAGATATTTTATTTGAAAGACACTTTAAATTTACTCCGTCCGGATCATCATAACCATATGAGCCACTCCTTTCTTTTAATGAAATATACGGAGGAACGGATATAATGAAATGTGTTAGTAATTGGCAGGTACAGGACAAAAACTGATCGTACAGAAATTGACAACAGCATTATTTAATATTTGTAACTAACAAGGAAACGCTCATCCAAAATAAGTTGATGTCAGTCTTTAAGTAACATAAATTTGATTCAACAGGTATCTGAAACTTCTTTATTTTTTATGATGCCTGCTTAATTTTGGTAATGCGGCGTGCTTTTGGGAATACTTTAATTTACTTTCCTGCATCAATTACCTAAATGGACGCTTGTTTGAAAAGGGTACGCGATGGAAATAAGCCAATTTGAAATTTTGCACTGATTATTATGTTACCGAGTTGGGGACGATAGCGATATCTTTGAGTCCTATCGATATTCCAAACATGTCCTCTGCAAGGTGCACTCTAATTTTTTTCTACTCATTTTGAAATTAATTTTGAAATTGAACTCTTAAATCTTACATACGCTTATCGACATTGAATTAGAATGAGCGGTGCGGGTGGCGCTACAATGACAAGTCACGAATTTTCCAGAAAAGCATTCTATGACGAAAATGCCCCTAAAGGTAGGTAGTTGAACCGCTTACATCGTTATTTGTTCGTGTATATCTACCACTATTACAAAATCGCATGTTGGTCGTCAAAACTGTAAGTACAAGTTAAAGAAATAAAAAAAAATCTCATCCTACAAAATTTTCACCTCGTTGGGAATCGAATCCAATGCCCATCAAACGTCAATCCGGTATAGTAACCATTGCGCCATATATGCCGTCAAAACAAACACATACTTGGTTTACTGTTTCAGGCTATATAATACATAATATATTATGTTTTCTGTCAGTCTATTGTTGAGATTTCGTTGAAGTCTTATTTAGGGAGTAACTTCGTTTGAAGATTATAGGTATCTATTTAAGTTTGATTTCATTACGGAAGTACATAAATATCTTTACAAAACGGGTATTTATCCCACCTGTCGTTATTACGTCATCTCGGAGTTACCTCAAACCAACATGATATACCTACTGTCATAGATAGCTCCTGGTTAACTTGTTATCTCTTGTGTTCCATAATCAAATAAAAAATATATCATCGCAACCTTTAACTGTACCACTACTGGGCACGGGTCTCCTCTCTCAGACTATCAGGCCGTTCACAGTGGGACAACAGACTATAGTCCACCACGCTGGCCAAGTGACCATTGACGGACTATACATATACCTTTGAGAACATTATGGAGAACTCTCAGGTGTGCGTTTCTTCGAGATGTTTTCTTAATTTTTAATTAAATTCTAATATTTACATCATTTTGAAATAAGAAGTGGGTGCATGATATAAACCCTGGTCATACGTTCGGAAGTCCAACATTCAAACACTGCTGACTGTTGCAAATAAGATAATAATTCACAAAACTTTAAAGTAACCAAATTACTAAATTCCTTTGAATCATACAATCGTTTAATTTTCCTTTGTTTGTGTTTAAAATAAATTAAATTCATTCATTTATTTTAACACCATGTCTATATGCAAAAATTATTGCCATCAAATTATGATCATAAAACTTAATGATAATCCTTATAACAAGGTTATAACAATGATCGCATAATGATTATGAAATCAAATTTTCCATTAATAATATTATTAACCTCATTTCGCAACGTTCAAACCGCACTTATGTCTTTGTTTAAAGTTTATAAGTAACGTCGTAACCGTAGACTTACGATTAGGATGCTATGATTTAGGCTTAATAATCTTACGGAATTCTAGAAAATGTTTAGTCATGAGGTAATTAGTTAAAGATTCTACAGATTTCTCAACTTTTTCCTGTAGTAGGTCGTAGAGGTCGGCTTAGAGGGTTGAGCCACGTGCCGTCTGGGGGCCAGCAGATGTCTTGTGACACCTGCCCTTGCCACTTTGCCCATCACTGTCTATTCCACACCGATCTATATATAGCCATCCTTGTCTGAATGTGCTTATTTTTATATAATTTATCCGATGTGACGGTAACTAGAATGGGCCTTGTGGCGGTTGTAATGGCCAGCCTACCTCAGCTGTTTTAATTGCATAAGTGTACGAGTTATTTTATATGTTTTAAACATCTATGTCATTAATTTTTATGTCCGAGGCAACATACTCGAACTTTCACGTGTTTTGTACTTTGGCAAACTTTCTTTTCAATTGCAGGATTTCTTACGATTCGATTGAACCTACGCGGATTCATGGAATGTAAAGAGACATTGCTAAGGCTGACATGGAGGAAAACATTGTGTCGCAGTAAACTGTCACACAAAGAAGAAAGGAAAAATTATACCTAGGGTATGACTTAAAAACCAAAAACGTGAACGGTACACGTATCTTATCGTACAGTGTTTTTGAATAATACTTACACTATTAAGGTAATTATGAGAGTAATGGCTGTAGAGAGTTTGAGAAGCATTGTTTGTTATTTCTATACTACGCACTAAGAGAATTTTTCAGATCCAATCCAAACAAAATCAAAAATATAAAAAAAATATTTATTTATTTTATTTATAAGTTCACCAACGGTTCATACATCTTAGTAAATCTAAAACTGAAACTATTAATAATTATTGGTAGGTAATAGTTCTAAAAATATTTTTAATAAACATTTGTTGCGACTAATGTAGTGACGTCATAAAATTTTAGGCTTAGTGTGGTAAAATCCATCGGTGGCCAGTGACCGGAAATTCCGCATTCCACTCGTACCTACTCGTATCTTATTAAAATTTCGCGCTGAAAACATTTTTATTACGAAACGGTAACCCAAACTTGATGAACATTTCAAAGACAATTATTTTTGTAATTTTTTAATGAGTTTAATTTTTTTTATTGTAAGTTTATTACATAAAATTACAGTACATGGATCGACTTAATGCCAGTAATGGTACACTCTACCAGTGACTTCTCTAACTTTGCGTAGGAAATGTAATATTTGAATTTTCTTTTTATTTCTGGTTTGCTTCTAGCCTTCTAGTAGTTACTTTGATGGAGGGTTTTGTAAAGAAAATATATCACCCCAATTAAAATTTTAATCACCCTTTACAGCGAAGCGGAAATCAACCCAATTATTTAGAGACTTCACACTTCACACCTACATTTATAAATTATCTCTATAAGGGAAAAATGAGTAATAATTTATACGAAATACGTATACCTTCAATGCCAACTAACATAATTCAACGTAATTACTAATTATATTATTTAAAAAAGTTCACACTTGACCACTTAAATTAACCATGGAACAATTAAAATAATATGCGACATAATTATATTTAGATACAGCGGAACCGATTCTTGAACCCAATACGCAGTGATCGACTCTACTCGACGGGTCTTCGCACTGGGCAGGTGCAACTGTAATTCCATTAAAATTTAATACAGATGTCGTGTGCGTCGCCTTTTTACCTCACGACGCTCCATTATAATTAAAGAATATTATTTTGTCGTAAAACTGTGGCAGGATGAGATTGCTCGCGACCGCCACGCGCCATACCCGTTGCCACAATTAACGGGACCCGCGCATATTATGCTGAGCTTAGGGTCTGCTCATACTAGCACCAAATTACATTTACATTTACATAAAATTACAGTTGATCATGTCTGGTTTCAGTGACCTTTGGAAACGCTACCCTTAACTTTGATAGTATGTGGGATTGTTGAAAAGCACTTACTTATTTTATGTAGAGAAATAAAAAAGTATGAATTATTAACCTCACCTCTTTTTGTTTCGGTAAAATCAATATGTAAGGATAACTAAACTGCAGCCTTCTGCGTGAATGTAATTATCACTGATCATTCAAAGATTACCACGTTGAAATAAATAAAAAATCTTTTCGGCTTTATTATTAGATATATTTATAAGTCTAATAAATCTAATAAAACATAAACAACTAAACATGTACCTCAAATTCATGCTATCAAATGACAATTGAATTAAATTCATATTAAACACGCTATTCGTATTCGTATCACTTAGCTATTACATACGTGCTTCTTTAATAAGACGCTTCGCTTCGATACGATTTTATTCAAGTATAAGTTGACCCTTACTTCTTTATCTCACTAACCAAACAGTTTAATGGAAAGGTATTAAGTATCATATTCATAAGTAGCCTGATTTTGGTGGATAATACTGGCAATAATATTTATAATTAAGTTGCCAAGTTATTTGATTGGCTTTTTTGGACGCAACATATCCGTGACATGAATTGGGATTTTAATTTATGATACTCATGTTATGTTCATACTTAACATTTATAGCTTTATTATTGTAAAAGTGTAACATATATCATCTTCTAAAAGTGTTTATGAACTTTGTTGTCGTAGTTATAAATTAATAATAATTTCGTATTAAATTTTGGTTTAAAATTGATTACTTAATTAAATTAATTGCACAAGGGCGTTATTTTACGGAACTGAATTATTATGCATTTAAGAAGGTCAGTATGCTACTAAGCACCTAAGAGTCTACTTGCCTTTAGGGTGCCTGTATTGGGACGAAACATGTGTTGGTGGTGGTTTGGTGGTATGTATGTATATTCTCTTTGTTTTGTTGCATGTTTCTATGTGGGAGGGAGAGAGGGAAGTGGTACTAGAATGAAAGCATTAGTATACACCAAAACACATACAATTTTGCAAAGTAGATTGACATTTAACCTGTAATTGTTTAGTCATTTAGTTTATTACCATCACATCACTCATATCCCTAAAACAAACCTGCCGGGAATCGAACTCGAGCTCGGTTGGTTCGCTTGCGGAGCCACCGCAAATTGTACCACCACCAGTAATTATTTATAATTGTGTATGTTAATGCTATGCTTGAAGAATCATGTGATTTAAACTAGGTACTGTATATTAAGCATCGTCAATATCAATAAGATTACTCATAGTATTTGCCAATTTAAAAAAAATGATAACATATTACAAAACGACGAATAAACTGACCTGGTGGTTACACAATCAATGCTTTTAAGCGCGTGTGATAAATGTGTACGATGTAAACGCGTCTTTGCACTTAATTATTTAAACATCGATTTCAGAACGCCTAATGTATAAACAGCATAGACTTCAGTATTAGGGAAATATTTGATAGAGACATTTGATTACCCCGTAGGTCAACTGTCATTGATTTAAATACGGAGGAAGGCGAGCATTTTCCCGCGGAGCACAGGCGCCCGCGGCCGCCCCGCCCCCCATTGTAACCCACAATGCATCGTACTTCACACTAACGAGCGCTCCAAGCAAACCAGACACATTTGTAAAAACCACAATAAGCGTTCCATTTCGGCATATTGTTTTGACATATAATAAATATTTGTAAGATTACACCGCGCAGAGATTGCAGGGCTGATTTTAAAATCGATCGGTCGTTTCCTTTTGTTCGGTCGGGCATTGTTTTATAGAGGATGTAAGGATCGGTAGGCGAGTCCAGTTCGGACCGTGTTACACACGGTTGCGTTCGGCAGCTCACAGACAGCTGGTTGTCTTATCTGTGCGGGAATATCTTCGCTCTAAAAACTGCCGAATGTGGAGTAGCCGTGAGCCAGGCATTAGGCGGATTAGATGTTGCTTAGAAATTCACTGTCTTTTCTGCCAAAAACAAAGTACTTGTTTACGATGGGTTAACTGTATAACATTACAATATTGTCATGTTTATAAAGTTTTATTAATGTTTATACACCCTATCAACAGGTATCAAGTGACGTATTCAGTTATTCTAAGTAAAAAAAATATGTAATAACATACCTATCTGAAAATTTTGTTACGGGAAACGATAAAATATTACAAATTAACTTATTTACTGTAGTGCTAAAATATGTCTATGTTCCAAGTAATCTCGTCAGGCATTATTCACGCAATGCAGACAAAAAGAAAAGAAGGGCAAAATATTTTTTAAATAGCTATTTACACTGCCAATGCCATAGCGTTGTCGGTTCATAGTTGATTCTAGGATGAGAAGATTGCCAATAGATATTATCTATCCACGCATCAGTATTGAATTTAGTGGGACCTACAATCCCTCTGACTTCTAAGAGCATCTTAGGCTATTGTCATAATAAAAGGTTACATCACAAGGTAGACAGACAGGCTTAGACTTATGGATGAAAGGTAGTCCTATCAACTTAATTTATTTGTTTATAGATAAATAGCATTTAAATAATGTTACTGAGAGTTTCTGTTTATGAACCATTGAAAGCTCTGTGATTCAGTGGTCATTAGGCCAAACTGCCATTCTCGGGGTCCTGGGTTTGAATCCCAGTGAGGCGATAATTTTAATGATAGTTTTAATTACTGTTTTCGATTTGGGTGTCTTGTTATCTTTATGTATTGTCCGTGGCACGACACAAGGACTGCAATTGGGGGGCTATGAGTGTGTACCGATATTTATCTATTAATTTGAGAAATTATTACGTAATTTAGGTACCTACCGTAAAAGAAGTGTCTTGAACCTGAACCAGCATGTAGATGTATATTATATGAAGGGTAGAAGATTTTTCTCAACCGAGAGGACGCAGCTTTGCCGGCAGCACGTAGAGACCTCTCATCCGCAAATTGCCGGGTTGCTCCAGTTAGCGCCTCGTAGGTGTCAGAATTGCCATAATTTTCACACCCGACAGTCGCCCCCAGCGGCTGTCGTCACGTTACCAGCTAAATACTTTTATTACTGAGATACGATGCAAATTATAACAGACACTATCGTTACGCCCTTCTGTAGGTAAGTAAGCGTAGCAAGTTCCATATATCAGCCAAAGCTCCATTTTTGTTTATCAAAAATATCAATTCGATTTGATGTCATATCTTTATGTTTATTACATCTTTATATGCTAATCAGCACTATCGTTTGTCAGTTGCAATTTTAATTTTTTAGTATTAGGTATCTAACGATGTCATTATTTTCCTCTTTAAATTTGTGGAATATGTTCTATGGTTTCTTCAGTTCCGAGGAAAGCCTGTTCAGTTGAGCCATTCGTGTTAGAATATTAAAAACGTTAGCAAATTCTACAATCATAAGTGCTATTAATGAAATACAAAAGTCGCGTGCCGTAGACTCAACGTTCCAGTATTTTTTGTAACATTATAAACAGTGAATTCCATATCGGTTACGAAGTGTGAACATGGCATCGCATTAATGAACGCGCTACGAAACGAACATACAATGAACAATAAAGAGGCACAGTAAATTATTCAACCATTAACAATTCATTGAAGAAAACGTTAATATATCTATTCGTAAGCGAATCAGATTAAATTTCATTCAGCAGCGAAACGTGCTTCGAAAATAAATGTCCTGCAGATTCTAAACAGATTAAAGTCAACTTTGAGACATCATCAATGGAATCCGTGTACCCGTGCCAGCGATTCTCATTCATATGTAAGGTATTTTGAAACTCCTGGAAATCATGTTCATAGAACTTACAATTATTTTTTGCTTAACGTTTTAAACGAATAAACATCGATACATAGTTTTATTAAAATCATATCGTGGGTTTTTGACGATCAAATTCAATTGTATTCTATGGATGGAAACGAGAATATTCCACTAATGAAGTAGAGGTTCTTCTGGCGAGAGGTGACTTTCTTCACACATTAATAAGTCATATTGACTTTGAGATTTTCTTTAAGCTCAGGCTATAAATTTAGGAAACATCAATATTGTATGATGAGATTAATGCCCATGTTCGGAGCACCATTAGGGCTGCATAATCCCATTGTGTTTTTTCTAAGGCTTTGAACTTCAACTCAGAGCCGCTGAGTCGACGTCGAGTTGTCGAAAGAAAACCTTAAAAAATATGAATTTCGTATCATATCGTGAATGGGTTTTTATCAGTAAAAACCTCGTCATCGTAATGGTGAGACATAAAATGAAAAATAATTAAATCTCTAAAACAGAGCATCATACAATGATCATGTTGTCAAATAGGAACACAATGAAACTTGTCGAAAGCCCTGTCATTTAGATATCTGAATAAGGAAAAAGTAAATAAATCTGTCACAATAAATATTCTCATATCGACAGTTTCTCAAGCTCATTGTAATCTTGAAACCCAAAGAGCACTCAGAGTTAATTGTCATTTATTTATCATACTTCATATACCCCGTCAGTCGAAATCGTAGCAGGGTCTTTCATATTTCAATTCAAGTATCGTTGGTTGTCAAAATGTCCTGTTTAAGGCCGTGCTTGACATGCCGCGTATAAGCTTTGCCTTAATGCCCGGTCATCCTTCATACGCGGCCATTCATGAACTGAGAGGGCGAAGACACTTCGCTTAGATTTATGCTCTTGTAACATGGCGGCTTCTGTAAATGTACGACTTCTCACTACTCCGCAAGTCAATCCACTGAATTTATTAGCCGCTCGCTCGAATCGACTGACTTACGTATGTTTCTATTGTAACTAGTTTATTGTCTGATTGCTGATTTATGCAGGTTTAAGCTTAGTTGTGTTTGAGAGGTGTCAGAAATTGTCTAAGATTCAAATCATAAACAAAAACACATAGGTATCTAACACTCTTATATGGATTTGATGGAGAATTTATTTAACGGACAGAATTTGACAAAACTCAATACATTACAAACTTAAGTGAATATAAGTACTAAAGTACTTAAGTGAATATACTAGACAACTGTAAATTAACTATAAATTTGGAATGAAATGTAACGTTATTAAAAATTCAATTTGAACAACATGTAACGATGGCGCAAAATAAAGATACGTACATTTTGGAATACGATACTAGCTCGAATTAGAATGTTGCTTGAACTAATTGGGATTAAAAACGTGAGATAGTCTCATTAAATCATTCCTTTCGGGAGCGAGATGGTGTTCTGGGCGTAGTTAATAGATTTCTCGCCTCTAAATTATGAGTTGGCTTGAATTGTCGTTTACTTCTTTTAGATTACTTTAATATACTACACACGTGGAATTTTATTGCGTTATAATTTTGGGTGGAACGAAACTCAGTAATGTTAATGTTAAAAATATTCAAAATCAATTTTACAAAGTGGAAGCCTGATTTTTTAAAATCTTTTTCCGTCTTCCTTCGGCTAGACATTTAATAAAAGCTTGAAGCAGCATCAACAAGTTTTACAAAGAAACCGACAATAATGTGTACTATAAATTAGAAAGAAGTTGAAGTTAGCAGTTGTATAGTCGTCGCTGACTAATGTAGAGTGCGCAGACAAATAGCTCTTTACCCTTCAACAAATTGATGAGCATCGCTGTTCCCCGAGGACACCGTGCTGAACCATTTCTTCTGTATGGCAAATATATTATGTAAACAACTTGCTCCTCGTAATATTAATAGGCAAGTCTCTGAAGTTGTCGCACAAAAAATCGCCAGTTGTCTTCTTATTTAATTCATTTTGTCAATGCTAATTCTTGTTTCCAGCAATATGGGTAAAACACGAAACAACGTCATTAAAAACATTGTTTTTGCTAATTACTAAGATTGAGCGCCTACTAGTTTCCTTAAAGTAATTTTAATTCGAAACATTTTTCCAAAAGCCATACTGTTAAAGAATGTTGATGTGCGAATCATGAATAAATAATAGCATCATATTTATTTCGCGTCCAAATTAAAGGGAGAAAATTTTCTCGATGTATGGATCCGTGCAATATGCCGAAGACAGCACGGGCCGGCGGCGTGACATTGACTTGAAGTTTTATTTAATCAAGGGGCGATACCTTACCCCAAAACCCCGGGGCTGGTCTGTGTAATCCATTTCTGCCGTCTCAATCACGACTGCTACAATCCGCACAATTGCGTATTGTCCCGAGGTGATAGCGGATTAAATGGAATTTCTTCGTTTACCTTCCGATGCGAATCGGTAGTTCTTTTACTGTTTGCACTTCCATTATTGAATGCGTATGTGTAAATAACACTTTATTTTAATGCACACGCCACGAGGCAGGTACGGCGTCCAATAAATATTTCTGTTGCTGTCTAGAAATGGGAAGTTATTTCAAGGACATTCATCTTTATAATTTAACGTTGGGTGAGCCGAAAGACGATGTAGGGACGCGAGTAGATAATGTTACATTTAATATTTCAACAAATTTGTAAAAGCGGTCGAGGATCATAAATACGTTCACGGAGAAATTTCATCCATTGTTTCTTTGGGAGAGCCACGAAGGTTTACTGAGCTTTCGCTCGGAGGGTAGTATAAAATTTGTATAACAAATGAGGGGCGGGTACGGAATCCGTCACAGTGGCGGAGGACGATGCGTGGGGCGCTAGATGGGTGGCCTCCTCAGTTTAATGATATGCTTAAGCGATCGAAGGTTCATATCGATAAGGCACAGCCATCTTAAGCTTGCGACTTTGTACGAGGTTATTAAAGCAAGAAAGTAATAATCGTCTTCACATTAATAATCGTCTTCACATTGCTGCATTGGTGTCTTTTTGTTTTCATTTGAATTGCATTTATAATATCGTGTTAATTTGATTATTGAAAGAAAGAAAGAAAGAAAGAAAACATATTTATTCCGTCAGAGTTACAGTGTACAAAAAAAAAGACATTTAAATAAAGGACAAGTAGGTACATAGATGAAGCAGACACCATACCCTCCTGACGGAAACGACCGCATTCAGATTTTGTGTGAGGGCAAGCTTATTGCATCTTGAGCCGTTAATTGACAAAACACTGACTAACGATAGTTGTTTCATTTTATTTCTATTATGTTTAGGTACAGATTTGGTACGTTGTAAAAGAAATAACAATTTGCCACGAAGATAAATTAAACCAACTATTTGTAGTAATACATACCTATTTATGTTGTATGATCTGGTAAACATGTTCATGGACATTTTTATAACCACTTAATGTTACATAAAAATAAAGAAAACTTACTTTTATTAATTAAGTAGGTACTTTTCTTTTAGGCTCGTTATGTTAATAGCACTAAGCTAATGGACATTTTACGACCTCCGATGCGCTTCTTACAAGATTTTTTTATTATTTACGCTAGGTTCCATAAAACTGAATAAAGGAGAAATTAAAAATTTTCCTATATTTAGTTTTCACAAGGTGCCTTGGCAACTTAGATTATTATCGTTCTAAACATACCAAATGTCTAAGTTGTAAAATAAATCTAGATGGAATAGTTGTTTAACGTTGATTACCTTTTTATTTATTAATAATGAAAGTGTTAGTGTGAATAGCGTGTCTTACCTGCTTCGCTAACGACTACCTATTATCCTAATTTAATTTGATTTTAATGGCAGATAATTAACAGGTATCAATGCGTGTTATTTTTGGCTAGTCGATTTTACCTTTATCCTTAGTGATGTCAGTTGACGAAATATCTTACTTATAATTAGATATCTCATTTGCTCATTTATCGACTTCTTGCTACTTACCTAACTTAAACTCAGCATCGTCGGAACATAATGGAACATCTGTTAATAAAACCTTGAAGGAAGATGCTATTAACTCAAACCTCTGAAATCAAGGCGAGCGGAACACTCCATTTGAATTTCAAACACGAAACAAAACTATAGCCAAGCTATTGTTACCAGTAGTTATTTGTATGGCTCGAAAGCGTTTAATAACATGTATTTGTTAAATGGCGCTTCGTTCGATGTAGCTGAAGCTGAGAACCCAGCCACCTTCATCGACGCACCGTGGTATTAAGCTATTAGTTATCCAAACTGGTCTGGTTTAGCAAATAAACTGAAGATTAAATGGTTGTCTGACAAAATTGTCTTGATACTTGACAAATATATTTTGAATAGGTATTATGTACTATCCATTGATTTATAAATCTATATGATAAATCTATATGATAATAGTATATGATAAATCTACGCTACTACTGTTTCTCGAGCTTAGCCTGAGTGACATTAGCTGATATTCAAACATTTATCTATAAGTTTTTGTCTTTAGAGATTGATTTACCGAAAACGTTGAAACTGGTGTTTAATTACTTCTATCGATAATATCGAAGACGATAGGTATACATATTTTCAACGTGTTTGCTTTGAAATCGAGAACATTTTCAAGCTAACTCTCGACAGGTATTTTACCTTCATAGAGGTAGAAATACGTTCTTTGCGCAAGTGCAACCATTATAAACTATCTCCCTACCTAATTTTTAATTTTCGAGATGTTTGATTGACCTTTTGTTATTAAATGTTAAGAAAATTGTGTTGCAACAAACATATTCATTAAAATTATTATAAATACAAAAAACACAACTGCTTACAAAATAACTCAAAAGAAAAAAACAAGTGTCACAATATCAACGTAAAATACTTCATGCTGCCGCATGCGGTGACAAACGTAGTACATACTTGTGATAAATCTTTTTTTACCCGTAGGTAACAGTATTGTTTGTCCCCGCCTGCAGCACCATGAAGTATTTTATGTTGATATTGTGACACTTGTTTTTTTCTTTTGAGTTCTTTTGTAAGCAGTCGGGTTTTTTGTTTTTATAATAATACTTTTATTTCAGACTTTTTAGTGGGTTCGCCGAAAAATTCTACTTTTTGGGATGGTTTTTGACAATTTGTGTTAAAACGTGTGCCTAAATGTTACATGACATATATATATTTGAAAAGGTCTTTTCACGATCTTTCATTTGATACCCATATTGCTAATATAAGAAAAAAAACTCAAGATTATCCCCTCTTTTTCTTCCACTTTCGGGCGCCATTTTGGAAATTCATATAGCCTGTGACACTTCCACAGTTCTGACGAATTCAACGATACCTCATATGTCGAAATCCGTTCAACCGTTTGGGCTGTGGGGCCTCACAAATAAATGGACATACATACAAACATACATACATAGGTACATACACTCGAAAAACATAACCCTCCTTCTGACGCAGTCGGGTAATAAGGTATCACTAACATTACCTACGAATTGTGGTTTCATTAAAATGCAATAAAAATAAAAAGTATTATTTAGTATCGGATCAAGATGACTCGGGCCAAGTTCACATGACAACAATCAACGAACCGTTTGATCGGAACATCCCAGTATGCAAATCTCTGTTTGTTTTATCAAAGAAAAGCAATATTATTTGGGTATCGGATGTTATCTGGAGTTGATCCGGTCTGAAGATACATCATTTGCTATCCAAATAGCCGCAGGCCGTCCGCAAAATAAGTATTGGAAAGATTTTTGTTTTTTTTTTTGAAAAAAATGTGACTTTGTTTTATAAAAGTTTTCTGTCAACCGTTAACAATAGTTGACCATCTGTTTGTAATTATGTTATTTTGTTATATTTAATATTTTTATGTTTTTTACGAAACAAATACGAGTATTTATGAGGTCAGATATTAAAAAAAAACGTTACTCACAGTAACATCACCCAAGTTAGTACCTACCAAAAAAGTCATCGGTGACGCGTTGTGGGCCTAGAAAGAAAAGAGAAGAAATTTGGTCGGTTGTGTATGTACTAACTATGGAATTTTATTATGGGAGTTCTAACTAACCTAACCTAGTTAATTGTTCATAAAAAAATCTATATTGAAAATTCATTATAGATAGGTACTCAATTCGAAGTCACTTCATCGTATTTTATGTTAATTTAACTCATATCAAATAATAAACTCTTAAATGATGCTAATATACACATCCGATTTCTGCGCGAGAACAATTTATTCCTTATTAAGCTTTCACATATCGCTCATTTTAATTAAAATACATTTCAAGATCGTAGCTTTACTTAAACGGTTTCTTTGTTTTATTTGGCAAGAACAATTAACTGTGAAGTCTTTATTGCGGGCTGTGAAGTTATGGTCTGAAAAAGAAGTATTGTGATGAAAATCTGTGTTCATTAAGTGGTGTGAAAATACCACCACGCAAACAGTTTTTGACAGTATGATTGTTGTTTGATCAAGATATGTATCATGCAATTTTTTGATATTGTAAGTCATTATTATTGTGTTAGAGGCAGAAACAGCTGGTCAAGTGCAAATCAGACTGGTACACACCACCGCGGTATTAAGTCTAATTGTTTATTTAGTCTATAAAAATATAGAAACAGAAAAAACAACATATTTTAAGTTACCCTGTTTTGAAATTTATATTTTTTTATTTTTTTATTGTTTCTTGTAATGGTGATAACAGTAACACACGTTGTGGTAAAAATTTAGGTATCTTATTCTTTTATTACATATTTCCGTTAAGTGATAGAACTCTACATATCTCTGTTCATCTAACAGCGGTTCCATCTGTCTGTCACTCTTTGCGTGTGTAATCCTAAAATATTTTAAGGTAGGTAAGCACAAATATAATTGGTATGAAAGTTGTGTTCAAACCAATCGATATGTAAAATAAAATTTACAACAAATCCTTAATTTAACAAGCTATCAATAAAATAACCAACCCATTTATAGCGTCATTTGTCCCGTACACCGTGCTCAATGCATGTACCTTTGAAATCGATCGCATTGCGTTATTAATTCGAATTTTATAGTCAAATTAAAACCAAATTAGCTTCAGGGTGGCCCAGCAATTAATAAATGTCCGGTTTACTGCTTCAAATAACTTATAGTTAGATATAATCTAAAGCAAATCGATTGAAAACTATTCATTTGCGTCTTCCGTTTAAAGTTTTGAACTTAGGCAATGAATGAATGCATTTAAGTGTGATAGGTAAAATATAAAACATTACGAGGATTTATTCAGATTTTATTTGGCACAATAAAAGTTAAAAGCTACGATCAAATCAACAAATAATATTGTCACATTACTTTGAAAATGCTTCCATTGGTGAGCTGTATGATGGTACTGCCCACACAAATCAGTTATTTGTTGAGTTGCGTTGGGGTTGAGTTAACCACACAATTAAACCAAGCTAATTTTCTACTCTTGATCCACTTCATTAGACAAGACTAGAATAGACGATGGTGACAGCTCCCAGATATTGATCGTCGCTGACTAGGAATATGCTATTTTATTCAAACCTGACACTCCTTCCTGACGTATTCACCCCTATTCACCACACGGTGTCAGTGTGTGTCAATGATAATATCAGCGTCAATATCAGTGTCTGAATCAGTATCAGTATCAGCATCAGCATCAGCGTCAGCGTCAGCGTCACCGTCAGCGTCAGCGTCAGCGTCAGCGTCAGCGTCAGCGTCAGCGTCAGCGTCAGCGTCAGCGTCAGCGTCAGCGTCAGCGTCAGCGTCAGCGTCAGCGTCAGCGTCAGCGTCAGCGTCAGCGTAAGCGTCAGCGTCAGCATCAGCTTCAGTATCAGTATCACTTACACTATCAGTGATAGTTTTAGTAGATATCAAAGCTAGTTTCAATATCAGTATTAATATCAATGTCAGTATCGGCATCGAATGATTTTCATAGGAGGCTGGCAAGGCAAGTAAAATACCCTATGTGATCGAGTCTGGATTGAATAGAGTCCCATGTAGTCTAGTGACCATTAAAAGAGAGCTGTCACTATAGGCTCGTTCATTGTATAACAGAGTAGATCACGAGTAGTAAATCAGCTTGGATTTAATAGTGAGGGCACTGTGGGCGGTGCCGTTAGAAAGCTCACCACTCGAAGCTCTATGATAAAGTGACAAATTTTGTTTGTTCTATTACAGTCAGCTTTTTAATGTTATGGTACTGATAAAAAGGGTTTCTTAATAATTATGAATAAACATAATTATTCTTCTTCTGGTTACTTTATAGGTTTATATGTAGGTAGGTACTTCAACTGTTTGTTCCCACTGGTTCTACTCTAACTAGTGTACTAATCAGTTGAACTAGTGAGAATGAGCTAAAAATAATATTATAATTAGTTAAAAAAAGATGGCAGTCGTTGAGGCATGCTTGATCTTCGAATATCATAAGTGGTCTGTGGGTATCATAAGCGCTTTTGACCTCGATACATTTTACACACATTTCTGCATCATAAAAAATCGTTTAATATTGTGATATTATTACTTATCGCGTATCATTATTATTAGGCATTAATTATTCGACTTTAATTTATAGGCAAATCTATAACATGTTAGATATTACTACACATTTATTGTAAGGGTTTAAATGGGCCCTCTAATGGATTGCTCACTTACACAGTCTTTAAGCTTGCACCTTACATTTCTAGTCCTTTAACTTAGAAACTCTACAAAGTATTTTTTCATAATGTATAATGTTTTACATTGCAAGATTGTTTAGGACATTAAGTCTGGCCTAACGTACTCACCTGTCTGACGAGAATAGATTGTGGTTTTTCCTGCTGTTAAAATTTAAATTCTTTAATATTTTTAGATAGATAGATAAACTTTTATTGTTTGAACATCATGAAAATAAAACAAAGGAACAAAAAAAATATTTACTATCAAGTTTTAAAGGATTAAAGGTTAATAATTAAATATGTTACAGTCTTTACACAGTCTGTCGTATAAGAAAATATGTGACAAACTTTGATGGTATAAGTGTCTAGATTGAGTGTCGCCCTACAATGAAAACAAAAAAAAAAACAAGGCAACAATATCAAGCATATGTGCGTGCAGGCGATGTTTTACACGTTCGTCTATTGTCTATGTGTGCGTGATACAATGATATAAAAATTGTGGCTAACAGTTAGCCACAATTTTTTGACACATTTGCGCGGATTCGATGTTCCATCTAGACATTAGATCATCAAAGAATACATTAATGTTTGTCTGCATGTCCTTTATAGAAACTGCATTTGATCTATAGCAAATTATTGTGTATGAGCCCACAGGTCTCTGAGTTGGTACGACCAATTTTCGACAGATGGCGCCACTGTTATTCCATTTTTTTGTGTCCATGTCTTTCCTTCAAATTTATTTTAGTCGGTGCCGTAGTAACGCGCTCAGGGTACATACCCATACCCCCGCACTAGAATTCCCTGTGCCTCAAGTGGCATGGACCTTTGGACACCACAAAAGTAGCACATCTTATAACCCATATCCCGGCCGGGAATCAAACTCGAGAGTCCAGTGGCGGCTGTCCCTTGAGTGCGCTCGTGCGCTGAACCACCACATTTTAATAAATAAAAACTATTATTGTTTACTTTATAAAAATGTATTATTATTTTATCTGGTTTAAAATAATGTCGAAACAATTTAAACTCTTTCTTAAAGTATTAAGATTTACTTTCGCTATAAAGAAAAGTTCTCGTGCGCATCGGCGAGCGCACGCGGACTGCTAGTACAATTTCTATGTGATACGAGCAAACACGCCTGGCGCGTGAGACAAAAGATAGTTCATAGAAAATGTACGGAGCATTTAGCTTGATCCCGTGCGGCGCACGAATAATCCGAAGATTACCGGGAGCGCCCGAGGTTTGACGAAATTTCGCGCCGGCCAGCGCGGGAACGACCAGCCATATTGGATTGACCTCTCGCGACACGTTTATTTATTATTTACGTTCGTAATAATTAATGTCTAATTGTTTTTGATTTGTTTTTTACTAAGTGAGACAGTGTTTCTTAATGAAAATGAGCGTAAATATAGCATTAAAGACAATAACAGAACTTTTGAAAATAAAGTTGGTATAAAATTGGCCGGACCACCAAGGCCTCAGTTAGTAAAGTGCACCACCAGTTTGACGACCCACCAGCCGCCACTGCTCGAGACCCCTTGATTCACGGGCAAACCAACTAGGCAACGGTGCACAGTGTTGATCTCGTATTTTTACTATTGTAGCATTCTCAACTACACAACAAAAACAACAACAACTGTTATAAGCGAAGTTTATTGAATTTTTCCGTTAAACACTGCGTTTCCATGGTAATATTTCCTGTTAACCGTGTTATAGCACGGAATTAAAATCAACTGAATCAAAACGTTTTCTTAACTCAAGAGACTTACGATTAATAGCGATTAAATTAGCACCTCTCAGCGGGGAGCGGCGAGGAAAGTCGATAAAATACGTCAGTGATTTTACATGTAAATAGTATTATGTAATGAATTAATCGTCTAATCAACTCGTGATATAATGTAATTAAATCGTAATTCAAACAACTTGTGAACCTATAGCACGTTCTCACGGTTGCTCTGCCGGTGTTTTACGATACTGTCATGTTTTATGGGAAATTAGTGTAAAAAAAATTACGTACCTACGTTCTTAATTCAAAACCAACATTGAAATGTTTAATTACAAAATATTTTAGACAGTTACGCTTTGATTTGAAAAAGGAATACAACTTTTAAATGTGCTGTAACCACAGACAAAACATGGTCCTTTTAGTCTTTTTATAACACGAGTACAATCAAAATCGGTTTACATTAAGAATAATCTCTTTATAAACCACAATGATCGCTCACAATGGGGGATGAGCCACTAAAAAGCTAATATGTCAATAGGGGACGCATGTTGCGCAACAATGTGCTATTCTGGGGGCACTGTCATGCGTGTAACCTTGTTAAATAGATGCCCCCGTGGAGGATTGATGGGACACCCCATGCCCCACAACACATATTATGTCAAATAGACATGGAGTAAGATATTATATGAATATTTCACTTCTAATAGATTTGTAAGTATCTCCTTTGATATTTTTTGCCGATATCAAAAATGACAACAAATCCAGACAAAAAATTTACTTACATTTTAATATTTTGTGAACGGAATGAACGTTGAAGGTACCATGATTAAAATTGATACCTCTCATTAGTGAATTATTTCAATGACGAAATAATTGGAAACATTTAAGCATACACGGGAAAGTGATAGTAGAATATTTATGAACAGTGGATATTTTATTTTTCTCTAAAAATTTACACGGCACCTTCATTTTAGAACGTCATTAGCACCGAATAATTAGTGGGTATTTCCATCGATGGGCCGTTCGGGTACCGTTGAATTCAACTAAATATTCCCTAGATGTGATAGTCGTTTTTGTTTATATTACTAGTTCGTGGCTGTGGTTTTACGTGTGGTAGAAGGAAAAACTTCAAAATTAAGATAAAATTATCTCAAGGGAAAAAATCCGAAAAAAGACTGCTAGTCTAGACCATAGTTTACTTGTGTGCAAAAGCTCATCGGAATCTTATAAAATTATGATGATTTTTATATCCCTTATTTGAGAAATTATCATTTAAATTTTCATATAATATAATATAATAATATAATATGTCCAGTCTACCGTTCCTTGAGTCTCAAAGCACTTTCGTACGACATTTGAATCGGTTTACCAGAAGCATGAATACGTTGTAGATAGACACAGAGCTACTTTAAGTATAAATTTCATTTCAAAGCTCATGGACAATACTTTTAATATTTATGGAGAAAATATAAAGATTACTCAGCAAATGCATTAAAATTTGTAGATATCTTTTAAAGGATAGTAACATCCGCCGCCATCGCACATCCGGAAAGGTGCCATTGCAAATAAAAGCGCAGCCATAATTCGTCATATTATTCATAAATAAAAATCAGTGCAAGATCGGCAGATGCGAAAGGATTGCACACATGCCGGCAAGGTGTGTTCTATCTAGCTCCTCACCATCACATGGCTTGTGCCAAACGCATGCTTCGATACAGTAAGTGTTGATTGAACAATATTGGGATGCAGAGTTACTGTCCTATGTAGTTTGGGACTCATGACCCTCTAACTTGGTACAATATGACGTTCAATACAATATGAACCAAATAGCGCCATGGTTAACATGCCGGACCGCTGTTCCAAGAGTCCTGGGTTCGATTCCCAGCGAGGCGGAAATTTGAATGATGAATTTATTTTCCGTTCTCGGTCTGGTTGTGTGTCTTGTATGTTGTGCGTGGCACCCATGACACAGGCAATACTAATGTGGGGATATAAGTGTGTAGCGTTAGTTATTTATTTAATATAACGTCTTGTTCTGGTTCGATTACGATTTTGATTGACGACAGTTTAAGGGTGATGCTGCATTTTCGTTTTCAATTTAAATTTTTTTATTTCTTAAAAAACAAATTCTTAATAAAAAACCATACCATACCTAAATGACTTTGTTTAAAAATAGGTGCACTACACGAAATAACTACGATGTTGATGGTTAAATGTACCTTTTAATAATATTCTGTTATTCTTGTAACGAGATGACATCTCCACCATAAATTGTGAGGAGAATTTAAATTTAGTCGCGAGCAATGTCAACTTCTACTTGCTTATTTATTTTCATCTTTTACAAGATCGAAATGGTACCAAGATGTAGAAGCTCATGTCGGTGCCTTTTAAACCGACTCAGTTCCAGTTTAGTAATTAAACTAACAACTTTATCGATCAAAGAGTTATCCAATACAGGTTGGACCACCGGGCATCGTATCTGCATGGATTGTATGAGCGGCATATAAATATTAGCCCCACATTGCCCTCGTAATGGAAATGTCAGACGATCTTTTCTTGTCTATAATCCACCGAATGAGTTTATTACAAGTGCACTGCCCACTTATATGCAGATTCGAATCGCATGACAGTATCATGTGCTTATTTTGGAGTAAACATACAAGTAAATAATATCAGTTTTGTGTTTTGCATACATTAGCAGTTGATTTCATTTTCAAATCAAGCCGAATTCTGAAGATGCTCGATCATTTTGAGCCACAAGTGAACAATGGGTATTAGAGTATTGTAATTTTGGATATAGCGTTGCAAAATACGTTTTAACAAAGGTTATAATTATCGGTTATAGTTCCGTTTGCTCCTTTATCCGTCTTTGTGCTGTCGAGATGTCTCTATTTTGCGATTCTCTAAGGTGTGGGCCGGCTAAATGTTATTTGACGATCGTATTGTGAGCACGCCTGCGGTGCTATTGTGCCTCTGGATGTATCACTCCCACATTTTTATATTATTTTGCGATTCACTTGCAGGAAGGTGCGTGAAGGCAAATGATGGATGGCCACGACTTCATTCTAACACACAATGGGCGATATGTGAGAACTTATATGACTCTAGGGAGATATAAAATTTTATTTAGTTCAAAGTGTTAGCTTTCTGGAAATTTTGATAGTAATGGTGGTCATACAAGTAACTAATGATAGGTGTGTGTGTGATCAAAATCATGATTTATTTCAAGGGTCGTATTTTGGCACGTAGGAACGTACCTACTTAATTATAAAAACTAATTTTAGTTTAAAATCATTAAAAACATACACTGGTAGATACAGATGATGATCGTGGAAATATTGATGAAGATGGTTTTGATAACAATAAATTGATAATACTATAAATTGCTTATTTGATTTTGAAATTGTCTGTTATAAAATTAAAGTAAAAATTTTGCTTATATTTTTTTGTAATCAATTACCAATTTAGTTTTTGACTTATTTGAGATTTATACCTACTCCTAATTTAGCGGGATTTTGTATTCATAGCGAACAACAGGTAGACCGGAGAAAATCAATGGGACAAAATGAAATACGAATAACTTCTCGGAGGCGACACGAAGTCTATTAAAATCAAGTTTAGCGCCTCCATCAATGGAATGATTGAAAGCCTCTAAACAATTCATTTTTTCCAGTGTCTCAACTCTCAATGGCCTGGCCCACATTCCTTGTGTAATCTTTTAAAGAATAATGGCTTCGACAATGGCATCCCTCGCCATTGAAATCCGTGTAAAATACTGACACACTCATAGTTCTAAATTAATGTAACCTTTTTTCAGAAATTGACTTAAAGTTCTGCCGCCCAGGGCGCATTACAGTTTTCAAACTTCTTTGAAATTTTGCTTGGATATCGTTGATAAGAAACCAATCTTATAACAATATGCATTAGGTTGAAAGCTCTTTAATAAGTACGTATAGGTATTTGACATTGGATCTGGTCTTTGTAGTAACTACAAATACAATAAAACATGGCGTTGTTTCTGGCGTTAACTCTAACCGTAATAAATTTCCTATTGTATATTATGCACCTCAGCTGGGTTTCCACTTGTTGCTTTACTGTAATTTAATGAGAATTTGGCAAATTTGATTTTTATAGTGTACCTTCATGCATTCTTTTTAATTATTTATTTATTAACACTAAGGCAGGCAAAAATATATAATAATTTATAGCCGGCGGTTTATATCGATCCTAAGTGATCGATAGAGATAAGCAACTGCCGAAGCGGTCGGTAGTTGGATGGGTGACCTCTGGTGGCAAAATTTCCTGAGCGTTTCAGTGCTTCGAAGGGCACATATAGCCGTATGTTCCAGTTGTTATCGACATATCAGTCGTTAAGCTGTATTCGATGCCTTTGGGCGGCATGATAACATCCGATACTTGGGTTTGCCATTAACCCTTCACCAATCCGCATTGGAGTAACCTGGTGAAGATATAAAATGGTAAAAATATAAAATGTTTGAAATTTCCTCGATTTTAAAGCTGGCCCTATGAAAATAGGTATTTAGGATTATTGTAAGAAGTCATAAAACATCTGTTTCAACGTTTTAGTAAATAGATGTATCTTGTTCCGTAGATCAAGAATGAAAAGATTCATTAAAATTTGTGGTCAAATGTAACCCAACGCAAGCTAAGCCGCAACATATAGTTTCATATACTTAATAGATAATTAGTATATAAATTTATACTCAGATACCTAATTCCTTAGAAATTACTACTACTTATTTCATCAAATAAGTATTTATACTTACTTACTTGCAATACCCTGACTACACCGTATTGACTCTCTATAAAACTTTTTTGATTTGAGACACTATATCTAGCCTATATCTATATGAAAGGTTTAACCCTACTTTAAGGTTTTGTTGCTATTTAAATATTAATATTTATTTATTGCTTTCGAAGTATTTTCAAATAACACAAAAAACATGATTTATTCAAGCACTTGATGTAACAAAAGCTTATCAAAGTTGAAGGGTGCCAATTGTTTGTCTTGGTCAACATTAATTCAAGGGCACGTGTACGAAAGTCCGCATCTTTGGTGCGCTTAGAATACGTATTCCAGGTACGATCCAAAAAAATGTATAGGGGTGGGAGTGGTCCATATCCGTTTTTTTCGAAAAGGCACAGCCATAAAAGCGGAGCCGCTTCTTTCAAAGCTCATTCGCTTCGACGTTCTCGGAGAAGATCAGTAGGTACTTGCACAAACGCTACTTTAAGTAAAGCCCTTCATCATGCTTCGTGGTATCCAAAACGCTCCGACAGCCTACGGGTTATCCTACGCGCCTAAATATGTAGCAATTGCGCCGATAACTGAAAGAAAACAATTGGATTTTAGTGGATCGGATACGATCGAAAGAAGATATAATTACAGAAGTTCTGGCAGCCAATCGCAAGCAGCGTCTATTGCTAGAAGAAACGCTCGCGAAAGAAATCGGGTCAAACAAGTAAACGATGGATTTAATGCGCTCCGGAAGAGATTGCCTGCTGCTATCGTGAATGCGTTATCCGGAGGTTCGCGTCGGGGATCCGGAAAGAAACTAAGTAAAGTGGACACCTTGCGAATGGTTGTCGAATACATCAAACATTTGCAGAATGTATTGGATGCAAGCGATGCGGCTCACGGCATTGTAAAGTCCAAGAATACAGATACGGAAATCGTAATGGATACGTTTGAGTCGCTTGACATCGATGAAGGAATTGTTGGCGGAAGAAGTTCTCCATATTCTGAGTCAGTGCCTTCTCCAGCGGATTCTGACTCCTCATCTGGTATCTTCTCCAATCATTCTTCTCACAATAATTATTATTCGTATAATCATTATTCTAATGAAGAAATGGTCAGCACTGTCAATGATGAAGAGTTGTTGAATGCTATATCCTGGTGGCAACAAAAATAGTTGCAATTTTAAAAGTTATTTTTTAGTTTGTGTCTTAGAATATTGAGAAGCTAGTCAGTTTTGTGTAATCTAGAGAATATACCTATGTAATATAGCAATGTTTAATTCCATAAGATATGTAGAAATTCGGTATAAAGTAAGAAGACTTCGGCTGTGAAATTAATATATTTGAATAGTTGTAAGCTTGAATTGTACAGATACATTTTATTTATAGAAATAAATGCATAATAAAATATTTACTTTTTAATATTCAACCTGTTTTAACCCAGTAAGTACAAATCACGAACAAGCATTTCAATATGTATATGCTAGGTTTAATAACCTAGACAGGTTTTAATCTAGTACAATATTTAACTGTGTTTTAATTGTTTTCTGATCCAATAAGAACGATGAAAATACTAGCCAATTATAAGTAGATCAATCCTCATAAACCCCATATTTTAAACTATTCGAAATCCAAAACGACAACGATAATACCAGGTTGGCAGCTTAACATGACAGTTAATTAAAGCGGAAGAGAGCTAACCGACGGAGCCGTAAAAAGTGAACCAATTTAACTAAATTATCCGAGCTCTGATTACAATTACTCTAGTTATACTCGTTTTATTCGCGGCTCAATATCTCCGCGAAGAATGTTATCGGTGCTTGTGATAACATTCAGCTGATATCACACCTCCGGCTAGTTGATTAAGCCATCGATGCGCGATCACACCGCCAGGACATTGTTATACAAGATTAATGGTGTTCGGTGAGATAAGAAGTGGGAGCTAAATGCATTTACATGTGCGAATAAAACGAACCTGATAAAGGGACAAAGAAGTTCGTATCGAATGAGAACAGCGTTGCGTTTGGGTTTGAGATATACGGCGACTTGGAATGAAGGCTTAAAGCTACTCATGTGAACGTAAGCGCAATCCAACCACATAGCAACGCAACGCAATGCAACGTAAAACAAATATAACACAAAATGCAATTACAAAACTGACAGTATTTTACGGTTTGTGTTCGTGCATCGTGTTGTGCGATCATCTACAATCTGGAGTATTGGTTTTTTTTTACTAAGTAATTTTATTTACATAACATTATAAATAATAACCTACCATTGATATCACACTAAGCTAACTCTACGATTTAATGAGGGATTATTTTTCAGAATGATTTCCTAAAAAAATGATTATGCGCATTTAGATGTTCGATGTTTGCCGTAGGTAATTCAAAATTTTTAATACTTCATTGACGTTTTTTATAATTCATTATAATTTCCGTTAAATAAATTAAAATCGATGTAATTTTCAACTGAAAAGCAAATCGTGATACACTATCTGTGAACCTGCTATCTCTTACCGACCTGCGCAGCCGTGTGTACAAAACCAAGCGTAGATTTATACAGAAATGCAGATTGAACTTTACGATTATGGCCTACACTGATAAAAACGATAGTAATTAAATTTCAAACCTAATGATTGTAATGAAGTTTAACGTATATCTATATACTATATATATTTCGTTACTAAACATTTATACATTAACGTTTATTTCGCTTGACTTGTATCGGACGTATAATTGTTTCAAGTAGTTCCTACAATTTTATGGGTATTGTAACCGTTGTATTACTCTACGGTACTATCTGATAAGAGAGTTTATTAAGCTGTGACATTTTCACTTTTTAAGTCGTAGTCATTCATTATTGGACGTAGTTCCAGGAAAACGTTCCAATTCAAAAATAAAATTATGTACCTATGTGTTAAAGATATTTAAGGTGACATAAAGAGTTCTTACGTTCTTAAGTTTTCTTCTTGAGAGCTAGTAAACATACATACATCACGCAGTTAATTTGATATTCTTAACGTCAATTTCAACATGAGTGTGGACGGTAATTTTCAGAAATTGCGTCGCACTATGTTTAATTTTCAGATTTGGAAAACATTATCAAACGTCTATCAAGCATAAATGTATACATCATGCGATGCGATTCAAAATTGTGTATATAAGATACATTTCACACTCGTGCGTTTCCTGTTCGTCGGTTTGGGAACAAAAACTTAAGTTGTTTCACTACAAAATCGGCTCGGTAAATTCCGGAAACTGTTAAATCGAATCAAATTCGATTCGCTTTGTGTCGGTAATCGTATTTCTCAGCGCACGTGAGTATCGTTCCGTTCGTGATTTTTGCGAAAAGCAAACGATAAACGTTGTTCAATGGATTTTAGTTACAATATTTTATGCTAACCATACATTTATTGTGTGGTATGTATGTTTAAGTTTAAGCTATAAACATTATTGCTGTTGAAATCGTTTATTACATTACAATTGAGATTATTACTCATAAATAACTTTTGTCACGCAAAAAATTATATTTTAGCATTATGCCCCTATTACCATAGAGGTAGATAAAATTTATCAGTTACCTATAGCCAAGTGGACGTTACGCTTGTTCTTGACGAGGGGACCTGGATTGAAACCCAGCGTACTCATCTCTAATTTCTAATAGTTATGGGCGTATTAGAATATAAAGGTATAATATATTATAATACATCACTTGCTTCCCCTCTGCCAATCCCCTATGGTCTGTACCGAGCATACCAGTAGTGGTAGAGTTCAGATATCAAACGAGCATGCATCACCCTCTTCCGTTGCTGCCCAGGGCTACTGTGACCAACCCAGGACAAGACTCAGATCGGGACTAGGGTGGTTAGCAGTAAGTAGAGAAAAAGAAATATTTCTGCGATAGACGAACTTCCGTAGTCGTAATAGATAATTATCATAGAGGTCATAATAGAACGGTTTAGTGCGTTGTTACGAATGAGGATTGGGGCAAAGACAAAGTGGTAGTTTAGTTATATTCCAGTTAATATATTATGAGTACTATAAACAAAATTGGATATTCGATTCGTTATGTAATAAAAATACATTGATCAAACTCATTTGGTTGCTTTCTTCCTAATAATGACAGCACAATTACGCAACACGAGATAATCTTAACAGTAAACTATTGATCGGTATCAAATGAAATAAAGAGTAGGTAGTTAATTATTTCTTGTTCTAATCGAGCTATTGTTACTAAAGCGGTTCTATCTTCTAACTACTTTGTTCTATACCTGCTATTGTTTGTAGTTTCACTTGTAACGATTCGCGAGAATAATGCAATGCTGCAGTTCTGAATGGAAGCATTCATTTGTGAAATTGCAATTAAAGTTTTACTTTCACTGTCTAATACCCGTTATTGTTCCAGAGATATGTTTTAGATGTTATAGTTTTGGTGAGCTTCTGATCGTAGTTTATCGATTGAAAGTAACGTTGGCTGTTATGAAATACCATTATTGATAAAAATAATAAACTGTTGTATCGATTATTATGGATTTAGTTAATTAACTAGTAAACGCGCTTCGGGGAACCAGCCCTTAGTAGAAGATAGCTCTCAGGAACTGTTTTTTCCGACTTACCTAATTGACATTTATTGTTATATTATAACCAAATTATAAAAAATCTCTATAAATTTTATGTAACTTATTATGTTTTACCGATGTCTAACCTATATTTATTACTGCAGTGTCTTGAAAATCCGTTCAGATCCGTTCAAACTTTCGCATTTATAATTAATTAATAAGTGTGGGTTGGTAGGTATACCATGTAGAAACTAAACACTAAAAAACTCACTTCAAAGTATAAGGTATCATTAGCACCATAATTAGATTTCATCACGTGTACAAAATGTGCGAAAAATCCAGCCATCTGCATCTTCCTACAACTGTTGAAATCTAGAAACATCTGTAAAACGCAATTACAAGTTATGAGTAAGATAATAATGGATCCACTTGACCGTGATAAGGTAAAATATCCTGTTACACATAGAAAAATTATGAATGATTACTGATATTTGATACGTCTATGTTTCCGAAAACGAAATCGTTAGAACTTTAAAATCGAGGAGCTTAATGAAATTTTATGTTATATTTCGTACCTATCTACAAAATAAGTAAGTGATGAGAAACTTTTACGTTTTTTTTATTAGAAAAAATTGATACCTACTGTTCAATTTTCGGTAGCTCTTGTAAATTCACGCAAACGGAAGGACTTTTGGGATGTGCAATTTGAGAATGATTTCCGCATGAACTACGCCAAATAGTCAATAAATATCTTCGATTGCTACTTTTTATGTTTCCTCGGATGTTTTTTTCCATTTCTGCGGTTAGTTTTTGTAAAGGTTATGATTGTAACGTTTTGTAGTGCAAGTTGTTCAATGCTTATTTTGTAGGTAATATAAAATTGTACCTACTTTCTATAACATTGGACGTTATTAAAAATGTTATACAGGGTACAATTTTAATTTCTCAAGGATTCATACTAGCTTTATATTTTGTAGGTTTATAAAATGAATAGCTTGTTTACAGAAATACCTATATGCCATATCCAAACATCAGTTTCTTTTAAGATATAATTTTCGGAAATTAGCGATAGTCCTACTTCAGGCGTCCTTGCTACATTGCTTTAGGTAACTAAAGGTTTCAACTCATTTTTGTTAATTGTCGACGCCAGGAAATATCCGCTATTAATATTATCGCCGAGCAGTAGCCACTATGTTTTCCTGTTTGCTTTTTCCGCATCCAAACTGTAATGTAAAACATAGATAAATTGTTGTTTATTACTTTTTATAGGATGTACTCTTGAAACATCTTGTTTAATATACGAAATCACTACCAATACTATCGATAAATTGGAAGTTTAACGTGTTACCCGTTATGTTTATGGTTTCTCACGTGATACTGGAAACTGGATTTTTAGTTTTTACATATCGTTGTCACTTGACGAAATTTGTGTATTTCATTACTTACCTAACTGCAAGCGATATGGTAATGGTTGGAATTTATTAAAGTTAATCTGAGTTTTCGATGTACGGTTTTTATATTTAATTAACTATTTGGGATAGCTGTAAGTCGTAAATGCCCATGTTTTGTGACTTATTTACGGGTGTTATTACCTTTTCGTCAAGCCTGCTAACTAGCTACTACCATCTTGCTTGCGTCATAATTATGTCAAATGACTCGCTGTGTTCCAGCTTAGGACTTGCGAGAGGTACCTCCTATTTTCTTCTTACATAGCCCAAACACACCAGAGACACCACTTATATCCATGAATACTCGTCTAATATCTATCTAGCAGTTTTTATTAGTTCACTACATGACGGTGTCCTCCCTGAGAAACCAGAGAGACCAGTCTCTGGACTTTTGCGTGAAGAATTGATCTGGAAAATACGACTTATGGATTATTGATATTTGATTTATGCTTCTAAACATTTACAAATTAAGATAGGATGTTTTACTTAAATCGTAAAAACATCGTGACAACAGGAATTATAATACTCTTAGTTGAGCATACACTGACCAAGATAAAATAAATCTATGATCGCACTACACAGAGTATAATCAATGTATAAGTAGTCACATACGTTTCTTACAAGTATGACAATCACCACACTTCGTTCAAACAAAATAAAGATTGTGTAAATATCAAATTCATAAAAAGGTATCAATGCAAGTAGCTTTCAATTTCTGATACAAAAACTCTACTTAAGATGACAGTTGAGGGGAGTTCTTAAAAAAGGCGGCGTGAAACTCATAAAAAGGATTACGGCTTGGGAAGGCTTAATGCGCTAGGATTCAATTAGCCGAAATAAGCTTAAATGGACTGTATCCGCTGTTGTGACAGCCCTCAAATTATCGAAAGCTGGTTAGCTTCCGACACATTAGAATAAGTGGACGGCCTCTTGTTGCGTAGGAAGGTGACAAAACAGTAATGAGAAAAATTGTTGGTTACAAGGGACTGAGGAAGTTAAGGTTGTCCAAAAACTATTATTTTGATCAATCTCGCCTAATATAGTTTCCTAGTGGTAATTTTGACATATTTGTTTTATATTAACTGTATACCTAGTTAGATTTTTCGGATATAAGTTTTCTATGTATGTATTTCTTATTTTATGTTTTAGTTATTGCGATAATTTCACAACAACAATATGCCTACACACTTGCACACTATAAGCCCTTCGAGGCTGCTTTCTTTTGTTCAGTTAGCTACTTTTATCAAATGTACAGTAATGTTTAAAGGCACGTGTTAGACTAAGAGTCAAGTGTAATTCTGATAGTACTATCTTCGATGCGTTGGCGCGTGTCTGCGAACTGAGCTATTTCATGCGGGCTTCTGATACTAGCTTCAAAGTTATGAAAATAAATCGTATTGTCTGAATAAGAGAGTAGAGTTTTGAATGATGACATGGAACCAATGTTTAGAATAGTTTGTCGACAATAAACGTGACCGCAAGCTAGATCAGGTAGCGCTTTTGTGGAAAGTGCTGACAAAACAACGCAACATACCTACATAATATAGGTGTAAAGAAAAATATATTTTTCTTTGATACATTAAATACTTTTTAGTTTATAGGTTTAGTATCAGATGACGAATTGTCTTGTCATGTATGGCATAAATATTTTCACATAATGTTCATGGCTATAAGAAATGTTTAAAGATTTATATCGGTTTATGTAAATAATTTATCGACGCTGCGTAGAAATTACATTAAATGTTGTTACTATTATTACAGAAACTCAGTTGTGTTGTTCACCGACGTCGATTATTCTTATAAAACAACATTTATTGTCAGAAAAATGGAAAAGTTGAAATTTACGTTTCAAACAAAACCAAGAACAGACGGAAAGTCTAGTTATATTGCTATTACGTCAATAACTACACAGGATGATAAAATCTTCCTAATTCCTGAGGAATATCAGGACGTGTCGCTGCATAATCACATCATAAGCTCTAAAACTTTCGTAACATTGAAGAACACTATGAAAAAAAGAAATCAAATTAGAAACGTGTGGATAATAGTTACGGAAGACATACTACAAACGTACTTTGATGAAGTTGGTAACATGATATTTCGGGACATTTTTCTTGAGGAAGTCACTCAAGAACAATTGGCTAATAATTCAGAAGATACGATAGTGAAAATTTTAGAAAAAATAATTGAAGGTCAACAAAACAAAGAAAAACAAAATGTAAAAAAGACTGCTGACAGATTCATGATTGATAAATTTGATGGAAAAAATGTAAATGCATATCACTGGATGGAAGTATTTGAAAAAGAATGCACAAGGTTTGATATAGTAAAAGATGAAGAAAAAATTGAATTGTTCAGATTATTTCTAGAAAAATCATGCATTGATTGGTATTCTTCCATGATGATTAGGCTTACTTTACAATCACAGTGGTCAGAATGGAAATCAAATTTTTTACAAACCTACACTAATAAAGGCTGGACTAATAGCAAATATGCTTTATCTTTCAAGTACCAATCAGGATCTTTATTAGAATATGCAATAAAAAAAGAAAGGCTTTTACTAGAAATACGAGAAACAATTGATCGAGGCACTCTAATTGATATAATTGCGGCTGGCTTACCTGATTTTATAACGGATAGAATTATTAATAAAGAGGGAATTGCACACACAAAAGATTTATTTAATGAACTTGGCAAATTAGAACATTTGGTGATTAAAAGAAAATTTATAAAAAAAAATAATAATGCTAAGCTGATTAAAGGAAATTGTAGCATTTGCGAAAAGCTAAATAAAGGAGAGCGCTATCATCCGGAAGATGCTTGTTGGTTCAAAAAAAGGATAAGTAATGAGAAAGAAACGGATAAAAAAAATATAAAGTTGGTAAACAATTCTGAATTGGAATGTGAACTACAATGTATGGATCAAAAAAACTAACAGTGCCGCCATTAATTAAAGTAAAATTGGTATTGAATAAGAAGATTGAAGTATTTGGTATCTATGACTCAGGATCTAATGTATCGTTAATAAATTCAAGACTATTAAAGATAAACAACAAGGATTTAATTTATTCTAACAATACTAATTTAAAAACAATTAATGGCGTAAAAAAGGCAAACGGCATAATAACACTTGACATTAAGATTTTTGAAGTTGAGAAGGAAATGAGTGTATTTGTAATTGACAAAGAAAATTTCGATTACGATTTTTTAATTGGACTAGATTGTATTAAAAAGTTTTACTTAATTCAAAATGAAAACTTAGAAATTAATCAAAAAGTTCCAGCAGAAAGAAATAAAATAGTTTCTAAGGAAACAAACAAGTCAGATATTTCTAAGGAAATAAAGTCGGATAATATAATCAATTTTAATGAAAACTTCAATGAAGAAGATTTTGAAATTTCGGTCAACCATCTTGACTATATGAAACAAGCATTGATTTAATATCGAAGAATAATTCTATCTTTGCAAAAGACAAATATGACATTGGCACAGTAAAGAATTATGAAGCACAAATAGATCTATTAGTTGACAAATATTGTAGTAAAAGGCCATATCGTTGCACAATCGAAGATAAAAAGGAAATTGAAAGTCAGATTGCAAAATTATTGGAAAAAAAGATGATAGAAGAATCATATAGTCCATTCGCAGCTCCAGTCACATTAGCTTATAAAAGGGAAGAAGGGAAAAAAACGAGGTTGTGCATAGATTTTCGAGACCTAAATAAAATTGTTGTTCCTCAATCACAGCCATTCCCACTAATCGAGGACCTAATAGTAAAAACGAGAGACTGCAAATTCTTCTCAACACTGGATTTAAATTCAGCTTTTTGGTCAATACCTCTACGTGTCTCTGATAGACCAAAAACTGCGTTTGTAACACAGGAGGGCCATTATCAATGGACTTGTTTGCCATTTGGCTTAAAAACTTCGCCAGCTATATTTCAGAGAATAATGTGTAACATAATACGAAAACACGAGCTACAACAGTTTACAGTATGCTACATCGATGACATCTTAATATTTTCAAAATCTTTTTCAGACCATGTCAAACATCTAGAACAGCTATTTCATGCAATAAAGAGTGAAGGTTTCAGGCTAAAATTTTCTAAATGCAAGTTTGCAGCGGACTCAGTTAAATATCTGGGACACATTATACAAAATAATTCAGTGAGACCTCTGAAGGACAATTTAATATCAATAAGAAACTTCCCAACTCCTAAAACGAAAAAAAATGTGAGACAATTTTTAGGAAAAATAAATTTTTATCACAAGTACGTGCCAAATATAGCAATTAAATTGGAACCATTGCATAATCTTTTAAGAAAAGGACAAATGTTTAATTGGACTAAGTCGTGCCAAGAATCATTCGATGAGATGAAACAAATATTATGTTCTCAGCCTGTATTAACCATTTAGATCCAAACATGCCTATTTACATATACACAGATGCAAGTATATTAGGCGTTGGAGCGGTTTTAAAACAGCCGCAAGAAAATAATGAAGAAAAACCTGTAGCATACTTCTCAAAGAAACTAAATGAAGTTCAAAAAAGAAAGAAAGCTATTTATCTTGAATGCCTAGCGATTAAAGAATGTGTAAAATATTGGCAACATCTGTTGATAGGCAGAAAATTTACTGTCTTCTCAGACCATAAGCCATTGGAGAATATGAATATAAAGTCAAGAACCGACGAAGAATTAGGAGATTTAACATTCTATTTGTCTCAGTATGATTTCGAAGTAAAATATTCTCCAGGAAGATACAATATCGAAGCAGATTGTCTAAGCAGGAATCCAGTCCTCGATGAAAATGAGAACCTGGACGAACAATTAAAAATAGTCAACATAATAAAACTGGAAGATATCCTAAAAGACCAAGAAAAAAATGAAAAGATACAGTGTAAAAAAGATAAATTGATAGAAAAAAATAATGTTTATTACGAGAAAGTAAAGAAAAGAGAAAAAATCATTCTATCAGAGAAATTCAGCAAACAATTCATAAAGAATGTACATGCAGATCTAGGTCATATAGGAATTAAACAAATGCAAACAATGATAAGCTCATTGTATACAGCAGAGAACATGACGAAGAATATCAAAAGAATTTGCGATTTTTGTGTAATATGTATAAAGAATAAATCAAGAGGACAAAATAAATATGGCTTAATGTCCCACTTAGGTCCAGCTACAAAACCGTTTGAGATATGTTCCATTGATACCATTGGTGGCTTTGGAGGTTCAAGGTCAACGAAGAGATATTTGCACCTTCTATCAGATCATTTCACTAGGTATGCATACATTTTGACATCAAGTACCCAAAATGCAAATGACTTCATCAAACTAGTAAAGAACTGCGCAGAAGCTGATCACATTGGCATGATTCTCTCGGGCCAATATCCAGGAATAAATTCCAAAGAATTTAAAAGATTTTTGGATGAAAAGAATATTCCAATAATTTTCACTGCTGTAAATTCGCCTTTCTCAAATGGTCTAAACGAAAGACTAAATCAAACGTTAGTCAATAAAATTAGATGTAAAATAAACGAAAATGAAACAAAAACAGCATGGACAACTGTAGCACAAAATTGTGTAAAAATCTATAATGAAACGGAACACACTGTAACTGGATATGCCCCAAAGTATCTTCTATACGGCACAAACGTTTCGATTTTGCCAAACGAACTGAAAGTTAAGAAAACCGAATATGATTTGAAACAGGACAGGGAAAAAGCTCTGAAAAATACAATTAGATCACATAATTATAATAAGACTGTTTACGATAAAAATAGAAAACACGTAGACTATAATGTGGGTGACATGGTTTATGTGGATAATGGAAACAAACTTAATAGGAAAAAACTTGAAGAATTAAGAATTGGACCCTATGAAATCGTGGAAAAAATATCAAATTCCATTTATAGGATAAACACAGATCATAAAAAGTCAGAATCGAACTTATTCCACATTTCGAAACTTATTCCAGCCCCTGAACTTGAAAACATAGAAGAGGATGAATGATGAAGATGGTCAATGGATTTTCTCTTGGAGGGGGGGTGATGTAAAGAAAAATATATTTTTCTTTGATACATTAAATACTTTTTAGTTTATAGGTTTAGTATCAGATGACGAATTGTCTTGTCATGTATGGCATAAATATTTTCACATAATGTTCATGGCTATCATTGATGGCTATAAGAAATGTTTAAAGATTTATATCGGTTTATGTAAATAATTTATCGACGCCGCGTAGAAATTACATTAAATGTTGTTACTATTATTACAGAAACTCAGTTGTGTTGTTCACCGACGTCGATTATTCTTATATAGGTATAAATAGTACCTCCCAAACTCATATCCCTATCCTCATAAAAATAATAAAAAAATAGCGCTACATATTCATAGTCTCGCACTAAGATTCCTATTAGGTAGCGTAGGAACTTAAGTAATTACTCACGTAGTAAAAGACTGCGTTATTCCTACCTATTTTATTTATACCTATCTTCCCCATGGATTTTAATGAAAGTTATTCTAGTTTCCCTTTAAAGCAAACCAATCGAAAAATAAACCATTTTAAATAAAACAATGCGAATAATAAAAGATACAATAAGTAGTAGGTAAGCATGGCCTAGCATATCGGCATTAGCATATTGGCGTAATAATATTTTCGAAGTTTAGTGTTTAATAAAAGCTCTTAGGATAATTTATCCAATCCCTACCATTAATATAACGGGTAAATATGGCTATTTATTATTTTGACAGTCTTATTCATGAATACCTAAACTGAAATGGAAAACAGTATATTCAATATTGTAGAAAAAAGTGCCCAATATAAATGTAAATGAGAACGAACTCGACGTGACACCAGAATGAAAATCAAATTTCCCACGAAATGCGCGAATAGCTTCCGCATCAGGTGCTCTACAATACACCGAAAGGGTTCGTATATAATTCTTCATTCCAAAGGGTTCCCATTATTATTGTTATTCCGATCGACAATCCCTCTCAAGTGTCAGCCTTTTTTCTGCCAGATATAAAACTAATATTGGACGGCCCCATCCTCTTCCGCCAGTTTTTTGCTCGTCATTGCTCTTCGTACACTTTCGTAAGAAAAAAGTTACTTTATTTAAAAAGCTTTTAGTCGCACCATATCGTGTTATCGAAGGAACGTCGTGTGTAGAATATATTTCGAATCTAGTTCAGAAATCCTTGATAATTAAATCAAATAAATATACCACCAAAGGCGACGACAATTTTAATTATCTAATTAGATATGCTACATCGTAATGCTCGCTTCTTAGTTTAATTCAGCTTAATAAACGTAACAAGAATACAAACAAACAGTGTTTAAATGGATACTTACTTTAGGGTAGGCTTTCGCTTGTGTTTGGTGTGAAAAAATCAACAGCGCTTTAGAAAAAAGTGTCACGGCCGTGATGAATGGCCCTACATTGATTTAAGGCGGTCGGCTTGAATGAAACCAAAGTTGATTGTATATTTCTGTACCCTGGCGTTAATTGTAATAAAACGATAAACTTACCTTCAACAGTAAGTTTTGTTTCGGGCAAACTGAAAAAAAGCAGGTGCAACAAATTAGAACAACCGCGAAAAAAATATATTATTAAGATGGAATCTGAACTCATATAAGACAAATCGTTTCAAATTTTGTCAACCCTTGGCTATTCAAAGGACAGCGCTCGCCACAATTCACCCATTTTTTACTATGGTCCAAAAACTAAAAAAAAACTTAAGGTACACAAGTTTTTACGGCTTATCAATGGAATTTAGATATTTATTGCGATTAGTACGTCGCGTATGTATTATATTCATAATATCCGTATTTTATGAGATATCTTGCGGCATACAAAGCTAAGATTTACATCGGTACTCATTGTGTCTTCTGTGGGTGATCTCATTTAACAAAGTGTGAACATTTACGTCCATAAAATATTTTGACTACTCTTTTAGTGGACTCGCCGAGACAGGTTATGTTTGTATCATTTTGTATTTTAATCCCTTGTCATTTCGAACGTAAAGTTACTTTTTTCCTCCTGTGTAGATATTTATAAAATATAAATGAAAAACAAACTTACTGAACTCAACCGTCCTCTAGAATCTTAATTTACGCTTACTAACAGAAATAATACAGTCTAAGGGTAAGAAATACCCCGTGAGCAATTATAATGCCTATGAACCCACATTTAAATTGTTTAATTACTGGTTGTCCAATTTAAGTCAAAGATGCATCATTAGAAACTATTACAATATATCAAATCATGGTTTGATCTTCCACCCTTTACCACGTCATTTTAAAAGTATTAATTTAGTTAAAAGTAAGATTGCTAGTTCTCCTAATGAAAATTAATTACAGACGAATCGCCGTTGGGTATTATAACAAATGAAATTTTTGACGAGATATATGATGATCAAAATAGCTACAATCGCCACACAAAGAATCCTTTTATATGGAATCTTTTACAACATATCAGTGCTTTCAATTCTCATCTTGCAAATAAAGATCGCACTGATGCGTGGTCCGCTGTCAAAAGTTATATTTATTTTCTTTACAAATTCATAGAATCCGTGCGATTTTAGTATCGAGATGTTTGCGGGTTATTCACATTATGCGCGGGCGCACGGGTTGAATGGAGTACAAAGCGCGCAACCCTTTGGCGACACAATGCGCGTCACTAATCTAGATCATGTGCGCTATTGTGCGTCATTGTTGGCGAGATCTCCGCTGGCCGCGTCCCCCTCCCCGCGCCGCTCCAGGCCGCTCCCCCGGTATCTCACTCAATGTCGATTTATAAGAAATTACTGCGCCGCGGGGGTCAGGTAGCCGCTCCCACGGATGTATGCGTACAATGCAAAAACTTTGCTCTCCAAAATTTTACTTACGAGCCAAACAGGAAATGAAAATATTATTTCTCCACTTCCCAACACTACCGTATTGAAACGCTTTGTTCAGTTGACGCAGAAAGAGTTTTAGAATTTATATCCGAATTTACTTTGTTGTATTACTTTCACTACGATCGCAAATTGAGGTGATTCTGCTGCGTTCGCGGAAAAGCTCAATCATGATCCTCACTTTATCATTAGCGCGAATGTAACAATTTCGTTTACAATTATGTAAAAATATTGCAAGCGGTTTCATGTGTGTTTACGTGCTTATTACTTTGTGTCCTGCGGCTCGGGCTAACGGTGATAACTTACTGCGCAAAATTATGGAGTCGAAGACAAATGTGTACTTAGGAAAAGGAAAAAATAATTAACCCTCTGTTTGTTCAACTAAAATAAACGTCTTGGTGTATGATTGCTAATGATGATTTATTTTTTTAAATTTTATGCGTTAAGCTGCGACACATTGAAAAAGTGTTATTTATTTTTTAATTTCGTATTATTCAGGGTATGTTTACTCCGTTACTTGTCCAGCACGTAAGTTTGCCTACCGACCCCTGTGCACATCTTGTGCTGATTTGTGAGTTGTGCGGCGTGTGCCCAAAGGACAATTTCAGGTGTCATCCCGGTTTGAACACAACTTAATTGCAACGTATAATTTCTTCGTAACTACAGTTTTAATAACGGTGAATTGCTATAAATGATAAAGCAATTTATGAATATCATGCGTCTTTAATTTCGGGGATGTTTGATATTTAAATTTACAAGTGCAATACAGCTGCTTGGTTATTATTGTCCAAGCCCCAAAATAAGAGACAGAGATAACTTTTATTGTACTGTTTACTTTATATGGTAAAGAGTTTAACACATTGCGGTTAAGACGACAACGTAGGTACTTGACGATGGAATAAGGTTATTCGGGCATTTATTTAACGTTACATGAAAACAAGAACAGAAATTGAATATTAAGGAGTAAAAGGAGTAAGGATTGAATATTTAGGGCCTAAGACTGATAGTAGGTAAAATATAAAATTTCTCTAAAATTTTTGCTTTGATGAAGTGAAAATCTTGTAAATCTTAGAAAATATAACATTGGCTAAGCACCAAAGTCTGCTATTGGTCAAGTGCAAATTTGTCGTTTACTTCACAAAAAATAGGTTAAATAATTTAATTCTCTTGATAGAAGACTTCCGCACAATTTTTTCTTTACCGAACTATTAAAACTTAATAATTAATTTCAAACAGGCACATAATAAAAATATGGTGTCTGTTGTCTTCGACTCCTTATCTTATCATTATTTATACCAAACTGGGTAGGTATATTATATCGATAAGATGGTGTTCTACGGTGACTTTCCAATTAAAAACTGACAAACAAGCGAAGAAAAATATATAGTAATAACGTTACACCTATTTTTTTGTATTCTGGCTAATCTTATGTCGTTCCGGTGTTTCTTATAACCCTGTGTTGGACTTGGGGTCAATAGATCCATGTAGATGTTCGATGTGATACTTATCAGATGATGTAAGACAAATTGCTTCCACCGAACGAGTATCGCTGAACATTTACCGATGTTCGATTCGTTACTGATTTATTGGTAATCCGATGACTTTAATTGGGAGCTTGTAAAATACTATAAAACGTGCAGTCACTCAATTATTTAAATTAATTTGTGACCATTGTTAATTAAATCAGTTTCACTAGGCAATATAAATGGCACTAATAAAGTCGAAATAGTTTTTTTTGTTTTTTAAGTTATATGAAAATAATCTTTTTGTAAATAACAAAGAATACCAAATAATGACCTATGTAAAATATTTTATGACATCATATGCGTCCTCAATAGACAATTTAAAATTTTGTTGTAAAACAGAATTTAATACAATAAACTCAGCGTCTTTATAATTAAAATAATTTGTAATTATATTGATTTCAATAAATAATTAACATAAAACCATCGTTTTGATGTCAATACATTCTTTAAAAGACATTTGAACTGGCTCAGAAAGTTTCTTTTATCCGCTTTTATTTTTTTATTGTTTGGTAATATTGCTAACTATTGTCTTTAAATAGATAGGTAGGTAGCAGAGTACCTGTTATTTGTATATCTGCAATAATAGTGTGAGGACAACCCAATGCATTGCTAGCCAATAACGACTGGTTACCAACAGAAGAGACTAAATATTCAACTAAATATTATTTAATTAGACTAAATATTATTTAACTGTTACTTAAGAGTAGCTGCAGATATTGACAACCCTATCATGTCTGGTATTCAGCTACCCAAACAAAGGGTTTCATTCAAACTAGGGTTATGTCCAGGTTGACTGTAATAATGTGTACTCTGAAGACTGATATTTTTTACAAGCTTACCTATATTTTACATATTCGTTTTGTGTAACATGAGAAAACTTATGAGCCCTGGCTTCAACCCAATAATGATCCCCAATTCAACAACGAAATTGGGAGAGAGTATTTGAGTGTTTTTATTAAATTAATCTTTATTTATTTCATTATTAATTTCAAAGAACTTAAAGAGTCTGCGAACCTTAGTAAACAATTAGCGTCCAGGCTTATTACGTGTAATAGTTTTCAGTGTGCAGATTGCTTGTAGGTACCAGGGAGTCATAAGACACCGCGTATTATTGCTCGGTTCTCAGGTCGGCTGCCCATGGCCTAGGGGCTACCCGCTTCCTTTTACTTTACCTTTGTTACGCTTGCCAGGAATTTATTTCTTATTCGCGCGTTGAGTCGCGCTTCCTGGGCGGCTGGCGAGTGCCGGCGGCGGAGCTGTGTGACATACAGCCTTATAAAATAGCAAACACTGCAACATAATAAAAGCATTGTTTTTAAGTAATATGAGTTGCCGGGAATATGGAATTGCCTCTCAAAACAAATTAATTACCTGTGATTGCAGCTCAACTTGGCTTGTAAGCATTTACTTACGGTATTATTTTTATTTGCCGGCCACGAAGGAAGCGTTGGATCCACTTCTTGAAGGACCCCATGCCACGTCGCGCACTCTGGGCATACTGAGATATGTGGCAAAAATGACGTGAAATTCAAATTCAAATATTTATTTCTTCGAAGTAGGTTTTTACAAACGCATTTCGAAAGTCAAGTTACGCCATCGCTTCAAGAAATCCCTACGGTGGGTGGACTTGGAAGAAGAAGCGGCAAGAAACTTCCAAGGAGTCTTTTTTTTCTCTTTCTCCATTCACAGTACAGGTTGCACTTAGTACTAATTACGGCTAACTTTTAAAACAATTCATACCTACTTACAACTAATTACAGTTTTACACATACGAACATGAGTGGAACCGGTCGCGGATGTCTATATCCAAGCATCCTTGTCATTTATGTATTCATCGATTGTATAATATACTTTCTTAGTAAGCTGTGTTTTGACATGTTTTTTAAATATTTCAAAGGGCAAATCAATTATCGACTTAGGTACTAAGGCGATATGAGGAGATGACTAGATGGTGCATATTTCTAGTATGCCGATTAGAAACATCACATTTTCGTTTATATAAGCCTAAATTTTTCCGAATAAACATCAAATTGGTATAGATATATTGTGAGGCTACTGTCAGTACTCCGATTTCTTTGAATTTATCGCGCACAGATTCGCGTGATTTTAGTTTGTATATTGCCCTAATAGCTCTTTTCTGTAATCTAAAAATTATATCGATATCTGCTGATTTACCCCAAAGCAAAATACCATAGGACATAATATTGTGAAAGTAAGCAAAATATACAAGCCTTGTTGTTTCAATGTCCGTAAATTGTCTAATTTTCCTTATAGCATAAATAGCCTTACTAAGTTTACCTGCGAGCGTCGCTATATGGGTTCCCCACTGAAGCTTACAGTCCAGAGTTATTCCTAAAAAAACTGTAGATACCTCCATCTTTAATTTTTCATTGTTCACTTTAATAATCTTACTATCACTTTTTACGTTTGGCAAAACAAATTCTACACATTTAGTTTTATTTGCATTGAGTACTAAATTATTGACAGCAAACCAGTATGAGATTTGAGCGAGCTGCAGTACCTAGTGGAAAAATTGTGGATCACGCAGCGGGCATAAGTTGGTTAATCTAAAAGTCCGTAGTTGCGAGTCCTTCGCGAAGCTTGCAGTTGCGAGCAAGAAGCAATTGTTAATTTAGCGATTGCTGTAAAATCTTGTGTTCTGATCCTTTCACACCTTGGTTACTAAATGAATTTCCATACCCATAAGCTCTACGTGTACAATACCGCAAAATAATGATTATCGTTTAGTGATTTTATTTCTGAAGTGAAGGAATTTTATTTCTGGAAATTGAGTTTTTACCAACAATAACGACTGGTCCCAGATAAATTTGAGGGACATTTGAAGGGAAGTTTTTGACTTTCTCGGTTTATCAATCTTTATCTTTTTTACAAAAAATACTTATAATATATTATGTTAGTAGCCAATAAACTACGAGACGAGCCTATGGTAAATAAGACTCGTTAGGCACCTGACACAAGCAAGGTAAGGCAATAATATTAATGACTATTATCTTATCTATACCTTGAAAGTATATTTTAAAGATAAAACTAACTCCAAAGCTCTTTTTATTTGATTATCCGGACGTTAGCATCAATTAGAAAGAGATCCATCAATTTCGATACGGTACGGCACAGAATGTGAATTTCTAATGCCCTTAATAACATGCAAATCTACCTTGAACACTAACAAGTATTTAGGGTATGGTTTAGGATAGGCCCGGGTTATAAATCATGTGAACGAGATTTAGAGATAGTGAGCAATTTAGCATATGTAGAAAAAGTTGGATCTCGGCCTAAACAGTGGCTGTATTACGCTGCAGGCAAACTGATCTCAGTATAACTAAAATATTGTTATAAATTGACTTAATACTTCACTGTCTTATTAATCAATAGCTGGCAAATGTCTTTGCAATATATTATTTAAATGATTAATTATAATAGATATACATATTAATATATAATTTGTATAAAATTTGTATAATATATAAGCACCTGTCACATCCTAGCTACGAATTGGCACGGCTGCAATCGGTTTTGTAGTTCACATATTAAGTACATGGTCAGTTTGCGTAATCATTCCTACTGAGCTGCCTTTCCGAGGGTCCTGTTTGATACATAGTGAATTAGTGACTGCCTCAAATGTTCATGATGAATTCCTATATCTTTTCTCGGTCTCGGTGTGTTTTTTGTCTCTATGTATTGTCCAAGGTACCGATGGCACAGGTAGGTATACCTATAATAAAGGTATAATAATACCTAACAAAACAATACGGATTGACTGTGAGATTTCTATAATTATATTATTTGTTACTAGATACGGATTCGTATATTTATTTTATTTACGTTACTAGATACAGATTGTTTAGAGACACTTTATTTCGTATGGATTAAATACCTTGTTGTTCGTTTATCACTGACTTTTTACTTTTATTTTGGTTTTTGTAATTTATTCCTTCTGTATTATTTTCTGTATATAGATTTTTATAGGTACATACAGACCTGTAGATAAATCTGTGTATACAGCGGGAAAGGCATAAATATTCTAGAACAAGCGTCAAAGATTTAAAATGTTTTAATCAAAATTATCTACAAATGAAACTGTACCTACGTGTCTACTATAGGTAGAGTAAAATAAAATTCTTCAAATAGAGTCTGAATCTCTTACTGTCTTTATTTGTTAGTGTGATTGTATTTTAACTTAGGTATTTGTTCTTTATATTATTTAATTATTGTTTTTGTTGGTTCTGTAAATAGTATGGAATAAATATTAAGGGAACCTTATCTTACCTTATTAAGGGTACACTACCAACATTTCACGAAAATGTTATATCCTTCTCTCGTTTTCATCCCAATATAATTTTAAGAAATAAAAAATCCTACTAATATTATAAATGCGAAAGTTTGTAAGGATGTATGTGAGTGTGTGCGTGGGTTTGTTACTCTTTCACGCAAAAACTACTGAACGGATTTCCATGAAACTGCTGTTATATAGCGTAGACATCGGAATAACATAATTTGTTAAAATTTGTAGAGATTTTTGAAGGGACTGGTTTCCCGAAGCGAAGCGAGGGCGGATTTACTAGTATCTATGTTCTTTCCCAAGGTCCACTCGTTATTCATGCTACGAAATATCTGACAGCTCTCATTTATACTAATAATATAAAACAGGCTATATAACATCACGCTACGACCAAAAGGAGTGGAGCAACAAGTCTCCGAAAGCGAAACGAGGGTTTCCTATCTAATAATACGAGTATTTATGTTGCAGGATGACGTCTGCCGTTTCCACCAGTACCTGATATAACAGCTGGGACAATAGCGTGGTGCGACCTTATTATCTGCAATTGATCAATAGGCACGCATTTGTGACTGGGCACAGTCAACAGAATACGTCTGACGGAAAAATCTTACACATTTTACAGTTTAGCTATCATCTGTACCATATACATATATTATGATAGGAAACTTCGTACCAACTACAAAACCAAAATAAAAAAGAAAACGAAGAAGATAAATACGAATGGTCAATATTAGCAGGATTGCAATCGAATTCGCAAGATGGCACATTAGTGTCGAACATTTTTAACACGTGTTAACAAGTAACACGATATATCTCTATTGTCAGCAACTGTCGATGTCAAATTGCACTAATTACATGTACGAGAAAATGATCGGGGTGTAAAATAAATGTTATGTATGTTACCGGAGTATAGTTCAGTTTTTATCTCGTATCGTTGGGTGCATTTTAAGAATGACATCTGCTTTTTGTAGTTATTTTAGATTCAAATGTACCTATTTGCGACGGTGTTGATGTCGAAGTGCCCAGTTTTGAAGAAGTTAAATTATCCAAACATTTACATGAGTTAATATCCTTTTTTGGTGTCTGATTTGCTTTTTTTAAATATTTATCCTAAATTGTAAGTTTTTTCAATGCTCGTAGGAACAGTCTTTTGTGTTAATTTACATAATTATTTGACATCAGTTAGACAATTAAAAGCTAATTTTAAAATGAAATAACTACTTATTTACCTTGTTACATACAAGGTAAATAACAACCCTATCTGGTAAAACGTCGGGAAATTTTAATAAAGTGAGCAAACCCCAGTTCAATACTAGTATACGTTAAATGAAGACAATATTTATCTTCATTTATAAGAGTTATACGAATCGAATGTCATAACACTCGTATCCGATATAAATTTTTATCGTACAAATTATAATATGAAACGTACAGGGTACATATTACTGGTGCTGCCACATGTATTCGGTACATAATTACCCGACGTGGTATAAATCTCTGGTTGTTGGCCGAGTGATTTATTATGGGGCCTTATGGCAATCGCTGCCGTTCTCACGTCGCAATCATAATTACACAAACGTTATAAAATTAAATGGACATTTTTTTTATACTGACATGATTTTATTTTTAAAATTTCAATTTCAGGAATAGGTCCACCTAGTTCCGCTAGTAGATCGCTCGGTTACAGATTTGTAATAACTACGTATAGATATTTAATGAAAATTAAAATAATTGCTTTTTACAAAAAAAAACCGACTTCAATCTTGATAAGTAGAGATAACTCAAAAACTACTCGCCAGATGGCGCTCAATTCAACATGTAAGTGTAAAGTTCTCGTCACTACAAATGAATGAAGCCCAAACACTAGATAACTGCAGTAAATCGTTGAGGAGTTCCCTCGACTGTCTTTCGGCTTCATCAGATCGACTCCAGATCTTCATGAAATGGTAGCGCTTTAATGTACTTATGATAACATGAATAAACACACTAGTTGTCCATACAATTTTCGAAAGTTCCCCTCGATTTCTCTGAGATGCCATCATCATATCCTGCTTTCCTTATCAGGGGACCCCACTGCGCATATCTACTTTACAACAAAAAAAGAATTATCAAAATCGGCCCATAAACGACGAAATAATCGCTGAACGTACATAAAAAAAGCATATTTAACGAATTGGTCGAATTGAGAACCTCCTTCTTTTTTGAAGTCGGTTAATGAAATGTAATAGTCTTGACTACGCACTCATGTATATTGTTTTGCACCAGTTACTCATGATCTATATATCAGGGTTTGATTGGGATTTGGGTTATAAAAAAACGGGAGGGAGATATAAAGAGACCGATGCGTTGACGGCCTTAACAGAGGCGCAAGACTTGTTTTACTTTTGGCTCTCCGACATTGCGATCAAAAGTAAAATAGATAGTCCTTCACTGCTCATAATAGTATGTATTTGTGTTAAGTTTATGTTCTCTCTTTTTGCTGTGTATACCTCTACCCATTCTACTTCTCTTTGTACTACTTTCCTAAAACCTTGGGTTGCCTGGAAGAGATCGCTATGTAGCGATAAGGCCGCCTTTTGTATTGTATATCCTTTGTCGTATTGTTTTAAACATTTATATTTTGGTATACAAACAATAAAGTGAATAAATAAATAAAAAATAAATAAAATATATTATCTCTAGATTAATAATATGTAATTTAATAACATACAAAATTTATTTAACGTTCGAATTGATGAGTTGTTTTATCAAAATGTATATAGAAAATAATATATGAACGACATAATTTACTATTAAACGGCAATAAAGTTACTAATAATGATAATTAATTAAACTTTTGCTGCAGATAATTTGAAAATGCCGCTAATGAGATGATTGAGAAAACCCGTGGGAATCATTAAATTATTCTTATTAAACCATCAAGCTGTCTTTTCTCCTGAGCTTATACTTACTGTAAGCCGATAATTAAGTTTCCTCATGAGCTTAAATACGTTAATAACATTGAATAAATTATTTATTAACATCAATAAATAGGAATAGTCTCCGTATTACTAATGTGTGATAACTATTAGTTTTTGTATTCAGGAACATTCAAACGGGATGTTATAACTTTACGTCAGAAACGCGTAGTTTATTTTGTATTAACATAACTGTGTATCAAGGTGGTCTGCAGTTAAAAAAAGTTTTTCTCAAGACCATTAATTAAAGGGAGAGCCAATGGATTTTTTGCATAACGCATCCCGATCTATAGGAATGCCCTACGGTTATATTTGATAAAGACGTCGACTGGAGACTGTTATCAAAGGGTAAGCTCTTTCAAGAATTGGCGCCACAGAGATTAAGATATCTTGCCTTTAATGTGTTAATTAAAAAAATAACTTTTCTTTCTTACAGGCCTTATCAACCACTTAAGCAAAGGACGATACCTAGTATATTTATCACAATTTTTACACTTCGAAGTCATTATATTATTTTAAGCCGTTCGAAGCTCGTGGAATACTAAAGCTATAATAATTTAAATTACTTTATCTAAATGAGGATGTCACGGAAGATTTTAATTTGGGTATTAGATTGGCATACTAATCGAATTGAAGAATATAATATAAATGTATATTTGTAATTATTACAAGGTACAAAATACTTCAAGTTGAGTGGATTAACCACCCTAGTATTTAATTTTTGTGCCAGATATCATGGGCGACAGCGGCATAGTGGTGCTGCATGCACGTTTTCAACCTTAATTTCATAAAAAACCCTTATCTCCAAAAAATTTGCCTCACTAGGAATCTAACCTAGGACTCTTAAAGTGGCAGTTCAGCATGGTGCCCACTGCATCGTAGTGGTCGTTATAAGGTTAATAAACTACATAAGACGTGAGTAACGAATTCGTTCTTTCACAGTTACTAATCGAAACAATCTTAGATAAGTGAAATAACGTCTCAGTCAACAGACAGCGAAAGAACATTAATATGGTGACCGCAAAGATAACATAAATAAATTGTACGATTTTGCAAAGGAGTAAAAAAGCATCCTACTTATCTACGAAATATCACAAAAAATATTTCTGGACAGGACACACATTAAGGTTAGTTTGTTAGTATTTCAATATAATTATGTTTAAGCAAATAGTTTAAACAATACCTTGATTTTGCGTGAAATAATTTAAAATGTAAAAATGTTATATCTAGCCGAACTCTGCTTTATTTTATATCAGATCTATCTATTCATATAAATAAATTGAAAGTATAATGTTTGTGTAGTGTCTTTAATTTTAAAATAACTGTGTTTCGTTATTTAGGCACCTACACGATATTAAAACATTAAAGAAATGTCTTTGACATATTTGATTGTCTGTCTTTCTGTTTATTGAGGCTTATTTCTAGAAAGCTCGATGTGATAGACCAACATATTGGCATATACTTTTTAACAGACTCAAAAAAATATGCAGATTCAAATTCGACCTTGTACTACGAGTATGCTATGGTGTGATATGTTTTATGTATGTTCGGGAATTTTCGTCCTTTATAATCCGATATTGATAATTCTTTTTTTTGAAAGTACATATGCCAAGGGTGGTCCCCTGATCACCTGACACCAGGATCTGATGAAGGTATCCCAGAGAAATCGAAGGGAACTTGTGAAAATTGTAGGGGCGACTAGTGTGTTTGTTAACGATTTCATAACGTATATTAAAGCACAACAATTTAATGAAGGTCTGGAGTCGAACTGATGAAGTCTAAAGACAGTCAAGGGAATTCCTCAACAATTTACTGCAGTTACCTTGTGTTTGGACTTTATTAATTTGTAGTGACGAGAACTTTACCTAGAAAGGTCCTTGTGTCAGAAAGCTGGTTGAAACCGCAGCTTTCCTCTTTCTCTTATGGTCTGCCCGGGTATGTTTTGATAAGGAATGACAGGATAGGTAAGGGTGGAGGCGGCGTAGCTATCTATTTACATAGCGGGATACCCTACAAAATTATCGCCTCTTCTCCCTCTCAATACTCTGCCTCTGCCGAATTTTTGTTTCTTGAACTACAGGTGGGGGGTACAAAGATGGCTTTGGGAGTAGTTTACTGTCCACCTACTATTGATTATTTCTCCAGCCTGGAGACCGTCTTGGAATCGCTCTGCTCGGATTACACACATCTCATAATCATGGGTGATTTTAATACTGACCTTCTCAAAACTTCAGTTCAAAGTACGACACTACGTAATATTTTTGCATCTGTTAATTTATCTATACTTCCTAGTGATCCCACCCATCACAACATCGACAGTTCTGATACTTGGCTTGATCTTATTATCACATCCTCTCCTCATCTTGTCAATCACCATGGTCAGTTGCCAGCCTCCGGTTTTTCGCGCCACGATTTGGTTTACCTTGCTTATAGGTTGAAACCAATTAGACGTAAACCTGAAGTATTATGGATTCGTAATTATGCCAGGATGGACCTTGAACAGCTGAACAAAGATGCGGAATCCATTGATTTTTCACCGGTATTTGCTGCGTCATCAGTCGACGACAAAGTTTCTCTTTTTAACAGCCTTATTTTGAATCTGTTTGACGCGCATCCACCGGTGAAAGCTGTTAAATTAAAACGGTCTCCTGCTCCCTGGATAACTCGCGGTATCAGAATGGCTATGACTCGTCGGGACAGAGCATTTGGTAAATACAAACGGGACAGGTGTGACGAAAACTGGAGTAAATACAAAGTCGCTCGAAATCGTTGTAATCAGATGGTAAGGGCAGCTAAACGTCGTTATTTCTTTGATAACATTTCAAATTCTTCTCCAGCTAACGTCTGGAAATTTCTTAATTCCCTGGGTATAGGCAAAAAATAAAAAAATAGTTAAGGAACATAGTCTATCTTTTCCGTTAAATGATCTTAACTCTCATTTTTGTCCTGCTCCCTCTCTCCCTTCTTACGTGAAAGATAGCACTATCTTAACTATTGCCTCCCTTCCCAGGCCCCAATGTGAACCATTTGCTTTTACTCCTGTTTCTATGGAAGTCTCTCGTAAAGTTCTTGGGTCTTTAAAATCTAAAGCGGTGGGCTGTGACGATGTGAGTGGTTTTATGATAACCTCTGTCCTTGATCACCTTCTCCCTGTGATCACTCACATTCTCAATTTCTCGCTGTTGTCAGGGATGTATCCTATTTTATGGCGGAAGGCCTTTATTACTCCTCTTCCAAAAGTTAACAATCCCTCACAACTAAACAATTATAGACCAATTTCCATCTTACCCTTTTTATCAAAACTCTTAGAATCCATTGTTCATCAACAACTTCGTAACTTTATTGATAAAAATAACTTCATCTCTCCATTACAATCAGGCCTTCGTCCTGGCCACAGTACCACCACTGCTCTACTAAAGGTTACAGAAGATGTTCGTGATGGCATGGAGGATAAAAAGATCACAATACTTGTATTGATTGACTTCAGCAACGCTTTTAACATGGTTGATCATGATATCCTCCTTGCCATGCTCGAGCATCTTAATTTCTCCCCTGAGTCCATAAATTGGTTTTCATCCTACCTTTCCGGCCGTCTACAAGCTGTCAAACACGGTTGCTGTCTATCGGACTGGCAACAAACCCTCACTGGCGTGCCGCAAGGTGGGATACTATCTCCTCTCCTATTTTCCATTTTTATTAACTTTCTTTCCGACCATCTTAACTGCTCTTACCATTTGTATGCTGACGACCTCCAAATTTATGCGCAAGCAGATGTTGCTGACATTAATTCTGCTGTATCTAAAATCAACGAAGACTTAAACAGTATATACAATTGGTCTCAACAATTTGGTATAAAAGTCAATGCTTCTAAATGTCAAGCAATTCTTTTAGGGAGTCCAAGGCAGCTTTCCAAGATCGGGAATGGTATGGTGGCTACAATTTTTTACGACAACAACGCGATACCCTACACCCCGTATGTAAAAAATTTAGGTCTGTACTTTGACTCTTCTTTCAGCTGGTCATACCAAGTCCGAATGATCAGCAGTTCGGTCATCGCAAAGCTAAATGCTCTGAACCGCTTGAGGGACTTTCTGCCTGTCAAGGTTAAATTAACTCTGGTGCAAACTCTTATCCTTCCAATCATCGATTATGCAGATGTGTGTTATCCCGACATTAATGAAAATCTCCTGGATAAGCTGGATCGTCTCGTTAACAACTGTATCCGATTTATATTCTGTCTTCGTAAATTCGATCACGTTTCTTCATTCAGACATCAGCTTAAATGGCTTCCAATTCGCCAACGAAGACATGTCAGGATACTCGGTACCTTATTTTCGATCTTATATGATAACTCTGCACCGGAATACTTGAGAAGCAGATTCCAATTCCTATGTGATACTCACGAACGACAGTTACGCTCTTCTGAGACTCGAGCTCTCGCTATTCCGCGTCACCGTACTGGTTTCTCCTCCTACTCGTTCACAATTCAATCAATCCTACTTTGGAACGCCCTACCTGTGGTTCTAAGACAACACTCCAATAAATTTATTTTTAAACGGAAGGTCCTGGATTATCTTCTTCAAGAACACCAAAAATTAGCGGGCCTTTGAGATTCATCATCTTTATATATACTTAGCTATATACTTATTTTGTATATATCGTATATATGTTTTTATATGTATATATCTATATATATATCGTCATATATATGTAAATTTATGTACCTATAATTATATATAAATTTCATATTTTTGTATTGTGAATTTTATAAATGTTATGTATTTTTAATCGTATTTATTTGGTTAATTATAGTGGTATATATAATTATATATAGATATTTGTTATATTATACTTTTTTCTTACTTTTCCTTTTTATTATTATTATTTATTGTTTACCTGTAACCGCCTACAATGGATCTCACTCCCAAAGGTTAACTGGGAGAGAATGCTTTTAGCATTAAGTTCGCCTTTTTGTATCCTGTACTGATGTAAGGTGCAATAAAAGTTTAAATAAATAAATAAATAAAAGGTTGAATTGAGCGCACTTTGGCGAGTAGTTTTTGTCTTACTCTGCTTGTCGATGTTAAAGTTGCTTATGTACCTATTTTTGTAAAAAACACGTATTATTCCAGAATTCCAAAGGGATCGGAATTTAAGCAGGAAAAGCTCATAAACGAAAGTTGTAGCAGAGGCAGCTATTTCTTAGTAACTTAATTATAACTACCTCATTATTGAGAAAACAAAATTTTACGTAACTGTTGATTCTTGTATATACACGTACCTATTACCCGTTGACCATTTAATCCCATAGCCTAAGATTTCCCATCGCACATTTATTTTACAGCATTAAGTTATAAACATATTTTATTAATACGCAACGTATTATTTATTTATTTACATTTGAATGTCTCCTTTCCGTCTCGAGTACAAGATTTATATCCGAACACAAAAGTTTTATAGTGGGAGCCCTCGTTAACACCAATGTAAGCGTCATCTTGACGTAACATATTTTAGACGACGTCTTGTTTTATGTGGTTTGGAGGTTCATTGTCATTCAAATAATCTCCAATCATACAAAATGTTGGTTTAATATGAAGAAATTCCTCTTTAATATAGCTAGCTTTGAAATAACTTTTTTGTGAAGAATTTCTGTCGATCCTTATTATGGCCGTTAGAATGTGTAGCGAGTAACTCACCTGGAATAAATAGCATGTGCCAGCCGACCTAATTGTGCAATCTCTCCCGACACAAGCGAGACAGCAATTGCACAAAAGGAAAGGGTACAAATAGAAAGTTTTTGCTGTCCAAAACTCGATCTCATTGATCGAAGCACCCGTCTGTTGAAGGATACTCATCTTTTCATTAATTTGCAGCTTTCAATCATATTTGTATAGCACATAGCACGCGGACTTACAGGACAGTGGTTTAGAGAAGTGATTTAATGTGGTTATTTAAATAATATGCAACATTTCTATTAAGATTTATTGCTTCTGATAGCGTACCTACTCAAGATTAACTTGCGTTAGGTTATAAAAATTAGATTGACATACAAAAATACAGTGCGCCCAACTTAACTCTGAAATGGCAAAAATTGGAACTAATGAAAAGTCATTCATAAGTACGTTGTGGTCATTCATCTGTCAGTTACTAGTGTGCAATGATTGGTCAAATGAATGTCAAATGCGTCCGACAGCGCCTCTTTCGTTTCAATCTTAAGTTGGGTTTACTATAACATTAATCTGAACGTCATAATAATGTCTAACTTGGAAGATATTTAAGAAGGAAATTATTATTTCTGGTAAGTACGCAATCGATCTTTTATAATGATATAATCGTCAATAAAGTGTAAGTAAATTTGTTATTGCAAACTGCTAACAATCAAAGAAAACGGTAGGTAGGTATGTTAAATAGGAAAATCTCGCCTAAAAATTACTACAATTTATGCAATTTCACTTCTATGAAAAACTTATAAGTAAAATTAAGGATAAAATACCTATTGTAAAATGTAGGCACGTAGGTATACTGAAGACTGACAAAAAACAGACTGAAGCCAAGTATTTTAGGTTATAGCCATATATAATCTTTTTTTACAAAGGAAAGGCATAATATCCCCATCATTATAATTATATTAATGGGAAACAGGATAAACTGTGTAATATAAAAGGCTATCAACAATCAAGTGAAACATGAAAGTGCATTGTTGCGCTACTTATTACCTTTATTGAAGCAGATGGATACGTCGTATATTTTATGGACAAAAAGGTATACTTGTAAGGAATTGTCATTTTTTAAAGACACTCATAGAAAATAATACAAATCTAGATTGTAAGTTGCATATACAGACCTACATTTGAAGTATTTATTTCTGAGCTTTGTCCTTCTTTCTTGACCTCGAACAAATTGGTGATGTCTTTGGGGTTTCTAATGTCTTTGGACGATACTATTTTCCATCAGGTAGTTCGTTTGAATATTTGTTGGCTATCCGTTAAAAATACTCACTATTATTTCCGTTTAATATAGTGCCTATATCAAGTTTCTTAACGAAAAGATTCAGTAAAAATATTTTAAACTGTTTTTTTATCAATTCATTATTACGGTGTCTTATATAGAATATAATTACTTACGAATATTTTTTTTTAAATCATGATTACATACAATGTAAAGAAACAGCTGTATAACAAAATCCAAGTTATCTAAAACAAATACATTAAAACATATTGAATATCATAAGCCGTTTTCCCCGTGACTGTACCCAGATGACAATCCCTTGGCTTGTGCCACTAACCATCACCTGAGGTGGACACCTTGCTACCCGCAATCCTTTAACATCTGCCGAACAAATATCTACTTTTTCGTACGTGGATTACACTTACAGATCGTACATTTGGGACTTATTATTACCGCTTATAGATTTTGCTTTCATATTTCTAAGCACGCATCGTTACTGGAATTGTTTTGTTAATAATAATATAATTGTTTGAGTTATCCTTTTTATTGGTAATTAGAATTGCAATCCTCGTATCTCTGAGCAATTTGTTGTCATCAACTTACGTGTTTTTGTAAAATATCCTTATTGAGTGCACGCGTTATTGCCAATTTTATTGAAACAGCCAAACTGGGTGCTTTATTTGGCTCACATGAATGGGCAAATAAACAAGAAGATTTATAATACAGTGGTAAGTGGCAACGAAACGACACGCTATACATAATAAAACAGGAGGGTTTCGAAGAAAATCTTGTTGGTTACGTGTAAATCTCCTGTTTAATAAATTATTCAGAAGGAGTTCACATAGTAATTACAACAGGAAGTTAACAAAATAAACGCAACAAAGTACCAAGTGCAGTTTGTTTCAGAAAATTGATGCGTCCTAGTCCTACTAGTATATGTAGTAAATTTTCGATAAGTGTTGGCAAAGAAAAAAAAATAGCATTAATATCCCTCTGTCGATTGGGAGCTAATATTCCAAAACATAAATAAGTAGGTAACCGGAATTTACAATATCATCACTTTCTTTAAAACTTCTCTTACACAATGTCCAAAAAAGTTTTGTGCTAAGTAAACTTTAAGTTTTTAAGCGTTGCAGTAAAAAAATATGCGAACTTTCGATGTTGTCTTCGAAAATTTTCCTTCGAATTCGTTAATATACCATCCCTATTAACATCAGGTATGTTGATAGGGATTGTATGTATACTTTTGAAAATACATATAATCATTTATATGCACCTGTAGGTTTCATTTATTATACAGATACTGACAATTTTTTTCCCTAGCAGAGATTAGAGGATACAGAAATGAGAGTCTATTAAAGTTACAGCAAAATATAAAATAGCTCACTGAAATAAGTTCCACGGAACACACAAGAATCAATTTCACGGTGCAAAATTTGTCGATAATTCTACAAGAATGACATGTTTTGTAAACAACTATGATTTTAACAAGTATTATGAAAGCCAACAATTTGTTCATTGAAGCCCGAGTTTTGATCTTATCGATATCTATTGTACGTAAGAAAGTTTGGCTAAAGATTATATGTATTTTACCAAGATACACCTTTCCATTGAGATCGACATTTTTGACGCGTAAAACCACATGAATTCTGATAAGATCTGTTTCTGTATTTACTTATGAGTACAATAATATCGATGAACCCTTTCAATTCCATGGTTTCGAATTAATGTCATAAATAAAAATAATTGAACCATAATATAATTATCGATACACTGTACTGTTATTTTGTTTTGTAGCAATTTTTTTTTATTTTTTAGTTAAAGCCAACTAAGCCAACCTATTTTTCACCCGGTTGAACAATAATTTGAAAAAGGATAATCTTGAAAGCACTTTTTTGGTATAATACTTTACCAATCTGGTTCACTCGTAGAATCAACCAGGATGTATTTTAACGCCTTTTGGTGGCAGGATCTTAGTGTTTACTATAATTGGTTATCCCGTTTTGTCTTGTCCAGCAACGCAACGTGCCGTTAAGGGTTACTGACGTGTGTGAGGACCATCTGCTTGTTATAAATATAAAAAAAGTATAAATCAAAGGTTAAAGGCAACAAATTTACTTTACCCATGGAAGTCAATATAGGGAATATATTTAGCAGATCCGTTGTCAAAATCAATTAGGGCTTGAAAGAAATACGAGAACGTTCTATGGTTTATAAGCCGTTCGTTATTGTTTTTGTATTGACCATTTTATCTTCACTTACCACACAATGCGATCGCGATAAGGGCACGTCAATAAATGAGTTCACTGTGATGTGTGGGTAATGTTATTACTATTAGGCCTTTGTATGGCTACTTGATTATTGTATTATTTGTGGAACATATTTTTTGTAGACCGGAATTTTATCAGTGAAATAATTTTATTTCCACAATCGTTGGTCTATAAGAGATGGCAGATTGAGGTGATATTTCCAGGATATATTTATTTGGTTACTGCCTGGTGCTGAAGGCAAAGTTTCATACAAAAGATAACAAATCAATATTGCAAGTTCTATAATTCAAGACTTGTTTAGGAAACTATCACCTTTGTCTCAAGAAAAGGTCCATATTCCAAAGTTTTCTGTTTTGGGAAGCCAATAGTAAATTACATTACCTATTATATGAGTACCTAATAATTCATTCCTTTAGGTTAAAGACTAAAGGCCAATGATAATAATAATAATAATAATACTCTTTATTGTACACCATACAGAGAAACATAAAAGAGACATAATATAACAAAATGAAATACAATAGGCGGTCTTATCGCTAAAGAGCGATTTCATCCAGACAACCTTAGGGTAAGGAGGAAAAGTTAAAGATACAGATTAAGGGCGGGGTGTACTAATAACAAATTTTAGCAAAAACAGAAAGTGACAGATGTGAAAGGAACTAGGTTTGAAATTCTCGAATTGAAGGTAAACAGAAAAAGGTAACTTAATGATAGCAATAAGAGGATTGTGAGGATTTAATTGGGATACCAATAAATAATCCAATCGTGATTTTCTCATATATATCTCAAGTGTGCGTACGGTTTGATACAACTCATCAAAGTTAGTAAGAACAACAAAGTATCACAAACTCCGAAACTTGCGAACGAAAATATTGTCAGCTACATAATATCTCCGTTGCCAGTGATAGATTCAGAAACTTAAGGTATTACATATTATAAGTATTTTCTTACTCATACTATATATTTTCGTAGTTTGTACCTGTCAAATTGTTACAACTTATCTAAAGATTATTGAAAACAGTCGTTAATGACAGAGTCGTCATAAATTCTAGGAATATTGTACGTTTTTATAAATCGAATTATTTCACGGTATCGTCCCATTATGTGCGGATACATTGATTGTCCAGAATACAATGCGTTCAACTCTTTCGTGCGACAAAACGTATTACTAATCTAGATCATGCGCTATTGTGGTAACAGACAACAAAACTTTAAAGATATTGCATTGTATGACAAGTTGTAAGAATCTTTTTGTTATATTTTATCAGCGTATATTTTTATACTATAACTTATTAAATAAATATATAAATTTTAAAGTTATTATATGTTTCAGGATAATTTGTAACCGGCTATTGTTTAACAATATAATATCACTGAAAAGAGCTCTTGTATATGCGATATTATAATTTAACTTACCGGTTTCACTTTTTTAGAGGCGACCATCTCAGACCTCAGGGGTAGCAACGCATCTGTGACCGAATTGGAACAAGACTCATACTAACAATAACTAACTGGACTATTACTAACATTAACTAACAGGACTAATTATCACTAACATACCCTGTCCTCGCACTTATTAACAAACTAACCAACTAATATTCTAACACCATCTACTAACTGGACTAACCATCCTAGTCCCTTTGAGTCTAGTTCTAGGTCGGTCACAGTTGTTATGGGCGGCAGGGGAAGGGTGGTACTGCATGCTCGTTTGCTATCTTAATTCCATAAAAAAAAAACCGTACTTACACTATACCTACAAAAACTTTAAAATTAAAATGATTATCTTTAACCTATAGATTAGATAGTAAACAAAAAAGAATGAAGCGGCAAGACGATATTGGATAACGTTTATCTTAAAGCTACCTTAATTACGGGAGTACGGTATTACGGAGTACCTCAAATTTTTATATTAGACCCTTAAACTGTCGGCAGTGGTTGGTCTAAACATGCTTATTTATAATCGTAGCATCGTGTATTTGCCGCGGGCTTGCGGCGTCCGATCCTTTGTATGCAGCCATACATCACAGCTCCTAAGTAGACAGTATATCAACCGATATTCAGAGTAATTAGCCCTTTGGCGACGGACCTCCTGGATTTATTGTAGTAGGGCGTTAATGCATCCGACAGCCGTGTTGCCGGCCTTTGTTCTCCCGAAATATTCAATTGGAGTTACCGTGAGATATGAAAAATAGAGATATAGTACGGCGCATTGCCCCCGGGTTGTCTTATAACAAACTACCTAATGGTTCGTCCCTTATATCTTGCACCCTCCTAGATTTTTACGAGTTACATACCCGCAAGTAAAGAAAGATTCTATTCGTAAGACTTATAGCCATTAAATAACTGATAGAATACAAAAACAGTCGTAATCTATACTTGGAAAAAATCTAAAAGTTTTTCAAATCACCTTTCTATTATTGCTGATAATACGTGAATGAAGACGTAGGCGTCATATTGATGAGATAGGCTGGTGACAAAAGAGTTCGGATGTCGCACAAAAAGGTCCGTAATCAGAGGCTGGCTACTACAATCCGTCAATTAATTTATATTTCAGATACGAGTCGCGACAAAGGGGCAACCGCATGTACTATCGAACTATAAAATTATCTAGTATGCAAATAGCGATCTTAAAATTCAATTTATAGAGTTCCTTTTCAAAGAGTGGAAAGAAAACGGACACTTGCTACCGTATGCGACAGGGAGTGATAACACGGAGTGGATCGTCGTAAAACATCATTAGCAAGATAAACTTCCTAAAAGCCTCTACGAAACCGAGAGCGCAGGAAGTTGTAGCGATAGCTCCTTCAAGTTTTCATTTATAGACACAGTAAGACCAGGTTCATTCTTTTTAATTGTTTTACTACGATAACACTTAAAGTTCACACTTACTTTAACGCCTTAACTGGATGGGTTTATGTCGTGTTAGTACCACCTACGTGCCGTCTGATGAGCATATCAAAGGTTGGCTTTAAGGGAGAGATCAACGCTTTAACTGATGGTAATCTAGTTATTCATCCATGAATATGAGTAATACTTAAAATATTGCCGATGCTTTGTTGACAGAAAATGATGCATTGATGAAACAGCATTAATTTTGGCTCCTCGATCAATGTAAACATAATTATATGGAACCAGGAACCACTCCCTGTAGTTTCCAGAACATGTACATAATGTAGGTACAGACTAGCTAAAGTGTATCGATAAGTCCTCGTTAAGTGGAAAGCTAAATATTCTTCATAGAACCCATTGTAAACTTTAAATGGTTTTGGTTTGATCATCAACCGTCATCTTAGAAAAATAGACCTACATTCTTGGTAGATACCGATTAAAAATATCAAAATAACAATAATTGTTTTTTTTCCGCAAATTATACCCTAAATATTCCAACAAATTATGTTTTAGAAAACTATAATCTTCTGTCAATTCGAATAACAAACAATACCTACAAATGTTGGTGTCCGGGATGTTTACAACAAAAAGTAAAGAAATGTAGACAAAGGGAGACCGATGTTAGAAAACTTAATTTTACACCCGAATCAAAACTTCAGCCCGTATTGTGTTTGTGGTGTTAACCAATTCCTCTTTTGTTGTGACCCCGCCCACGCTTATTATCAGATGCGTTCATGGCATGTCATTTTTTATCAAAACAATAACGATCTGAAGCCACTGTGGGTCACACGCTTCCAGAAATTAATTTGTCAATGTTGGAAGTCGAAATTTATATGTCGTAGTGAATGAAACTTTAAACAAGAATATGTACACGTTACAATTGTATTTAAAGTCTACGTCCTCTGGTATTCTATTTAAATTCACAAAAACTTTTAAGCTTACTCAACAAAGTTATGTCCCAGGGTAATAAAACACAAAATTACAGTTATTCTAAGCAGATTTTGGGACTTATAAAAAAATAATGTCAGTCTATCCACCCACATTGGTTATAAATTAATAGAATCTACCCCCATCCCTGTCGTATAATAATGGTTGATTGGTTTCGTGTGAGGTATTTTTTATGTTGTTTTAGGAAAAGTTTCTTTGCGATCGCTTCTCCGCTAATTCTCTACATGTGGGCAGCGATGATTTATGACAAACAAATGATAATAACTAACTGATATGAAATTATTTTAACCCTTTACACACGTGACTTATAATCGTGGTTCATAAAAAAATATCAATCAAAATTATTTATATTAAGGAAGGAAGTTTAGAAATTTCCTGGCATTTTTAATAACTTTTTGTTAATTAACATTTCAAATTAATAAAATACAAGATAATTACACACAGCGTTGTAAGAGTTTAAATAATAATAATAATTTTAATAAAAAAGTTTTCTTTTTTATAATTAAGAAGCTAGAAGTTTTTTATGTGTCAGCGTCATACCATGTAACTGACTTAGGGTCAGCTCACACCGAGACGCGACGCGACGCAACGATACTGGAAGAGGCCAGTGATTTCGAGCTGCGCCGCGCGTCGCCGCGAGACGCATCTCAATGTTGCGAGGTGCATCGTAAAAGTAGGCAATCTTGCACGCCGCGCGTACCGACGATGCACGGCTGCGTAGCGATGCACCGCGCTGCACCGCGCTGCGCCGCGAGGCGTCACTAGACGCAGCGCTGCATGAAGCAACGTGTTCTGAATTGTCACAATGAAATGTGTATCTTTTCGTGTAGAAAATAAAGTTCTATTTTGAGCCGCTCTTTGAAAGACTGCGCGCATCGTTGCGTCGCGTCGCGTCTCGGTGTGAGCTGACCCTTAAGTTCAAATACCGGCGGCAGCGGAAAAGTGCTGCTGCACGCTCGTTTGCTGTCTTAATTAGGTATAAAAATATAACGCTACACAATCATAGCACCACATTATTTTCCCAGCTTCGCCGTTGATGAAAATAAAATTCAAGCCTAGATCGATAACACATTCAAATTTTCACAGGGAATTGAACCCAGGACGCTTCAATCTCCAGTTATTGTAACCATAGATAGCGCTGCGTCATGCGGGTCATTTACGATAAAAACTTTAGTCATTCATGACCAAAAGAAAACCGACAATGTTTTGTCCTTATTAATACATAATCTTTTAAAAAACACTATTCCTTTTATGGAGCTAACGCTAAAGCGAGTTTTTTCATAATTTTAATACTAAGTGAGTAAAACTAAGTACAAATAAAACGTTTCTCGCAGCTCCGATACAAGACAAGTACTCTTTTATTTTCATTTTATGCTGTGTTCAAATTGAAATTTTAAATAATTATGTGTTATGTATTTAATGTACACCTAATATTACGCGTAATTTATTTAATCATCTCAGGTTTTATGAAACGTCTAGAAAATTGTTTATTAAGTTAGATATTCCTTTATGTTAGTTTTGTTTTTAAGTAAATTGATTTTTTCAGAACTTTATTTTTATTTAGAATTTGCTGTTAATTTTGCTTGCTTTGAGTATGATGTTATTAACTTTTTGTAGCTGGGCTTTGATTTAATACTTAAAGTTTAAGAAAATATCTTGTATAATAAGTCTTACCGAAGATGGAAATAAGAAGTCAGTACCTAGCTGATTAAGATTACTAATCGTTCTGTTAATGTCAAGTACGAGGTAGGTGTGATGATACAGACGACCTTGTCTGCAAAGTAAGAAGTTCTGGCTTCGATTTCCGGCAAGAGCATTTCGAGAGATTTTCGTAGAAAAAATATTTATTTTCAAGTATTGGATGCTTTTGATATCTTATTTTATTACCTCCGACGCAAAAAGTCAAATGTTTTCAGTTTGAAGTTTCTGTACTCTGTCTGTCTATGGCGGTGTAGCTCCAAAACAAAGAACCTAATGTGTTTTTATTACTAAGCTGAAGTGATCGAGATGGTTCTTTGGTACAATTTATGAAGACCTGTTCAGGCGTTTGATGATAAACAGCTCATTAGAAGATTTGCTTAGTCGAGATATTTTTAAATACTTATGTTGTCTACGGTTATATTACTTCTTTAAATTGTAGTAGTGCTAGTATGAGTGCTTTTATTAGTGCACGTGTAAAGTAAAATATGTTGTTGAACTTTCGCTTGAATTTTGCTTGGATTTACAAAGTAGCCAAATAACTTATCTATAATTAATAGCTGCCAATAATTTGGCACTTTTGTCACCTACATTATTTATTCATCATGTTATTAATTTTATTCATCAAAAAAACTTAACCTTCCACGACTGTTAATTAGTAATGCGACTAGCGTTTAAAGACAAAGAAGCTAACTGACTTTATTTGTAAAATACTCTGCGGTCCAATTTACCTTTTAGGAATGTGAATACCCTTAGTTTAGGATAAAGATTCTTAATTAGCATCATTGACTTCATCACACGCCCGGCGACTCTCAGAAGTGACTTGGCGCTAGAGTCATCACTTTTTAGCTGTGTGCACTAAAAGGAGGAAAGGGGACATCAAGGATGGATATAATTTATCCATCCTTATTATGTATGTTGGAATATGTGTATGATTGTTATATGAATAAGCTGAGTGAATAAGTCATTTAGATATTTAAGTTACAAAATAATTTAAATTCGTGTTAAAAGTAGAAGTTGTTTGAGTTATTTTATGTAATATAGCGTCTGTATAATTTTTAGTTTTAGATAAGAAAAAATTTTTTTCCATGAATTGTGTCAAATGCCTGTATCAAGCTACATGTAAATCTTTCTTTTTTATTAAATTTACTAACCTATTACCTATGTGTGTCGATATTAGGAGTAGGTGAAACAACTCCAATAAATAAACGCTGACAACTCGTATGTTATTCAATAAATAATTTATTTAGCGCATCATATATCTAGGTTCTATTTACAATACTATTATTGGCCATATAATAATACAAGTGTAATATACAGCCCAGTAACGGGTAACAAATGTACCGACAACGATTGCAACTGTCTTTTACATAACTTCGTAAAACTTACATCTATCTTACTAAGGCACTAACGTTTGACTAGAAATAATAAGAGTCTTTTAGTCTTCACTTCACACAGTGTCTCGGAGGGATTTGTCCATAATTGAGCCAGCTTATTTATTACCTGTAAAGAAAAAATAATAATTAGCATGGAATATTAAGCACACGTATTTGGGAGGATGAAGAATTTTGAAATTTGAATGCATGTTCAGATTGTTCAGATACAATTAAGACGGGTTAAATTTAAACAGGGTTTTTTTGATAATTTCTCTGGCGGAATGTTAAAACTTTGCTGGTTGGAGATTATTATCTTATTTGAATATAGGTACTTACATAATTGCTATTTCTGTTGCCACCAGGAGATGACGTCTAGGAGCTCGTCCTCATCCATAGGACCCAGGTTTTGCTGTGTCGTCACTTCGTATCGGTCGACAGCGGAATACGACGATGACACACCCGAGGAACACTCCGAAGGCGCTGGAGAGTCAGGTTTTTCTGAACAGGGAGAACTGCTTCCGTAGAAAAATCCATCATCCATGTCCATTGACGTCATTGATTGCGCATTATTACTGGGTATATTTTCTCTATTTTCATCTCTTGTTATGCCTAACGCTGCATCACTTTCGTCCAGCAGTTGCTGTAGATACCTAATGTATTCGACAACCATCCTTAAGGTATCGACTTTACTGAGCTTTTTGCCGGAGCCACGTCTTGCACCACCCGATAAGGCGGCGACTACTGAAGCTGGTAGATGACGCCGAAGAGCATTAAACCCGTCGTTAACTTGCTTCACACGATTACGTTCACGGGCGTTCCTTCTGGCGATGGAAGCAGCTTGAGGGCCAGTGTAAGGATTCGTTCTGAAATGCACCTTCTTCCGGTACTGCAAACTCGGTGGCGTATCATGGGTAACGTAGTTTTTTTCAGGAGCTGGAGCGATCGGCACAACCCTTTTTTCAGCCGGCGTCTTCGTAACAGTAGCGGAAGGATACCCCGACGAGACGACGACGTAGTTCGTCTGACCTTGAACGAGTTGTAATTCTTGAAGCATTTTACGTATTTACGCGGGCGATCACGAGATAACGCGCACAACCGGTCCGTACGACGATCCGAAAAGCACTAGTCGCGGTAGGGAGGCTTCGTGGGAGCTTTCGATACGCCAGGGCGAGTGGCGGCAGCGGAGCTTCACGCACAAGTGAGTCGACGGCGCACGCGCACGCGTTATATCACCTGCGCCGAATGCAAAAAATATAAATTTTAAAATTCTCTTCCCCTATTATTTTTCATCATCCCTTCCCCTTTGTACGTACGGGTCCGTACCTGGCGAGGTGCATAGGGGAGCGGCTCGCCTCGGAACGGCCAACGCGTGCCCAGTTTTTTGTTTGACCACTAATGCGGAATATAAAATAACATTGGATTTTTCTATACACGCAGTACTTCAAAGTTTTAAAGAATATTTCTCACGTTAAAATGGCATTATAGATTTACTGATGGGCAAATTACAAATAAATCAATCCTCTTAGGAACGTTATCGCATCCGAACTATCTTAATACGGCATCGAGTTATTTCTGAAAAATATATATCCATCGGGAGGCAACTTTGTAGCGGTGTTTATCAAAATGTTATCCCTAAAGTTGGTTGTCTCGTTTGCATCAGTAAGGATTATTGGTTACCGATTCATGACATTAACGTTTATTTTAAGTGGAGATCTATTTTTTGTTGTTGCAACCGGTCCCTGTCATTGGTAGAGCTTTGATTTCGTAAGGGCCACCGGAGCTTAGCTTGGTCCGTCCGAACTGTCAGTCGGCTTGTCAAGATTCAGCATGCTGACGAACCAATTTGACGCAAGTGTCGTATGCCGTAATGGTATTTATTAATACTGACAGGATCATTCCATCTTGTACTGTGTATGCAAATGGCCAAAAATCTTACTGCTACATCGGCTTGCATTAATTCTTAGTGCACTTGTTAGTGGTTGATGTGTGTTAAGTATGATTTATTCCGTTCCATTATCATATTTGAAGTCACATAATATGTTTGTTTTGAGTTCATAGTTCAAAACTATGATAAGATCCGATACGTGTGTCAGGTTATAACCGCTGTGTTACTGTGTAATTTTAATATACTTCAAATAATTAATATTTGAATGTTGGCCACCCGTGGGACGCAATAGTTAATATACCAAACCGTCGTTTAGGGGGATCGTGGGTTCGATTCCCAGCGGGCGCGCGGGCGGAACTTTGAATAATGAGTTTAAACTCTCTTCGGTCTCGAAGTGTGTTACTTAAAATCGTCCTCTACAAAAGGAAGCCTAGGGGAGCACTTTATTTTAGAAGATTCATTAAATTGAAATGATAAAATTTTTAATTCATACATGAACATTGGTCTAATGAAAGAATTTCTAATTAAATAGTTTGATACAAGATAGATTGCTTTTTGCAATTAAACTGTTTACTTTAAAAGACTAGACGTCGGGTGGCCATACAAGCAGAAGAGGCAGCGTATGATTTAACCGTAACATAACCTGCATCGTAATTATCCTCCGCTGGTTCCCTGAACAACATAATTATGCTTTTTTAAATATTAAAACCCATTTCAACCCATCACCGCGCTACACGTAAGCGACAGTTTTTATGTACGCGCACGCCTAATATCGGAGATTTACGATGATAGTGTAATACTTAGCGTAACGGAGCATGGGAATTCTAGCTTATTTATCACCGTCTCTCACATTTTACAGATATCCGAGTGTCTAAGTATCCGAATTACTCAGGGAAGCCTCTGAACGGAATTCACATAACGTTTGATTAATTTCTATAGATAGTATTAATGTATTACCTATTTGAATATTAATTAATGATTACACATCTCGTATTTTTTGTTTGGATACGTTGTATTGCATGTAATATACACCGCACAGGTGATGCTAGTTGACCCCTTTCTTTGGAGCCATCGAGACATTCAAAGCAAGGTCGCGCTTTGATGGAGCATAGGCCGACCATTATGGATACAAACGATTGGAATAACTCTCGTCCGATTTGTCTCGCTTTGTTAATCTTATTCGAATATTTTATTGCTGTTTAATATGATACTTCGACACTTAATTACCACTTGTAGTGTTTTGTAGACAGTTAACTAGTATAATGTTTCATTAAAAAATGCAGTTTAGATTCTTTTTATATTTGATTATGCTACTTCAAATTTTCAATAACAAAAAGTGGTTGTTATCTTACGCGGGATTTAAATTAGCTTCAGTTACGCGTTGGTCAGTTAAAGTGGGGTTGAACCCCGTGATTTGAACCGGATATGACCTGCGGGGAGGTGCTAATGGTTCCGAATAGCTGATTTGTACCTTTTTGTATTACGACGTGTAATGAATAGTCCGAGGTGCTGTACTAGGGCCGCATGAGTTGTCGAGGGGAGGGCCCGTTGTAGACGATGAGTTACTCTCATAATGATCCTTTAACATCTGATATTCATTTCGTCCATATAATAGTAAGTTAAAAGTCATCGAGGGGCGCCTCTTTTATTTATTAAGTAAATAGAAACCGATTTGGATTTAATGTAACAAAATTTATTAATGAGGAGTTGTTTTGGCCAGCCGGGTGTAACATTTTGGTAAACAAGTACCTACCTACAAAGAATTCGATTCGAGAAGAATAACAACCTCAAATTAAACTTCAACCTATATTTAGGAAAAAATACTATCTAAACAGGATATTTTTAAAATGTAACGTATCTAAATATACCTAATAATAATTATAAAATTATTTGAATTTGAAAGGGCCTAGCCAACTTTGATTAGGTTTCCATTTATTTATTTAACCTTTAAGTACCGACGCGTGGTCTGACAGACACTTTGATACTTACGAAAGTCTAGTTACATGTGTTAGCGTGAAACTATCCCCCCGTGCGTCTCTCTACCCCTCAGTTAGTTGCGCAGGAGCGTTCGTGGAAAGTGGCCGCGTCGGCACTCGTTGTTCTGGTGAGTTATGCCGTACTTAAAATATCGAGTGGTCTGTCAGACCACTCGTCTGTACTTGTGTAACTTTTTTTGAGTAGGAGTTTTATCGGATTATATCGATTTTATCCCTTATTTTCAGTCAGCTAAAAATATGGATAAGCCAAGTACTTCGGGCATGAAACGGGCAAGTACCAGCACAAGTAAAAGTGTTCCTCTCAAAAAGAAAATTTTTCAAACAACGCCTCAAAATAAAAACCATGAGGAAATTATGCAGGAATGGCTAAATGAGAGCTCAGAATCGGACATTGATGAGATCGATCCAAATTTTATTCCTTTGGAGAGTGACCATGATACGAAATCTGAACAGGACGGGTCTGGAGGAGTGGAGGAGTGCAGCAAACCTGTATGCAAAGAGTGTTTGTAAAGACTTTTTGCATACTCGTTTTCTCCAATTTGATGCTTTGCGATTTACACGAAATAAGTTGATTACATATAAGGTTTATTTTGTTTTTGTTTTTATGATTATTGATCTTTAAGAAAAAAAGACTGTTAGAAAATATATGTTGTTTGTTGATTAATAGGAATTAATAATTTAAAAGTATGTTTTTTCGTCCAAAGAATGTAAGACTGTAATTTGATTATTTAATATTAGTAATAAATGGTTATACTTTATTTTTTTGTTTAATTTATACAATACCTAAATACATATACAGTACATAAAAATTTATATATATACGTTATATGAATAAACATAAAAGATTTTCATAATAAAACTCTGGTAGTCTAGCAGACCTCACGTCGGTACTTACGTAACTGAAATAGCACGTCGGTACTAGAAGGTTAAGCTTAGGTTAACATTTGTTCTAATTATTTGTTTTGTTTTGTGACTTCCAATTTCTACGAATAAAATAGACAAATCAATTTAAGGAAATCTGTCTAAACTTTAAGTTTAAGCGAAGCAAGGGCAGTAAAGTTAAATATAAAGGAAGATTAATCATAATATTATTATGTTACCGTAACGTATATGGCCGTCGTTGTTTTGTATCTGTGAGTTTTAACAATGGATATTGAATAGACATTTTCTATAGTGTTAAATGATACCAATATGTAACAATCAACGATTCAAATACCTTATGATTAAGTCAATACAACTATTAGTGAGAAAAAGATAAGTTTGGAGTCTTTGTGTTTGAATTACATAGGACCGGAGTACCACACAAGTCGAAGAATTCTCTATTTTTAAACATTCAGGAGAGCTTTACGAGGTGTAATAAATTTTCTGGGCTTATCAAATTATTGGTACCGATATAGTACCTACCGAATATAAATGGTACCGGTTTATGTAATGCATTGCCGCTTTAATCGTAGAAATGCGGAATTCTTACTTAATTTATAACTTTTGTACTTGGTAGATATGTCAGAATTTTGATTTTAAAGGAAATCAAAACTTAAGCTGTGTAAGAAATATGTTCAATATTGAAAATAAAAACGATTTTCCGCATAATAAGAATATTAGTTTATGATAAATTTTCAATCATATGCGATCTGTACCTACGTCTAAACAAAAAAAGTTATGTATTTTTTTTGTAAATATAACACTACAAAGAAGCAGATAAATAAGTACCTACCGCAGCAAGTCTTTTATTCAATAAGTAGATACTTACTTACACATTTGCCCCATGCAGTAGAATTTCAGATGTCGTGAATGATATGGACAACATTGAGAACAAACGCTCGTCTGCCAAATAAATGTTTGCCCTGGCTCGAATCGAACCTGAGACCCCTCATTTAGCGAACAGGGCCCCTTTTAACTGGGTAACGGGGTCAAAATAATTACTGTTAGCCATGTAATTTTATCAAAGGGGGAAAAGATTTTGGAAGGAAATACTCTCTTTTTCCCTAATGATTAATCTATCGTATATCACGTCAGCGGTGATAGCGTAGTGGTTAAGAATTCGGCCTCCTACTCGAGGGGCCGGGTTCGAATCCCAGGGTACCTACGCAATCTGACTTTTTGGAGTTATATGCGATTTATGTAATTAAATGTCACTCGCTGTAACAGTGAATAAAAACATCGTGAGTCGTGAGGAAACCTGCATGCCGGAGAGTTCGTAAAACTCAAAGGTGTGCGAAGTCTGCCAATCCGCACTTGACCAGCATGGTGGACTATGGCCTCATTCTGGGTACTCATTCAGAGAAGAGACTCATGCCCAGGACTGGGACAACTGAGGGTTGTGATGACAATGATGATGATATTACGTTATAGTACTTTGAGTGGTTTGCTATCTTTATTTTATTAATAATATGCAAAAAATGACACTTTAAATTCTTCTGTAATTTGCGAAGGTTACGAATAGATTGACATACTTATTTCATAAACCTCATAGATTACAATAATTACCAATAATAATAATAAATAATAATAATTACAATAATTACCTCATTAATTACCTCATACGTATAAGCGAAATAACATCAATAAATTGGAAATAGCTGTTCATAAATCGGTTTATTATTTGATTATAGGGACTATCTAGTATTTGGTAATCAACAAATAGGTACATTTCTTATTTAAAAAATAATTAATTGCCATTTTGTAAGCTTCGACATTTTGTAAACTAACCTTATATGCTTTTATACCTGTAGACTAATTCCCTTACTCGAAAAATAGTAGGTTTTTCAAATTGACATATTATTATCCTTTTTTTCTATTACTATTATTACTTATTGTTTCTGTGTAAACCGCATCGAAACTGGTTACATACCTACTAGTTATACATACTGGACTCGATCTCAAATTACTCATTCCGGATGTAGAATTCGAACCACCGAAACTGTCTCTACCTTAAACAGTACCTGAATGTAAAAAAAATCAATATCAGAATCTGTGAATATCTTTTTCACGGAGGTCATTTTTGCTTCACTGAATTTTAACCCGGATAATACAACAAAATGACCATGAAATTAATTTAAAACGTTGAATATTTAATAAAACACGTGTAAAACATCTATCATTTTTTATTAATTATGTATTTTAATACATAATTTTGAATACACAAAATTTTTGCCTTTGGATTTCCTTTTTCATAGGAGCATGCATATACACAATCAAGACAAACAAAAAATCCCCCTTCTGATTGACAACAATATTCAATTTATTGTGTCTTTACGGCTTTGTGGCTACGCCGGGAATCGAACCGGTGGTCTCTCTTTGAATTTGGCGGATCCAATAGCAAATTATAATATTAACAACACATACCTACGTTGTTAATAATCTAGATTAATACCTCCACTAATTAGTTTTAATAGTGCCAAAGCGGAAATGATGTGACATACGCTCATTACTCGGACAATTATGTTGTAAATAAAACAATTACATCAAATGGAGATGGAACATCGTGGGATTGGGGTCCTGATGATGGGAAACATGTCATCTGTAGTTCCGCTTCACTAGTGTGGGACAGTAGCCACTGGACGTTTTGTTTATTTGCATTAGCAATTATTTTAAAATTAAACCATGTAAACTACATTAAAAAATGATTGCGTGCTTACATGCTTTTGTGTTTAAAAATAATAATTAAAATAACGCTTCACACTCATAGCCCCACACTAGAATGCCCTGTGTCGTGGGTGCCATGGAGAACTAACACACAAGACAGGAAATTTAAACTCATCATTCAAATTTCCGCCTACAGACAGCTATCTAGTCTACTACTACTACTACAGCGATCCGGCGTGTTAACCATTGCGCCATCCAGGTTATCGTTTTTTTAACCTTATTTTTCATAACAATAATAATATACATACAATATTAATATCTACATATACATGCAACTCTTCTTCCAAGACCACTCACTGTAAGAATCTGCTGAAACAATGGCGTGTCAACGCCTAGTTTGACTTTCGTAGTGTTTGTAGATACATACCTACTTCAGATAAAGTTCGTTTCTTTCATCCATTCGCAAAACATTATTTTATGTCAATTTCATACCTTAGTAAATGTTTACCCTGCCTGGGTAGTGAGAGGTTCCCGGGTTCGATTCCCGGTTGAGGCTGACAATTAGGTGAAAGATAATCTTTGTTCCCAGTCGAGGGTGCTACTAATGTTTTATTGTCCTTAGAGCCCGTGAAACATTCAGTAAGGTGTAAGTTTTGAGATTAGACCGAAAAAGACAACATTTAAAATACGACTGACCGACTAGCGTATATCAGATTTTTGGGGATCCGAAAGAATCATCCTTGTGTATCCTAGTGCAGTGTCATGAGTGTGTAGACATTTATTTTAAACAAAAGTAAAGACTGATGTCGGCAACTTTTCATTGATGCAAATACAACATGAAAAGCAAAAGATTTCATTTAACGCTAAACATCAACCTTCTGTTTTTAGGGTTCCGTACCCAAAGGGTAAAACGGGACCCTATTACTGAGACTTCGCTGTCCGTCCGTCCGTCCGTCCGTCCGTCCGTCTGTCACCAGGCTGTATCTCATGAACCGTAATAGTTACACAGCTGAAATTTTCACAGATGATGTATTTCTGTTGCCGCTACAACAACAAATACTAAAAAACAGAATAAAATAAACATTTAAGTTAATAAATAATATTTTCGACGCCTCAGCGATATTAGTTACCTTATGGTCGAAGAGATGGCGTTACTTGTGGCTAATATGTAGTCCATGCTTTTAGTTACCAGTCGGTCCACGAGATGGCATTGCTTGTGGCTAATACATAGTCCATGCTTTTAGTTACCAGTCGGTCCAAGAGATGGCGTAGCTTGTGGCTAATATGTGGTTACAAAAACTCAGTAAATATTTAAGTGAGGTTCTCATACAAAAGGCCAGATTTTTTTGACGTTTTATACATAATGGTACGGAACCCTTCGTGCGCGAGTCCAACTCGCACTTGGCCGGTTTTTATACCTTAACTTGTTTAAGCAATAAGTAAATTCCAAACCTGCCAAACCGATTATTATTTACAAAAAGAAGAAGCGATATCGGTAGCTCAACTGACTACTAGTCACAGTTATTATTATAGATATCTCACATTAATTCCGTATTTAAAAATTACGCTAGTCTATAAATCATCGCGTAAAAGCTCGCCGACATCGATCACACAATAGAACTACCTGATTCGTATCCAATAACGCTTGATTAACGATTTGTTGAGTGACTCCTATTCATCGCAACGTCAAAGGGTGATATTAAACATTAATAAAGAGAATATATCCCTTTTCATATTTCACCTCAAGCGTGGCCGACAACAATACATGCCTAGCTTCATCTAATATTGATTTCAGAGGATACCTACTGACTATAGACTACATAAAGGCGAGAATTTAACTTTGAGAAATTCTTCTCTTTGATTCCTGTAAGAAGTTACGCCAATGGTTCAAAATGAGCACTCGGTCGCTGTTCAGAATTGCTGTATCAAAGGTGCAAATCGCCAACGTAATTGCCAAACTGCGTGAGCAGATGACACCCTAAGAAAAAGAAGATTCCTGTACAATTTTAACGTCGGAGGTATTCACGGACGAAATATTTGCAAAATATATTATGATCTCAATGGCGTACCAGAAGACCAGGGTATCATAAGAAATTACACAAGCCCTGCTTCTATCAGAAAGTTGAAGGCCTGTTGGCTAGTTACAAATGTCATGCTTGATTCAACCGCAAAACGACCTTTCGTATTCCGAATATTGGCTTGAGGACCAGTATTTTGTTTCTTTTATCTTGGCCTACAATGCTTCGGTGATGCCTGTGGTGTTATCTCCAGTTAAACTGTTTATTTGTTTAGAATTTTCTTTTGAAAGAGAATTTATCACTACTGAGATAATTTAATATTCTCTTATGGATACCCATACCATTAGAGAATATTACATATTACATACTAGCGACCCGCCCCGGCTTCGCACGGGTGCAATGCTGATACTAAATACACCTCAGAAAAACTGTGAACGTTGTATATAAAAACATAGCGGCCCGCTCTGGGTTCGCACGGGTATAACATTTAAGTATGGCCTATGTCACTCGCCCCGGCCGGCCAGTACCGCCGCAAGCGCTACGTCCCGCAATTTTAAATCTGTAATATCTTCGAAAATATTCGATTAAATCTTGTGCTGTAAAGGACCATATAGATCTATATTAAATCAACAATGTATTTAAGCTATTTAATTGGATAAGGATTAATGCTGTATTGGTTAAAATCGCTTCGAAAATTAGCCATTATTCGTCGTAAAAAGTAAATGACAAAAAAATGTTATTGTGGGATATCCATAAGAGATAGACATATACCATCGCGGACTTTTCTGTAGACCTTTTCAAGGTGTACAATACTTAGTACATTATTTTTATAAATCCTGTAAGGTTAAGCCTGCGTACGCAATGTAAGCGGCAAGAAATGTAAGAATTTACGTCACCACATTAGAAACCCTGAAAATAACAGTATTTTTCCATTATTTAATACATGTTATTATACATAAAAACCTTCCTCTTGAATCACTCTACCTATTACAAAAAACCGCATCAAAATCCGTTGCGTAATTTTAAAGATTTAAGCATACAGACAAACAAACAGACAAAAATAGCGACTTTGTTTTATACTATGTAGTGATTATACTGGAGGGATTACTACCCTCTGTAACCGAAATGTGGGGCTTAACTCACCCAATAAATATACATTACGTATTAACGTTGCGTTTCATAGCTTATTTTATTCGTTATAGAAACGCTATTATGTTACAAAAGTATTCCTGTTAGCTTATCGAATACCTTTCAAAAGTGACGAGGTTCATACTACACATTATAATTTGAAGCACAAAACAATAATGTAAAAGTGATTTAAACACTGACTGTAATCTGAATCTTGGTAAGAATTCTCACGTCCAACAGCCGAAATGCAAATGTGTTGTCACGGACGTTTGTAAAACAGTGAAGCAGGGTTATCGAGACATCGTATCGCTGGAACACCTACGACTGAAGTTGTCGGACAATGTGACGTGGACACGACGTATCCGATCGGCGACGGGCGACGACTGATCGTGACCAAGATACACTGTGATTCAATTTAGTATTGAAATCATGGTCGTACAGACTGATCGACAATCGGCGGTAGACAGCTCTTGGGTTTTGTTTGGAAGACCAATGACAACAGATTGTTCTCTTTTTGCTTATTTGCCGTTTGAAACAAACATGACCTTGCGCTCAAAAATATATTGTTTTTAATCCGTGATTTTGAAAATCGCTCAAGTGCGAATTCTACTCAGATACTCGTAGTTCCGTAGTATTGAGCAACATCATTAGTAACTCAACGAATTAGTTGGCAATTAAGTAAAATTTTAAGAGTAGGTACATTTTTTGTACTAATTATTTTTTGCACTGGCGGCTACTGTTAGACGCATTCTATTCTTTCAGGTGTTATATCTTTTCCATTCATGAGGAAGAGTCCTATGAAAGATTGTCATGTTCAAAAACTACGAATGTGTATTAAATAGGTTCTGTATGGTAAATTAGGGTACGAAACCCTAAAAACGTTAAAAAGTTAGTCTTTCTCTTTTATTTTTAATTAAGTTGATTATTTTAGTGCCTGTATACGATAACGCAAATATCAGTGAGACAATTAAGACCTGCAGACAGCGGTAATTTATCTGGATTTGCGCGTCAAGTCTGGCTGATAATCAAATTTGGGCACTGCTTTTATTTGTGTAATCACATCACCGATAAAACAACAAGATTGCTTGTTGATATTTCCTTTAATTTGAACCCGCATTAAATGGTACTGGACGGTATACGTTTTATTGTGACTGACGAGAGATCCTTGAAACAGGATTCAACTGATGAATTAAAATTAAGCCCCTTCTTTTACGGCTATGATACTGTGAATATCTAAAGTGCAGCGTATCGATGTACATATATAAATATTCACTAAGCTCATGGGTTAGTGACCCTTATTCATTTATTTGCATGACTATTTCGGACATTCAGTGGCTATTTGGTAGGTGTATTGGTCCTCAATATGTGAGAAATTAGGATTTTTTTTTTTTTTTTTATGGAATTAAGATAGCAAACGAGCATGCAGTACCACCCTTCCCCTGCCGCCCATAACAACTGTGACCGACCCAGAACTAGACTCAAAGGGACTAGGATGGTTAGTCCAGTTAGTAGATGGTGTTAGAATATTAGTTGGTTAGTTTGTTAATAAGTGCGAGGACAGGGTATGTTAGTGATAATTAGTCCCGTTAGTTAATGTTAGTAATAGTCCAGTTAGTTATTGTTAGTATGAGTCTTGTTCCAATTCGGTCACAGATGCGTTGCTACCCCTGAGGTCGCTTCTCGGCCTTTTGGCTAAGATCAAAGTGTAGTATCTGTTCTTTTCAGCTTAAAGTGTACGATGCCTATAGGTCTTACTTAAGACCTTAAAAGCGGAATTCCTTTATCTATTTTTAACCTTACCTATCCTTGTTATTGGGCTTTTAAGTAATTCTTACGTTTATTTCACGCTTACCTGCTAAATTCAGCAATTCGATGTCCATTGAACATTTCCCATTAAATCAGTATTTAATTTCGGACTTACATAGTAATTAATGCATGCAAATGTTTCTTCCTTGATTATAAGTACACCGATGAGTTTTGACACTAAGTATTATAATATTAGACATTTATAGAAACATAGATGTTTTCCTTTTCGTCCTTAGGGGCCAATTATACGGAAAAAATACGGTTGTGAATAAAGAAGGTACACTTATAAAGTTTAATTAGTTGTTTACAGGTTACATTTAGTAGGTTATATAACAACTACATGTTCCTAGGATATTGGGATCAATAAATGACCCAATCTCATTTCGGCTACAAACAAGCGAGTGCCACACAATACTTTTACGATGCCTCGTTAGCTCTGAGATAAGACCCTTAAATGGGTGGTAATTAGTATTGTTTCGTCTATATAAGGGACTGTTGTATAATTTATAATGACATTATCGCTACGGAACCAAGATTCGTAAACTCAACAAAAATTACCAAGCGTCGGCATAAATAAACGTCGAACGCTGATTGCCAATAAACAAACTTGATATTTTGTGTCATATAATCTGATATGATATGCGGAGAAACGAGGTTGGAAGCGAAATTCTCGTTAAACGTGGTAGGGACCCGGCGCGTGGCGAGCGCGCGTCGTCGACGGACGAGTTTGCCAGTTTTAAACCGAACCTTAATTACGGCGAGGCGTTATCGAGAAAGAATGTGCACACGCGACATTGGTATTAATTTTAATGAAAGAAGTGTGCGCCCGAATAGCACCTGCCCAAGTCGTCGGCTTACTGAAACTACGCGCCATAAGAAACATATAGAGCCGGATGTCTTATTAATATTTATATATTGTGATTAAGCTGTTGATCTACTTTGAAATACTGAAATATTTTATATATACAATATATATTTTGTTGCTGTCACAAAAATAAAATAAAAGTAGCTTGTACAACATGTATTGTTATTGTTTTGTGCGAACTCAACACAATTAAATAATTGCAGAAAAGGCATGACAAAACAACTACAAGCCTGAGTTAAACAATAATTATATTTATAAAAGACTTTAAACTCAATACGTTCTTCTTAGTGCTTTTAAAGAAGGTCGATGATTGAATATGAATTTCCCACCACAACTTTGGACAATAATTGTTAAGTTTTATTAATATAATACAAAAGTTGATGAGCCCAAGTGTTGAAGATTGTGTCACTAAAATGTTTTCAACATAACGACCATTATGTTATGACGATACAATCTGCGACCATTAGCCTATCATGCCTTTCAAACAAAAGCAGATTTTCAAGGTAAATGCAAAATTAATCAATTAGGAAATAACTTAGGTTCCTAGCTACTACGCAAGTCAAAATTTAACAAAAACAAAGGTAGGTAGCATGAAGAAGTGTTAAATCGTTAACTGCTTTATATTTTTTCCCTTTTTTCCCTTTTACTCTACAATATTTCCCTAACACATATGCATAGATATTTTGTCGTTACAACAGTACAAGGAATTCATATTAGATTTTAGTATAAACATCTTTTAGTGCTTCCAATCCGGGGTCTACGAAAGTCTACACAATGAAAATAAATCCGTAGCTAAAGCGTGGGGTAATTATAATTTCAATAGTTATACGTATGACTTGTGCACAATTTAATGATGACTACAGTCTAAGGGTATCTCCTCATGACTGGGGAGACGAAGAGTATACTTCACCACGCTGCGCCAGAGCGTATTGGAGGGGAAGTTAAAAATCAATTCGAGGAAGATTTTATGCCGCCTAAAATCCGGCGTGGCTTAAAGACTGCTATGTATTGAAAACAACCGGGACCGACGGCTTTACGTGCCCTTCGAAGCACAGAAACACTCAGTAATCGTTTGCCGCTATTTATTCACTACTGAATCCGCCCACTGCGGTTTCTTTCGGTAGATAACTTAGGGTCGATGCAAACCACCTGGGTATGAGCGCTTCGTTCATACTTAGTTCATATATATTTGCAAATTCGTGTTTTTTTAACCCCTGACGCAAAGGAGGGGTGTTATAAGTTTGACCTGTCAGTTTGTCTGATTTTCTGTGGCATCTTGGCTCCTGAATGAATGAACTGATTTGAATGCGGTTTTTTCAAACAACATTTAACGCGGTAGTTCTTAGCTATGTTTGGTAGAAATTGATCCAGCCGTTTGAAGAGTATGATGTAAGGCATTTTTTGGCATAAAATTGATTTTAGTCGTGGGATTTTCTAAATTTTCAATTTACAGTTATTGTTTTAGTTTATTTTGTCAATAGCTAATAAATTAGTAGATGGGGCCTTAGTGACTTTTATTGGAAGCTGGTCACAACTGTCCATACGTGACTATAATACCAACGTGTAACCACATTATCAATGCGTTGACAGTGAAGAAGGATGTGTGAAAACCCTGTCATTACCGTTGGAATGATGTTTGATTGAACTAAATTAAGCTGGGTGCTGAGTTTACAACTCACGCAACTTTACCAAGAGACATTTTAATATCGCTTAGCCCTTTATTTAGTTTGTAAAGATAGGATAAGAAATGAACATGCAGTAACACTCTGCCGCTGCCGCCCAAGATAATATTATGACTGACCTAGAACAAGACTCAAAGAGGGATCTTGGACTAGTCCCTTATATCCTGAAATCATTACTGACTCATAAAATTTTAGTTACGTTGCTATTCAATATATTTAACTCCTATTCTAAATGTTGGTGAGTCTATGACGCGCAAAACGTGAATTAGTGTGGTTGCAATTAATTCCACTTTGAAATATACAAGCTCGTAGCCCCACTAGTTTTCAACATCTGCGTTCAAACAAGCGTACAAGAACAGTTTTCCTGATTTCAAACTATTTGGTATAGACGATACGTAACAGAATTTGAAATTTACGTTTATAGCTATATATTTTGTAATTACGGTAGAAACACCTGCATATGATTCGGATTCACATATGCTAAACGGTCCGATATTTTAATCTAATGAAGGTACCTTCTAACTTAATTAATACGCAGAATATATTGAGATAGGCTCAGCATAAAATTTGTTGGCAACATATTTCATTTGGATAGGAGACTCAAGGCATTGATTTTATAATATATACTCGTACGTACATTTTAATTTATTTTCTTGATTGGCAACGTACGTAATTAACTATTCATAAAAGTAGCTATTAGAATGAGATGGATGTAGTGTTATGTTATGGTAAAGAGAGGGAGGTTGAGCTTGTCGGAGGGCAGGTGTCAACGTACATCTGCCCTGGTAGTGAACTGTACGTGCCCCCTTCTTAGAACCCCCTATAAGGGTTTTGTTATCCAATTTGTTATTATATGGAAGATTGTACATATTTATAATGTAGAAAAATCAAAGATAATGTTGCAAAATATCTAGATGCACAATTTTCCAATTAATAAAGTATGATTCTTTGTTCTTGTGGTTTAAATGGAATCTCTTTGTGTTTTTCAGCCATACAATAAACATATGGAAAGTCGTGAAGCAGGATGATATCTAATCTTTATGAGAGGCATTTAGAATATCTTGCTACTTTGCATTCATTTTATATTTACATAATTATATACCTAGACTTAAAAGCTTCTTTAGACAAAGCTGACTAAATTCGATTGCGGAAAATTCCGCTGGTGGTTCATATTACATATGCCTGAAGAAAAATTGATTTAAAGTCAGTTAAAAAACTTTGGATTTTACGAGTATTTTTTAGTTTACCGAAGACCAGTAATCTTTTGACTGCATTTGTCGGTATTTCATTAATTTTTGAGGCATTTTACGCTTTATTATTAACTATCCACTGAAAAATAAAAGCACATGATGTCTGTATACAATGTACAATTTTACAAATAATTGTTATAGGGGCAGAGAATAAGTTATAAGACAATTTTGCTTATCTATTTGTTTACTTTTGTTTTGTTGTATTGTTATCTATGTATTAAAAATTAATCAAATAAAAATTAAAGACCAAATTTCGAGGTATTGGTCCAACCTTCAGAACCTAAGAACAAGAAATCGGTATCTATTGTAGAATACAACTATAGGTAGCCATATTTTTATTGTTAGTTACAAATACCCAAAGGCTTTAGTAGCTAGTGTAGAGTCACCGGATTCGACCAGGTGTACTGAAAACTCGTTTCTTATTATTATATCAATAAAAATCAATTTAACTGACCATGTTTGTATATTTCCGGTTCAAATCGAGCCAGTGAAATTTGAACCACTTCCCTTAACGGGATCAAGCTAAGTTATTGAAGTCATACATCGAATGGAAACGATTATGAAACTGGTTAAAACAAAATAATGTTTAAAGTTGGGCTGTACCTACTATGTTGACATCTTTGTTAGGTGTTACATTATGTTAAAAGTGACACAATTTGAAATACCCTACGATTTAATTAACAAATCGTGTAATGGGGCAATTTGTATACCTTCATATTATTTTAAAAGTAGCTTTCTTAAAATTAGAATAAGTATTTCAGTAATATCGAAGAAAATCAGATTTAATACATTAAATGTAGATACAATAGCTAAACAGGAACAAAGAACTGACATTGGAATTTTCCAGATAAATCTGAGTAGTCATACCTAAGTGACTAATATTTTTTATTATGTGTGTATTAGAAATGATTTGTTAGTTGCTTCAGTGAAGAAAAATATCAAGAGGAAACCTGCTCACCTGAAAGTTCTTTATAATATTCTCAAAGGTGTGCGATGTCTGAAAATTCGCACTATACCCGTCCCATTTCAAAAGGGTGCTGAAGAGAGCAGAGTGCCTGTTATGGATTGCGAAGAACAGAGTCGCTATAAGCGGGCATGCAAGGCGTGCAATGCACGCAGGCGTCCGAAGAGGGGGGGGGGGCAGCAAATTTACCACGGAGAGGCGGCACGAGATATTAAAAAAATATTTAATTAACAGTAAATCAAAATCGGTTTGGTAGTTGAAGCAACTACGGAGAGGGGAGGGGGCAGAGGTGCGGAACGATATTGTACGCTGGCGTTCTTGGATTATTATGATCAGAAATATCTATCCAACCGTTTCGACCATTGCAATCCGTGGGTTACATTAAGCCTCAATACTTAGGTCACTGTTATTATCGATATGAGGCACACTTCTGGCCAAAACACCAACCAGCTTCTTTATCTAGTCACTTGTCAAAGAGATATAATCTGTCAATATACAAATAAAATTAGTTAACATGTAGAAATGGCAGCCGCATATATATAACCCAGGCAGGTGGCAAGTACCAATGATGCGCGACACGAGGTACTCCAAGAACGCATAAATTAATAACAAATTCAGGTTGTATTTCGGCGTATAATTAATACATAAAAATTACCATCGACATCTGAAAATTACACCGATTCGTTTGAAACATACCTACTTGCGAGCTTGCATGCGACAGGATAATTTCAAGAATAAATTGACGCTCCACTCAACTCACTACCGACTGCTTTTATGGCGTTTATGTGCGCGGGAAGGTTGGGTTAGTAAAATTGTACATTGACTTTTTTTAATCTGGATAACTGCTTGTTAATTATCTCCAATCGTAAATAAAAATCTATAGCAAAGTTCAAGCTTGAAGATAAACCTATAACTAAAATATTCGTGATGTAAGTCTCTAGTTATTTAAATTTAAAAATCTTCTCATTATGCGAAATAATAGTTTTTGTAAGCAATGTATTAATTAACCGAAAAGAAGGAGGTTCTCAATTTGACCGTATATATTATATGCTTTTTTATGTTTGTTCAGCGATTTTTTCGTCGTTTACTGGCCGATTTTGATAAATTCTTTTTTTTTGTTGTAACGTAGATATGCGCAGTTTGGTCCTTTTAATAGTATCACCAAGATCTGATGATGGCATCTCGGAGAAATCGAGGGCAACTTTCGAAAATTGTAGGGACGACTAGTGTGTTTGTTAATGTTTTCATAAGTACATGAAAGCGCTACAATTTCATGAAGGTCTGGAGTCGATCTGATGAAGCCGAAAGACAGTCAAGGGAACTCCTCAATGATTTACTGTAGTTATCTAGTGTTTGGGCTTGATTAATTTGTAGTGACGAGAACTATACCTGTGTTGAACGCTGAGAAAATTTAACGCGCCATTGTGTGAAAAATTCGAATTGTTGACTTTCAGCGCCGGCTACCTACCTTCTTTATATAAATTGAGGGTAACGACAATCATCTTGTGAACATATTATATCCCTTTCACTCCGCTTTTAATTTCCGGGATAAAAAATATCCCATGTCTATTTCATCTCTATCAAATTTCATTCAAATCGGTTCAGTTGCTTAGGCATGAAAGCCTCACAGACTAACAGGCAGATTGATTTTTGCATTTACAATATCAGTAGGTAGGTACATAAGTAGTTGAGTAGATAGATAGTAGTAGTTAGTAGGATAGAAGATTGTTTCACGGCCAGGTTACCTCCCAATTACCTCCAAACTGGAATTTACTGAGTCGCGGGTACCATACGATACAAAATATAACACCATATTAGGCTTCATATTCAATAACAAATATTTATCTCTCACATAATTATGTGTCCCAACCAGGAATCGAATCCGGGACCCTAGCTTCGCTAGCAGAGGATTAAAAGATTGACTTAAGAGTATATAAAGTAAAAAAGAAAGATTAAATTACTGAGTTGTCGTTACGTTGCATTATATCAATCAAAACTGGTTCATGCACCATTGAATGTTTAAATGTTATTGACACCTGTTAATCACAACAAGCATGAGCGATTTTGGGTCAAACAACAACTTAAATACTTAATACGTGAATGTTTAAGTCGGGTTGGTTTACTATGATCAATCTTATTTCGCCTTTGGAGCTTGCTGCCGATTCATACTTAGACTTCGATTTTCAGTTATGATCCGTTCTTTGATCAGAACCTATTCACATTGATGGTTAAGTGTAACTGTTACCGGAAATGTATGAAATACGCATGGGTTTCTCCCAGGTTTCTCCTTATAATTGAGGAGGCCTAACTAGATCATACTCAACTGCACTCCTCCTGTGCAGGTTGGAGGAGGGGTTAGTGGCCAACCCAAGTATCGGAAGTTTTCATGATGCTCGAAGGCCGTCGACATGGCTTAACGACTGCAATACGTTAACAACCGGAACCGACGGCTTTAAGTGCCCTCCGAAGCGCGGAAGCGCTCAAGAAATTTTGCTACTAGCGGTCTCCCATCCAACTACCGACCGCGACTGCAGTTGCTTAACTTTGTCATTCTGCGATTTCGTTATGCGATCGATTACGAATTATAATATTAAACATCTCAAAAGTTTTTAAAAAAATTCACATAATTATAGGATTTTATTTATTTATTTAATTATTTAGTAACACCTTATTCTAGGGTATACAAGGGCAAAAACTTAATGCCTGATGGCATTTTCTACCAGTCAGCCCTGGGTAGATGTTGAAAAGGCAGATAGTAGGTGTATTAACTGTGAAAAGAGAAATACAAAGGAAGAAGATACTTAATGCTTACAAAATTTATGAATAATTATTACCTATATAGAATATACTATAACATACCATACCTAAATAATACATAATAAAAAAAATATATACCATACAATATAATATATACTATTTAATATATATACACAATACAATATATACATAGTACAATAAAATACATACATATTTCTGCACAATACGTTACAACTGGTGGAATATACCTAAATATCAATTAAGGGTGGAATTTAGAAAATGTTCTCGGAGTCGTTTCTTAAAACAGAACGTGGTGGATACCTTCCTCAACTCAGTGGGTAAGGAGTTACAGAGTAGCGATGCCTGTACACTGAAGGAATATTGGAGAAATTCGCTACTATTCGGTGGAATATTGATTCTAAAATTAGTACTCGACCGAAGATTTTTGTCATGAGTTGTAAACCGATATTGGAAGTCATCTTTAAGATACTGCGGAGAATTGGGATCGTTTAAGATAGAAAATACTAAAAGGACAATCCTAGAGTTACGCCTCTCACGAATTGGGAGCCAATTTAGTGTTTATACATGTAATACATTTCATCATATTATCATTATTGGCAGTTCCAGAATGGTGTTTAAAATTGATTGGTTAACCCTGCTTAGTGTACTTGACGGAGTCCATATTCCATACTCTACCTAAAACAGTAAAAAATCTGGGAATAGTAATGGACTCCAGTCTCTCTTCGGTACCACAACTGAACGAGGTCAATAGGAAGCTATTTGTTGCACGCAGCTGTTTGCGTATGGTCAAAAACTTTCTTCCCATCTCCACTAAAATTAACCTAGCTTTCTCCCTTTTTCTGCCGATTCTCGACTATGCTGATATTTGTTACTTTAACCTTACTGAGGAACAACTTAATAAATTTGAGCGCCTCCAAAAATGTATGCATTAGGTTCATATTTGGTCTTCGCAAATATGACCTTTCTGATATCAACTCAACTCCCTATCTGTCTTCGCCGGAATGCTCACATACTTTCTGCTGTGTACTCAGTGTTGTTTAATCCGTTGACCCCATCTTATCTTCGGGACAAATTTGAATTTCGTCACCTAACTCATAACCATTTACTTTGCTCCTCTAAAAACCTTGCCCTTCTTACTCCTATTTACAATAATTCATCCTTCTATCATGACTCCTTCAACGTGACTGCTATCCGCCTATGGAATTCCCTACCTATTTCGTAACGTAAGGCCCCTAATTTATCTTCTTTCAAAAAGTCACTCAAAGACCTTTTGTATAATCTCGTGAAACCGTTTTCCTTCTCTTTTAAACCTTCACTGCTTCTTCCTTCCTGCACTGCTCATAATAGTATGTATATGTATGTATGTGTTAAGTTTGTGTTCTCTCTCTTTGGTGTGTATACCTCTACCCCTTCTACTTGTCTATGTATTATTTTCCTAAAACCTTTGGTTGCCTGGAAGAGATCGCTATGTAGCGATAAGGCCGCCTTTTGTATTGTGTATCCTATGTTGTATTGTTTTAAGTATATGTATTTTGGTATACAAAAACAATAAAGTGAAAAAATAAATAAATAAATTATATTATATCCACATCGAAAAAATATAAAGGTGCATGCATTAAATTACTTATAGATTTATTTTATTATATCTTATAAGCTTACTAGAGAACCGCCCGCGCTTCGCTTCGGGACCCGTAGGTAACAGCCGCGTAGGTCTCGCTCCCGTAGGAATTTAGGCTAAAAAGTAGCCTACTACTCGCTCTCTTCACTCCACCCTGTCTGAGGTGTGTGGAGTGTCTTTGGGGGTGCCTCTCGCGGCCCGATAAAACGGGCCGGTCCTTGGGTTGGGCCCTAAGGCCCTTGGTTGTCCATCTGTGGTTAACCAATAGGTCAAGTCCGGTGAGTGGTGGCCTTTTTACAGGCCACAGAGTCTTAAACGGGATGGGGTTCATCTTCGCGCCGCCCAGGCGATCGAGGCCCTACCGGGTGAATCCCGCTGGTGGGAAGCCCAGCAGGAGCCGATCAGCGCCGGGCGACGACTTACGAAGCCCCAGTATCAGTCAGTGCTAGCCCCGTCCCGCGCAACCAGCAAGTCGCGCGGGAAGGTCCAGCGGTCCGGTGGACGGGTGTGGAGCGGCACCAGGTCCTGCAGATGCGGGAACCGCGACGCGTCGACACGCCCGAACATGTTGCGTGCCAATCTCTCGATGAAGTCGTCCAGGCTCTCGACTCGACTCGAAGGTCCCTCTGGATGCGGGCGTTCCTGACGTACCTCGGCGCACCAGTCAGCCGGTGGAGCGCAATCGCCTGAACCGCGCGCATCCTCTTGCGCTGCGGTTCGCTGGCGAGCGCGTACCACGCCGGTGCCGCGTACGTGAGGCGGGATCTAATGTAGGTCTTGTAGACCCCGAGCTTCAGTCCAAGAGGGAGGCTCGAGGAGAGCACTGGTTTCTGCCATCGCGCTTCTGGAATTCGCGACGGCTTTCGTAAGTTGTGGCTTCATCGAAAGTCTTACGTCGATTTTGCCCCCAGGTATTTGGCCTGTGGGGCCCATTGGATATCTTGTCCGTGAAGCTCCAGAGTAGGGTCCCGCCTGTTGAGGTATCCTCCTATGTTCACGGCCTGCATCTTCCCGACATTCACCGACAGTCTCCACGCGGCGAGCCATTCGGGGAGGGCATCAAGCGCACGCTGCATCTTGACGATGGCGTGGGTTCTATTCAGCGACGTGGTGATGTACGCCACGTCATCGGCATATAGGGCAAGCGACGCCCCCCTGCCGCCGGGATGTCGTCGGTGTATCAGGCGTAGCAGACCGGGGACAGGCAACTCCCTTGCGGGACGCCGGCTGCGATCGGACGCTCGGTGGATTCGGCGTCTTCAACTACTCTGAAGCTTCTATTTTCGAGGAAACTGGAGATCACCTTAACGGCACTCCGGGGCGCCGACGACTGCGAGATCTTGTAGAGAAAGCCGTCGTGCCAAACACGGTCGAACGCCTTTTCCATGTCGAGGAATACTGCACACACGCGTTCTCTCTTATTCAGAGCCGCGGTAACGGTGTGCAACACCCTCGACAGTGTAGCCGTGCTGTTCAGCGGCATCAAAAAGTAGCCTTCCAATTCTGTTGGCAGCTAGGCTATTCCACCCCGGATGCTTGCAGTTCCAGTCGCCCGCGCCCACCACCGGTGTCGGCGAGTCCAGCAACTTGCGGACATCAGCCAACAGGATAGTGCCAGCGGGCGGGCGGTACACTGATTACTGCCGGAACGGGGAGTTTTCGAGGCAGAGCTAAAGTAGCCTATTACATTTGACTTAAGTAAATTACATGTAGTATTTGTAGCGTAATTCAGAACTTGCAAATGAATTTTATTAACGCCATCTGTTAACAACTCCGAAAATAAATGTCTAGCAACTAACAAAACATCGATCTTCCCATGGGAATGGGATGTTTTTCCGCGGTAAAAAGTAGCCTACGTCACTCTCCACCCTCCTAACTATCCCCACACACATAAACCTTACCATATAATAGCTTTGTTGCGACGTGAAAGCGTCACAAACAAACAAACAAACAAACAAACAAACACACTTTCACATTTATAATATTAGTAAGGATTTCAAAAACTAGGTACTCTGCTGGACAGGAGCGGGTTCCTTGCTAATGTGAAGTTGAGAGTTAATTAGCAATTAACACTTGAAAATTAATGTTAAGCTACTGAGGGCGAACGATGAACAATAATAATAAATACCGGCGGAGCATGTACTACATCGCACGATTACCGTAAAACTAAGGCGCCGATTGAAACCAGATAACACTACAAAAGTTTTAACATCTGAATCTGCTGTTACACATGTACATTTAAAAAAATACTATTTAAAATAAACCTTATTACTTTACGCATAAAGTATTTTTTATCTCAATCAGCGGATGCAGGGTTCTACAGTATCCTTGTTAGGAGTAAAGTAGTAGGTTCGATATCGATCTGAACTCTCGCGGTTGAACGTAGACAAAGTCCGACAAGTCCGTAACTACTCCTCGAAATATTGTCATAGTGTTTCTTGTTGCAAATTGTTATAATTTTAAAATCCTTCGCGTTTAAAATAAACAGTAATGCGCGGACAATCTCGAATCTACAGATGAATTTTAAATAACTTCAACTAACTTTTAATAAGATCTTACACTGTGAACTTGGTATCGTACGTATGGAGATGCGAAAATATTATAAAGATTTGGCAAGCGACCGTCATTAATGAAAAGAACGATTAAATACATTAGAAATCAATTGTCTTACTCCCGAGAATATTATTTTATTTCAATCCACGTCAATCTTATCTTTATTTACCTATATTGTTTAACTGCTATTTAGTATAGTACTTACCTGGCTCCTATTATCTGTTTGTCTTAAGCAGTTCTTATGTGTCACCGTCGTAACTTTGTCATTTTCGTATTTAGTGTTTGAATATCAAAAAAATCGATTAAAATAGATAATATTTTTCAAATAATATCCCCAATTTCCATAATGACATCTGTATAAAATTTTACAACTTAAATTCCAAAGTACCAACCCGCCAATTTTTTCCATTTTATTGACGCACGTGTAGACACTGCTTATCCAAACGTTATTTAAATGCGTCGTATTAAAAGTTATATTAGTAACCCACAAATGTAATCGTTTACGTGGAAGCAGCTGTTGACACCAAGGTTTCTTTTTGTTTAACGTCTGATTGATTGATACATATATTATTCTACACAGAAATCGCGTGAATATGTCAAATAAAAATAAACAGAATCGGTAAAACGCAGTCCCTCGAAACAATGTTTGCATTCTAATATTATACAAGGAGTCAATAGGTGCAACGTAAAATCCTTTAGTTGCAGGGACGGGTTGAGATTAATTATTAAAATATACAATAGGTACACAGTATACACGACCTATCAAACTCTAAGTTTTAAGACGATTTAGATAGTACCTAATATGACACCTACTAATTAAAACGTTATTATTAATAAAGAAAGAAAAGCATTATTTGTCTTTTAACATTATATTTAGATCTTTAGGATTACAGAGCAACAGCCTGCGACTGCCAGACTTTCGTTACTTTGTTTTTATAAACCTGAAAGGTTCACCCTGGTACTATAAAATTTTGACGGTGATTACTTTGTCAAATATCAACCAGTAAAGATGTATAAAATACAACCTGGAATTAGTTAAAGTATAAAGGTCAGTTTTTATATATCTTATTTTATTGCCAGTCATTTAGTACGGATGCAACCCCTGCCAAACCTCTTTTAATCGTTAGTAAATTATACTTGCTGCAAATTAGGTAAAACTATGATAAGACGGCATCATTATCATCGTCTCAATTTTGAGTATGGATATCTTCTCAGATAGAAAATGTTAAGGCCATAGTTCGTCACACTGGCCAAGCGCGGATTGGCTAAAATTATGAGAAGAAGACATAGGCATAATTATGAAATACACTTACGTGTCTATTTTAATTTAGCACCACAAACGGCCTTGAAATACAAGGTAGCAACTTTCTTCATGGCAATATTAGCAGGTGCGTCGATGATAATACGGCCACTGGCCAACTTTACATACGTTGTACAACTTATTAAAATATACTGATATAATTTTGATAGTACCTTATTTAAATTACATGCGTTGTCAATAAATAACTTTTCTTTTTAAGTCTCAATAGTACCAGTCATGGTCACGAGGAAACTTCTAAAATATGTCTACTTATAAACAAGACAAAAGATGTGATGAAAATAATGTATACACCTACAGGTATACGATTTTTTGGATATAAGACAGGAACACCACCACTGTACGAGTGCTGATTAAAAAGAATCTTTTGTATGTACCGTTAATTACCAATAATAATAATTTTACGAATGAAAACTTAGCCATTTTCAGCAACAGTGCACTTATGACAACAGAGGAATAAAGCACTCGATGGAATGGAACTCACGCAAGGCTTCATGGTAAACTTTAATGTTAAAAGATACTTATAAAAGACAAAACTTATACTGCCCCTCACCTAATTCACTTATGATTTTAAAGTAACATTTATACTTTCATCGCGGACGCGAAATATTTTAAATGCAAGCGGGTAGATCACCAATCCATGCAATAGGTTGAACTATCCTTAAAATAATTCTAAATCTTGTACCCGTTACACTTATCAACTTCTGTCACTGGCCGCGGCGCGGTGTTGTCAGGAAACCACTAGGTATACGAATAAGTAATAAATAAAATCATCAGCTCATATTCTATCACCTTTATCGCTTTTATCCCTTATTCCTCCGCTGTGACTGAATTTTTTTGTACTTTATCTCTTAATACGTAGACATGACTTTTTAATAAAAGTAATTAAAACCTAAAACGTTAAATTATGACATAATCAAAAATGTACGGAATATTTAGCTATTTAACATGCTACTAAACTAAAGATCTAAATAAATAAAATATAAAATCGAAAGGTGCGATGCGGTTCGTATGTCATAATAGAGTAACATGAAATTAAGATGTGGAATAAAGCCATAAGGCACCGAGAGGCGGCGAAGCAGAGTATTATCTAGATTAAAGTTGCAAAATTGAATGGTTCTGTGCGGGCTTCAGGCTAAAATAAACATTGGCTTATCTCTGTCTCGGTAACTATAAGAGCTCGTTCAGAAACGTCAATAAGCAAACGAAAGTTTATAAGATGCAATTGAAGATCAATGCTCAACATTTTACGATACGCAAAAATTGTATCACATAAATGGACATAATATTATGATGTCAAGGAAACATTTCCAACAATAAAGGCTTAAAACAAAAGATGTTATTTTCCTGTCAAGTTTTAAGTGACAGAAAAACAGCGAGAATATTTAAAAGAAAGAACACGAAAATTATGTACGTACACCCATTGAGATATTATGTACTAACGTACACCTATAATAATTAATTTGACTTACAATAAATATGTTATATAACATACAGCAATCGTATTGTTACTTAAAAGAATGTTCAAATTCCACTTTTTTTTCTGGCCCAAGCAGGCAAATCAGCAGACGAGTCAAGTGATGGTAAGTGATCGCCGTAGCCCATGGAGATTGACAACATTGGGTCGTCACCAACTCTTTGCTGGCCAAGAAAAAAGTGATGGACTCGCTACTTGAAGGAACCCATGACAGAGCACTGTGGGAACAGCGATGGAGGAAGTTCGTTCCACAGTTTATCCGAAGACAGGAAATGATCTGAAAGCGGCACTGTGGACGACACTTGATATAGTCAATATCTTCAATTCGCTTTCACTTCAGTATAAGAAAGAGAACAACAGTGCTATCTGACAGATTAAGTATGTTGTAAATATTGGTCTTTGGGATTATGGATATAAATAATGAAAAACCTGATTCAACGTTTTTGTTCAATCCATGGGTTCAATCAACCCCCAAGGGTGTCTTTTGAGAAAAAATAGTAAAAGAAGAAATTGAGTATTTAACTAAACAATTGAAGTATCCGAACTTTTGTATAATTTCATAAAAAACCCGCAGTGAATATCCGAACGCACTAGAACAAACGCTTTAGGACGTGATGAAATCAACGCAATGAAATATAAATCAGAGCAAACCATATCGATGAGCGCCTGTGAGCTTTACGCACGGATACTGCAATTTGTACAATTCAAACAAAACAATCAGTCGTTTAGCCGCACTTAAATTACGTAGATGAGCGATAAGGAATGATACTTGAGAAAGTGTAAATAGAATTACAGTGGAACGTAATAACATGCAATAAATTACGCACAGAGACCAACAAAAATTTGTTCGTAACTTTTTTTCTCTTTAAATTTATGCACGCATGCTGTAATGTTAGCAGTACCGATGCGATATGAGTACAGGTTTTCGGAGACATTTTGGTGATAGCATCAATAATATGTTAATGTCTCGATCGGTAGATATTATCGGTGTACCAAATGAACATATTTGAGATACTCGCGGTTGGAATTGATTCCGTAAAACCAAATCTTTAATTTCAGTTTAAGTAGATACGGTATTTTGTAGCAGCATTCATTAAAAATACTTTTTAATAATACATATTCGTACATTGTTTCTTCACCGTATTTGTCCTTAAATTGGATTTGTATTTACTACAGGTATAAATTATAGACAAAGGAATTGATATATGTATAAATGAAATTGATACACGCCCTAACTCTACAAGCCCTAACTTTATAAAATCTACGTCTTAGTCAAAATATTTGGTTCTTAAAACTTTTTATTTTATATGCAACTATAGGTATGCAATTAAACCATTATTATAATGTTTTATAATCTATACTTATAATAAATCTGTAGAGAGGTCAATTCTGTACATTAAATATATTTCCAAAATAACTATCAGGGGGTGATTAGGGATCGATACTGATGCCAAAAATGCAATCAGTAAAATTTTTGTCTGTCTGTCTGTCTGTCTGTCGGATGTATAACCGTTATAGAAACAAAAACTACTCGACGGATTTTAACGAAACTTGGTACAATTATTTTTCATACTCCCGCGCTGGTTATAGTATACTTTTCATCACGCTACAATCAATAGGAGCAGAGCAGTGAAGGGAAATGTTGGGGAAACGGGAGAAGTTACTCCATTTTTTAAGCTTCCGTCGCGTGTGCAACCTTAATGGTTAAAACTACACGGAAATCATGTATGACGGAAATGTTCTCCTTAAAATTATATAAAAAATATTCCACGACAGCATATGTCTATCTTTTATGGTTGACTCACAATAACACGTGTAACTCCCGATAGCTTAGCAGTTCGAAGCTTTCTGATTAAGTATACCTATATTTTATCTACTTTTACGTTTATGACACTTAAGTGGGTGAAGTAAAGGGGTGAAGTTTAAACGAAATTCACGCGGGCGAAGCCGCTGGCAAAAGCTAGTGTTTTATAAGTCCATTATTGTCATTAAATCCCGAGAATTCTGTTTATCTGATACAATTCAAACCCAAGTTATGAGGATTGAAAAAATGACGAAATGGTTCGAGAAAAGTCGTCTTGACTTATCAGAGGGCACTATCATGTCCCCAGATCGCATAGATGATCATTTTCCCATAATAACACTTTCCCAGGATAAGTATAAGACACACTAATGCTTGCTAGTTCGGTGACAAGTTCTGGAGGTACGGACACCAATTCGTTAAGATCTAATCGTTTGAAATTAACTTTATAACACTTAAGTTTTGCTACGGCGCGGGCGGCGTAGTACACAATACTTTTTATTTGTATCCATTTTCATTGGGAGCAACGAACAGAAAAGATGTGAGTATAATCTGTTATGGAAATAAAGACGCCGTTACCTCATGCATCCTGCACAAGTTCTTCTAGAGATTATTTAGCCAGGCTGCTGAGACTTCTTCTAGCAGGTGGTTGAAGCAGGTGTTATTGTTTTAGCACTACAACTCGATTCTCGTCATGTCCTTGGTCGTAGTCTAGCTGAGGCACCGCGAGGCGGAAAGCCTAGATAAGGCATGTTTAAATCTTGAGATTAAGTCTAATATTCGCTTGAGTCTGCAATGTTTTAGATTTTCTGTCACAACAAAACTTATAGACAATACTATTATGCGCAATGTAGTCACAAAAGTAAGTTTATATGTAAATATGAATTAGATTTATATTTGCCTAATTTTCTTACTTTTCAGGAAGCTATTTCTTTCGGTCTCACGCATTGCGTAATTATTTTTCGCATCAATAGTTCAATACGAATATCATCGGAGAAGATCCATAAGTGCAACTCCAATTATACAAAGCAACAATTAGCTTTATTTTTATGATTTACAATGATTTTTTCTTTATATGAGCACTAGCCGACTTCCCGGCGAAGCGTGCGGAAACAATATGGCTGCCCCGAAGGCTACCACACGATTAGTACAAAACAAACGCGTGTGAGTGGATTGAAATGCGAATTTTGATATCTCAATCTGTGTCGGGTCAGAGATGCCGCGGTCACGACACCCTTCGGTGGTCACGAATGCCTTCGAATATTAATTGTTATCAGGCGAACAAATTATCCACTCTAAACGGATGTTATGGGCACCATTCATATTATTCGTTCAACTTCAAAATGAAAATAAAATTACCAGTACCTACTTTAACGAGAACCTACTATTTAATTGTTTTTAATGGACTTACCTATTAGAGACAGAACCAAAAACAGAAAAGGTATAAAGAATAGTAACGTTTGTTCAGTGATTTTTAATGGAATTTCCTAAGTGCTGCTACAAGTGTAGGTACGTAGTATTTATACCAATAGGTAATAACATAAACTCCGCTTCTATTTACCTTTCTTTCGGTCTGCCTGTCAGTTTGTTTGGATGAATAAAATCCTAGGAACAGTTTTGTAATATAATTATATTCTTTAAAGCTTAGTAGGTAGTCCTATATCTATAAGAAATCTCGATCTCGATTCGGGAGTAATAGTTGTGAGTACCTATAATATGCTTCCATTATGGAAAGTATTTTAGCTCGCGAGAATGAATGGTGGTTTTCATTGCTTAATTTATTATAATATAAATGTATTTATAACTAAAGACCATTACTATAAATACGGCGGCTTACACGCACAGGCCAAAGGTCTCGATTAACAAAATTAAAGACTGGATACTGTGGCTCACGGCTCGGATGCAATAAACTGATCGAGTAAGTGATTTTTGACTTATTTTCAATTGATGCAATTAAGGTATGGAATATTATTTTGAGGGCGTTTTTATTTTGACATTATAGAGTAGGTAGGTATCTAATAGTAAAATTTTTAAGTACAATTGATTTTTCTATGATGTGTGTATTCGTAGGTGTGTAAAATGAACACTTAATTTATAAACAAAAAAATATAATCTCTTAAATTGCGGTAACTTTAGTTTAACCTAAATTTTGCTTAATCACTTGATCATCAGAAAATTTACAAAGCATCCGTCACTAACAGATTAGAGACAAATAATGGATTGAAAAGTAATAATAATTGATTAAAAAAATGACTTCAATAAAAATCGCTGAACAAACATAACATAATAGGCATGTACGGTCGAATTGAGAACCTCCTTTTTTGAAGGCGTTAAATAACCACGGAACCCTAAACAAAAACCTTTCTCAACCACGGCAGCATCGAAACGGGTTCCAATTTAATTCGGTACCTGCTGAAGCTAATTTCTATTTTACTGTCCACTGTCACCAGTTACGTTTCTCATCAACGTTTCTACCATTACAGATTTTCCATTTAACGACTGTTTTAAATTCCATTTTAATTAATTACAAGATATCAGCAACATATAATTTATGTGAATTTTAAATTCACTTTGCGACATATTAAGTTGGTTCTAAGGTCTACATCAGGGTCACCGTCGTTTAGCGCGTGGTAGCAATGCAATTAATTTCACCTGTGAATAGGAAATAGAAGACATATGTTATGTGGGCCCAATTCGTTACAACTAATAGACTCATAACTTAAGATTGGATCTTTTAAATCGTGTTTGCGTACGCACATTATTTATTATTTATGCGTGCGTAAGATTCGTAAGATTTTTTAGATAATGCTAAACAACACTTTTACCTTCATTCCAATTCACTAGTACCGTGTGATACCGGTTAGTACGGACTTATTGGTACGAGTACTGGTATCTTTGATATGGTGTTATATGACTTGTAAAAAATGACTATTTCTCCAGTCTTTTTTGTGTTTTGTGTAGATCTACTTTATAATTTGTTAAAAAAATGGCTAAATAAAACTCTTGATGTTTTATGTAAACGGCAGCAAACGAGCAAGCTCGCCTGATGGCAACAAACGAGCCCGATGGTACTATCGCCCGTTGATATTAGCAATACCTCAAACTTATTCTAATACATCTATGATAAATAATCTGGCGGGTAAGAAACAAAAAACTGACGAACGGACAGAATTTGTAAAAATTGCAGTACTATGTTATACTGCAATTTTTACAAATTCACCATAATCTCCCATAATCTCTAATATCTTCTAGGCACGAACATCGATCAGTCACAGATTTTTTATGTAGGTATAGGAATTTTAAAAAATTAATACATACACTCGAAAAACATACCCTTCCTTCTGATGCAGTCTGGTAAAAAGTCAACAGATTAATAGTATCAAGGAGTAAGTAAAGTTATCATAATCAATTTTGTTGGGCAATGAAATTTTAGGTGATAGAGCAAATGATATGATAACTGCCCAAGGATATTAATAATATTGCTACTAAGGCATACTTATAAGTTCTTAAGTGTTCTTGTAAAAAATATCAACGTACATATTTCGAAATAACACTGGAATCTACATATTATTGGATTGCATTTAAATCTCTAAAAGAAGCAGTTAATATGTTTTTGCAATTCTATACATAGCGGCGTCTTGACAGGACAAGGGATTGATATCGAGAGGTATACAAATTTAAATTAATAGTACCTAAATAGGCATTAAAATGTCCATCAGCCACCACTGATAGTAATAAGAATGCATAGTTTATTTTAATGTGTTTTTTGTTTCTCGGCATCAATAGCAAGTACCTAACAAAAATAAAGAAAGGAAAGTCAGCCTCCATTTATTGATTTAAAAGAGTACAAAAAGCTATTTTGTTTTTGATTTGAAACTATTTATAAGTGAACTTTGGGGAAAGATACCTATAAATTCAGTTTGCCGCTGATTTACTTTAATGTTAGTTAACAGTGGTGAGTGGTCTCGGAAGAAGAAACGGTAAGAAACTCCCAACGAGTTTTTTTCTACTGACATTTACAGACAATACTTATTACTGCTTAGTGCTATAGGTATTTCAAAATCATGTTCAGGCTGTTTCATTTTGAAATATTCACCCAGTTTGTAATAAATAACCTTTCGTCATAAGAATGTCATTGACATGAGTTTTTAACTTATAGTGTGGCATATGATAGATATTATTTTAATTTGATATTATTCAGCCGTGATTTCGCTCCCTTTTATACTTCGGAGATGTGTGACGGACGGAGTAGTAGTAACTTTGAATGTTGGACTTCGACACAAGAGTTCTGGTGTTGGTATTCAAATCTCGGACGCACTTCTTATTTAAAAAGAATATGTTCTGCGTCTTATAATTTAATTATCACTTGTTTCGGTGAAGAAAAGCATCGTGAGAAAACCTACACATCTGAAAGTAATCCATAACATTCTCAAAGGTGTGTCCTCTGTGCAAATTTTCGATTAAATCAATGATTTAATATAATCGTACTTCTTAATGCTGAAAGAATCCGTAATATACATGCCTACATACAGACATAGGTAATATAATATAGCTAATATAAGCGCGTTAAAAAACATTCGGCAATATTTTAGGCCTATCTGAACTGTAGTTAGTCTCGCAATTCTACACGTTCTTACGTAACCTAAAATTGCGTGTTGCGTAGCGATCTTCGAAAATTAATCTATAGATCAGAGTGGTCATTCTGTAATATCATAAATCAAATTCACAGCTGAATCCGCGGTCAGTTCGATCGATGGGTGGATTAAATGGCAAGTATTATGATTAGTATAAGCGTATAGTGCTACAATTTATCACTATAAAGTTTAGTGATTAAAGAAATTTATTACGCTTAAATTGATCTACAGTACTACTATTAAAGTTATAATGTTACCATGGAATGAACTGTGATATTGGAAAGTAAATATAGATCAATGAAGCATGGCAAGGTTTAGAAAATATCTGACAAACTAATAGACTAAGATCCCAGGGCCACTAGACCTTCCTTATTTTCACGTAGTGTTAGTAGTTATACATATGTTACGAGCTTTAGCATACATGCTTACTTGGGCAGACGGCCAATTTTTTTTTTAATCAAAGAGATAAAAATTGTAAAAATACAGTCGAAAATTGATACATACGAACACGTTTTATATTTAGTTACTTACTTGCAAATGGAATCATCCAGCAAAAAAGGAATTGCTCCTCCCCGCTAAAAACTTAGTTCAATTTAGCTGTAACCAAAAAAATTGTTACAGCATTTTCGATTTTTAGCGTCTATCCCAATGTATCAGCGGAGAGCGGAGAGCTGGCATTTGTGCGGGATGAAATTTACGCAGTTCTCACACAAGGTTATTTGCAAGCGAATAGGAACTTGTCAATGTATAAAAGCGACGCGTCTACGATGCGTATCCTGTCAGTGAACAGTGTCAGATACAGCGAATTTTGGATTGTGCTGCAGTTGCGTAGCTAATAAATAGCGTGATGTGAGAAGTGCCTAAAACAGATTCTATATCGAACGCGAAATCAGTTGTAGCATTTACTCGAATGGCAGAGGAGAACGTACGAAAATAATCTTGTAACATAAATTAATCTTTGCGAAATTACGTAAATAAACACGAATTTCTTAGGTGCTATTATATAAGTGTTAGGCCTCTTAGAATGTTTATGGATCCAGTGGCCGGGCCTAATAGAATTTCATTCGTATAATAATCGTACCGTCGAGGAAAAGGCGAACAGATAATATGTCGTTAAGCTGTACATAATTACTTTCAATTTATTTAAAACTTATAAACCCGTCCCCGCTTCGTTTTGAGAAACTATTAGTTTTCATATTATTATATTTTGTGTTCCTATTGTTAATGTTTCAAGTTTTAGCGGCCTATTAAGATGAAACATACAATAAATAATTAAATAAAAATAACGCTACATACTTTATAGCCTCACACTACAATTCCCTGTGTCTTGGATGCCATGAACAACAACATAAGACAAGGATACATTCAGACCGAGAACGGAAAACGCTCATCATCCGAATTTCCGTCTCAATGGGAATCGAACGCAGGACCTTTATTTTGACTTCTTTTATCCTAATATAAGAAAAAATGTGTGAGTCGTTCACAAATGCTTCGTAAATGTCTTCTATGTACAGACAAACCCTATACATAAACAGTAATATGCAGTAGCATGCATGTTTAATGCACAAATTTAAATTTATTGGTGAAGAAAAACTCGTAAAGTTAAGTAAAAAGTAGTACAGACGTGAGAGCAATATAATATTATTCTGTATTAATTAGTCAAAAATAAAACATTATAAGCATGCGACTGTATTTATTTAGGGGCCATATAGCGTGACGCCGGCGCCTATGAATGTGGAATAAAAAACAAATAAAAACCATTAAACCTAATGAGTGTGTAATTTCGTTGGCCGCAGAGGGTGGCTCTCGGCCGGAGGTCTTCAACCCTTACGTAACATCACCCTATGGGGATACATCCCTTAGCTATCAATGTACTATTGAGGAACGGAGACTTTAGTTTTGCATCTATCGGTTTAATTTAAATAAAAGTAAACTTCAAGTAGACTTTAGTTAGGCGACTCTATCTAAAGTAACGTAACCTTGCGCAATGGTGTATCGCTATTCCGAGGGTCTTGGGTTCAACTCCCAGGTAATCAGTCATTTTAATGATCAAATTTTGTTTTCGGTCATATTGGCAATGTTTTTGTCTTGTGTTGTCCATGGCACCAGTGACTGGTTTTATTACGATACGTCCTCGATTATTAAGTATTATTATTTAACACAAATCTATGACAACTCTTGATTTACTACATGGTTTCAAAATCTATCTTACTAATAAGCAGTAGCAGTAGCAGTTTAAATACAATAATAATTAGAAATTGTTTTTAAAGAAGATAAAATTTTCTTATGAAATTTTAAACACCATCAAAATACGGATACACGGTGCTTAAGATATTAATTTGTATTCTTTTTTCAATAGCCTTTTTAAGTACTGTCTATCTCGAAGCAGTTTAGCACTAACCTCTTGGGCCTTACATAATTTGCTCCTAATTTTGATAAAATATTGAATTGTTCTTAATTTTCCACAATACTCCAGACTTCAAAAATTCAAAGACTCCACTACCTAATTATGTAATTGTCAGCAATCAAAGAGTCGGTATTTGCTGACTATTGAATCGATCCAGGAATAGCCCTATTTACTCAAGGTAAGTAAACAAGGAAGTACGTAAGTGCGCTACCAAGACCCTAGGGTTTCCAACAATGAGTTGCATTGACATCAGTTCATTGGCAACATCGTCGCGTGCCGTCCACCGGTCCACCCACGCAAACCGAGATAACAAGTTGACTACATCTGCCTGTTTGATTATATAAGTGAGTGACAAGTATTGGATTTAGATAATGCGATTGACACTGCCGTCGAATGTGTGTCGGATAATTGTTACGTGCCACTGAATAATATTACCGTTCGGTTAATATTTTATACCTACTGCGTACTGTCAGCCTGGTGTTAAGCAGACGTTGATGTGAAAATGTTACATAATACAATAATCTCTATTTAAATTCTCTTTCATTAATAAGCCGACAATCCTGTGAGCAATGTCTTTGTCTCGAGCGAAGAATTCCGAGTTGGGTAAATGAGTCTTGTGATGTTAGTAATTGTGCCATTTATGTATGGTTCCAATGTGTAATTGGCCTACTACAGGGCGTAGATCTTTTCTAATAACTGAAGAGACTCAGGGTATATTCCACCACGCCACTCCAGTGCCGGTGGAGGGGCTAGTGGCCAACCCCAATTTCCCATATCCATTAAATTTGCCTCTGACATTTCTTAACAAATTTTATCTAATGATAACATTCGGGACTAACTGCTTTACGTGCCCTCTAAAACACGGAAGTGTTCAAGAAATCCTATCAGACGAGCACTTAAGATCGACGCAAGCCGCTGGGCTATAAGCGCTTAACATAATAATTATGTAGGTATACCTACTAATCCAAAAAGCTTCTGTATCTAACCATCTAGCTGTCGCTATTGTAGCTGACCTTTAATTTATATTTTCAACACACTTGCTCGTAAAGTTGCTATTTTTTCTTTAGTCTTACGCCCGGAATGCGGTTTATTACACACTAGTGCGTTTTACTTTTCATTACCGCACTAGTGTTTTTCTTATTCCACTTTTTTTTAATATCCGTAAAGAGGTTGTTACCAAAAGATTTGTTATTTTGTAAATAAATAAACTTGTTGTACTTAGACAAAATCTGATAAGATAAGATTATACTTCATCTAATTATCTATTAAAGCATTTAAAAAATACAATATTTTAAATCATTAATTACCGTAAATTCTTATTAGAAATACATAATTATTTAGTTTAATATATTGTGGCTGAATGTTCGGTGTCTCTGGACTTAACCTGCGCGCGCATAGTTATTCAACCAAAGATACGGCGCGCGAAAAAATAAACCGCGCCATTTTGTGTTTTGTGCAAACATTTGTTCGTTTATAATTTGCTGATTTGTGACTGAAAAATGTCGATACCTAATTGTTTTTTTCCTCGCAAGTGTGTTGAAAAACGTCGTATGATACGCGTGTGCTTTGTTCATTACAGTCTTGGCTCTATTACAGCCCTCGCCTTGCGGCTCGGGCTCAATACCGCCTCGACTGTAATGACCAACTTCGCACACTTGTATCATAATGTACTATTCCATGCTTGCCCCCCCCCCCCCTGTTGGCTGACATGGAATTAATAACATCTATTTTATCTTTCTTTATAACAACTCAGTCAGCAAATTTGTTAAATAATACCACTTTGGACCAAAACTTAAACGAAATAAAAATATTGTAGTAACTTGGTACTTTGTCTTCGGTATTATCAAATGTAACAATTAATGCTTCTTATGCAGGAAAATAGAAAAGAAAAGATGTCATGTAACAAAGTGGTTCGATCAAATTAATTTGCAAATCAGGATCGAAAATTTTCCTAGCACAGCATTAGAGTCAGTCTACTAAAATATGTTTACAAAACAAGAATAAAAAGCCTACGATGTAACGATTTCATGTTAAAAAGAAGTTAGTTTTAAACAAATACTTTTTATGATCCACTCACTCAAAGGGTTCCGGTGTCATTATGCGTCGGTCGCTCGCCACTTTGGGAAAGATTTCAATTTACTTTATTGTCTATTTATTTATGCGTAAAGCTAAGATGATGAGCGATGAATGCCTAATGGCACAAAGGTGACGTGGAGTAGACGCAAAGCTATATTTTACATAGGTATGACAAAAAGTTAAAGAGACACGAAAAATATGAAAGGAAATAAAAATTTTATATGTTTCATTATATACGTCACAATAGAATGACTCAAAACAAATATTTATGTTGTAGGTACTAAATTTTTGATCTTTATCTTGTTGGAATTTAACTATACCTAAATACAATTCGTATTATACCTAGCTACCTACGTAACCTTTATTATGTATACTATCACAATTTAATGAATATTAAAATTCGCGAGACAAAATGACTAACTTATTAAATGTTTTAGCGTGCAGAACATTGACTGACATACCTATTAAATAAACGTTTTAAAAACCGACATGATCCCATCTACTCCCCTATTTCTAATCCAACAAATACTAACGATTCCAATCTACATGATTAAGTGCATTATGTTTATAGGCCCGAATTGCTCTAGCATTAAGTGGACGTAATAGAGAACGTTTATCTTAATTTCGGTCTTCCACAAAACGTTTGACGCGGCCCTAATAACACGTCGCTGTGTCAAAAAACACGATAACCATGTTTTATAACAAAACAATTTACTGTTGTTTTAGAATATTTTGCCTCGTAGTAGAATAAAAACCTTAATAACAGTTCGGGTCAAAAGGTATGAGGATAAATAATGAAATCTAATTTCCAACGACAAAACTCCTCCCCACCTTGAGTCGTTTCTTTACTTGCGGATCGGAATTTTGGCGTTATTGAATCAAAATTTAGAAAAAGTACCTCCAAAACAAACAAAATGTAATTAATAGCCTGCGCATTTTCATATTTCTTCTAAATTAAATTTGGGCGTGATTAACTCACTTGAGGCGTTTTCTCTGTTCATCAATCAAAGTGTGGTCACGAACAGTGGAAGCGCCATTTACTTCCTAACAACTGTCTCTTTCCTTCGCTTAGTAATCTGTGTTAATGTGAGTGAGACAAATGATTTTGACTGTTGATTAGACAGTACTCAATTACAATTTTCAGGGTTCACACGGCTGCCCCGGGTGCGGTCAGACGGCTGACTTCAGAAGCCTCGGTAATCAATTTTATCCACAAACGGCGGTTATTAATTGATTTTTTCTCTCTAATGACCAAAAAGAACATCTGCCAAATCGACAGCGTCGGTCGTTAACGTACGTGCCAAAATAATGTATTAGTCGCCTACACATTACACCGAGTTCTTATAAGTTGACTCGAACTCGAAAAGAACACGTGCCATGTTATGACGGAGATAAAGCCGCCTTTATGGACACGCCTCTCAGTTTCACCAAAAAATAAATGAGATTAAATTTGAACGCTTTAAAAAAGTCAATCGAGAGTAGATCCCTTGATACCTACTTTATATTGAAAAGATTTTATTTATCCTGTCACAGTGTTCGCGCCACAAAGAGGATAATTTGCATTACCAGATAGAACTCACGGAGTGTCTCAGTGGGACGTTGCCCTTGTTTGCGTTAGACCTTAATAAATTTTATCCCTCACATTCCAAATCCCCGTGTAGCCCGTTTATTTATGAGGCGAGAATCATTGGTATAATAAATATCTATGGAGTTTAGCTAAAATTAGATTTACTATGATAATTTTGAAATCAAAACAAAAAAGTGATCGGTAAACAAGCAACCCTTCTATTTAGATGCGAGCTTGGTTTAGCTTCGACATGCTAAATCGATGGCTTCGAATTAAATACGATTTCCATATCTATCGGGCATTTGAACTAAACAATCGAGATGAGAGGATAAGCGGAACTTGCAATAATTTCGATGTTCTTAAGATACTTACGCGGTTCCGTCAGACATGTTACGGTTTCTTAAATCAAACAACGATGGACCGGGAGGATCCCGTTTTGCATCCGTTCGTACATCAAGATTGCTATCGAAGATAGATTTACAAGAGCTGTCTTCGACGGCAGAACGTTCTCTTTCCAATTGATGCGAACGAATTATTTGTTTATTTCGACTGAGTAAAGACTGGTTTTGATTTCTTGGGTGTGTACTACAAGGTACTCATTACAACATGTGCAGTGTAAATAAGTGTAGGTAGCAAGGGTTAAAATATTGCTTGTCTTGAAATAAGAGTAGCTTAAACCTAATGAACCTGCTATGAAAAATGTGTTGTCGTTGAAATGTATTATCGTTGTGTTTCATTATAATACATTTTATTTAGGTACGTTTATTAATTATTTCCGCGTACCCATTAGCATAATTAATTAATTATATTAAGTAAGAAAAGGGTTTATGGGTTCCAGAAGAATATTTATCAAAAGACTGATGTATGATAATTAATTTATTATTAGGTTCATTTATCAGGCTCGCTTACGCTTACGCGTAAAGTTCGGTCCGTGCGATGGGCCTTTCAAATTTTGTGAGAGGTATCGGCTTCTTTACACGGCTAAACAAATAACACATTTAATTGATTTAATGTCAGATGACCTGATACTAAATCTTGTGATACTGAGCTGTCCACACCTATGGGTGGGCGCCAGTACCCCGCTAGGATTTGGTTCGAAACTAGTTTTATGGTCCAATAGCTGCGATAATTCTCTTTTAAATTGCTTGAGAACGCTCTAGATTTTATAAATGTAACATTAAGTAATGTAATATGTTTGAAGATGGATTATTAAGCTTACATTGCGTTTGGGCAATAACACTTACGAACGATATCGCACTTGTTTTAATCGCCGTTTTATCTGTTATCAGAGTAACAAGATTTATTTTAGTACTAAGACATTTAGTTTATATAAAAAAGGCATTTAAAACTATTAAAGAGATTAATGTTAAGCCTGGAAACAAAATGGATAGGGTTCATAAAGCAAGGTTTTTAGTAGTTATATTTTATTCCTTATTACCTAAAAATCCATACGTCACTGCGGATAACGTCATCGAATAGGCCATAAAGTAGACCGATTATCAAATTTTCACATATTATTTTATTAATGAACCGTTTTTCATTTCTTTAAATGATTATAAACGCTGTCATGTTGATGAATTGTTGTATTCTGCATTAAGATTTTTAAAATGTTACCCGTCCAAGATACATCAGAGATTGAATTTCGGGCTTTTTCGTACACAACAAAGACATTTCCGGGTTGCGAATACGGCTCAATCGACAGCACACAGGAAGTTTCGTCGCTTCATTTGCTCCACATAATATACTTAACCCTTTGACTGCACCGACAATAACGTATTCTTTGAGTTATGCTTTCCGCTTTCACGTATCAAATCATTCGACCGCCATGAAAAAACATTTCGCCCTGTCTATCAGAAATGACGTTGCTAGTCAAAAATTTAAAAACATCCGTTTCGCATAAATTTGCAATAAGCTATAATCTCAAGAATAGTTTACCAAGAAAAGATAATCAGAGGCCTAACAGATCAGTAAACTTAACCGCAGGGTCATCATGTAGTAAAATAAAACTAATCTCTATATATTTTTCCGCACAGGACGTTTCAATCGTGGGTCGTTCTCGTTAATTAAAATGCGGAGGCAACATCGTTCATCTAGTTCTGTCTGTGGGTACTTTTTGTTGGGCGCTGACTAAATTATGTCTTTATAGTGACGATGTCGCGTTATCACCGACCACCATCTCGAGTGATCGGGGGCCCTGTAATTTGTACCTGTATTCGAATGCTTGTCGATGCCCGCTTTGATATTTACAACGATTGCAATTGGCGTCCTTTCGTTTGACTAACCGATTGATCGATGCGTTTGTAAAAAGGAACATCGCAACGGTTAAAGTCCGAGTTTAATCAGAAAATAATTTTACATTTATAAAACGAATTACCGAAGGATAGCTTTTTATTTAAAAGTCTCAACTTTATTACGCTTTTTGCATTAGGACTATTGATTAGATTTTTTTGTTCGTAAATGAAAAGTTCTAGAGAAAAAATAGTTCACAACGCTGCTTCAATATTAATGGGTTTTGATATTTTGTCGAGATAATTTAAATAATTTGGCAATAGGGAGATCTCCCGCCAGGCGAGACGACATGCCTGGGGGGCGGCCGGGCCCCGAGTGAATGTACTCGAGGCGTGGTATATATGCCAGCGATGTAGAAATCTTCGATAGCGCGTTTCAGGCTTCGGTGACGTCACCGTGTGACGTGTGAGCGGTGTCGCCACATCACCCCCCTGCTCAGACCGGAGGTCGATACAACGATGTTGCAGCGTGCTCTTCGACGTTGGTGACCCCTTGATGTTGTGCCCCGAAGATGCCCTCTATCCACGGTGAGTCGGGATGGGAGGGTGAAACGACCAATGCGGAGGGCGAGTGGTGCACTCCAGCCGTCCGTGGAGTCGTCGTCAGGGCAGCCGGACCGGGATCAGGAAGCGTCTTCTCCATACGCGGCGATGACCCCGGCGAGCTTGGCGAGTGTCGGGGAGACGCGCTGCGCGAGTCCGTCGGGCGTGAGCGGTGAGGTGAGGTGGGAGGGGAAGCCTGAATGGCTAACGGTGCTTGAAGGGACGTGTTCATGTCCGAAGGTCACCACTTTGGCAAAGGGAGATCTCCCTCCAGGCGAGACGACATGCCTGGGGGGCGGCCGGGCCCCGAGTGAATGTACTCGAGGCGTGGTATATATGCCAGCGATGTAGAAATCTTCGATAGCGCGTTTCAGGCTTCGGTGACGTCACCGTGTGACGTGTGAGCGGTGTCGCCACAATAACATAAAACAAATTTATTAAACCACAGCGTACCTAATGTATACATTTACGTTATTGTCGTTTTAGCATCAGTAAATATTGGTCAGTTGGGCATTGGACTATCAAATTACAGGCGCCAATGGGCAAACTGCAATATTTATTTAGGTGCGAAAGCCACGACCATTTACTGTTTACTACCTTAAAATACTACAATGACAATAATGGTGTGCCATATTTTTTAATCCTTAACAGAAATGGAAAAAGTCATTATAGAAATAATTATTGTACATTATATTTATGTAGCTACCTTTCTTTATATGTGGCTGAGCCAGTAGAAAGAGTGGTGGGTTGTCAGCCGAGTCTCAGTTCTACACCTAGCCTAGAGTATCGTTGGGGTTAAGCTGGATGGTACATAGTCCAGCGCCCTCGGAAAAGAGAGACAGGCTGCAGTAACCTGGTCCTTTGTTCAGCAGGATGTATCACCACCAAAGATGGAGGGAGCCCATTACACTCCGAATATACTGCCCTAGACATAAAACTAGGGAGGGGATTCTTTCATTGTGGTATTAACATACAACACATAACTACTTGTAGGACAACTGTGCGTTCTGTGTATAATTAACATTCACACATATAATAAACGGATTATCTTCAAATGTGGGTTCAATCAATCATTGGTAATGACAAAAGTTATCGACGTTTGCACACACGTGTTGAAATGGAATGGAGAAGGGTTTCGCGAAGTGTTAGGTTACACAATTTGACCGTGAAGTGCCCCTATGAATTGCATTGCATTGCACTCCACCCTTTTATCTTCTATTGTGCAAAGAATACGTCATCTGGCGTCGGTATCCTTTGAGGATACCCACTGAAATGTTCCAATAACGTTCAAATTTGGAATCAAAACGCAAAAATATCGCAAGCTCAACAGCATGGCAAAGTCTGTGTAAATAATTAAAACAGAGAACTTTTATTTTTTATAAACGTAATCCAACTCCTGGTGGTTTTGTGTTTTTATGTTTTTTCAAGAAGCACCCTTAATTTACGGTAATAACAATAAAATGTGTTCTTAAAAGCCGATATATAATACCGAAACAACTTAATATCGCCTACAGCAGACACTATAGATATTTTCTATAATTTAACCGAGATATATTTATGTAGTTATGTTAAGCAATGCTAATTGTACCTGTACTCAATTTAATGTTGATAATATAAAAATGATACGATAGAATGTTTTACTGTTAAAAGTACCTTCATGGAAATAATTCATTAATATGCATACATTAATTAATGTCGATGATCACACCTTACCTTTCGTTTAAACCAGAAATAACCAAGACAGTTTCACGTTTGACAACATTGATGTGGATAAAACATTCGTCGCACCGCTATTCAAGTTCAAGTAAGTACACCTTGCCGACGAAATTTTGATGTATTGAAAATCATAACTGTTGTAACAATAACCCTTCAACATCTGCGTTTCGAATCGATGAGTATTGAGCATTGTGAATGCCCAGAAAAGATGCGCAAAGGTACAGATCTAATGACAACGAACACCCAAATAGATTGTAAAATTCATTATTTATCAAGGAGCGTGCCAAACTCATTCACCTTTCGAGACTAGTGGTAGATAATATTACGCACTACTGATTTAAAGCGAGACTGCATCACCTTGCAGTGTCGCAATTGTTTGCAACGAGGATTATATTACATTATCTTTATAAACGTGCCCCGTAATTAAGCGCCCACATCCAAGGATCCCTACAATATCTGATGCGCAAAAAACATCGTGGTCCCCAGCAGATGCAAACCTACTGCAAACAAAGTCCTCAAATCCGAATCATTTTTAAGAGTAATTCAATAACATAATGTCGATCGAGCTAAATAATGTATTGCTTCCTTCCACCTTGCATCTAACAGTCTGCTTAAGGGCTTCGGAAGAGCACGGGGTGTTACAGTTACTTCAAAAAACTGTAACACTTGAAGAAATGATTTTTTGTATGATATAACGGCATAGTGCAGTACCGCTCGTTGATATGAAAGAAACACAAAAAATATAGTCTACCACCTTACTGGGATGCTGGATCTAAAGAACAGTACATGTAAAAAATATTTAAGGTGTGCATACAAAGTTTCGTTCATGCCGTTATATCAATAGAGATTAAAGGCACGCGTCCTCGAAGCCAAATGTTCCGATCGGGGCACTTTGTCGGTCCGTCTTTCTTGTGGCTGGAAAAGACGCATTAATAAACCAAAATTGGTCTGGTGTAAATCCTTGAATAAATCTGCCAATAGTAGTTTTGGAGATTTTATAACGGTCAACGTTTTGTAGCTTTTCATAGGCTAGTTAAAGAAAATAAATATTATTGACTAAACGAAGATAACTCAAATTAACAAAATCGCATGGATGACTTAATTTAAACCATAAAAAAACAAGAAAGATAAAACAAAAACCAAAAGAAATACAAAATAAGCAAATCAACCTTATCAGAGCATGCAAATTAAATGTTTTTGAAAATTAATCATGCGTTATGATAAAATAAAATAAATAGTTAATAAGATAACAGAACGTAAGCAGGGCATAATAATTGATAGAATCTTTCGGTCAATTGGAAGCTGTTCGGTTGTTTCTTGCCCTAATTACTTTCGTATTGAATTGAATGTGAGATTTCGTTTCAAATTAAGTTTTTCAATTAAAGTGTCAACTCTGTTACTCAACAAGGGATAACAGCTTTATTTTACGAGAGGGCTATTAAACAGATACAAGAATAAAATCATTATCGCGTAATGTAAAGTAACACTTACAATTTAGATAGAATTAACAGAACAGGGTAATTTATAATCTAAATCAAACGTTGACTTAATCAGCATTTTTAAGAAACCGTTAGATTTAGAAACATACGTAATGGAAAATATCGAATTTTATTGTGAATTTTGGCTATAAAAATGTTATTTTCAAAACCCGGCAACAGACTAAATATTTAGGTAAGGACAAGTTCAATTACGAGAATTCACTAAAAGCGATTTCTATTTTCATTGAATTGACTAATTAATTATATAAGGCAATAAATCTTCACCTAATAATAATTCTGTTCTAACTATAAATCAGAAGCCGACCATGGTGTCGTCAGTAGGTATATTTAGTATGATTTCCAATATTAGTTTTATACCAAGCTTTTCTCTAACTGAAGCTATATAATATCCTTGAACTAAGTGCAGAAAGAATCATTAGTAAAATTAGAACAATGTTTGAGAGACGTATCTTATTTATACTCCCGTACCAATCATTCATACAATCAATTCTGATAGCCATGACGCCTTTACACAGATACAGAAGCCAACGCTTTTAGTTGTTATCTTGTAGCTTAATATACACGGTAACATCTTGAAAAATACATGAAATCAACGGCGAGATAGTAACACCATTTGACCATGTTAATGTTGTGAAGTAAAAATGCCATCAATGACCCTTTTTCTTATGTTTTATACCGATAACCATCTCACGATACCATTTGAAGAAACAAGTGCGTCTAATTGAGAGGTTTATTCTTGGTTTGAATTGATTTTCAAAAACAGTGTTATCATTGTTTTCCTCGGTTTCAAGAGCTACATATTTGAAATGGAATGTTATTTTTTAGGAAATATCTTGTAATGCTGTCTTCTATCAATTGCTTCATTGTATTTGCAGAAAATTAGCATAAGTATGCTGGAGAAAAAAATAAAAAAAATCGACCGGTATCTACATAGATCCTATCCTATGGTACGCACCTATCTTATAACTGTGACATTCCTCTGTTGTTTTTCAAGAAAACAATTGGTAAAACTGAAACACTTATTAAGTGTTTAATTTGTTGTAGGTATGAAAATAAAAAAATATGCAGTTAATAATGAAATGGTTTAAGTAGTCATGTCATTCAAGTAATGACCGTGTAGCAGACACTAGGCAATTTAATTAATTTTAATTTCACAATAATTAACATAATATATTATTAAATTTATAAAATTGTTTTTATTTTCTTTACGTACCTATCTTTATTCCAAAATTTTGTAAAATGGTTAGATAGAATTATTTTCTATGAACGTGCGTTAACCACTAAACCGTCGGACTCAACATAATAGCATTACGGCAAAGAAAACAAACAAAAACAGGATTTCGTTGTAATCTCCTATTCTTCTCGGCTTAGGTGCTGCCGAAAATGGCTCGTACGTTTCTTATTTGTTTAAAATCAGAACAGCGTTCAATAGATACATCGATAAAATACTTGAAAACTTCCGGTCGACTAGCTAGTGAATAATTGGTACGCCATTTATTTCCTTCTCCAAGAATCGTGCGTATTGTATTAAATTTAAAGTCGGATACGAATTTACGATCGCTATATGAAAGGAAATAAATCTCTCTAATGGCACGAGCGTTGCCTTATAACATGAAGGCGTGATTGTAAATTTTGCATTATTGTGTAAGTGGTTCGAAATTTGTCACTAAACCCCGTGAGGATGTACTACTTATAGAAGAATTATGACCCTGTTATAAATTATAGATATACCATAGTTATTGAATAATATTAATGTTACATACATTTTGTTCATGCCATTTACGTTAAAGTGTGTCTATCAGCGTTGCAGTCAGTTTGCAAAAGTGTGCCGTCCTTTTAAGAATACAAAGCACAACACACCTTGTATTTTTTGTTGCAAAGAAAGAAACATTTTTAACTTTTTTAATAAATTGGACCACAAACCTAATGAGAAAAGAATCGAAGATAATGATCTGTTTTGAAAATCAATTCATCACAATAGGCGCTAAAAGCGGAAACATTTGGATAACCAAGAACTTCATTGTGCTGTTTTCACACTAGTTAATTTGAAAAATTGCATATCATTACTGTTTTTAAACTTCTTTTCATTAATTTTGTTGTTTTGATATGAAGGTGAATTGGTAAACATAATAATAAAAATTACTCATTATGTTATAACTAAACTAGAAAATCCGCCCTCGCTTCGCTTCGGGAAACCAGTCGCTTCAAATATCTCTATAAATTTTAACAAATTATGTTATTCCGATGTCTAAGCTATATTACTGCAAAGTTTCATGAAAATCCGTTCAGTAGTTTTTGCGTGAAAGAGCAACAAACCCACACACACACACTCACTCACTCACATACATCCTTACAAACTTTATGCATTATAATATTATTATGCATATTGCATTTATAATATTAGTAGGAAGTAGGATAGTAGGAAGTAGAAAGTAGTATAAACCATAAGATACACTACCTACATACATACACTAGATACTCATACGAATAAATAAGAACCATATTATCCCTTAGGATATGGTATTCAATTTGAAACTTGAATAGATTAACAGTTATAATCGGATCAGGTATTAAATTTGTATATCGTATTTAGCTAATCCTCCTTATCTAACCCAATCCATTTAGTAACACCGCATAATTTAGTATTGGCAAAGCAATAACGGTTTGGTAAGATTTTGTTAGAAACGTAGAAAAAAAGAAGAGAAAAAATCCTACCGTGCTCTATTGACCGTGACGCAACAATTGTTTAGCAGTTTGCCGAGAGACCCCTAAGTCCATCTCGTTGACTTCAACACACAACGAAATTAAACATACGGAAAAAAACTGAAAGGTCCTTAAGAAGATTGAAGGACGGGTTCTATTGTGAATATTGTGTAATGTAGCGAGACGACATCGTTGCGTTGGTCAAAAAGTTTCGTGTTCATCCGTTGCATCATCCACACATTTATACGTGGATCTGTTTTCGAGGGTGTACTCTTTGCAGGTAAAACCCTTTTTGCACAATTCAGGGTAACGGACAACGAGCCTTGTCGCCACACTTGTCTCGCCGACACACTCCAAACAGACCCAATTTCACGATCGGTTGCGTATTGAAAACATGCAATTAATTTTGTGTGCCAATACACTAGCAGATGTAAAATTGTACTCCTGGCCAAATAGCCGCATACAAATCACCGTGAAATAGCTGATTTACAAGTTAGCATCGGCTACTCTAATGTTCGAAATCAATAGTTGATAAAAAAAACAAACCAAACCTATCGGATTTTGTAACACTTCTGATGCTTACTACTTATCAATATTTATGTCATTAAATACGCGAATGCAATTATTAATCTTGATCTATGCTTAAATTGATGAAGTGTCTGTATTTGACTAATTTATATAAATGACGACTTGTTTGAAATCAGTGAAGGCAATGAAATATTGAGATACATGTTGTCAAGTATGTAATGAAGTATTGATTGTCATAAATCAAAGACGGCTATCGAATATCAGAGCGTGACTAATCGAATCACAATGATGCTAAATGATCTGTCATTGATGGAGCTATCTAAATGTGCATTAGAATAAACTTAACTTTACAAACCGGATCTGGCTTTCTTATAGAATGCTGCAGTGTACGACACGCATACATTGTAGTCAATACCTGTTCGCTCTTTTATTAGTTTGTTTAGAGTTGTAGAGTAATGTCGAATTATAATATAATTTATGTTGCTATTATAGGACTAGAAAGACAAGTTGGAATTCGCATCAAGTATGTGTAGGTAACCTGTAAAATTAAGCATTAATTATCTGTAAAATACGAGATTAGCAGAGCATTAATTGTAAAATAATATACTGTTGATGAGAAATATAAATTAAACGACAGTTAAAATTTATATACAGATAAATAAATAAATCATTATATTTTTTCTCTTTCAAAGAAACATCAAGTTTCTGAACATAAAATCAAGTTTTTACGTTACCTCGTAACGGAAGAAGCAGCGGATTTAATTTCAAATAATTTTCACACGATCGATCGGGGTTTTGGATCTTCCAATTTCGGATATCGGTTGCGGCCACAAATCATCAAAAAAAATATTAGTTTGAAATTTTTGAATTGGACAAAAAGTCGGCTTGGCTTAAGGAGAGGCGTGGTGGACACCGCTCCTGGAAATTATGGCAATTTTGACACCTAAGGAGTGCTAAGTCTTACACTGCCCCCTATAATTTTGCCGACGTGTGCTGACGTGCATGCGGGCAATCACAGCAGTTTGTATGTTCTATAGAAATTATGTGAAGTGCTGGAAACTATGCCCTTCGTAACTCTCACGTTTTATAATAATGTTCACGTTCCGCACAGTCATTCGGATTTAATGAGGTATCCAATAGTATCGTAGAATCTACCGGTCTAGCCTCTATATAATTTGTGTAAGGAACATGTTATTTGATTATAGGCGACCATTTACGGAAAAAAGTGAAAAAACCTGCTCTTTAAAGTAATTTACTTTCTTGATGCGCCCACGAATTATTTTACAAATAAAACAAAAACAAATCTGATATCTACCTAAAGATTTTAATGAGACTGGTCATCTTTTGTATTATATAAGCCTTCTTTTCTATCAGTATTATCTCCACCAATCCGCACTGGAGCAGCAGCGTGGTGGAGTATGCTATAGGCCTCCTCAATAATCAGGAGAGACCCGTGCTCAGTAGCAGTAGTGGGCCATTAATGGGTTGTAGCCATCTAAGGTTGAATTTCATAAAAAACGCATACTAATAAGCTAAAGCTTACTAATATAAAACGCTTACTATTAAAAAAGTTAAAGCTTATTAGTATGCTTTTTTAAACTAATTCATTAGTCAAAGGGCTGTGTACGTTCAGTTTTATCTATCCATGTAATCAACATTATAAGATGTGTGGATCAGTGGACTTGATATTGACATAACTTTGCTGGGTTTTTCAGGTTTTCTTTCGAGAATTCTATTTTAAATAATTTATAATTTTGAAAAAATAAAGCCGTGTGTAGATTGCAAAACAACTTGCTCGTGTTTTTAAGTAACTATCCTTCTATTTACAGACGTCATACATACATTACCTAATTAATTATTTATCTCCGTTCGAAGTTATGCTCCTTTATTACCCAACTATTTTGATCGATAAAAAAATCGTTCTTATAAAGTTATTATTTCATTCTGAAATGTACCTTCATTTTAGAAAGAAAATAATCATATCATTGCATTATCTGCAACTTTGTACCTACAGGAGCTTTAAAAAATCTTAAACAACTTTGCTCATCTGCCTAGAATTCATTTTAAGACACAAAAAACAGTAGCAAAATATAAAGAATTGCTGATTGCTCGCTAGCTATTACCGTACTATGTAATTTAGAGTGAACCTATGATTAAAGCAAACGCTGCCTACCTGTTAAATTAAATTAGGCTTTTTAAGGATGGCGCTGGCAACATTCCAACTCTGTATCGATTAAAAAAAAACTTTAAAAAGAGAAAAAGGTTTAATTTAAGAGCTCGTCTGTATTAAAACGCACGTGGTAATGGCTTTTCTGATTGTTTATTTTTACAACGCAAAGCATAATTTAATGTTAGCTTCTTGCCAATAGTTGGTGCAAGTTTGCTATTAATACTCTCACTTGAAATCTATTTGACATGGATGCTTCTGGCTTGCACGGTACAAAGCTCTTGAGACAAGGATTAACTTTTTTTCTCAACTTTTGTAGACATCGAATAGCTTTTTAACAACTTCGATGTAAAACAATAAATGCAATTAGTATAATTGCTTGTTTGGTGAATAATTTTAAATATTAGATTAGTCTAATAGATAATTCAAAATAGTGTTATGTAGGTACTAAAGATATTTTAATATGTACGAATATTTCTATTAGGTAGTTCTTAGGTACACTTAGTTGTTTAGTTTATTTTAAGTTAGTATTACAGTAGAATAAAAATTTATGAAACCAAAAAAATCTGTACACATTTTAATTATTATCAAAAAACAATATCTGGTCTAGATGCAGATTCCCACTAGGAATCAGCTCACCAACTGGGCATAATACCCTGAAGCAAGACATTTATTTGCAAACGGCACTCAACCTTCTTAACATTTTATTCAGTGATAAAGACTGTCATTGTATCAACTATAAGATCAAGGAATTACCATCAAATATTGTTAAAATTCTGTATTTATATGGAGATTAATTTGCATTTATTAACTAATCTTCACCATTATGATATTTATGATTACAATATACAAAAAGTATTTTCAATTAAGATAGAAAAATAAAAAGAGAGCAAAATAGAAACAGTATAGATGTTTCGGTAGAATGATTAGGACAAAAATGTAGCATATCATAGGAAGTATAAGAGTAGGGCTAGTAAATGTCAAAATTGGAATCAGACCAACATTTTAGAGGTACACAGAGAATACCTAATGAAACGAGAAGGGTATTGAGATATGAGAAAGCCAATCTTACTAAAGTACGATGTAAGGACAATAATAATTATAATGATATCAGACTCAATGCAGGAATTCCATTTTTGAATATTTTAAAATAATTTAATTTATTTTCTATGCTTTGAGCAACGCTGGTGAAAGGTCTTAAGCGCAATCTCGGTAAGACGTAATCTCGCAAATATTTATAGTGTGTCAATACTACACGCCAAAAGCGATCGCTTATTATGGTTTTTACAAATGTGAGCATGCTGCAGGCAAACTTCATGGTCCAAGTAACAAAATTGTAAAGAATACATTAATTACTGTTATTGTTTAAAACTATAACACACATAAATATAATTAACACCGGAACACGTATTTCTGGTTGACATTAACATAATTAACCTCTTCTACATGTAAACAAATGTGACATAATATTATAATTAGCTTCATTTCGTCTTCTTCGTATTAAGTGACAATTGTATGTATATAGGCTAATTGTATATTGGATTTTATTCACTTAAAAGTAGACTTCATCTCCAGTTATCATCAGATGGGAATGTCGTTAAGAAACTTAAATTATGTAAATGGTTATTAGTTTTATTTTTCTAATCTTCCTCGATTTTTTAACACATTCAGCTTCTATTTGACGAGGCTTGAACCTGTGTCAGCTCTAAAGGAATTAAGGTTCAATCGAGGGTTGACAGTTCTTACAATGACAAACGACTAAGATGGCCTAACATGCAATCCATCGAAAGTGCTGAGGCTAATGATAATTTACCCAGAATAGACTTGAGTCGCCAAGAATGTGGAAATGCCACTCGTCGCTAAAACAAATGCTCACGTGCCTACGTGTGCTCACAGTTCAATTTAGTTTGTAAGAAAAATTTATATAAGGCATTTTAAATACTCGCCGTCAATCTACAATGAACTTTAATCATAGGGCCGGAAAGATGGCATTTATATGGGTTTCCATTTAACCGAATCCCACATCAAATCGTCCACTATATTGTGATCGCTCGCGACTTTGATTAACGTGACCAATCACTTATCGATACAAGTCGTTAAGCTTTAACGAACTACACACACTTAATTTTATTCTGCTACAGTGTACAGAGTAGGAAAATTTTGCTTGAATATGTTCAGTTTATTGCAAATTCCACATAAAACGATCGATTTTGACTTAATTATGTTATTTGAAAGACGACTTATTAGACTACGAGGCTTAGACACTCGCCCGTAGCTCATTACTTCAACCCTCTTCAATCTCGTTAGTAAGAAGTTACAGCGCATTGTGGAGTACAATGGGAGGAGGGGCTTCGCCCCCCGGCCGCGTGGCTAAACACCAGCAGATAACGCGAGTGCGGGCTGCGCCCTTTCTATATATCGTAACTTACCAATTTTCAAACTACGTAACAAAAGTCATACAATACTAAATGTATTTTTATAAAAATGAAGTTACGTGGTGTACGCTGCTACACCTGGTGTTAAGTACATAGTTGGATGAAGGAAGTACCTATAAGAATCATTCTGCTGAATGTTTCTGTAGAGTTGTTACGTAAATAACTAACTTTTTACAAAATAAACTACTGACCTCAACATCAATAACCTGAGATAATTCTAACTGGATGATTCGATATTTTATTCAAATACTGCTGATGCTGTATTCTGATTCCATACTGATTTGAGCGACATCTGACGGGTAGTTTTTGAGTTATCAGTTTTTAATTGGTTATATGATTTTATAGATTTCTATCAGGTGACCCGTCTGTTCCCTTTCCTGCTTTGGGATTAAAAAAATATATTAGTAGAATTGTAAAGCATTCCTGTAATGATGGACAAAACGTAAAAAATAACAAGAAACTAAAATTAAGCTACAGCTGAGTCGCATACATCAGCGGTATATACCAAACCTACCAAATAATAAACATGTATAGAAGGATATTTCTTGACCATACCGGCGAGAGTACGCAAGCAGCGGCGAGTAACCGATACGCATGTGATTACCTTATCATCTCGCTTGATCTGCATCGCGCATCTTTCGACTCGGCTCGAGAGCTCACGCGACTGACTCGAGTTGCGCCAGTTGATCGCTACGCAATCGATATCTCGCTTGCCAACGATAAACTATTCGTTTATTTGCCACTTATCAACAAAACTACCTATACCTATCTGGATCGTAATTTTACTTGTCAAGTTTGTAATTACAGTAATAACAGAAAGGTATTTATTAAAATAAATACTTGTTTATGGCAAGCAACAACAGAATTTAAATCGAATGGTGATGGTATTCGTACATTTTTGCGTTTCGTTGCATTCGGTAGTATCGGATACCGTCTAAATTACCGAGAAAAACAATATCAAAGAGCCGGCATCGATCCAACATCGGATTACCGTAAATGGTATGACGGCTAGACCGGCCGGTTCGTCATACGCCTCGGCCGTTCGTTTAAATGGTCATAATTGGTCAAGCGAGCTTTAATATACAGCACTCGGTCATTAGAACAGCATAGCATTTAACCGCTTTAACCGTGACTGGCATCGAGAGTCTAATGCTAAGGATTATCGTCTGCGCTCGCCTTAGCAATGTTTTGGTATTACTCGATGTACATTTTTTGCAATTTGAATTGATAGCTTTAAATAAATATGAATTTAGTCTTCAGACACTTCGTGATCAGAGGCAAAATAAATGCAAAAAGAGAAGAAAAGTCCGATTACTGGCGCGAGCAACTCGGGCACGTTGAAAGGCGTGCGTGACTGAATATTCAAAACTTATAACGCACTGGTCCCTAGATGTTTAAGTACTCCCGGTGTCAGAGGCGATGAAGTGATAAAGATGTTTATTGATGATCTTTGGTTACATTAATTGCCAACAGCGGCGGCGCTTGTGTTACGGCGACGTCGCGCCGAGTCAACTCGAGCGCGAATGACAAAGATTCAAGGGTCGATACGCGCTGCCACGGCCGCGGTCCGCCTTTGATCTGCTCCATTGACGAGTTCGACGACCAATCAAAATATTGGCGAAATATATTTCTTGAAACCTGTAAATTAATTTTGCTGTTTATTCAAAGTAAAACCAGGAACAATTGACGACAATTTATTAATATGTAGATGTTATATACTCAATTAATAAAGATCGTTGACCCCTCGTATTTAAAAGAGGTAAGGCATGTTGTTAATATGCAGAATATTTTTGCCACTCAAGAAATGCATACGTATAACAAAAACTGTAACTAGTTTATTGATACTCGAATAGCCGTGAATGTTTCTTTTAAACCTAGTGTAGTAAATGTTGTCATTGCAATATAAGGATCAGGAATTTGGTGCCCACTCTAGGATTTTTATTTTAACAAAACGCAAAGAATACCAGAAGTCATCATACCGAAAAAGGCGATGGAAGGATAACTCGTGCTGTGGCACATCTATGTTGTAAGATGCCTGGCGGGAGTGAATGCTGGCATTTTGAGCGAGGTCATCACCCTTCGGAAGCACCTGAAAAAAGGGACACAGATACTTAATGAAGTAGGTTTGCGAGTAATTCATAATTTAAAAAAGAAGTAGTTCGATGAGGCACCTTATTGGTCGTTGTAATTATCCTGGCGCATGGCAGTGAGACGATGGCAGCACGCCGGCCAGTTGACAGGTCACTCACTCGCTCGCCAGTCGCCACGCGGCCTTCGCCAAGGACACCTCAACCATCCATTATACATTGTTTTAATTATCCTACAGCCGTAATTAATAAAGTTAAGAATGTGCTAAAATTATGCGAAGATAAAGCTGTAATTTTTCGCTTCATAAATTCGTAGGTACTTTATTGAGTTTGCTCATAACGACCCAGCATCTGTAGCTCGGGTGCAAATAAGATAAAAAGATCTCGACGAGTAAAAAGGAATAGGTTAAGCGCCTCTGTGTGATAGGTATCTTAAATTGATGAAAAACATTTTTTATACGATATGGCCGTTCTTAATATTGTTTTTGTTATGTCCAGTAATTTTTAATAATTTTTAAACTCTGAGCAGATTATTAAAATTAAGTTGCACCAAATAATCTTTATAGCTTTAAAAAATTTTCAAGCTTTTTAATTCCTCATTCTTAAATTCTTGAAGGCTTTTAATATTGCCTCCCGGATCAGGTTATTAAGTCCTGACAAGAACATTTTAATTGCTGTTTTCTTAGCCTACATAGGTATACCTATGTGTAGTACTTATGTAAACTAGCATCCGAGACAATTAACTTAGTCCCCTTAAGTATTGGGTTTTAGCAGGTGCAATTCCTTTACTGGATACGCTTGTTACAAGACGAGTCCCTTCGTAGCTATGTCATACCTAGACATTAAAATGTGCCGCAAGAAAAAACACATCTTGTTATAAGGAGATAATGATTGTTTATTCGTTTAGAAATAATGGCTTAACACAAAAACTGCAATCTCAATACGTCAAACTGATGAACATATTTACACGTATGAATGCCATAGACGCCATAGTCTATTATGCTGTATTTGTCTCGGACTTTTGTTCACTAGATCACGCCTTGCATGTCTTCACGTTATGTCACATATTACTTACGTCAGTAACATTTTCATTATTTGAATTATCGGCATTTCCTCTTATTATCATAAACATCATCAATGTTGTTTTTATCATCAATAATGTAATTAACTTTGTTACGGTGCAAATCTTGTTCAGAATCAATTTAAGTAATACCAAACAAGTAGAGGGTTTTTTACTTTTATATGAGATGTTAAATTGCTTCAGTAAACCATAACCAACTTTAGCGTAATTTTGTTTGGTCCTAATTATAGTGGTTCACTAGTAAGTTTTTCAACAAAGTTGCTGCACCATAAAAACAAGTAAGTCCGTATTATTTACGCCAACTATACAAAGTGTATGCCATGCAGACTACATAACGACAGAGAACATGTTTAAAAACTGCCAGGTATGTTACAAAAGTTTTATTTTTCTCCATATTGACCAAACCATATCGATTAAACCATTTGATTTGTATTGAAAAAACTAACGGCATTATTGAACTACAATGTCCCAACATAATATCCTGTTTTGTTTAGAATTGAATTGTGTAAGTAGCTGCCTTTTGAACCCTTGGTAATCCTAAATGAAATAAATAACACCCCTGTCATTAATTGTAAATATACATTTTTGATCTCTTTTTTGGTTTTAACATAGAAGATTCTAGCTTTTCTAATCGGAAATCTTAAATCTTATGTGTCAGATGGACAGACATAAAGACATCAGTTGCTTATTAATACGGTTCTTTTTTCCTTTTAGGTACGGAACCCAAAAAGTCTGTCGAAAAGTGACACTTATGCGTAACAATCAAATAACTTATACATAAGTATACCAAAGGAAAAATATAAAAATCCACACACACTCAAGTCCTTACAAGTCCACAGATTAAACAATAAAATTAACATTACATGCACAGACATTGCCGCGTTGCTTCAAGTAAGTATTATTATCCTAAGTTTTATGCATATTCTTTTAAACCTAATGCCCTTACATAGTGCGGGCGAAAGAAACAATTTGCATGTAGATGGCGTCTCAACTAATAGGCGTCTAAGCGTCAGCTGCAAACGACTGGTTCCGTTTTGCATACGTCCAACCACACTGACCACTAACGTCTACGCTGCGTGTTACGGATCTATGACAATGAGTCTAGTAGAGATTACGTTCCTATTTCATTACCTATTCCCAAGAAATATAATAATACATGAATTATGAGAAACACATGAGACTAAGTTTATATACGAATTAAAAGGGAATTAGGAATTTTCAGCAGTGTTCTAGAAATATTATGCCCAAAGCCTCCGAGTTCTGCCCTCCGATTTCTGACTGCATTATAAGATGCTCCTACTAGTACTAATAACCTACCACACAAATTATCTGATTTATTAGTGGATCAATCTTATTCACCTCACCAGCTTGCAGGGTTGACTGGCAGAGTAGTATCTACCGGGCATTAAGTCTTCCCAATTTTCGCTTCCATGATAAGGTTGAAATAAAGAATAAATAAATATAAAATTAATAATAATTAATTATTGAAATAACTGATCAAATCCAACATGAGCATTCAAATTAAAAGAACATAATTTTAAAATATTTCAGTTTAAAATATTTTATTTAGAAAATAGCCATAACTAAAACGATTCGACTCTACATCTTTCTAAACCACCGTTTACGACTAGATCCTAACATCACGCAGGTTCTATTTTTTACTAGCAGATGGAATACGGGCAGCGGGTCTGTGGGTGAGTACTGGACACTATACTATGGACTAATATTAAAATTGATTTGGTAAGAGTTTTGCTTGAATTCACATTTATGGGAATTCAGGAAACCATGTACCTTTGCCACAAACAGTACCTAAGCTATTGTTAAGCTTCGTTATACCTATTTTAATTATAAGGATATAAAATATCGTGAAAATTAAATTTTATGCTCCCGTAATATTACCGCATCAAAAATACATAATTATTCATTAGTTTTGTTTTTTTTTAATACATTTTGATACATTTGACTACATGTCGTGGAACGCTTCTTCCAAATAAGTTTATTAATAATTGCTTTTTACAAAAAAAAATAACCGACTTCAATCTTGATAAGTAGAGATAACTCAAAAACTACTCGCCAGATGGCGCTCAATTCAACATGTAAGTGTAAAGTTCTCGTCACTACAAATTAATGAAGCCCAAACACTAGATAACTGCAGTAAATCGTTGAGGAGTTCCCTCGACTGTCTTTCGGCTTCATCAGATCGACTCCAGATCTTCATGAAATGGTAGCGCTTTAATGTACTTATGATAACATGAACAAACACACTAGTTGTCCATACAATTTTCGAAAGTTCCCCTCGATTTCTCTGAGATGCCATCATCAGATCCTGGTTTCCTTATCAGGGGACCCCACTGCGCATATCTACTTTACAACAAAAAAAGAATTATCAAAATCGGCCCATAAACGACGAAATAATCGCTGAACGTACATAAAAAAAAGCATATATACGGTCGAATTGAGAACCTCCTTCTTTTTTGAAGTCGGTTAAAAAGTGAAGTTTACATAAATACATTTTACTATTTTTATAGGTGTCATTTTAATGTAAAACTGCTTATCAGAAATCGTAGTACGTAGGTACTAATCACTATAAATCGTGATCTACTAATCACTATAACTACGATTGATAGTGATTAGTAAAAATTAAAATGTTCCTATACTAATTAACATTATATTTTTACTAATAGATGTCTATTGAATTTCAATAAACTTAATAAGATACATCCGAAGTGATAAATGAATAAAACTCAGAAGATGATTTAGCCTTAGGTTCAAATAATTCTAAGTGAAGTTAGTACACACAATAGTTTTTTAATTGTGTTCCTACCTACCTAGAATACAAAGCGAAAGTAGTCTGCAAGCCTTTTATATTGCTCAATATAATTTATTGGTCGTAGAGCTACGTTACACATGTAGATTTACTACGGTAAACTGGATCCATGCAACTAATTAATTAATTAACTAATTAATTCATGTTATAAAGTTGACAGTGTCGTCAGAGATTTGAATATTTATATGAAGACTGTTGAACATAAAGCTTGTTAATTATTTCGTTAACTTTCATTCTAAAATACTCGTACGCGGGTAGTTTTTGTTTTGCTAAATCAGAGAGATCGAAAAGTATTTATGCAATGTGCTGCTAGTAGATTTAATTTAATTTCATGTAAATTTTACTTTTACCTACTTACTTAGTTAATTTTTAAAATTTTACCAATAAGTACTTTATTACTACCTATAGACCAGGATGAGGATATTGCTTATTCAACTTATTTCCATTCAAGTTAAAAACAATACCGCCGTTCTTTCCTGAATAAGTGCACAAGCTGAGAAAGAACACGCTACAAAGCGTAAAAATTAGTAGTGCAGTAAGTTATAAAGCAAATTAGCATGAGTTATGTGTAAGATGTTTACGTTAAGAAATATGCATATTTTGTAAGCAAGCTTGTTCCGATATTGGATGTGTCCCTGTTTCATTTATTGACATTATAGACAGCATTTATATCTAAGAACACCTGACTCGACGACATGCGCTCGTCCATCAATATTGTCACTCTGCTATAATCTTTATCGTTCACATTTGCATATTATGTATAATTAAGTATATCGATCGAATTATGCGTGATTATCTTGTGTTTATATTTACTTTCATACTACGTAGAAATATATGGAATTCAACATCGCCAAGTTATAAAATAAAAAACAATATCAACGTAATCGATGATACGTCATGAGTCGATCAAAAACTACCCGTCAGATATTGCTCATGATGAAGATGATATAATAGGTATGTGAGTATGCTCACACACCTCAGTTACTTAAGAGACCTTCATCTTCTTCAAGTTTTTTCCCTCAATGAAAGAATAAATAATTTAATTGCTTATGCCCACATTTTTTTTTCCTCATCAGAAATATATTCAAACCACTTGCAGAATTTGAATGCGGAAGATCATTTTACAATCTAAACTTAAAATGGACGAGACTCCATTAACATCGAGTAAAAAACAGAGTTTCGATCCAAAATAAAACAAAGGAAAAATAATATATCTTTTATTCCCACTAAATTAAGTTAACCCACATAAAAGAGTTTGTTTAGAACATTAGATGTTTTAAGATGTTATCTGTAGTGTTTGGTGTCAAAATTCTCGCATCATGCCGAACACATTTAGGTGTAGCGATATCAATCTTCCCGCTTTGTGTTGTGCGATCACTTCGTAAACAAGAATAGCGGGAGTCCATATGATTTATATGGATTTATACAAAAAATATAGCCCCGATATGTTTTAGAACGAAGCAGTAGTTTCAAACGTCGGAAATTGAACTGCTACACATTTTTTATCTACACCCTGTAATGCTTTAAGTGGTTGGTGGAGTAACTTAGTAACGGTATTTTAATTTTTTTTAATGCAATTTTCAAATTCAATTTTAACCTCCAACGTTACTTACATTAACTTACATGGTAGCAATTAACAAAATTAAATACCTTACATCTAGCCAGCTAACTACTATTAGCTTAAAAAATGTCATACCCGTATATCTATACTTATAATAAATCTGTAGAGAGGTCAATTCTGTACATTAATTAAATTTCCAAAATAACTATCAGGGGGTGATTAGGGATCGATACTGATGCCAAAAATGCAATCAGTAAAATTTTTGTCTGTCTGTCTGTCTGTCTGTCTGTCTGTCGGATGTATAACCGTTATAGAAACAAAAACTACTCGACGGATTTTAACGAAACTTGGTACAATTATTTTTCATACTCCCGCGCTGGTTATAGTATACTTTTCATCACGCTACAATCAATAGGAGCAGAGCAGTGAAGGGAAATGTTGGGGAAACGGGAGAAGTTACTCCATTTTTTAAGCTTCCGTCGCGTGTGCAACCTTAATGGTTAAAGCTACACCGAAATCATGTATGACGGAAATGTTCTCCTTAAAATTATATAAAAAATATTCCACGACAGCATATGTCTATCTTTTATGGTTGACTCACAATAACACGTGTAACTCCCGATAGCTTAGCAGTTCTAAGCTTTCTGATTAAGTATACCTATATTTTATCTACTCTTACGTTTATGACACTTAAGTGGGTGAAATAAAGGAGTGAAGTTTAAACGAAATTCACGCGGGCGAAGCCGCTGGCAAAAGCTAGTAGTAGATAAAAGTAAAACACAAAATCTGATGTACGAACGTACATAAATTACTAACAGATAAAAATAATGTCTCATATGAATTATTTATTTCTCGGGACTCCTTAAAGATTTGTGGCTGAATGCAAATTACAAAATAACACGAGCCAAACAAGTCAATCATGTTGTTACTCGAGCTGGCTCTGGTTAAGAGAGCAAAATTTAATTGAGGTTTGTTTACAGATCTCTGTGATGCTTGAGTATGTTATTTCGAAAATGCCTATTCATTTCGTGAGCAATTTTACGTCAAGATACTAGTTAACTGTGGCGACAATAAAGGAAACCATGCTAACTCATGGATACATTGTTTACGCTAGCTAGAAGGGATTCCTTTAAGTGCTTACAACTGTACTTATAACAATTTGTGCTATTAACTAGAATTATTAATTAAATCGGTATGATGTTAATGTAAACCACTAATAACAATGAAATCTGTAACTAAATTGGTTGAAGATAGTAACACTTATACGACAATTTTCCAAAATCCAGGGAACCGAAAACCGAATTTAGGTTGCTTCAATTGATAAGCAAGATCCGGAAGAAAAGTACGGTAATGGGTAAAAGCTTTATTTAAGACATGTTAATAATGGAAAAATAGCTAATAAGAAAAAAAGTGCTAATAGGAAGATCTGATAAGCACCTGGTTCGATTGCTACAACACTCGTAAATTTTCGGATTAATAACACGGCATACACTTTTAAGCCATATTAATATTTGCATGTGAAATCTATCCGTGTGTTTTACGCTAATTCTGCTTGATCGATTTACATGCATGATATTTGGTATGAAGATATTAGAGACCGGGAAAAGACTAATTTTCCCTTGGGTTAGTCTTAACAGTATTTTGACGTTTCCACGCTAAGCCTCGAGTAAAAACTAGTTTCAGTTGCATACAATACATATACTATGCATATGAACTAATATCGATACAGCTCAGTAATCGGTTCAATGCCACGCGCTGCATAAACCGTTAATCCACTTTAGATTTAACCGCATTTTTTCTTCTCACATTCGAATCCATCGGCAAACACGCAGATATCTTACTTTACTGCGTATTGATCAGAAACCTGTTGCGTACACAAATGCATTTATAACTCGATCAATTAATACCGAATGGAAGTTTTCATTACTTTTAATGAAACAGGAGCCCGTATCACGTGATCGCTAATTTTGCTTTTTAAAATGCATAATGAAAGAGCCGCTTTAAGTGCATTTCTTATCAGGATCGCTCATGCAACGTTAAATAATATTACCTACCGTTCTTTTGTTGTAGCTCGTACATATTTCTTAAATGCTAATAGAAAAATTAAGTAGATACATAGATGGATTCACAAAGATCTATCCAACGTCGAATTCGCAAACATCGACACTTTGCTCGTGCTTAAAGTATGGGATGGTAGTTAGCTAAATGGCTACAACCAATCACCATGACTAAGCACAGTCAAACAAATATTGTCTTTATACACTACCAGTTATACTTAATGTGACTCGCTCACGGTTCAATCGGTTTAACTACAGGTTTTAACAAATTGCCCCTAGTACCAATTGGGTGAATTACAGGCAATATTTCTCGCTTGTGGTAAGAAATTTAAAACAAAAAAACTACTACTGCTAGGTTTACTCTAAAATATGTAAGTTTAATGATTATAGGTACAAGAACTATGTACTATCGGCAAAATTGATTCGTACCCCACTTCGTCGACAGTTCGTTTGAACTTTTGAGGATGTCAAATTCGTTTTCTTATCGAGCGTGTCTGTTGCACATATATTATGACTTTCATAATATTATGCTCATTCCGTCAAATCGTCAAACGTCGCTCTAAATTTTTGTCAAGTGTCAAGGTGCAATGAATTACTTTTTACAAACTATACTAATATTATAAATGCGAAAGTCTGTCTGTCTCTCTCTCTGTGACGTTTTCACGGCTAAACCACCGGTCCGATTTAGATGAAATTCGGAATGAAACTAGTTGAAGACCCAGAGACGCAGAGACATACATAGGCGACTTTTTTTCAAAACCCCTAGTAGCTTGAAATAGGGGATGAAAGTTTGTATGAAAAATATAAACCGCTTGACCGATTTCGTTGAATATTCCCGGATTCCACGCGGGCGAAGCCGCGGACAAAAGCTAGTATCTGATAACTGCAAAATATACATATTTGACAGAAATCCTTATGTCTTTTGTATTAACTATATACAAGTTTTTCCCGCGGCTTACCAGCTAAGCAAAAAAATACCATTAAAATTATTCCATGGGAATTTATTTAGAGGAGTAAAATATCCTTTGTTTTTTCCAGAATCTCAAATCTTCTCCATATAATTTCCAAAAAATTCAGCATTCCGTCGTTTCAGCAGATTCAGCAGTTTAAGCGTGAAAAGCCAATATACGAACAAAGTTACTTTCACTTTTTAATAATTTTATTTATCAGAAATCGTTTTTGCACATTACAATATCTTTACTTCATGATGGACAGACAATGTGTTTAATGTGTATGTTGAAGTATTCTAATGAATTTTGAATATGTCAAAGTATTCAGAAACACAAATCTCGAAATATAAATACAGACGTAAGATAAATTAATGTATTGTCAATGTCATGTAGAGTATTAACAGGTTTGTTTCCAAAGCAACGAATACTTAAACGAATTTCGACTTAATTGCACTTGATGTGTTATAAGAAAATGAGCTGAAGGTGGGGTACGAATCAATTTGGCCGATAGTACATATAAGCAGACTAGAGTTTATAAACTAAGAGTTAGGTACCCATGTATAAGATTGGAATACAATTGCACATTAGTACTATGAAATATACCTAAACGTTTTTTCTGCGATTGATTCATTCCCACATTTGAGATACAGCCTACGGTAAAGCACGGCTGATATAAAAAGTTATCTTAAACGTTCGTGCAGTGATTGATGAGCGGGTTGCTAGTGAGAATCCTGGCTCCATTTATTTCACAAACCGACTCATCTATTCGTCATTAGGAGTTTGTTTACTCAAGGGGCGGTTAAGAAGTTGTATGAACACCAACAGCTAACGGCCACAACCTATTATTTTAATACGTTTTTAAAATCAATTGTAATGTTTCTTCTGATTCATAGTTTTAAATTATCCAGTAGGAATGTGCAGGCCCTTTGGGGATGGGAGGTAATTAAGGAAAGGTATAAAGGAACGGCTTGTTTTATGTTGCGTAATGCGATTTGTATAAGAAACCGCAGAACAATATTTCAAGTTGGTTATATTTTAAATTACTGAGAAAATGGTTCATGTTTTCTTTTTTCTTTTCATAGTCTATATCATAAAAATGAATCACAAATCCTTCGTAGAGGCTTTCGGCAAAACGTCCCATTTGGAAAACGTCCCATGGGACGTTTTTGTCCGTTGATTTAATTTAATATTTTTCTTTGGGCTAAACGTCCCACTTATAAGATATGCAGGAATTCTATTGTTCGCTGCAATATTTTGTACAGTCTGCAGAAAAACAATACAATAAATAGTTTGAAATAAAACAGAATATTCATGAATATAAAAAATATTTATTATGAATTAAATATAAACATATATTTATTTAGGTATAGTAGTATAGTATATTTTTTATTTACAGTATAAATTAACATTTCTTTTTAAAACATCACAAAATGGAATACTAATTACTAAGAATCACATTAAAATCACAATTTAGTTATAATTATTATTATATATTTTTTATTTACAGTATAAATCAACATTTCTTTTTAAAACATCACAAAATGGAATACTAATTACTAAGAATCACATTAAAATCACAGTTTAGTTATTATTATTATTATTTTAAATTAAGTTAAACACTACTCTAGAATCCAAAATCAACAAAAACATATTTTTAAAGTTTCTTATGCCTAATAATAAATAATTAATAAATCATATTTATAAACAACAATCGTAAAAATCACAGATAGGAATTTTAGGTTCACACATAATAATCACAGATAGGTTCCTAACAAATATCAAGCTACGATTCTTTTATTAAATACTTAAACATAGTTTTAACAATCAGTCTCTTATTATATTACTAGCGGCCCGCCCGCGATTTCACCCGCGTGGATCCCGTTCTCGTGGGAATATACGCATGTATTATACATAAAAACCTTCCTCTTGAATCACTCTACCTATTACAAAAAACCGCATCAAAATCCGTTGCGTAATTTTAAAGATTTAAGCATACAGACAAACAGACAAACAAACAGACAAAAATAGCGACTTTGTTTTATACTATGTAGTGATATTTAATGTTTTTGCAGTAATTACGATAATTACTTTTTCAAAAAAATACTTTTTCATAAAGCTCGAGATGTGGAATTTGTATTAGTTAATGTATAATAATTTAAAGATCATTTCTATTACTGTACTTAAATTTATTTTTATAATCAAATAGAAGTTAACCTTAATAATATTTAAAGTAAAAATATGTAACACGGAGCATGTTTTTCTGCTGACTATACTGTAATTTCATCTTGAATTTCTGGGACCAATTGACCAAGTCAAAAAAGTTCTTGGGCAAAACGTCCCATGGGACGTTTTCCAAATGGGACGTTTTGCCGAAAGCCTCGTAAGTGCAAAACTTGAAAACGGTTGGACCGATTTGGATATTTTTTTAGTCGCGATCGATTTAATCAATTTTAAAAGTCTACCAAGAACGTGGGGATCTAAGGAATCATCCTCATAATTATATTAGAGATATCGAAATGCCGCCTTAGCAAATTCTAAAAAAGATTTTGAGTAATGAGAATTTAACAAAATTAAGGTGGTTCAGGAAACTTAATGCTAAGGCGCCATTAAGTTTCCAGAATCGAAGCGCAGGCAGGTCTACTAGTTGTAAGTAGTCGTAATACTTCATTATACATACAATATCGAGGTCTCCGTTTAGTTTATTATTATCTTATAGGATCACTTTTTTGTTTGCCTGTCCGTCAGTCAAGATCGTTTTTCTTAGGAACGCATGGAGTTGTTAAGCTGAAATTTATATCAAATACTAAGGTGTTCTGTCCCTTAGAGCTATGAAAATATGAAACTTCTAAGCCCACGCAATTAAAAGAAACAGCAAATTTCCGCAAATCTTCAAAACTCGCAAAGGAATCAAAACCTACAGCTACAGGGTACTTCCCGTGAACTTCTTGAAATTTAGTACGAAGCAGTCTTATTGCACAGTTAAAGGAAAAATTGCGAAAACTGTTAATTTTCAGTGACTAACTATGACTGGATTGTCGTGATGGGTAAACTTTTATTTCTACTTTTACTTACAGGTTTGTACGGAACACTCGGTGCGCGAGTCGGACTCACACTTGGCTTTTTTTCAGTATAGGGAAGTATAAGTGAAAAAAAATAGTACTAAATGTAACAGAGGACGTTATCACCTCTACTAAATACAGCAAAAAGTTCAGGTAATATAACGGTTTTCCTTTATTTGAACATAGCGATTAGTTACTGATTTATATACTAATGTATAGATTTTAGTAAACGTTTTATAGATATTATTTTCCGCCAGCATGCTAAAATTTACGGTGTTTTCTGTACTAAGTGCAACATTTATAATAAAACATCCGAACCACCAAAATACATACAACAAAAAACCTTTTTATTGAAGACGCTCTTATCACGAGTACTCACGTAAAATAAATACTTAGAAAAATGTATTTGTGGTGGTGCTTACTCACCTCACTAAACTAGCACGTCCACTTATCATTTTATCTTTAATAAATAGGCATATAAAGGAATGCCAGGCTTCATGTTATTTCTTTACTGCATCAATCAACGTCTCAGTACATTGTGGAGAATTACAATTCTCACTTAATCTGCGGTTAAGAGCGATGTTGTACTACATAGGTAGTGAATTAATTTCAATTGCTTACTTGTGATATTACTAATAAAAAAAAACGTGAATTGTGGATGTGTTACTTAAACACAATATACATATTTTGTAAACTCCTAGAATTATTTTAAAAATGTATTTTAAGTATACAACATATTTTTATGTTTACATTGGTTAATTTGAATTGTCAATTTATTGTAATTTTATATTATTTTCTATAATAATTAACTTTTATAAGAACAAAGTATAACAAAAAAGTCGTACAATAGCTAATTCAATTTATATCTTTAAGAATAACGTACAGTTTTGAATTTGCATGACGTAACATATTTTTTATGAAATTAAGATAGCAAAAGAACATACCTACAGTACTTCCCTTTCACTGCTGCCCATGAAAATTGTGGTCTATGACCGACACGGCACAAGACTTAGTCAATTAGTCCTCTTTTTATTTGAAGGCTAAATCTAGTTATTAGAATATAGAATACAGAGACGTATTCGAGTATTAGTAGTTAGAGTTAGTACAGTACCCGGCAAGAAATAATGCACATCGGTATTCAGAAAGAGACAATCGGTTAGTTACGGCTTCGTAGAGCGTTGTCTCTCTCGCACATTGCACTAATTTTGAAATATCTATTAAGAGTTGCTAAAGCACCCTATCAAGTACTTACAGTATAGTCGTACAAGGATCTTTTGGCGCGTGGATGACGTGTGGGACGATCGTTGTAGGTATTAATATAATTTGATGTTCCATTGGAGGTTTTAACAACTCTTTATATTTATTTATGAGTGAACCACCGCGCGACCATCGCGACCGTCTTCTACCGAATTCGAAAGAAAAGTGACAAATCAGCGGTAAGGACTGTGTAGTAAGGACAACGCTCTACAAAGCCGAAACTAACCGATTATCTCTTTCTGAATACCGATGTGCATTATTTCTTGCCGGGTAGTCTTGTTTGTTCTATTTGTACTCTAATCTAGTACAAGTAGTTTAAACTAAGAAGTAGGTATTCAAAATACAACATTAACTATTTTTTTGCTGTAATTATGTCACAAAACATAATTACAGTATTTTACATCGAAATTATATTGAATAATTACACATACAAAATTATTGCATGGGGTAGTTTTACCTAAAACATACGCTTTGAAATCCACCATCAACGGCGGTGGAATTTCAAAATAGCTACGGTCCCAAACAAATTGTTGCTATTAGTTTCGGATTAATCCGTCTTCAATATTTTTTGCTTTAGGAGACGCTTTTTTGTACAAAAAGGGCACCTCAGATTTCATTTTAATATAAAATCACTTTACCATAATCAGATTAACCATAATGACTCTCTGGAACTGTTATTTTATGATTAAAAACTTTAAGTAGTAAATAATAGTATGAAGCATTGATGTATGTATTTGTATATGTTACACTTAGTACATAGTATCTCAATGGTATGAAGAGTCAGACGTCTGACTGTACTATACCAATATGATTCAGCAAGCCTTTCTTACACAAACCCCTACGTCATGAGAAAAAGTCAGCTCTTTTAGGTTTCTAATTTATAGTAGTTTAATTTGTCGTGCATTTTTTAACATTGTTTAAGATAGTGCTCGACAACATCTTTGCAACATTGTTTTAGGTGCTTTAAGGAGTGCTCAGAAAACACTGTACATCAGTTAAACTTATTTATTTATTAATTATGAACGTAGAAATATTTTCCCATGTTAAAATAATATTATCCTTTTCTTTAAAATGTCTCCTTCTGACAGTTGTATTTTTAATAATCCCTTCATAAGTAAACGGCCTGTTACTCCTTCTTATTTGCATGAATAGCGATTGTCCAAAAGGAGTTTCTTACAGTACATCCCCTTTATGTGGCAATAAAGTCTTTAAAAAATTTGGAACCTATTTTTCAAATAGAAATAGTGTAAATTAACCCGTATAAAACGCCCTATCAATTTTTCAATGCAAATCAAAACACACATTTAATTATTATTCTTTTCGTGACCGTATCTACCTATTATTTATTAATCACTGACGTGTTCTTAATCTGCCAGAAGGTTAAAGTACTAAAGAGATTTGAGCAAGGCATTCTGAAATTGTATTTATCAAGAGGCAAATGTATTTCAGAGTGCGCACAATACACAGGAGGTCATGAGTATGAATTTAGGCTGGTTCCCGGTTTACACGGCCATTGTTGAATTTTCAGTTTGAATATTTTACGACGTGCATTTTGTAAATGAGACGGGGTGTGTACCATCCGTGTTGGCTCACACCTGCATCCGGTATTATTTGGACCAGAGAATAATAAACAAGACACAGATTACTGTGTCATTAATTGTAACCTCCATCGATACGTACTAACGCCTTGTTATTATTGGATATCGTAACCGCCATTTTCATTACCATTTCCGTATATTTGGTTGTAACTCGTAACTTAAAATTGGGAGATAAAAACTGTTTATAAATAATTGAATTAGAATGTTAATCACTTTTTTTAATTACAACTTGATGGTTGCCTTAGTTCTTACGTAGATTTATTTCATGTAGTAGGTATATAAATAAGTTGGTGATAAGTGAGGAATGTTAGATGGTTAATTGTCTTAACTTAATATTGAGGTTGGATCTATTTAAACGTAATTAGAACAGCGGTATTTGGTTCCCAAGCCTTCGAGATGGATGCTCTTGAGGAAAGTACCTACCACGAAACCGAATTGCATAGAAATTAAGTGGTTGATATTATTACTCAATATTCGAGTTGACGTATTCCATGATTGTTCTCAAGAGGCACCTGTATCCGCTGCCAAGTCCGAGACTGCCAGATTTATATGAATGGCGAGTTCAAGCGACAGAAATAAAACAATAACCCTGAAACTTTACTAAAGAAAGGAAATTAATTCATGTAAGTACCTAATTGTTATGAATACGACAGCCTACTTGATAAAATCCATTTTTTCATTTAAATTTCTCAAACATTACTGCTTACATGTAGCCATATACCGATCCGCACTGGAGTGGCATGGTAGAGTATGCTCTAGGCCTCCTAATGAAAAGGGGCTCTTGGTCATTAATAGACTGAATCCAACTACAACCAACAATGCAGCCATATTCAGGTTATTATAAATAATATTTTTGGCATTAACATTTTCAGACCTTTAGGTAATAAGATAGTAATTTAATACTAAATGATTCTTGTGTGTTTGAATACATTTTACGTATATCACGCGGCTTACCTCACGTTACTATTTTGTCGGATTCGCCCGACTAGTTCGAAACTAGTCGAAGAAGTAGTAGAAAAGTTTATTCATTCATATCGAATACGGTAACGACAATACAGGAAGCGTTACATTTTTGCTACACAGGGACAAAATGAGACCACAAATAAATAACCAGAACAATATACACAAATCACATAAATATACAAGGGTGCTCCAGTTTCAGAAACAATCCCGGATACTTTTGCTCACAGATAGTATCACTACTAAATTAACAGCATCAATGATAATTATGAAAACAGAAACAAACTATTCTAAAGACTGTCAGAAAACTTTCCAATAAGATAAGACAATTTTACATTTATTATAATTTATTTCTAATTTTTGGACCCTTATGTTTCAAACGTTTTCCGCCCATTTTCGATTATGTACAGCTACGTTATTATATAGATTGATCTACAGCACGTTTCTCAGCATACAAGTAAAGTTTATGTTATAAACGAATTAAATTCCACTCGATATAAAATATCCATTGAGTACTCAAAACATCACCCAGCTGTTTAAATTATTGAATACAAATTCCATACATCGCAGTCGAACAGAGGTGCGGGAACGACGTGCGGAGGCGGCTTATTGGTACACTCAAAAACCGACATCAATTAAAGAGATGAACGTTCTGTACGGTGGATGTGTGGCGAAAATAGGGTTGTCGGACCTAGATAATAAAGAATACTTTGGCATGAGATCATAAAACTAATATTGTGAAAATTCAGTTTTAATTTCATTACATTAGGCTGATGAAGCGCTCATAGCCCGGCGGCTTGCGTCGATCCTAAGCGATCGACAAAGTTAAGCAACAGCGGACGCGGTCGGTAGTCGGATGGGTGACCGCTAGTGGCAAAAATTTCTTGAGCGTTTCCGTGCTTCGGAGGGCACGTAAAGCCGTCGGGCCCGGTTGTTGATAGCAGTCGTTAAGCCATGTCGTAGGCCTTCGGGCGGCTTTAAAACTTTCGACACTGGGTTGGCCACTAACCCCTCCACCAACCCGCATTGAAGCAGCGTGGTGGAGTATGCTCTAGGCCTCCTCAGTAATGAGGAGAGACCCGTGCTCAGTAGTGGGCCATTAGTGGGTTGTAGCTTAGCTCTTAGGCTGATGTTACAGAATTAAGTAATATTAACAAATTCTTAGTGAGTCATATTCTAATATTTTAAGTTATTTGGTCCCGTGCATCGTAGGTGAGCCTACGTAATAAAAATAATGGATTTTAGCTAAGGGAATTTTGGTTTTTGACTATTTCTGTGGTAATTAAATCGCTTTGACATCTATGGAACAAAAAGGTTTTTATTCATATTGTTTTATATTGTGACCTATGAGTTGCCTGTGCATTTAATTTTTGTGTCAGGATAGAGACTAAAAAGGTTACGTATCTATATGATATGAAAAGGACACATTTTGTAATCATTCAAAGGATTCAACCATAAATATAAATAATCAAAAAAGTACTCTAATCAGAATTATGGATATAACGATGTAACAATAATAAACATCAAACTCCTCAAAATCGATCGGTTCTACCAAAGTAAATAAATGTAGGTAGGTATGTGAAAATGATGATAATAAAATCATGATGTAATAAAAGTATCTTTAAATTCTTGAATACCATATAAAACAAAAAAATATCCTATATTGTAGCTTCTAGCTTAGAATGCTTAGTACCTATAATTCCAATAAATTGAATTCAATTAGTTAAATTTAAATTTATTTATACGTTCTGATAAAGAACTTGCTGCTATTGTCATGTCAAATATCTTCACGAAACATTGTTCGTAGACTTTATAAATACATGTCACTGTATAAGATTGATTGTGTCTGTCTACTTTGATATACGTTTATCGTAAATAATAAAATTTTATCTAAAAGTGAAATTGGCAACCTTATTGAAGCTAAGACGTAGAGCAAGCGGGCCGCGCTTTGATGGTGTCGGCATTCTACGTACACCTCTGAACGTTCCTTATTCCTTCGTTTATAGGGCTACCAGACGTACAGATTTCTCCGGATATATACGGCTTTGGGTTTGTTATAATGGATATAAAATTTCGAAATGCGTTTGTAAAAACCTACTTCGAAGAAATAAATATTTGAATTTGAATTTGAGAAATATATGGAAATAAAATATAAGAAATATTATGTACCTAAGCAGTCAACAAGCTTTCATCGTTAAATAAAGCTAATTTTAAAATTATCCTTGACTAAAACTTCTGGACTTTTTTAGAAGTCTCCCAATATTTTATTACCACCGACTAATATTCCAGAATTCAAAAATGATGAGATGGTGACCCTATTCGTATATCCGTATGACAAATGTTGACTTTTATACAAGATTCGAAATTGTTAACTTTTTTACATTCAGTGATTATACATACTTATTCGTACTGACGCTGAGTTTAGTGAACGTACTGTGGTATCGTGCCGCGCCGGTCTGTAACGATATGTGAAGATGTAATTAGTCAATTTAAATAACAATATTATTTATCTTTCAGAATGATGGTTATAATATGATTTTGCTTGGGCGATAGGAGATATACATATTATTTGATAATGACAGCTGAATTGGTGATTTGCTTTAAGGAAACACCTATATAATAGACAATAAAATTGTATCATTCATTGATAATAAAATATAGTATTATAGTCAAATAAATTATAGTTTAAAAAAACTAAAAAACACGCTTTTTATAGTTAACTGAACTAAAAAAATTGAAAATAAGTTTAAATAAATTTAAATTAAGAATAGTGTTAAAAATTTCAATAAATATGAATTAATAATAGTGTAAATAAAGAAAATATTTTATTAAAAAAAAGCGTGGGGTGCTTTTTAAGATATTATCAAAATGACACCATGCACCATACGCTTTTTTTTAAATAAAATATTTTCTTTATTTACACTATTATTAATTCATATTTATTGAAATTTTTAACACTATTCTTAATTTAAATTTATTTAAACTTATTTTCAATTTTTTTAGTTCAGTTAACTATAAAAAGCGTGTTTTTTAGTTTTTTTTAACTATAATTTATTTTCTCCTTTTTAGTTTTGTTTATTTATAATAGCTTGTTTTTATAATTTTAAACTATTATTTGGTCTCTATCGATCTATCGACTATTACTCCCGTAATAAATTAGAATTCAAATAAACAGAAGAACAACGCCATCTAGTAAAACGTAATGTACGCAGTCAATCTGAATACGGAGTTATAGCTAGTTGCCCGTAAATATGGGTAGATGGCAGTAGCAAATGGGTAGATGGCATTAGTGTGAGAGTAAAAAAAATTAAATTCTTATTTTGCATATTGAAAATTGGAATAATTTTATCAAAATAGTGTAATGTCATCGGAACTCGATAAATCTACAAAGTTTGAACGAAATCTGGCCGTTTAAAGTGGGTCAAAATCGCGCCCAAAGAAGTCGGTTACAAAAAATAAAATTAACTTGTACGAGATCTACCACTATGACTCGGTTTTCACTTTTTTCGTCGGATTGGCTTGAAAAGCGGTGGGATCGACGCAGGGCAGTTGTACAAGCACAACGAAGTCGGTTTGGAAGAAATCGGATGATAAACTTGGAAGTTATAGGCTAATTTCCACCTTGGAAATTAAAGAAGTTAGGAAAAACGCCTATTTTTAGGAAAATCCGCGATAGATTTGCGTGGAAAGGGTCTAGAAAATTAGGGATCAACTGTTTATAGGTGCGTTATGAATTTGAAGCAAAACGCCTGAGGGGCACGGAAGATATTAACAGAAATGTTACATACAAACATACATACAAACATACAGGTGAAGTTAATAAAAGCGTGTTAAAAATGTTAGAACAAGAATGGCTAACCTCTGAAATGTTACGAAGAATGTTTAAACACATGATTTTATAATTTTATTGGTAACAACTTTTTATTAGATAATGGTCTATGATCCGGTTATAATATTATGAGAGTTAATTCATAATACAACCGATATATTCTGAAAAATTCGATTGCAATGAACGGACTGTAACGCGAGTTATGTACCAATTTCATGTCGAAGGATAATAATTTCCAGACCACTTTAATAAAGTCATAAAATCAAATAATGCACAACCAAACAAATTATTCTAAGCTTGTTAAAACCGTGAGCATTTGAAATTGAAACCTAAATTGATATTAAAAGCGATATTTATGCATCATAAACAAGAAATTTTAATACGGTATGTTACACCAGAGTAAGTGTTTCCTTTATTGGACGATTATCAAGAAATTATTTGGCTGAATAATACGATTGGGAGCGTTATTTTTAATTACGTCTTTATTCATCTGAGCGGTCGGCGTAACGAAGCCGAAACGATTTTATGTATCCCATAAGAAAGCTTAATGCTTAATCCAATTCGAATTCGGAACGTTTAATTGTAAGTCGGGATCTGATGAGATCCCAAAGGTCGGATTAAAGTAGGGTAAGACTCATATTTTATTTAAATGGCAATTCGCTTTTGAACAATTGAGAGAGACGCTTACTTTTGACTTCTCACATTGTTTAAATGGCACATCATATTTACTCGTAATAAGAACCTGTAAGTACTCAAAAATAAAATAAAAATGTTTAATATAAAACTTGTTTGATAATTGTGTTGCTCATTATGTAAGTTACTATCGTACTCACTACTGGGTTGATAAGTATAATTTTGAAAACGAATTTACCTACCTACTTTGTTTTAATCTTAATATATAAAACTCTTGCGTTACTGGTGACTGACAGACAACGCACAGCCACGCGGGCTAGTATTTAATATACACTAACACTAATAAATTTGGTATTAGTATGGATTTAATTTCTCTGGTTTATCCAATCACAATATAATAACTTTAAAAGGTTAATAACATAATAAGAAAAAATATAAATGTCTGCCGACAATTGGCTCGTGATATATTCCGAACTTCTTGTTAAATGTCATCTGTAAATTTTCTCTAACTTAATTAAGAGTGAGCGTGAACGCGCGCTAGAACCGATTCTTGATTTATCGATATATAGCCGTACTCTAAGGTGATAATTTACGTCGGAAGTAGTGTTATTTTCAATTGTTCTTTTGATTGTTTCGTTCTTTCTTTGTCACGATTTTCAATATTACTGGTCAGGCATTACGAAGATTTAAAAAATAACATTTTTAATTTTAAACAAACAAGCAGAATGATTACCGTTGCCCAAGGACAACTATAACATCAACCACCATCAACTATACCATTAATTTCATATTTTTTATGAATGAACAACAAACTAACATCCGAGCGAATTGATTAAGTGGTCATTGTTTTGAGGAAATAAGAAAGAAAGTTCTAGCTCTCAAGCTTACTATGTATACTAGTTGAAAATATTGATAAGCGATAGATATTGTTCTAGCTTACATTACTATAAGAAAGAACTTCTTTCGTAGATTGGTCAAAACACAACTTTTCACGCCAAGTAGGGTAGGTACTAAACCCTAAAATATATAATCTAAAAACACGAGATAGTTTTTGCCATCATACTTGGATTACTTGGATAGTCAATTTAAAAGCTTATTCGACAGACGTAATCATATAAATAGATATAATGTACAACTAGAATTGCCCCTCATTGAGACTCAAGTGCATGAATCATTATTTTTATTGGCTTGGTTAACTAACTACTCGCGTCTAACGTTTAAATGTTTTACTGTCTTCGCGTGAGACATTTAGTGGCCCGTCGTTATTAGCATATAGACTTGTACTATTTTAAAAGTCAAAGAATAACTAGAGCCGAGCCAAACAGTAGTAAAGTTTTGCCTTAAATTAATTTTACATTCTATTTGTAAATTTAAAAGAATTTTAATCATAATTTTACACTTTGATCCCTATGAACATTCAACGTTGTTATTATTTTTATACACGACTTTAGAATGTTATATCGACATGGTCGCACCAAATGACGTGAATCATGATAATGACGGTACAGTCACAGATAGGTATAGGTACTTACTTGTACACACAATTTTCAACATGATGGTACGAATATTTTGGTCGCAATAACAGTAGGTACATAAAAATGTAGAACTCATTACGAAAAAATAATATCAATACATGTAATAAAGTTAATAACAATTAATAACTACATATATGAATCTCACGGCTCTACATTTACTCATGCATGATATAAAATTAAGAAACCATTTTGTAAACAGCTCATGTCTTCCTAGGCTCTAGGCAATTAGTAAGACAGTCTTTATTAACGCTTTGTCACAGTTTTAAGTGGTAAGTTTAACGGTTCACTCTAAATTTAATATTGTATGCCCCGATTGGGCAGGCTATTGTACAAGCTACTACAAATGACTGTAACATCTTAGATAACAAGGAAACAGGTACGATAAATAACATTCATTCATTCAATCATTAATTTCCCGTGGTCAAACAAAATTATAAGATCACAATTACTTGTCTTTCTTTTACTGGTTAACTGATGAACACTTACGAGAACAAGGGGTTTACGACTCGGACTCCAGACAGCAATTCATGAAATAACTAACCATCCAAAGAACTGGTTATAAAGTGGACTTTAATGAAATTATTATCTTTAAAATTTCGAGTTCAAATCGGCAAAAGGATTAGACCACCGTAATTCTGGCTTCTTCGGTGTCGGATAACTTAAATCGGATTACTAAGTGTGCAGGTGTCAAATTTGGTCAAAATATCACCATGGCTAACTAAGTCGTATTCTGCAAGTGCAATTATTAATTTCGTATGCCTCCAATCCAATATTGCGACATAAACAACATTAGTGACGCTTGTTGTCGTGATGATGTTGTTAGTGACGTTCGTTTTAGTGCTCTTGTCTTACCGATGACTATTGACGAATAGCTAATAAAAGTTAGTTAATGTCAATAGTTTCCTGGTTTAAACGCACAATATTAAAAATAAGAATGAATCGTTTATTAATATTAATATAATTAAATAAATAAAAGTTTCACATTCAGAGTCCCATACTAACCCTATATTTTTTGAGTGCGAAGGACAACTCACAAAGACACTCTCAGACTGAGAAGAGAAATCTAAACTCTTAATTAAATTTCCGTCTCACTGATAGGTAAATATCGAACCCAGAACCCTTTCAACGACAGTCCGGCATGTTAATGGTTTATTGAAATAATAATGACTTATTAGCGCATGGGGCGTTAGTGTCCCTGGGGAATTACGAGTATATTCAATGTTTTGATAGTTCGACTGCAACCCATTAATGGCCCACTACTGAGCACGGGTCCCTCCTTATTATTGAGGAGGCCTAGAGCATACTTCACCACGCTGCTCCACTGCGGATTGGTGGAGGGGTTAGTGGCCAACCCGGTGTCAAAGGTTTTCAGGCCGCCCGAAGGCCTCCGACATGGCTTAACGACTGTTAGCTCGAATAACTATCATTTAATTCGATAACAACCGGTACCGACGGCTTTACGTGCCTTACGGCTTACGTGCTTTACGGAAGCGCTCAAGGAATTTTTCCACTAGTGGTCACCCATCCGACTACCGACCGCGCCCGCTGTTGCTTAAGTTTGTCGATCACTTAGAATCCGGGCTATGAGCGCTTCGGTAGTTTTTTGTGTATATTTATCGTTTTCCAATCAAAAATGTCGTATGCTCGCTGGCGATAAAACAAGACACTGCGCTTGTTTGATTTGAATGCGCTTCCGACCATTCAAAAGTAATGGCGCTTTCTTTCAAGTTGATGAATGTTATAGGTGTCCTTCAAATCGAATTTGAGCTTTTCTGTATTGTTAGCACTTATAAGTAAAAAATGAGAATACTTTAAATTTTAATGTTGTACCGTCAGATGTCGTCCAAATTTATATGGGACCAGAAATGATGCACTACATTTTGAATACAAAAAAATTGAAAATCAGTTCACCCACTGCAAAGTCGTGAGATCACACAAATAAAATAAATATAGACAGAATTGAGAACCTCTTCTTTTAAGTCGTTCAAAAACAGTTTTTTTTATAAATTCATGAATTTTGCATAGGTATCTTGCGTTCATAACCTTCCATTGATATTCCATTGATATTGTACTGTGTCAATAATTGATAACTTACGCATATTAGATTTTTGGTGCATGTTATTTTTAATCAGGTATTATTATGTAGGTATACACGGATTATTTTACACTAATCCATCATTTTAGTTGAATGACAAATTGCTCGTTGCAGGAAATTCGCTAAAAGCTTGTAATGCCTCAACGTCGCTGATGAGGGTGATAATTGTGCTTATTGATTGCGTCCGTTTAAATTAACAGGCGTGTTGTCGAGTCGGTGTGTTTGCTCCATCGAGCAGGACATACTCCGATGTCCGATATCCGATGTCCGATGTCCGATATCGTGCACTACGGAGCCGACGACGTGCATCGAACATCATCCATTACTCGTGGGAACTGAGACAACCTCTGCTCCGTTATGAGTGAAAACGTAATTTATCTCGTATAGTTCGGTCCTCAGCCCCGATTCTGCTAATTTATAAATGAATTGGGTTTCGTTTGAAAAGTTTGACACGTTTATATACGGAATTGGTCAATAATGTGTCATACTATTCATCGAGTTGCAATCGAAATTAAAAATTAGCAGAATAGGGTCCCTGAAAGGCTATTCTGTAAAAAAAAAATCTATATCAAAGCTCACTCAGATGAGTCCTGTCAATTCGCTGTATGCGAATTATATCAAAATCAAAATCTCACCGCGGCGCGGGCGCGGATTCAGCTACCGAGATGCCAAAGATATCCTTACAGAATAGCCTAGCTGATCTCAGATTTTTTCTAATTTGTTTGCTTTGTAGTGATGATTTGTTTTAAAAAATGTGCTTATGATGCATAGCAAAGAGCAAGGTTATTCAACGAAGGTTCAGTTTACGAGGATAGATTAGAATGCTCTCAAAATGAGTATCTACTGCGCAGATGGGGATGTCATAGGTACTCGTATCATATCGTCTCTTATTCGTATCATCTTCAGTATCATCACAGTACACATCGTCATAGATATGAACTATGATGATAGGTACTGAAAATGTAGTGTGGTCTTTAATTGTTAGAATTATTTATTCCCTAACCCATTTGAAGCCGTATTAGCGTTGCCTGTAATCGCAAAGATTAAAATTAACCTATTCAAATTAAACTTCACTTCCCGAATTATTTATCACATTTATCAAACAGTTATCCGAGAGATAACATCTCGCCCAGTTGCCATGATCAAACTTGATCACACAACTTGTTAAACTGTCACTGAGTTGTTGATCTAAACAAGGCCACTCATTGTCGCAGAACCCGTATGATCGATCGAATGCAGCCATGGCAACATTTTTAGATAATCTTCAATCAAGTGGCTGGCGTAAAAGAAAAGAATGGTAATTTAACTATTTTCTGCCTCGTCAACATGATTGACATAATTATTGACGGTGTGCTGCAAGATATGAACTGCAAGTACGGTTAGCTTCATGAAAGTTATTATAAGGTAATAGAATTAGAACTCAACAAAAACTCGTTTTCATGTAACGGGCATTAGTAAATCTATACAATAGGTACAGATAAATTGAAACAGTTACCTACAGCGAATAAACAAAAGTAACCTGATGCGTGTAGTAGGTAGTTGTAGTTTTAAAATACAGTCGTAAAATATACATATTTCCAGGTTTAAAAACAACACTCATTTACTTATTCGTAAGAGTAGGTATTGTGGGTGCCGTGAACAATACGTAAAACAAAAAAATCTAATAGTCTAGACCAAGAACGGAAGTTTAAACTCATCATTCGAATTATCGCCTCGCTGGAAATCGAATCGAGAACTCGACACTGTAACCATTGCGCTATAGGAATCGTAAGACAAAATGTAAAACAATAATCAAGACATTTTTGTAATGGAAGGCACTACTTGTAACATTATTTATTTTATATTTACATTAAATATAAAATATAGTATAATGTAATAAATAGTATAATGTCAATCGTAATATGTAAATTAAGAAGTTAATCATGCAAATACCTTGCCGTGGGTCCTGAGAATTGATGTCGATGATATCACCCCTCATCTTTGACATCTCATGACAACTTAAATGACTGAGTGTTGACAGATCTTTGATAGCATCAGATTTTGACGAATCACCAGCTTTTGGTCTTAAATACCGATCATATTTTATGACGTATATTTCCTATAAAGACAAAAAGCTTAATTGAATATAAAAATTGTTCCTGGTTTGTCTTAAGCGTGTCTCTCACTGCTGTCCATGACAAATTCTTTGGTTGAAAATGAACGATAAGCTTTAAATTTTTCAGTTCATGTTACGATACATGCCTTCTTATGAATTCGTGTATACTGACAATAAGTTTTTCTTTACACGATGGTTAAATCCAATTTGTATGTGAAGTTTACATTCATTGAACGTTTGGTGCTTCTGCCTCGACAATAAAGTAAATCAATCCGGTGTCAAGTTTGGCATTTAGAACGAATGTAACGGTCGACTTTACACGAGTGTGTGATATAAATTATCACAATAAAATATGAAAACAAAAAGAGTGAGTGCCACTTAAACTCGATCGGCAAAGAATGTCGCAGCCGACTTCATCCGATTAATTTTTTCATGCCTTCAACTGAACTTGATTATTTATCCACAGTCTGATCGTAAATTAAAACTGGTTCATTAATGATCATAACTTTAAATTTATCTTTCGTTAGCATACTTCGATGCAAATATTGTGTAGTAACGCGTGAAATGGAGTAATTTAGTGATCAAGATGCTTACTTTTATTTTTTATGAATTTTAATAGAAAACTGTTGAAAGGTTATTTTAAAAGATTTACAGGACAGGATTTAATTTACGGGATGCTTTTATTTTACGCGAGATTTTACGATGAGAACTAAATCTGTATACCTATATCTACACATTGCTGGGCCTATACATTAGCCTAGGTCACTTAACTTCTTAATGATTTTGCATAATTTTAGCCATATTCATACAATAGTAATATTTCACACAATTTTCATCAATTAAACCTACATATTATATTTTACTTATACCTACTCGTATTTCTCATGAGAGAGACTTTAGTCCCTCTAGTCTCTCTTTGAGAATATTTATTGCGGAAAATATGAAACCAGGTTGAGAAATTCCAAAGATACCTTAATTATCTTTTTACTTAGGATTTTTTTAAGTTCAAAATGATTAGGTATCTCAGGTAAGCTTCTGAATTCTTAATATTCAGCTATCTTAACGAAGGGAAGCGATAAAACGATTATCTATATAGGATTGATTGGTCGTTAAATCGTCACAGAGTGTGTGTAAAGCGCGGTAGGACTTTGTAATAATATATGAAGTTCATCTCGACTAACATGATTCGGAGCAATCGATGCAAAACATTGTAAACGATCACTCGATTACACCGCAATTTAAACTGTGGAAATTGGCTCTATAAATATTTATTGTTGTTATATATGTGGACGTGAAATTATACGGTTGGAACAAAGTACCATATTCGTGGTTGTAATAGCATGTTTGTGCCGTGACTAGATGCGCGATATTGGTGAGAGCAACTATTGTTAGGTTCAAAACACTGTTCTGAAATTGACGGATCTTTTGGAATAATTCTTATTAAATTAAAATATAAACATTTAAATCAAACTACCTGTAACAAACGACGACCAAAATTAGATTAGATCAAAATAGATTAAATTAAGAAGGTCTAATAGGTCTCTGTAAAATAAAAATGTTTAACCCTCATTTGTCACTTAACTTAATAACTTACAATTTGGGACCACGGGAAATTAAATAAATCGTTCTCTTTCCCCGTTTCTTATTTATCGCTCCAATATTGTCTGTATACATGTTTAATCGGATTTATTCACGTAATCTTTAGAATATGGCGTAGAAACAAATATCTAACGCCGATTAATAAATGTTTACAGCCCACGCGATGATTTTAAACTTTTAATCTTCTGTTAGCGGGAGGTCGCTGCCCACCCAGAGGTGTAGACATTCAAACTAAATCGAATTAAAACGATCCGTACTCAAACATCATTGTTATTTTACAACAAAGAAGTATCATCCCGTACACATAAGGTTCATATTACATTATTAACTTGTTAAACAGAAAAAACAACTGAGTCCAAGATAATGTTGTCCATTGTAGTGTTGTTCGATCGAGTGTGATACAGCGTGATTTCTAATAATGAGAGTATGTCACGGTCGCGTATGGATTATGGAAATGAGAATATTAGTACCTACCTATCGTAGAGAAGATAGAATGCTTTACGTTACACCGCTATGTGGTTTATATGGGACCACACGACAAGCAACAGCTTTCAACAACAACAAACATAATATCAAAATTGGTTCAAATATCAAAAAGTTATGACGCGCATAAAAAATTCAGTCGAATTGAGAACCTCTTCCCTTTTTATGTTGTTCAACAACAACAACAAACGATTTTAAACACTTTTTAAACGACGGTTAAAAAGGAGAGTTTAGCCACAGATTAGGTTTAGCTTTGATTGAAGGATGAATGGAAACACACACAAACTAACACCTTGTTGGTCATGCACTTTTCAAGAGCAGACCTCAATTACGATAAAAATAAAAAATATAAATTTATCACACTCTGGGGCGCAACTTTGTCATTGCATCTTTAATTTTTGTCAAACTTAGAAGTGCATATTTATCATTTTTATTGGTCCTTAGCGCGATGCCTCGAGGATCATTCGATATTAAGAAGTCATTCGATATTATTTATTACAATTTAAATCAAACACGATCAATTTCCTGCTGCGAATTGTAACTTATAGAACGTTCTAGTGGAATATCAGTTTTCTCTCCGATTTTACGATCGTTAAACACCTTTCGATTACGTAGCAGTTTAGAAATAAAACAAAATTGGTAAACGTCCAATAGTTTGTTATATTTACTTATCTTGATATTATCGAACATATGACTTTGTTGTTTGTATAGCAAAAACATGAATTCATAAAACACAGCTTGGTTTTCATCTAAAAATTAACTTGCTTAATTTATTATTTTTTATTTAACTTCAGGATATTTCACCACTTGGGACATGAGTTCCTGAAAATGAAAATAACTAAATAAATAGGTAACTATTAATTTAAAGCAAATGCAAAATTTATATGCACTTAAAAATATGCCTTCAAACACTACCAGGCTCGAACCACAATTTCCAACGACTTGTGAATGTTAAATTATTGTAACTGGCTAGCAAGACAGTCCTTGTTAAAATAGACGAACTGTCGACATTGCGAGAACAATTTGCAAGCCATCAAATTTAAAATTTCTAGCCAAACAGCTTCTAGTTCCCAAATAAGTTTAGCTACAACGAATCAGAATGTTACAAACTGCTACATTGTCGAACTAAAATTTTAATTAACGAATCAGTTATTATTTTTTAATAAAACTTTGCCTGTTTATCTTTAAATAAAAATGTCAACAAGATATGTTTTTACTCTCGCCGACGACGTTGCCATTTAATTAATTAGCACATCAATAACTATTCTAGACGATCTCGCGTGTTTTTTGTTCTAGATTGAGTTGATAATTCGTTGAGGTAAAAATTTATTTCAGGAGTTATCTCCTCATAGCTGTAGAACGGCGTGAGAAAATTTCTTATCTCCATTAATATCGACAAACAACCGATTCGCCGTTACGAAGCGGCACTTTCTGCTGAGTGCGTGAAGTCTCGAATATTGTTAACCCGACGGACCTGGTATTTGCATGGGCTCGTTAACGCATTTCTGGTGGAGCGGCATACGTCCAAGTCTGATTGTCTCTACTCCGTAACATTTGACATGACTACTTATTTATACCACTACATAGTTGGAGTACCAGTAATTGTTACCTAGGTAAAGGCATAATTGTGGTATCTGCGAGTCTATTACCGTAAGGACCAGTGTCGAGGCAAGGAAGATTGAAACGCACTAAGTGGACTTCTACAAGACTCGATCGATTTAACTTTTTTCGCTTTTCTTTTGTTCGAGCTGACTTTATTATACCGCAGTTGGTGGATAAACTTTTTTATATACTGCGTTTTGGGTTTCGCCTATTCGTAGTAACGAATAATCCCGCGTTTAATAAGCGTTACTTAATAATAGTGACAATGTGTAGGTACTCGCTCTTGCAATATAATATAATGATCAAATCTTGATTGAATCTATTTTAAGTGTAGTGAAAATGTAATCACATAGAAAGTAGGTAACATGGAGGTTAAATAGTGATAAGATTAAAGGTGTAAATGTTAAGATAAAATAAATGTGATTGATCGATTTTAATGTCTGATGAAAGTTTACAATGCACTCCCACATATATTAGGGCTATAATATTTTCATTTGTAAATCAAGATCGTCACGGCCAATCAATTTTTATAAGTTACAACAAAAATTAAATACAATAAAAAGTAAAAATAGGTAAATGAAATAAATCTTAAAACGTTCTACAAGCTCAAAGGGAATTTAATTTGATTGCCGTAAAGGGTGGTTTGATTCCGATGCTCATTGAATGTTTTATGTCGGTCAGTTACAAGACACGGCTATTGCCGTGGCAATCAGGGATTTGATTGAATGTCCGTAATGTCATTTACTGCTCGTTATTCCCGCGGTGCGAATCCCCACAATGGGCAGGGCCTGATTTACCCTATAGGCTAATTAGGCTGCAGCCTAGGGCGCGAGGATCGGGGGGGGCGCCGAAATCGAGTCTTCGCTTGCACTACTAATCTACTAGCATCATTGCACCCTACATATTTCAACTAGATCGAGACCAAAATACAAAAACTAAATGCGGTGTGAACAAAAAAAGCTTGAGAATCCCTGAATTTTGCGCGCGTAAAACAAACACTGCCTTATCACTCGAATCGGTCGGTGATGAGCGAGTGCGAGCTGGCAACATCGCAGCTCGCTAAAGGTACCGTCTACAGTACGCGACAGGTCCGCATGGCAATCGGCATATGAGGTGAGGCGCGGGGGAAGGGACACCCCGCATACCGCACGTCACCCTTAGTAATAGTAATGCGCGACACTATATCGACCGCGTAAAATATTTAAAAAATACTCAAAATCAAAGCAACTTTCATGTTCTGACCACGTTCATGTGCAATGGTCGCAATAACTAAGTTGTCTATTGAGACTAAGCCAATACAAGACTTGCGGTCAAATCCGATATGGATTTGGTTCTCTACTAGGTACGTAGCCTGCAGTCAATGAGGGTAACCGCGTGTGAATTTTCCGCTAGAGGCGCTAGTGAGAAGGGAGGTCTGTCTGTCACTTTTCGCTTGTCTGAATGGTCTGAATTTCATTTGTCACTGTTTATGTATGGGCGGGCTTTGACAGCATGACCGCACTCTGCAGTGGCGCCAACTGGTGAGCACAAAAACGGTTACCCTCATTGTTATGATTTTGGGACGATTTGGTAACGGCAGGTCAGCTAAAAAAAATGTTGCCAGCCTAATGTTGAATGTCGTGCAAATTATAAAACAATGTTAGTTTCGCTTGCAGTTCGATTTGAAAACTTTTTTATAGTATATAATAAATAACGCTACACACTAGGATTCCCCGTGTCGTGGGTGCCATGGACAACGCACACGACAAGGACACACCCAAACCAAGAACGGAAACTTAAACTCATCATTTAAATTTCCGTCTCACTGGGAATCGAACCCAGGACCCTCGGCTTAGCGGTCCGGCATGTTAACGATTGCGCCATCCAGGTCCAACCATGAATCATGTTATAAACATTAATATACAACTTTTTAGCCCGAACGCGCGACTATAACACGCTTATATTATGGACATTAATCTGTATGAAATTAGTATTGAACCCGGGGGGGGGGGGGGGGGTGCAAATCGGTTTTGCACGCGGGCGCCAACACACCTTACGGCGCCCCTGTGGGGCCCGGGGGGGCGCGTCCTGATAATTAGCCTAGGGCGGTCAGAACTCTTAATCAGGCCCTGACAATGGGCGTCATCGTAATCACATCGGCAGCCAATAAACGTTTTCATTGCCGTGATTTGTATGTAGGTATAAAGGTATTCTGTACAAGGTTTTTATTAACAGTAATAAAGCTCTAGGAATGCGTAAACATTTGCAATTAATTTGTGATAGGAGCAGGCGTACTATTTGATGCCTATTTTAAATGGATAGTCTGTTACTCTCAAGGTGCGAGCATAAACGATAAGGAATACCCCTTGTTGTGCTATTTCTGGCAATGATTTGAAACACATCAGATCAGGTCAAATAGATAATTTAGAAAACAACTACCAAAGCTAGCATTCCAGTTGAATTATTATTAATTTAGAAACATTTAGGTACTATTTGTTAAGTTATGGGCACCTTTAATTAACATAAAATTTTCCATTGATTCGGTTGGATAAGAATTTATGCGCCATTCTATATTGGAGCAACGTACATAGCCAACTCTAGTCATAGTTATGCAAATCAATAGAAAACGATTGATTATAAAACGAAATTTAGGCCCATTTTCACATTTTCCATCACCGTCGCTAACCATAAGGGTGTGGTTCCACTGAGGCGGAGCGGAGCGGAGCTGTGCGCGATTCACCAATCACATGGCTTGACATCCCAGCTCATTATGCCTCGTGTGGATGTGATTGGTGAATCGCGCACAGCTCCGCTCCGCTCCGCCTCAGTGGAACCGCACCCTAACTGTCCTACTTTTGGGCACGGTTGGGCGTGGTTTTCTCTCACTAACTTCGTTGGCCTAGCGTGTATTGGCGCACTTCGCGCACCTTTGTGAATGTGTAAGTTTCCTCAATGTTTTCGCCCACCGCCATAAATTCTAATACTCACTTATTTTAATTTAAAACTCAGGTTTCTTTGTTTGGGTATAAAATGTTCAAACCACTTGGCTATCACTGCCAGTTAGTTCTGCATAAAGTTCACTATTTAAAAATCGAAAACACCGATATAGGACTTTTCAACCTCACCCACATTAACTTAATAACATTTCACACTAATACGTTTTACGTAATATTTGTTTACTTTTAAAAAGAACCGCCGCTACCTTAAACCAACACAATTAGTCACAGGATCGAAGGTTTATTAGATCAAAGGTGTGAGAAGCGGAAACTATTAAAAATATATTCCATGGTTAATTAGACGCCAGTAGATAAACGACGTGGCGCCAGAAAGATGACCAAGGGAAAAGTAAGTTTTGAATAACGTTAGTCCTTACTCAACAGCTTTCCTAGTTTTAACGCAAGCATTGAAATTGAAGAGTAATTATGTAGGTATTTAGTTGCCTGAAATTTCAACTAGAACTGATACAGCAGGTAGCCTAGTATAAACGAATCTTTGGCATATGTCAATGCCGATGCGAATAGGTAGCTTATTTAATTATTATCGATTCAGCATAGAATAAAATATCGAATTGAAATGAAACTCGATGTCAAGCTAAATTGGTAGAATGTACCTATTCACTTTCTTTAACGTTACAATTTCTATAGTTATTCAAATCCAATCTCAGAGTAGTTTAATTAAGCGAGGGCAATTTCTCATGGTACGACACGCGACAACCAGTTGTCGTGCTGATTCAACGGAATCGACAGATGAATAAGTGCGTATCGATTGCGATTTTAATGGGCGTTAATGGGCGGGACAATAATAAACTCGTCGCCGACGGAGATTTTATCATTTCTATGAGCTGATAAGCAGTTGATCGCCGGCAGTTTCAAAGGCAAATTGCAGACAGAGCTGCTGATAGTGCAATACGGTGGTCCCTCGTTTTAAGACTAACGCGGTTCGTTCTTGACATTTCGTGTAAGAAATCAACGATGTACAAAGTACGCACTAATCAAAAGGACACTTTGTAATAAAAAAGAATGCGAAAGTTCTTTTGTGAACTTTTCAATCGTTTAATTGATGTCGGCAGGAATCGATGTATCATTCGATACATTGTATTCGAAGTAGATTGTATATGTATAGGTAGGTACTTAGTTATAAAGATTCAACAAGTTTTTGTTACTGTTTTAGTTGTTACCATTGAATAACAACCACATTCTAAAACACCAACATTTTAGGCTTCTGATACACGACAGAATTTTCGTAAATTTTTTTATCATTGGATTCTCTGACCACACGATCAACATAATCATCTCACGTTTAGTGGTCTTAAGAATATATTTATAAATTGGGACTTCAATTGTTAGATATAATATCTCTCAGCAATTTGTATCTAATTATCAGAAACGAAAGTTTATATGATTTTGGTCTTATAATATTTTTCATTGCCATTCCATGGTACATAAAAGTTTAATACTCATTATGCCACATAAAAGTATTATACACATTATCGTTGAACAAGAAGTATAAAAACGTGTGACTTGGTGTCACACGTTTTATAAATTGTCAATCATGTCACGCCAGAAACGGATGTCGGAAGTGGACAATATTCAGGTACCTACCTACCGACAGTATCGGCGTAATCAGTATTAGGCGTGTCGTCCGTGGGAATTTATGGTTAGGGGTGTTTACCCTTGCACTTCATAATTGTTTGTTTTTAATAGTAGGGGTCACATAAATATTTGTAAACACCAAGTGAACAACCGTAAATACTCCTGTCAATTGTTTAATAAAATTACCCAAATGTATTAAATTTGTTCCACTTGTTCTAGAATTTTTTAACGTTATTTTTTCAAAAGATTTCATTTTTATACATAATTATATTATATAAATAAATATTTAATTTTTAATTAAGTGGAGTGTCAAGTTCATTTATAGCCTTATTTCTAGCACTATTACCTACTACATAGATTGCCGGTGTGAGTTATGTTGCAGTATGTTTATTAAATAACATGACAATCGTTCTTGGACATAGGTATACTCGTAAGTATCCGTTACCTATGCAGCAACAATGAGCCAACCAAGAATGAAAAGATTAATGTGTGGTAACTGACTCTTGAACATGGCAACCGGAATATATTAAACTATTCAAAGGTTATCCTTACAATAATGCTTATGTGACTAGTTTTTGTACGGGGCATCGCACGCGTAGGGTACAAACAACGTCAAAATACCTTTTGAGAATATACGAAAAATTAAACATGCTATTGTGCGAAAAGATCTAATGGGTGGCAGACGATGTCGGCCACTAACTAACCTTTTTTATTTCAATAAAAATAAAAAAATGGAATAGTGCTGATGTTTTACTAAAGTATTATGTACTTCTTCCTTTTTCTTTTTTCGATATGGGATTGTTTCCGAGAAAAAAAAATTATACTATTTTCTTTCCCAGGGTGCACCTAGGTACTGACAAATTTTATTAAAATTGGTTCAGTGATTTAGACGTGAAAGCTTAACAGACAGACAGCATTACTTTCGAATTTATAATATATTAGAGTAGGCATAGGTTGGCTATAGGAAGGTGGTAACAAATGTATTGGCTGAAATAAATTCTGAATTTGAAAAGCACAATTTCGGTCCGTAGCACGGATAGCACCGATGAACTGATTGACTACATCGTCATAGGTAAATAACCAGTTCAAACGTTGAAGACATGTATGAAGAAACGTGATGAAAGAAAGCTTGGAACACCTCTGAGAGTTCTCCAAAATACTACGAATAAAATAATCATTAACTTACCATCGAGTAAACAAAAACTTTCCACCTCATCCGCCGGTAATCGAAATATATCCGTTTGTAACCTCACAACCAATTTGTCACTGTGAGGTCACCGTCAACACCGCAATTTGTACACCATTTAATGACAGGTATTTTGTTTTCGTGAGAACCTCATTGTGTTTCATTGTATCATTACATCGATGAGGGCGGGGCATGTTGAGTATTTACCAAAGATTGGAATTTAAAAATTTTGAAGGGGTATTACGATTTCAGTAAGATTGTAATGATTAAATTCATGACGGATGTGAAAATGTAAGTGGGACAGTTTTGTTATTTAATTTTGTGTTCACTAAATATCATGAAGGAGGCAATTTAAGTAACACTTTCCATAGATTCCCCAAAAATTTTCTTTCAGCATGCATACCAAGAAACGCAATAGAGCAAGAAATTCGATGTAATGCACACAAAATTGTTGCATCTATTTATCTATTATTTGTGCGAGTAATAAAATTAAACGATACTTATTTACTTTTTGACAATCATAGTAATAGAACAATCTGAAGTTCTCCTTTATCCATTTCGTTATAATAAACTTTAGTTGCGTTAAGTTTAGAAAAAACTTCGACCTTTTTCATAACGAGAAGTAAATAACAACACAACTCGTTCGTTTCATAGATACTAAATTATGTGATTCTTAATTTATCCAATATTATTTACAAGTGCCACGATAACACACGCAACCACACCAGGAAAACAATAAATCAGATAGTGTTGGCTTACGTATAAACAACACATTTACACGTATTAACAGAGTTGGAAACGAAAACAACTAACGGTACGGTTAAATTTTGGGACCATCATTTTAAACATGAACAATTTTTCTTATACCAATCATCAAGTTTATAATGTAATTATAAAATTAAGTGGTATTTCAAATAATAGATACTCCTTTTTGTAGACGATTTATTTCATTACTTTTAGTTTAAACTAAAAACTTAAGTAACTTTTTGGCTATTTTGATTTACTTCTTGTGTTCTGAAATATTTTCCTTTTAACAACATATATTCATATCTACTAGTAATTATCTTTATCTAGGTATAATAATATAAACTTAATCTATTATTGACATAAACTTTAATGACCACACACCTATTTTTAGGGTTCCGTACCCAAAGAGTAAAACGGGACCCTATTACTGAGACTTCGCTGTCCGTCCGTCCGTCCGTCCGTCCATCCGTCCGTCCGTCTGTCACCAGGCTGTATTTCATACAACAGACCAGATTTTTTTGGCGTTTTTATACATAATGGTACGGAACCCTTCGTGCGCGAATCCAACTCGCACTTGACCGGTTTTATTTTAATTGTAGACTAATTATTATTATTACTTGAAGGAAATTTAAGTGCCTATTTCAGGGTGTTGATAATAATTTTAAACAGTGCCAATATTGGTTTGTTGAGTTATTTTATTGGTTTATCTTAAGTTGACAGTTAAAGTTTGGCAGCTGTTTCACAACCTTAAGAGTATTTTTTAACAGTGCGGAACCGGGTAACGGTAAAATTTAACGACGAAACCTGGTTCTATAATGATACGGAAACGAACCTGCTACGAACTCAATCGAATCAAACTCAGTGGATCGATCGCGGTCAGGGCACAATAATAAGCCAACTAATGATACCTCCAGGGAAAAGGTGTTAAAACGTTTATTGAAACGCGTCAGGATTGAATTAATAGCCTTTTAACAAGGTTACTGGGACCAAAATATATCATTTTTTTACCTGGAACATTATCCAATCGCGTCCGCTTATCGTAAAACTTTCTAAGAATCGTAACACAGCAGACCTTAATTTAAAGCCCAGAATGATTACGTATATGCCATTCTAAACGTTGTTGTATTAAAACAGGTAACTTTTTGCCTTGTCAGTTTTATAATCGGGTTCGGATGACAATAATTATCTTGTACTTTATACAGTTTTTGCTCGGTGGTATATTTTAAAATGCATTCCCTAATTACAACCTGCATCAGAATTTTTAATCCAACATAACCAAGATGCTTCCTCAAAAGTGACATGATACAATCAATGGAGATTGAAGTGCCAAAGCTTAATAACCCCCTAATCGGTAATTCCTGCAACCGCTATAAAATTTCAGAGACCGTCAAGAAACCGTTGTACCACGCCCAAAAACATTATGTGCCAATGTCGATAATTCCATACTGGTCTTCCAACAAACGTTGTCCACCGATGAATTGTGAGGGGTATCGATTTATTATTGAAATCAGCCCGTCGCACGCGCACAGCTTCCTGTTCGTAAAATTGCTTATAAAATTGGCAACCGCTCGTGCCGCGCACACGACGTTGTTAATGAGACGAAAAAAATGGGCCCGACTTTATTTTTCAATTATGATTGAAGACTGCCCGCTGCATGGCGAGTCAGTTTACGTGGACTGAATCAACAATTCACTTGTACAGACTTGACAATAATGTCGTACGCTACTAATTAAAAGCAGTAAACAAGTCACCGAAGAATAGGGAATCACTATGTTACGTATATCTCGGACTCAATGTTATTCATTTATTGATTCGGTTTCGTCATATTTATTCTAATTTCATTTGACCCTCACACTTTCATTTCTAACCTTTGAACGTTAAAAAGCTGGATATTTGAAGACTGATGTGGACGCACGTGCCGGTTAGTGCGCACGCGCAGATGTATCGTGACACCTGCCATAACGTAAGCACCTCCTTTTTACACCTACTCAATGTGCTATTGCTCTCCCTTTCATTTGGCGTAGTTTTAATTCCAACAAAGTATACATCAGCATCATACTCGGATCAGATCCACAGCGTTTGACATTATGTGACCTGTTTTTTAACGATTATGCTCTAAAATAGTTCTGAGTGGTCATTAGTATTCCTGTCGCAAGTTGGCTTGCAGTCTATGGCCATGTTTAATACTGCACCCTCCAAAGATGCCATTTACCTACGGTGAAACTATATTTAGTGATATTCTAGTTTATAGGTCTTTAGTAATTTGCGTATCTATGCTAATGACTGTAACCCAGCAATTGTAAAGAAAGGTTACGTAATATAATTATTAGGCCATTTCGAGGCAGGACGGATTGTTACACTTTAATCTAAATTAGCAAACATTTGCAAGGGGAATATGTCAGACCAGTCACATTTTCAGAACATCCAGGTTTCAGTATTGTACTTACTTCCGTTTTCTGAAAAGTTTTCCGAACAACTTCTGGATAAATTCCCTGATTTAAACAACGTTATACAAACATTGCTCTCAGTGTTGTCGATCACTTCATTAAATGACCTAATTTATGATATGGCCAGATAAAAGTTCCGTTTAAACGTAGACATTTGATGATACGTCAATCCATGTTTGGCCATATCATGTAGGGCATCCATGACATATGGCCAAACATGGAAACTTTTTCCTTTTTAATTTATACCCCTGTTACACTCATTTATTTTTCAAAACTATCAACAAATTCATTCACATAAACCTTCTTTCTGTCACTAAGATATGTTGAACTTGCACATTTGATTCCTTTATAATCGTAATACATTTCCATAAGCTTTTTTTCGTCATAGAATTTAAATTAATCACAAAAAATAATGTTTGGGACTCGTGTTGGACAGAAGCTAAAATAATGTAATGCACAATGTTTTTTGTTTATCTTCCAAAAGCAACACGTCATCATAATCATCATCTCAACCCAACATTGTCCACTTTTGAGCACGGAGCTTCTCAGAATGGTAAGGTTAATGCCACAATCCAGCACGTTGACCTAGTCAGGATTGGCAGATGAAGAAATCTCGTTAAAGATACTTCAATCATTTCTTTAAGCATCTTCTACTATAAACAAGCATATTTATAACATACCTTTTTAAACGTCTTGGTCAATTTTCAAAGAGTTAATGCCACAATTTTTGAATTTGTTAAACAGATACTCAACGAATTAACTCACTTTGCACATGGAGCAACTTAAGCGGAGGCAACTATCAACATTTTAAAAGTTTCCTGTAAAAAGTTGATAGTTGCTATAACGTTTACGGTTGCCGCAATTTTATAGCAATTTGTGAGCTACTACTGAGCGACTGATGGTTGCGGAAATCTGTAACTTAAAATCCGATATAATATTTAACTATTAGTTAACTAGTTAACTACTAGTTAACTAGTTTAACTATTATTGAGTATCGATTACAATTTCAATTTATTTATTTACATTGACTAGTACATACTTAATAATAGATGGTTACAATTGCATAATTCCTTATTCAGCTAACAAATATTTAGCATGCAAATTACAAAATTATAATTATACATGAATAAGTGAAATTTAATTTCAAATAAAACTCAATGTCTAATAAAATAAAATGTCAAAAAATTCCTAAATAATAATATTACAACTGAGAAATTCGTCAATATCATAAAAATTACATATTACATCATAAAAAATACAGCAACTAAAAACTGTTGACGATTACTGGAACTCGAAACTCGAGTTGCTATGTGTGCGCAGATAATAGCTAGTTGGCTGCTAGTTGCCAGTTGCTGTAATAGTTGCTCCATATGCAAAGCGCCTTAAAGTCTACTAAATGCTTTGTAAGCTAGCTACTTCGTCCTCTTTAATAATATTTCTATTCTTTTTTAACCCTTCCTTGTATCCTTAGGGCTAAAGCAACTTTTTTTTGATGTGGTGCAACTTGTAACACAAAAGCGAGGTTAAGGTTCTTGTCAAAGATTGTTGGGTTTTGTATTATCCAGCGCATTCACGATGGTACTCGTGTATCGTTGTAAAGTTTATTTCTCGTCAGACTAGTTACCACCCTCTCAGGATCCACCGTGAAATGTCTTATTATTTTTTTCGGTCGGAGTCTTGAAGGGCCAGTAATAAACCGGTTCTCCGCTTCCTTCAGCAGAATAATCACTTGTCTTTGGACTAAAATATTCTAAAAGTTCAATTGATATGACGAAGTAAAAAATCACGAAAAAAGTAAAGCAACATAATTATAGTTCTATTAGATCCTATTAAATGATTCAATGTTAAAGGACAAATAACCTGAGTTAAAACGAACGAGGCACCAGTTAAGAAATTTGTTTCCGTCTGGAACTTAACAAGAATGATTAAGACTCTGATTAATGACTCCAGTATTGACAATAACTCAGCATGGGACGGGCGTCAGTATCTCGTGCTGAGAGAATTAGGCACAGCCAGCGGGCATACGGGAGCATAACGAACATTAAAGAAAAACCCAAATAAGTGGCGCTCGCTCGTTGAAATATTCCATAATAGGATGATCACAATTCCTCTTATTGAGTGTAACAAGATTTTTTACCATAGCATTTCTGTATTTGCTAATGACACTATGGAAAATAAAATCGATTGTACACGGGCTAAACTAAATAAACATAAAAAGAAAACAGAATTATACATGTGTAATGTGCATACATCAATTTTTAGTTGGCAAAGAATATTATATTCATGGAAAGTAGTAATAATGACAAATATATTTCATTCTTCCGATACAGTCGTGCAGAATTTAATATACTTTTTACTTAATCCATGACTTAATCTAATTACTAAAAAACTGAAAAGGTCATCTAAAGACAACGCACAGGCTGTAGTAGTAGACGTAAAAGCAGCAGACTTTTTACGTGATAGATTTCTGAAAGATTCTTAAAAAATATCTTCGTTGAAAGGTATAAATGCGGGTGAAAATAAGAGCATAAAAATTTTCGTTTGCCTTGGAATTTCCTATTATATATTTTTTAAACGAATTATACATTTTATGTAATTTTCTGTTTGTAAAGAGATTAGGTCTAATATTGCAGCTGACGAAGTCGCGTATACCAGCTAATGTCTTAACAACACTTTTGTCGTACATTGCGTGTTGAATGGTGTAAAAAAATTTTTATGCCAATAAAGCTTACTACAAAAAATATTGCTACGAGTATTAATATAAATACCTACTGCTCCCGAATATTTTATTCATCCTTGCTCCGCTCCGCCCCGATACAGTAAATTTTTTATTTCGCTTTATTAGACCGTCCCTTTATGGCATGAAAATTTTTAATTAAACACAAATAACAATCCATTCTTCTTGATCAACGCCTCACTGTGGGATTATATTGCCGCCTATTAATATAATAATGAAAGTTTTTACGAAGTGAATATTCTAGTTTTTAATGCTTAGATCCTATTAGATTTGACTTGGTTATGAATTTGTTTTTTCCATAAACTAGAAGTACTTATAATTATGTTAATTGAAATACTTCTAATTCTTAGACACTACTAGGTACTATAACAGTAGTTATTACTAGGTACTTTACTTATTTGTGTCTTTTTTGCTCTATCCTTCTTGTTATAAAAATACATCCGTAATAAATTCTTTCATAATAACTTATCAAATGTGAAGATTTTTACATTATTTAGAAATTTTGACGAAACTAGGTGTAGCCAAGATTTGAACGTTGCATTTCCGAACCCTTTACGCACCTCTAAATTTTCAAAAATTATGTGCTTTTTGTAATTTAGTGAGCACTTGCCTCAGTAAAGGAAAACGTCGTCAGGAAACCAATATACCTGAGAGTTTTCTATAATGTTCTTAAAGGTGTGTGAATCTTAAAGGTGTGTAATCATTTTTGTGGCTTTTACTTCCATTAATTTCTCATTATTAAGTATACGCATTTAATTTATGCTTAACATTCAACTTGACTACCTACGTCATTATCGTCTGTAGGTATTCTGTGCAGTATTATTCAGTTTACATATCCCCGAGTAACTGGTTAATTCAAGTTCTGGTCAATAGCAAATAATATTCTCCAAGGCAATCATTACCGCGACAAGTAAAATCATACCAAACGCGGTAAACCCACAATTTCGTCAAGCTCGAGCCTGACTTCTTAATACACTTTTTATGGCGCCTTGTCGAGCGTATAGGCTACATTTTACTTCAGAATCATTAAAATGTTACTTTTATTGCTTATATCATAAAGTTCACGTGAGTTCTAACATCGATTAAATGTAAGACCACCGAGCGAGGGTCCCAGGAAAATTCGCTGAGACGTTACAATTTAATTAAGGGCAGGCTTCTAATTAATGTTTCCTCTCGGGCCGTTGTGTAGGACTCGCCGATCACCGCTTGCGTTCACGTGATTGCACAGCGATTTGTTAACTATATGAGGTCTTTGAAATTTGCTCAATAGTCCGTGTGATGTACATTGTACGTTGGGCCTTGTAAATATTAATCGGCTTAATTAATGCATTGGTTTTATAAGGACGTTTTTATCCTAGGTTTTTTTGCTAACTCCATCCACTGGTTGATATGAAAAAAAAATGTTTTTATAAATGGTATTTGAAATACATTATTTGAATTTAAAATAATTTTCAGTTTTGTCACAAAAAAAAACTCAAATCATTTTATTAGATCTGTGATACCTACACCGAGATGCCGCATTAAAATATTTTCCCAGCAATTTACATCGAGCTCTGTATAAATGATCAAAATTTTATCAACGACCGGATCTTCCCAGCCACCGGGTAAGTGATGTCTTAATAGTGACATGAGGTTAAATATCACGAGATATATCTCGGCATGTACACAAAACTGAACATGACGACAAAGGAACACTGGGCGAAGTATTTTGTCACTGTTAAACTGATGCAATCGGTTATACTCGCAAGGAATTGTTCCTACAAAAAACACTCGAAAGGGTTGAAACAAATTTCATCAAAGGCATGCCTTTGATGAAATTTGTTTGATTATCTCAGTCGACAAAAAACGAAATAAGACCGGTAAAGTGAGTCGTTAATTTCTATCATTTAGGAGTTAGTTGCTTTCAAGAATATTGATGTACAATGTAACGAAGATCTCTAAGTATAATTAAATATAAAAAGAGTATACTTTGGATTGGCTACTACTCCTTATTAATACGATAAAAAAGCAGCCGCTCATAGAAACATATAATTTAAATACAAATAAGACATTTAATAGATTGTTTTATCCGAATCAATCAAGTTGTTATTTATAATTTGGGTTGTAGTGTACATCTGCTCAAAGGGGTAGCTAGTGTAATGTCTTCTTGGTAAGAGTTTAAAAAAAATCTATTTTTAGTTTTAAATACCTAAAATTTTTTACATATACTATAACTACTAATACTATTATACTAATACTGTTATTACTAATAAGACTAATGCTGAGTTCGGGCTGGCTTTCACAATGAAAATTGCTAAATTAATTTTATTAATTATGAATGGATGCACACCATTATTTTTAAATATAATAATAACATTCTATTTTATAAACGTTTTCTTGAAAAGGAAGTGATTATTTTAAATTTAATCAAATACTCGGAGCGTGCATTTCCGAGTATGGGAACTACTTTTATACTATTTGTCAATACCTACCTAAACCTAAACCTTCACAGTTATAAGACTATATTGGGTCATAATCGAGATGAAGACAGGAAAAATTAGGTACTTCTTGCTCTACTAAGGATACTGACCAAGCCAAGAATATATGTATTGTAATATGTATTTTAAGTATCTCTGCACGTTTATACCCGACAAAAGTCATAAAAATAAACCTACATAATATGTTGTGCATAACGAAAACGATTGCGGAATTTCAAGTCGAGAATGAAAACGAGTACAGAAAATTCAACTTCGTTGGTGTCATATTCATTATTGATATTTTTATACTCCGCCACCCAAAGAGCAAAAGCGTTGAATGAAATATCAATTAGAGCACTTTTGGTAACATAAAAAACTTCCTTTATTTCTCAATTTACTAAGTGAATTCGTCGCTCGCATATTGGCGTATGTCATTTGCTGTTTTTGCATACTCCGTCGACGGTTTGGGCGGTAGGGTAATGAGGAACGGCGAGTATTTATTATAAAGTTGAGTCCTTAAGCTCCCGCGTCGGTTCGAGCTTTAAAATATGTATAACTTAATCTTTAAAAGTCTCAGTATCAGTTATATTTAACGCGTGTAATGAAATCATTTAATTTTAGTGAAGTGAATTTATCTTTAGACCCCTTGTCTTATTTTAAGATGTCATAATTACACATTTTATATGAGAGGGAAACGCTTGAAGGTCGAATGGGATCACTGTCTTAATTTTAGTTTCAGGATAGACAAACATACTTCGATGTAATAAAACTATGATTGTCGTTAGATTTTATTTCACTCGTTTCAATTTTGGGTGTGGCTAATGCTTTAGTTAGTTGTATGTACCCACAGATACTTATACTTATTATGTTTAAATGTTTAATGTCATTTTAATGAATATCTGTAGAGAACAGTTTTGAAACATCACCCTGTTAAAACGCACTATCCTATCCTGTCCTTCCTACTAATAAATAAATGCGAAAGCTAGTAAGGATATGTGTGTGTGTGTGTGTTTGTTACTCTTTCACAAAAAACTACTAAACGGATTTTCATAAAACTTTAAATTTGAATTTAATTTAAATCTTATACCTATGTAGAAAATTTACAGAGATTTTTTATAATTTGGTTATAATACAACAATAACTGTCAAGTAAGCCGGAAAAATTCAACAAGAGGCTGATTCCCCGAAGCGAAGCTAGGGTGTGTTTACTAGTTATACCATATTTATTTTTAACTGCCATAAACAAAACCTGACCAAATTTTCTGCCTATTATGGTTGCAGCTCCTGATAACGCAGCATAGTCAGTTTTGTAAGAGCGTTTACACCAACAACCATCTAAAATTACATCAATAATAGGTATGCCGTCTTTACTAATACTGCCATCTTTTAGCTTGTTCTCTTTCCCAGACTCCTGCTTTCTTGCTCCTGTTTGTTTATAATTCAAACCAATCGTTGATTACAAACAACAATCGGCTTCCCCTTAAATGTTTCAAGACTCACTTTTTAGGAGTAGCGACAAAGTCGGTGCGTAGCTATGTGTAAACAACGGAACGCGGTAACACGTATTTTTTGTGCTTTGATTTATTGTTTCATGTTTCAAAAGTTACTTTTTGTCGCGCCACACACAGCCTTTGTGCTCTGACATGCATATTACATCAGAGAGTCTCGGGAAGTTATTAATTTTAACACGTGCGAACCGAAAGCTTAGAACTACCGCTCGTTTTCTTACTTATTGTACGACCCCTAGTTGCTAGTGACCTTGTCTGCGACGGATCACGCGTTCGATTCCTGGCGGGGGCAAGCATTTAAGTGACAGATTTGTTCTCGGGTCGTGTGTGTTATTCGTGTTGTCCAATTGAATGTCCATGCCAACTGCGATATAGGGAATCCCCTAAAAAAATTATAGTATAGTGTGAGTTTATGAATGTACCTATTTGTTTGCTTGTTTCATTGAACGACCCTACAGCTCAGTTGTGACTTGTGACTCGTTGAGCGCGTCAACGGACCGAGATATGACTTCTGCCTGCAGAATACACTTATGCAGAGTAATTTGGTTTTTCTTCATTTTAGATGCCTGTAATTTTTAGTTGTGTATGTTATTGCTGGTCCTTGCGTATATTATAATGTTTCACTTGGATAAAATTTGATGAGTCATAATCTCTGTTATATAAGTATACATTGATACACAATAGTTAGATACTTTAGAATCTTAAATATCGCGGTTGAGGATACGTCATCTGATTTGCCAGTTCAGTATGACGCGTATGACGTAGTCTATTGTTTACTGCACTCGTTGCTTGGGGTTGCATGGTCAGCATCATGTGCGGCGCGCGCTCATATTACTGTAGGTATCGCGCCGCTACATTAGTATACATTTTACAGACAGGTATACAAGTTAATCGATAGGTATTATATATTTTAACATAAATCAATCATTTTGATTAAGACGGAAATGACCACGAAATAAATGATATGGATATAACATTAAGAACCGTAATGAAAAATATATATATCTCAAAAGTCCTAATAAGTAAAATTTCCTTATCATAAAATATAAACAATAAAAATAACCGTAAATATTAAATAACAGGTAATACAGTAAAGATTATAAAATGAAGACGTTGAAAATATTAAAACACAAATTGAGATACTTCTCGGTCCTATAACAGAAACGACCAATATCCAGAATAAACATAAACAGCATTTACATCTGACTACTTATCTTTTACTTACTAAAACCAGTTAGAAATTATTGTAATGTGGCAGTCCAAAAGGTAAAAAAATCCATAAACTCTATTAAAGGCAAGAGGAACGGCAAACGGCTAAGTGTACATTTGTTTATTTTTAATCCTTCGCAAGGAGGAAAGTACTTGCATAATGGCAATACCAATGCATTCTTATTAAGTAATAAACGTCACAGATTTAATGTGGCTGAGACGAAATTATTAAGAAGAACATAAGAATGCCACTACATTCCCAACCCTTCTAATTGGCACGTTATTTAAATTCTCATTGGGTATTATTTTGGACCTGGAATCGCGCTTGTTTCTTATCTGGTTTATGGATAAAACCTACTTCTTTATTAAGCACAGAAGTTTAATACTCGGATAATGGTAAGCATCCTCGCTTAGCGATGCGATAATTTCATAATATATTCCCTACCTGTATTAACCGATCTCGGCTCCTCTTACACAAAAAAAATAATCTTAATCTCGTATTAACGTTCGCATTTACCCGCATTAAATGTCATACATTTTGAAAGGTTATGATGGTCTTATTGTGACTTGGTTACAAGGAATCGAAATACTACAATTATTTTTTTTTAATAGTTCCTAGGCGGAGTTGGAATTGTAAAGTTGTTTCGTTATTAAATTCAATATAAATCTTAATTTGTTTGAAAAAAATTGTGAAGGACTTCGACAGCGTCAAATGGCAAACCATCCGTTGTGATGTATTGTGTAATGATATTGTTTGTGTGACTGAAGATCATTAGCGAAACTGACCATTTACCATCATTGTAAGTCAATTCATTTGCTGGCGATTTATGTAACACGATAAAAATACATATAAACAAGGTAGTTACAGGTCACATGCGCTGCGTCACCAACAATAGAGTTATGGCTACTTGAAGCGTTTTGTAAAATATTTTTTACGATGACGCGTATCATTTTCATGTATCATCTTTCACATCATTTAAGTTGTCAATGCTTGTCGACTGTCGTCAATAAGTTTAAGCCTGACGATTTACATTTACACTGGAAATATCCCGCTGGTCACAGCCGGTCCCACGGGGTGTGCCTACGTGTAGTAAATCAGTTTTTATCTCATAATCCGACCGACTTGTGATTGAGGAATATGTGCTATTTATGCATCAATTTTAGATGGACTCCCTACAGCGATATCATGTTAATTGATCGGCATTTCATCAATACGTCATTGTTATAAGCCGCCATTTATTAATCTTTTTCTTTTAAACAGTCGTATAATAGCTAGAGGTAAAATCAATCAATTCTAATACGTCTAAACTTTTTCTTATCGTAAAAATTTTTCGCTCGAAATTTTCAATAACGTATGCGTTTATCCTTTCATACATATTAATGTGTTACGCATTCTATGCTACCTTAAAGTTTTAATTAGTGAGAATATCTTCATCATCGCGTCTTGAAACAAAAACAGTCGGCAAAAGGCATGTGAACTCCGGAATCGGGTTCCATTTTATTTATTTATAGTGTCATAAAACCTTAGATTGCTAATTAGTTTTATGATCATTTTATACCGTAGACTTTCATTTCGATCGAGTGTCGCACTGAAGACGATCACACCGCACTGGTCTTAATTTTTTATTAAAATGTTTTAATTAGAAGATTAAGTTTTATTGTCTTCATAATACGGGTACTTTATGGTCGCTTAATTTTTTTGTAACTCGAAACGTGAACACTTATTGTCAATCATACGTTTGCTGTGTTCAATGTCTTATCGGCTCATTAAATTGTTATAATAATTGTGGCACGGGGAGGACAATAAAGTATATAATTGTCGTAATTAATTAAAAGACGATGATTGAATTTGGCTCTGTTATTTATACATTGCTAGCTTGAGAGATGTTGTTTTGCAATATTTATTTAAGTGTATAAAGAAAGTTGATATAGATACCTATAATTATTGTAGAATTTTCTAGACCAATAATCTTATACAATGTATAATAATAATTTTATATAAAAATTGGTGATTTTTTTATTTTTTGAAAAATTAAACATTATTTTTGCACATTGCAATTAAAAATTATTTTTGCACGTTGTAAGATTGTAACGATATCACCTCAACTGGGAGAAACTCAGGGCTCGAGGAAAGGCGATGAAGAATCGTTTTAATTTTTCTATTATTACATTTCTAGCTAAAAAAAGTATTCTTGGTATTGAAGTTGTCATCATACCTTCGGTTATCCCTTTATCATTAAATTAGTTTGTGTTATGAACCAAATCACGTTTACTAAAAGGGAAAACCACAAACATGTCTTGGTAACAAACAATAAGTCTGTGGCGCCACTCGTCACACGCCCAAAGATTATCACGTGCATTATAATGACGGTGTAATATTTCGTACGTGACAGCCCTGGGTCTTGTTATTTTTTTACGAAAGTAAAAGTTCTGGCGTCTATTCCATAGTAACGCGTATTCGGAAGCTAAATTGAAGCCGTGACTTGGAATCGAATGAGACCAATCCTCATCATGAATGGGAAGCCAGTTCCGCGTAATCGTCGTCCTTTTTGGGAAGTAATACATGTTGCATCAGTGTCGGTATTTTAATAGTCCCATCGTATATTATTGTTTTGATTGGATCGAAAATGTTCCAATAAATGTTTCCTGCTTTTAGAGGCGGCAATAATACGTATCTTTTGAAACTGCCGCAGCGTTAGTTGATTGTTCATGATCCTCTGTTAGACTCTCGACTGAGGCAGACGTTCTGATGTGTTTAAGGGTGAATGTGAATGGAGTGTCACTAGTTAATCGGCCAAAGCGGCGAACCATAGTAATAACAGTATTATGACAAAAACCACGTTCCTATATGTATCCCCAAACATTAAACCAACTAATCCATACTAATATTATAAATGCGAAAGTCTGTCTCTCTGTCTGTAACGTTTTCACGACTAAACCACCGCGGCACAGGTCCGATTTGGATGAAATTCGGAATGAAAATAGTTGAAGACCCAGAGTCACACATACGCTACTTTTTTTTCAAAAATCAACCCTTAAAGGCTTGAAATAGGGGATGAAAGTTTGTATGAAAAATCTAAACCGCCTGACCTATTTCGATGAATTTCCCAGGAAGATAGTTGATGACGTACCCCCTTCCCCACTTCCCCGGTTCGCGATATAAACGAATTCCACGTGAGCGAAGCCGCGGGCAAAAATTAGTTTAAAATAATTTCCATAAACGCTCATACTTCTTTCTCGCGAAAGGATTCCCTGAAAGGATGGCATTACATGCATACCGATTATACTTAAGGTTTTCATTACCTAAAGCAAAATGGACACTACCCAACGAGTCGAACATGCAAACTGCTCTACAAGATCACCAGCTGAACTAGTAAAAGCGTAACAAAATACTCAAGAAACTACAGTCCCTAGTTAATACCACGGAATGCCAGCTATTCATTTAAGTACTACACGCTTAAATATATTATCAAGGCAAGAATTAAACTACAATGAAATATTTTTCTCTCTCACAAATATTTTATCCACTTATCTAAATAGGTGTATGTCAGTGTTCACTTGCAAAAAGGCTACAGCACCTTTACGAATGCGCGAGTTGGGTAAAGAATCCTTGGCACAAGTCAGTGTCCACTTTGAAAAATTCACTAACAAGAAAAAATTAAGTGAGATTCCTCGAGTAAGTAGGGATTAATGAACGAGATAAGAATTAAGACAGATTGCTATAAGGGGAGAGTAATAAGACCTCACACATACTTAATGTAGTGTCGTTCGTATTTCTTAATTCATGGATTTGTGCGTCAACCTCAACAAAGATCAGATGATTCGTAAAACAGAGCCAAGTAAATATATAGCGGTGGTAAGACCAAGCCTGCAAAATGCTATTTATTTTTTCTCCTTTATTATTTATATATCATTAGGTATGAAACAAGTACGTGAGTCACAGAACCTCACTGTTTTCCATGGACATCAATATAACCGAAAGCATCACCGACTCATTGCCAACCAAGAAAGAAAGACTCCTCATGCGTCGTCTCCCCTCAAATTTCTATTTGGAACATGATTAGTCATTTGGTGGCTAACTAAATTAAGAGGATTGTGGCGACGCAAGTTAAGCTAGGTATAAGGTACGAAGTACGTAGGAGAATATAGGGTTGCCACTCCCCCCTAAAAACAACTTTATAACCCCCCTAAAAATAACTTAATAAAACGAATCCCATTTGGAACGCGAATGGAGTCCAGGCAACTGGGTTCAATACCTTACCACCAGCCTTGAGGACCTTTAGCATTAACCTGGATGGTGCAAAATCCAACGACATTTGAAAAGAGTGGTCGGAAGCCGTAACCTTGTTCATTGTCCACCACGTTTTACTAGTAGGAGCATCGAGCAGACGAGGTTGAATTAGACTCAATAGCAATTTTTTGAACTCCAATTGGAATCCTGCAAGTGAACACCGTACGCGTTCAATATTAAAACTTAATACGTTTAATGCAACACACACAATTTTCAGCTTTCCTCCTTAGCATTAACCTGGATGGTGCAAAATCCAACGACATTTGAAAAGAGTGGTTGGAAGCCGTAACCTTGTTCATTGTCCAGCACGTTTTACTAGTAGCAGCATCGAGCAGACGAGGTTGAATTAGACTCAATAGCAATTTTTTGAACTCCAATTGGAATCCTGTAAGTGAACACCGTACGCGTTCAATATTAAAACTTAATACGTTTAATGCAATACACACAATTTTCAGCTTTCCTCCTTTAAGGTTCATTGTAGATTTACGGCGCGAATTTAAAATTGTTTAAGTAAAGGTTTACAAGGTAAACAGTGCCTCTATTATGAGTTTTTAATACTATAGTTTACTATACACGCTAGCGTCTATCGTTTAGAATTTGTATGAGAATCCGTACAGCGCCTCTAGCGGTTACGATACTGAACTACAATTCTCATACAAATTCTAAACGTTAACTGCAATAGTAACGTCCTTTACGTTTACTACAACAACTCATAATACACTGAACTCTGAGCATACGTACTAAACGTAGTTTCAAGTATAAACATGTACAGTACGTACAGTAAATCTAAATTTAAATTCCGATGAATGTATCACGTTCAATTTATTGTCCCCCGAAAGTGTTATAATTTATTAAGCTAAGGTATGACGATAATCGTTCATACCTTCCTTCCTGAGAGTTTAGTACGCCACTTTTAACACCTCTTCGTTAAAACCATAGAATTAAAAATTGTAAGAAATAACTGCTTAACGTTACATAAAACACAATTTGTTGTAAAATAGTTCATGTTATATACTTCCAATATTGTTTTGAAGATATTTTATTGTATCATTTTTTGCATTTTGAACTTATCAGTCAAGCCATTTTATAAGTAGACAATCCATAGCTGGTGGTTGACTAGTAATCGATTTTATTAGTAACAGAACATGTATATATGTAGTTACTTTTATGTTTTGACAATATTTGATGTTAAACACCTATTGTTGTTAAATACTTATACCAATGACAAATATTATTTGAAAAAATTATACCGGAAGTAGTTTTATAAAATCTTGACCTTGTAATTTTCATCAAGTACCTATTATGATACTTAGTGCAATAAATATTTTATTTCCTGTACGGTATACCTATGGTCACTGATGACCGACCATTAGTTTGCACGTTTTTTTTTCTAGTAGCCAGCTTATATACTTATTTTCTCAATTACTTATATACTCAATTTCGACTGCAATGCGAATATTTTAAATTAAATAATTTTCTTAATAGGTCCTACAATTTCTATGCATTCCTTATTCTATGGCTTTCATCCGTCACATACTTTATAGGGGTAATCATCTTCAATTAATCATTAACGTGCTTTTAATAATCATTGTTATTACTATATAAATTACGCTTTGATATATCAATAACCTGTTTGTTCCATTACTTTCGCGAATTAACTTTCAATATGCAATAAATTTACAAGTAAAAAGAAGTATGCAGTTTACCAAGATACAAGATTACAATAATATTAAAAATGTAGATACATACTCGTAAACATACATTCATACAAATTATTAATGAGATTATAGAAATAGATTAAGAGAAATATTTTTTAAAGATCTAACATAGTAAACCAGCATGAAACGTCGTCATTCCGTTTCCGTCTATGACAATTTGATCGACATAGAATAGAGTTCAGTTAGTCTAGTTAGAAGGAGTTAGTAAGTACTCATTGTTGGCAGAGGACTAGGGAAAAGATTGATAGTGATAATTAGTCCTGTAAGTTGTTAACAATAGTCCACTTAAAAATAATTAAAAGTAGTTATTCTTAGCATTCTAAGGTTTAAAATGAATACTTAATGTTTACGCATACATCCACATACCTAGATAAAGAATTAGAGATAAATTATTGTAGAAAAAATAACAAAATATCCTTAGTTATTCTAACAAATACACTAAAGACTCAATACATGTTATCTCGATTTTGTGTACATAATTATGTCTTACTTAAAATCCATTAGAATTGTTCTTATTAGTCTACCAATGAGATCTTATCGAACCTTAGCCCGTCCACTTTAATACCTACAATAAGTCTTGCAAACTAACGCTGTACATAAACGATTGCAAATATCTATGCGAGAGTACGCCGTGATTGGAGCTCAAAGCCTCGAGAGGTATTGCAGCCGCCAATAGCGGGCTGTGACGTAACAATAGGCTTCGCTAGCACACTGGTGGAACATTGCTACGCCTTAGATGTTGCGTAGCGGAAACATTCAACTGTTCGTAGGCTATATCTACAAAATTCATTACACGTACGGAGTAGGTTAACCTTTAATTTATTATGCAAAAAATTATTGCATTGCTTAGTTTAAATGTTAGAATGTTTTCCTTTTTCGTAATTGTTAAGATTATGTATTTTATAAAAGGTCTGCTAATTTCATAACTTTATGTAATTGTTGATTTTTTCGTATGAGATTTGATCAGATGATCTTATTGGATTTGATTGGCAGAAGTAATGCGGTGCTTTTAACTATAATAGAGTAGTTTAAATAATGTTACAGTATAACATAAAACTTTAACATTTCCAACTTCGTCTACTAAAGTTTTTATTTTGTTTTATCTGCCTTGATTATTTCCTAGCTTAAAAAACTCCAAGTCTACATGCCAATAAGAACGTCTGCTGATTAGAGTTAGGAAAAACAAGATGTAATAAGAAATAAGAGCTCTAGAAAATGTATCTTATAACATCACACTTATCACATCGCATCGCCTTGTCCTTAGATGAAGCGTGAAAGGGCATGACCCTTGTGAGAAGTAGACGAGGTTCATTGATCGCGTCATGATTACCATAAACTTATCAAGGGTGTGCAGTTTCCGATAACTATAATCTACATTTAATATTTACAACTACCTGACTCAGCAAATGTTGTTTTACCTAGTACCTATACTATTATTTCTAGCGAATTTCTTGAGTATGACTTTTAAAAAATAGGGGTTGATGTTGAAAAGATAAAAAATTTGCGTTGTATGCATGTACTTTAATGCCACATCAAAAAAAAATCGTCCAAGAAATAGAAATAAAATGTGAGGGGTCGACAATCCCTATCACTTAGATGTATGAAAAATAGATAGTAACCAATTGAAAACTGGCACTTTGCAACGTGATGGCAACGAAGCCTAAATCACGCTATGCAAGATTTCTTCACTGCTCGCACAGCCACCGTCGTCCCCCATGCATATCGTCTCTTTTTGGACCTTCTCACCTGGCGGTAGATCTCTTTTTGCCAAAATAATTATATTTGATTTCCAATAATAATTCATTAAAATAATTTAGATATAGAAATCATTACATAATCTTAAAGCGACATAATCTTTTAAATGAGCCAACTCAGCCGTCCCCCTATAAATTATTATGAGCGCACGTGAGCATCTAAATACTTACTGAATTATTATAAGCCCGCAGCGAGTCATTTAGTCCTCAATTAGAGTTACACCTTAAATATGGATAATTGTTTTGTACCCTCTAATTTAAAGATCTGCGGCATAAATCAGCCACAAAGTCACGAACAAGAAATCAATTTGGCCATCCCACAGTAATGACGACGTCGTAAAGTAATTAATTTTTAACCCTCCGCTTTCGGCCGATGTCATTATCCAACAAATGCAACAAAATATGATCCTATTTGCATGCGTAAGGATGATAAATAGATCCATTGTAGCGCAATGCGTACCTATTATCCACTAGGTGTTAATAAAGTTGAGTAAGCACAAACGATACCTCAATGCACTATTATATGAGTGCATACACAATTAATATAGGTAGATATAAAAACTACAGTAAAGAAAGGTTTTGTTTAACGTAAAACTGGTCTTTATTAATAGTAACACTGAAAAAATAAAGTCTTTTATAACACCCCAAAAGAATACTTAAATTAATTAAGATAATTATTGATGTAAACTACCACAGGCAGCCTTATCACTTAATTAGCGACTTCCAGACAACTTATTAAATTATAATAATATTTAAAATTAATAAGACAGATGAAATAATGAATATTTATATTTAGGTAATACGTGTTTAACAGCAGATATTAAATTACCACTTTGTTAAATATGTTTTTAAAAATATTAAATGCTACTGTAAATGCTTCTGTAACCTCAGCCGTATCAGATCCCACAATAAACTGCAATGGATCACAGCAAATTGACGGATTTCAATGTCATTCGTATACAAATTGCGATTCCGATACTGGCGTATATAAAGAAAGGGTTAATTGTAATGTCAGGTTGAATTAATCCCGAGCACAAATTCACTGGATGAGTAAAGGACTAAAGTTGTATCGACGTGGTCTGGATCAATTGGATTGACTTTCGGCTCGGATCTGACATGGCAGATTAATGTTGGACCCGTATCGAGCTTTAATGAATAAGTACTTTTGCCCGCTCGGTCAATACTAAAAGAGATAATCAGTACTTTTATGTGCTGTTAATTACGAGTGGCGGCGAGCTAGGACTTAAACGTTAATTTACGAGCTCACACCACACCGAGACGATTGAGGATTCAAAGCACATGTCATGTTACACTCTAGTTAAATTAAGTGTACAAAAAAGTTAAGTTCTTAATTGGTAGTATTCGATGCTGTACCGATACGGTCGCCTTTTATGCACATATAGGGTATATTATTAGTGTTGGTTTATTTTGCTGTTACAATGTTCGGTGTACGTACCCTAACAGAAATAACATTGGATAATTATGTTGTTTGTTCAACAACTGGTCAATTGCAGCTACGAATCTTTGTAAGTTCCGACAATTTTTCGGAAATGAAGCGGAAGTAACTTATCTAATAAAAACGTTAAGATAAGTTTACGTTATGTCAAGAAAACTTTCTAAACATTTATAGGATATCTATAGCCTCAAGACATGGGACATACTTACATGTCATGCGAGCTTTAGGTATTTCTGTACCACATAAGCGTTGAAACTCGTTTCTGTCGACACCCCGGCATAAATTTAATAATTAAACGCAATCTAGCCGTGGGATCGAAAGAATATTCTTTTGATGAAGCCACGCTATTTGTTTGATCAATGAATAATCGACACAGATGAGCGAAATAAAAAATAAACAGGCAACACTACACTGCGTGAACTTAATATACAATAAAGATAAATAAAACACGCGGTGTAAGTACAGCGCCGAGTGTACGCCCAGTACAGTTAAACAGATATTTATCGAGATAGCATTATCGTAAATCATTTGACCTTTTCACATTAAAAGTTTGTACTAAACTTTTTTTAACAAACTTAGCTGGAGCGGAGGTCATCACTTTACCTGGGATAACTTCTACGCAACAGATGAACATTAATGTTATGTTTTATTTTACGGTCGCGCGAGGTGGTCAAAGACATCATTTACATTGCAAAGTAATGTAAAGTTACATAAATACGATATCGTATTTTTACTGCTAATAACTTTAAATTTCTATCAATATAAATTATCAATACATCAGTAAGCTGTTATGGCTTTAGGTCTTTCATTAAATTATTAAAAAGATTCTTAGATGTTATTTAAATTTCAACTATTTCGTTGGTCTTTCAGAATTGTGTTCGTCGAATGAGAATCCATAACACTTATTAATTTAACTAAAGACTTTTATTGCAGGATTTGTACATTATGATATTTATAACAAATCCGTTCCCATGACAGTTAAAAAAATCTCAAAGAAATAGCAACGTAACCGCTACTGAGCGCTGGGGGCGAGTGAGTCTGTGAACGCGAGTGTACTCGAATGCGTCTGTCGCGTGGTTACCCGCTATTAACTGTGTCCAGAGCTTGCTACTAGTCCTAGTAGGTATCCTATAAATTACACGAATTATACGCTGTGGCGGCGGACGCGAGCATGTGATATATTGTGGAATGGCAACCGCGCCGCACCGCCGCCGCGCCGCCGCGGTGTCAGCAGACGCAAAATTATACACCCAACAGCGCTGTTTGCGCTCAACATTACTAATGCCCGTATACATGATGCCTCGCCTTTTATTTGTGATTGTTATTCGGTAAATGATAGCCTTCTAGATAGCTAGAAGTTATTGCAAGCGACTTAGTGTTATTTAGAGGATCGGACGGCAGATATCGATGACAATCAGAATCTGTCCTTGTCCGACGTCTTTGTCTTATCTTATGCCTTGTAAGGTAAAATATTTTGCGATGTAAATTTACCGGTTTCTAGTAAATTTATTAACACTATAAATACTTATTTACATTGATGGTCACTGTGCAAAATTATCGTGGTAAAATATGCTTTTGTTAACTCTTTGCGAATAATATAGCGAATCGATACGCTTGTTAAAGATATCAATAAATTCCGTGGATGACAACATAATTATAATAAAAGTCTACTAAAACTGCCGCATAATCAAAGAGACCGATAACCGCGGAGGTTCTCTACTTCCATTAAGTGTAAAGCTGCGTAATCCAATTAAATTGATCATTTAAAGTTATATTATAAATTCCATCAGAACAGTCATGCAAAAGACTTATGGAGTGCGTTTTGTGGCAGTATATTATTTAAAACATAGCATTTATAGGGTTTTGTAGGTATTTAATCGCTCATGTCTCCAAATATATAACTAACCTAAATTTGGACTCGAATATTCTTAAAAAAGGGTGCTTGCTTGGGTGGTTACACATAAGTCTCCAGGTACATTAAGTTACTTTTTCAAGTTTTACAATAAAACTTTCATGTAGGTAGGTACTTGACAGTAAGGTAGGTATTCTCACCTTATTTTTCTCATTCGTTTTGAGTTTGTAGGTATTTAAATAAAGTATTTTTTTCAGATTTTTTGTGTTTGTGCCTCAATTAAATTGTTTACTTCACTAAAAGGGTTACCTATGGTATTAAGTATGTAATAAATGAAATACAATTTTATACCTATATAAGAAGAATACATTTTTTTACACACAACACAAAATCACTGAAGAATTTGTTTTTAAAATCATTAAATAGGAAATATTAAATACAACTTACTGTGTGTGTATAACATAAAATAAGTAAATAACTACTAATAACTTATATAAACATTTAAAGCGTTATCATTATTTTATTATAATTGTACGTAAATATATGATAACATCTAAAATTGCGAAGTTTTCTTACCATGGCTGCATTTGCTACTCACGTAGTATGATGATGTGTCACTACATAGTATAAAACAAAGTCGCTATTTTTGTCCGTCTGTTTGTTTGTCTGTTTGTCTGTATGCTTAAATCTTTAAAATTACGCAACGGATTTTGATGCGGTTTTTTGTAATAGGTAGAGTGATTCAAGAGGAAGGTTTTTATATATAATACATGCATATATTCCCACGAGAACGGGATCCACGCGGGTGAAACCGCGGGCGGTCCGCTAGTATTATAATATAGATAAGTAATTTAATAATCGTAAAATTCATTAAAAATTATAACGGCGACAATACTCGATAGCGCTTTAGCGCAAGTTCTGCCCTCTACATTAACAGAAGGGAAGCTTATCGTGGTGGTGAAACTTTGTATCGATTGTAGTTCCGCTTTGATAGGGGTGCGAGTAGATGGCAGTAGTGAGCGTGGTTTAGGGGTGGAAATCGTGAAGAAACACTTATTTTTGTTTGATGTCAATAAGATTTGCCTAAATTACAGAAAACAAGTTTAAACAGACAGTTATGTATTTATGCATTCAAAAAAACATGTTTTTGTTTTTATAATAAAATCTATTTTCTTTGTTTTCGTTCTTTTCTTTCTCTATGTTTTCTTCTTTCTTGGCCGTCAATGTATACTATGGTGATACTTTTAATGTTACTGACATCCATGGGCTAAGGTTACTGAATATTAAAAGTGAAGTGCCTAATTCGCATGTTTGCTGGTTAGATACCTACTTGTTGTTGTTGTAAAATTAATTTGATTAAAAAAGAAAAACAAAAGTGAGAGTTTTATCTTGAGAGTCAATAGGTACTTTTTCATTTACCTTTCTCTGTGTGCGGGAATTCTGTGTTGATCCTCTTTGCGTTGCTGATGTCCATGGACTTCTTATTATCAGGTGATTTGACTTTTCGTTTTTCACTTGTTTGTTTTCACTTGTTCCGAATTTATTCCTGAAAATCCTACATCAACTCAAATCTCTCTTTTACGTCATCTAAAAAAAATAAAACCATAATTACGATTGTAAGTTTCTTGACCTACCGATCCGATGAGGGCCATATCGAAACACAACCTCGTGTACATTTGTACAATATTAAAGGGTATCTAAACAATTAAGTTAATATTTATTCAAAGTGCGATATGTGAAAAACCATTACTTTTATTGTGCTTTATGTCTTTAAATGTAACGAGATTTATTAAGATTAATAAAATAAATGCACTGAAATTCATTTCAGTAGGAAAATTAATTCCAACAACATAGGTACCCTTAAAGTTAATTCAAGTAACCAGTCTATGATATACCTACCTTTCATTTCCGATTTCCTTTCTAATAAATCCATGTTTGAGTCTCAACAGTTACGGCTAAATCAATTTTTTCTCTCACGTCACAACGCCCCACGGCAACGTTTGATGTGGCCCCCGGTGACGCTCGGCAGGAATGGTGTCGCACGCCAATGCCGCACCTGCCCATAACTTGACGCCACCAGCTTTACCAACTGAGGACCACTTATATTTAGCCCAGACGTGCGCATAAACGCAAATAATCGTACGCGTTTTACATAAAATTACTACCATTAATTCTCAGGCAACGTCGCTTTCCCTGTTTGCGTATCTAAATGTAAAACGTAACTAAGCCCTTATCATTATTGCGAAACGTATCTTCTATCTACTTACCTCGGTAATCCAACACTTTAATTAGACTAGAATAAAAATAAGCTGGCACTTCAAGGGCCCTCAGAATACTGAGCATTGATGCTGGCACAGCACCTGCCTCGAGGCGCAGTCGCGGCGCAATGCTCCCATTAACCACCCTGATGTCTCGCAGACGACTTGAATGAGGAATCTGATGATTATGATGGACCTGATAATATAATCGCGTGATACCTGTTACATGCCTTATATGTAAATACATTAAAATGAGCATATCAGATGATAGAGCTTGTGCCCAACCAGTTACCTATATTGTTATATCGCGGCTTGTACTTGTAAAGATCGAAACAGTTGTCGAAGATAAAACATGATAGCTATGTTTTCTGGGAACACCGTCCATAATTATATAAAAAGCAAAACAAGGCCATTAATAACACAATATCGTCGTCGACCGTTTACAGCGTCTATTCTACCTAACGACTTCTAAATAGACGATACGAACAGATCTCGTCTTCCGAACAAGGTAATGGACAGGATAATTATGCGCAACAACGTGCAACAATAGCGGCGCGAGCTTCTCGCTGGCTCTATGGCATAATAAGTTTAGTGCCGGCGTATTTTGATCAGCGCGCAACAAGTAGCCGAGCGGGCGGCGGGCGGCGAAGAGCTTTGGCGGGGGAGGGGAGGGGAGGGCGCGCGACGTGCGTGCGCGCGCGCCTGGCACGCGCCCCACCGCCGCCGCGCCGCTCGCCGCGCGCGCTACTTAGTGTCGGGGGTGTGCGCCACCTCCGCCAATCCACCGGCAACCTCCGCGGCACGCACTCGTGCGCTCCACTTGACCTACACTCGACTCACTCGCGATGCCGATGGCGGCGATTCACACCTACCAAAATCTCGGCGTTAATCAGAAGCTCGTGCAGCTCCAATCACCTGCACCGAGGAGGCTGGCACCTGCGCCCGTCGATCCGGCCCGCTGCAAGAAGAGATCTTATCTTCATCAGCCCTATCCGACTCAGCCGGCCTCGGTTGCGCGAAGAAATGCACGTGAAAGGAACAGAGTGAAGCAAGTAAACAATGGATTTGCGGCGCTCAGGCAGCACATACCCTCGGCTGTGTCTGCGGCTCTGGCGGGCGGACGAGGATCTTCGCGTAAATTGAGCAAAGTGGACACTTTGCGATTAGCTGTGGAATACATAAAAAGTTTAAAGCGATTATTGGAAGAAAGTGAGGAAGGCTGTTCCGATACTCAAATCGGTTTGAGTATGAACTCTTCGGGTCCCCAAACACCTCCTTCATCGGAAGAGTCCCATTCACCTGCGCCATCCCTTTTATCAGAAAGTTCTGCGGGTCCAAACTGTCATGACGCATATGACTCGTATGAACCCATGAGTCCAGAAGATGAGGAGCTACTAGATGTCATATCCTGGTGGCAGCAACAGTGATTTCTGGTAAGTTAATTATCATATTTTTTTATATACCTACCTACATGATAGTTACTAAATTAAAGCTCAAGATTTTCAATGTCACGGTGCTATTAGATTACTGAGGTGTACTTAAACCTAAAAAAGTTGATAAGATAGATTTACATTTTGTGAATGAGTCCTTGATGGTGTTTGCTTTCGGGGATTGATAAACCTGAATTCTTATCAAAAGTTTACTTTTCCGTCGAGACCATGTTGACAAATTATGAAGAAATAACATTTTTATTTTTAAGAACTATTTTGTAGTAAATTTTATGATTTAAAAAGCAGGTTAATATTTTTTATTGGACTTGTTATCCACGGTTTTTTTACGGGTCAGGTCTATTCTTTTATTTACCATTTCCAAAGATTTAGGATCGTCTTTGATGCGAGCACAGAAGTAAACACATATACTATTATGGTTGCGCATTGAACCGTCGTCACAGACTTGATCTTTATTGTTAAATCACAATAATACAATAGTGTCTCCAACAATAGCAAATCTTAAAATATGTACCTTCACAAAAACTTTGGAGGTATAATTTTTGTCGAAGCTCGGGAGTATAAATTTAGGAATTCCTTTAAAAATATTTAATAAGTTAGATGGCACCCGCATTCTTCCTTTTTATTCCAATAGGCGAACAGCAATTACTTCTAACAATCTTGCGGTTCGCCCCGCATGCAGCGGTAGGATTGCACGTAAAAAGTTTTGTATTCTAATAACAAGTGGTCATAAAAGATTGCTCTGATTCCCTTCAAGTGGAAACAGGTTTTGCAATAAGTGCTAGTAGTAAACAAGGCATGAATCCACAACATTTCGGCATATGGTGCTCAGACAAATTCCGGTAGCGAGCGTTCCAAATTCAAAGGTCTAAAATTAAAATTCGCAAAAAACTTGCGCTCGCTTCACCGCCCATTAATTTATTGTACCGGAAGACGGAATCTCAAGAGGAAATAGAAGGGCGGTGAGCTTGGCACACGTGTTACAATATTTGCTAAGCGCTGAGCAAACATCTGACGATATCCTTCTACATTTCACATGGACATTATACCTACACTTGCTATGTCACCCTGAACTTAAGAATCTGGTTTGGCATTGCGCGTTTACCGCGAAACATGAGTTAATCCCGAGTAACTTGATTAACCTTTTTTTTCTTTTACAGGTACCGTGCTTTACGGAGATCAAAGTGCGGCCATTAAGCGGCTTGTTGATTATGAAAAAACGAGTATTCGCTTCAAGAAGGATTCGAACGCTGTTGGAGCGCGAGAGACGGAGAGAACCTCTAATTAAGCGCAATCAGTATATTCCTAATGAGAGGGGATAATGGTGGACTATAAGCCATCGATGCATTCCACCAGAGACTCGCCACCGAACAACGACCGAATACTCAGTTTGCATTTCGTACATCGATGGAATAGCATTACCAAGACTGAAACCTTTATATATTGTTCCATACATAAGCATTTACTTAAATCGTAAAAGACTCGAAATAACGCTGTGCCTTAGAGTAGCCTTACTTAATAGAAACTTCCAGTTAGTGTTAGTTGAAAGTTTATATTTTATATTGTTGTCTAGTCATTATATTTAAGTTTAATTATATTTTGTACAGATTTAGTATGTAAGAAAGTTTGGAATTAATTTTCCATTTAGAGCTGATATGATTACGATCATAAACTTGACATGGGTTACTACTGAAGATGTAAAAATATTTGAGACAAAGACTTAATGTAAATAGATAGTATTAGCACCCTAAGACAGATTCCTAATAATTTAAGACTTTTATAGAAGTTATTGTTAACAGTACGACAATACCACCAATAATATTCAACCAGTTGGTTGTTTATGTAGGGATAAAAATATAATATAAAATACTTAAAAACATCTTTCTTTTCATCCCTCCTCATTTGAGATAAATTCTAAGCCCATGATAAGATTTTGACTTATCTCTCGACTAAAAACCTTTTTTCCGTGGTATCAATTATAAAAATCCAATTTAATATTTACGACTTCGTAAATAAATACGTAGGTAATACGTAAATAACGACGTAAGCCTATGGGTGTAGGTACTGTAAACATAAGAATCTTATGAATTACGAAAAGGAAAGGTAAAAAGCATTTTGACCTTTATTATAAATAAAATCAAAATTTACACCCCTTACTTTTCAATAATTTTCGAAATTATTACCTGAAGTAATTAATAAAATGCTAGATTAACGCAAATATCAAGAAATTTTATTTACGACGATGAAACAAACCTACCTATTTTAAAACAAAATCTTAAATTATGTTAGGAATACCCATATTTCCTTCCTCTATAGGTAGTAATGAACATTGTAGTATACATACCTATGCTTAAAAAGTACCCTATATTATTATTAAGTATAATGTATTAAAATAAAAATCTCTGCTCCTTGTACCTAAGCAAATAATAAAGAAACATAATATATTTTTTCATATTTCGAGAAATTACGAAAAATGAAAATAGCAAAATGGGTGCATACTCTGATTAAAGTATGCTATAAGTAATGTTCTTCATTTTCATTATCGATTTGCTGTGCTTTTGAAAAGTCCATACTCCCAAAACAACAACGACAAAATCTACAAATTTTTATTGACGTTTGTTGATTTTTTAATTTTTTTTGTGGTATATCTATTTTAGAGTCTCTGGTCTCTACCTCTAGGCATATTAAATAATTCGCATGGCGCGTGGCCACTTCACTTTACCATAAGCACCTATCCGTAACACAATAAAATAATCATCAATGATAATATTTAAATCGTAAATATTGACACGTACTTATGTGTATAAGTATAAGGCACTTCTCACGCTATTTCTGAGCTACGCGACTGCAACGCCATCGAAAATTTGTATGTATCTGACACTTTTACTGACAGAGTGAGTCAAAAGTGTCAGATACATACAAATTTTGGGTTGCGTTGCAGTCGCGTAGCTCATAAGTAGCGTTGTGTGAGAAGTGCCTAAAGCTTTATGTATTGTATAATGCTACAAAAGTTAAATGGAAATAAATAAATAAGTATAAATCTGTGTGTGTATTGTATGCATGTAGATATATGTATGTGCACCACTTTAAATAATTTTATGATTGTTCCAACAAGCCGTTAGGGTTTGCCGGAACCACCGGAGCTCTGTTGCAAAATGGCAATAACAAAAGGTGATTTTCTACACGTGCCTCAGCTCCGATTACACTGCAAAATGAAAATAATAACAAACGAAATACCCAAATATGGGGTCCTAAAGATTTCGATGTGGCATTTAATTTGAAAAAGACAACGCACTGCAAAGAATCACGTCTGGTGCCGCCCATTCGCATGAGAATGCAATAGTAATTTTTTGATAATGGAAGGGAAGCCCTAACCATTATGGGTGGATATTTCCGTCGCTGCTATTAATTGTTTGAACTCGCACGAAACGGGATAGACTAGATGCGACGGATGTTATCACACCTGTATATTCGCAAATCGCATTGTCGAGACTATAGTGCTCATTAATTCCTTTATATTAATTGTCGGTTAGTATGCGACGGTGCATCCGTTTGAACGAAACTACTTTTTTACTGGTTTAGCCGGAGATAACTAGTTGATCACGCGGCATTAGTAACCAAGAATCAGCTTAAAGTGATCATTTGACGTTAAGATCGGATGCAGGCGGTGTTGCGTTATTGATTTTAAAACAAATGACAGCCTGATCATAGATCATGGTTATACTCGCTAAACATGCTAATTAACACAAGATACACGCAAACAAAATAAAACAAGGCCAGCAACATGGCACGGAAAATTAAATAGGCACTTAGTTTGTAAATTGCAACTGATCCGTTTTGTTAATAAAACAACCGACAAAGAAGTAGACGAACCTAAAATAGTATACCTACTTATAGATAATGCGAAGGATTCATCGACATCGATCTTTTTCTGCAACCAAAAGACATCAAAAAGGAGATTTTGTGTTTAAATCTATAATTAAGAAGAAAGTCATCTGGTTAGACGGATAAAATGGGTCTCAAGATTTATTAGAACCCCATAAGGCAAAAAAAAAACCAATATGTAAGTAATTTCTGCTGGTATGTTTCTATCTTGTCCAATTAAATTCATGAAAAAATATCAAATGGGATTAAATTCATGAAGAAATACCTATTTGAAAACACATGAGAATTAAAAGGTTTGATCAAAAACCAAATTTGACTCTAGCTATTAATAAATAATTGCCACTCCAAAAACATTAAATGGAAAGTGTACGTATGCTCCGTTCGCACTTAATCTGGAATTCGTTATTATTGCATAGCACTCAAATGACAGCTTTCCGCCTATGCAATTAAGGTACATTTTAAATTGACGGCGGGAACTAAAAATGCCCTAGTAAATTTTTTTGACAAGCTAAATAGAATTGTGAGCACAGGTAATAAGTTTGGTTTTGGCGAAGAGTGGCAATTCCATATTATGCTCTATGACTCAACTATGAGTAAAACTGAAGGGCCGAAATAACGACCATCATTTAAACCCAATAAAGACACTTCTACGAGAGTGGGAATTAATAACTAGATTGACAAGTTTGTTAATATTCGAACTAGATAACTAATGGAAAGCTTGTCGGAAAACAGCTTTGTAATTCGGCGATGGCACTTTATAGGGCAACCATAATAAAAATTTTAACTAGTGTATTAGTTACTGCATACTAAACTTAACTGTTTCAAAATCGGATAACTGAAACTTATCTACTAAATAAATTGATTAAATTGAAAATGAACAATTTATGAATAACTTAAATATAAACTTAAACAACCAGTACCTACCTATCATTAAATACCAAATTAAAATACTAAACTATCCTTAAACAAAATAATTAGGAAATGTTTGGATAAGAGATAATCTACAACAATAAGGATATCTTCTTACTGTCAACCAAAACGCTTTTACTTTTTAACCGACTTCAAAAAAGAAGGAGGTTCTCAATTCAACCGTATATATGCTTTTTTTTTATGTACGTTCAGCGATTATTTCGTCGTTTATGGGCCAATTTTGATAATTCTTTTTTTGTTGTAAAGTAGATATCCGCAGTGGGGTCCCCTGATAAGGAAACCAGGATCTGATGATGGCATCTCAGATAAATCGAAGGGAACTTTCGAAAATTGTATGGACGACTAGTGTGTTTGTTCATGTTATCATAAGTACATTAAAGCGCTACCATTTCATGAAGATCTGGAGTCGATCTGATGAAGCCGAAAGACAGTCGAGGGAACTCCTCAACGATTTACTGCAGTTATCTAGTGTTTGGGCTTGATTAATTTGTAGTGACGGGAACTTTACACTTACATGTTGAATTGAGCGCCATCTGGCGAGTAGTTTTTGAGTTATCTCTACTTATCAAGATTGAAGTCGGTTATTTTTTTTTGTAAAAAGCAATTATTATGATTTAGCAATAAATTTATGCATGGTTTTTTTTGGTGGTTTTATACATGCAGTGACAATAAAACACAACGTGATAATAATAACGACCTTTACAAAAATAACTGACTTTTTACAAAAATAACAAACTAACATCAAAAAGTACAGATATCTCAAAAAATACTCGCCAGATGTCGTTCTCCTTATGGAACCAGACGACAAGTACTGCATTTTGAATAAAAATAAATATCAAAATCAATTAATCTACTTCAAATTATAAAGTAACACGCCTAAAAGCACAGTCAAACTAAGTACCTTCTCATTTTTGGCACTCAGTAAAAAAAAGAAAAAATCAAAATCCGTGACATCAAGCAACGCGTGGTGAGTGTACCGGTACAGGTTGTTCGGCCACCATCGGGCCCGCTCGTGCGACGGGCACGCGACGGTCGCGCGCCGCAGCTGCCTCTGACCACTTGCGCTTGCGCAGAACCGATTGCTGCAACTATAAAAACTCAACAACACGCATAATTACAAGGTTAAGGAAAAATTCTATGACAGGGAAATCGAATCTCAACGTGCGTTGTGTCATTTGATTAGCATAAAATACCTGGATTTATTTATTTATGTATCAAAAGTATTATTGGAGAAACCGAATCGAATTAAGTTGCTTTATAAGTTATATTAAAATAAGGACTTGATGTTGACCTGTGCGTAAAATGAGAATAAGCGATTATAATAAACAAATGCTTACAAAAACTTACGAGCACGCATTATTTCAAGTCAATTGAGGCTAATGTTCACAAGTGCAACCAAACCCTGTGTCCTTGGCAGTGCACAGTTGCCGCCAATAAGCGTGTGACCTAAATCCCTGCGCATGCGCACTCCTGTCGTTATTTTTAAGTATCGAACTTCAAGTATGAAAGAGCCATAACCAAACAAAAAACAACAATCTGTTTCTACGGTTGCTTTTTTAAGCACAAAGAGCTTTGAATAGATTCAATAGGCCGTTAACTTTGAGTTATGCAATGCTAAATAAAGACAGGTATAGACTTGATGTTCACGCACAAAATTAAATGTTTCATTTACTTATTGGTCCGTTTCATTAATCAGGCGGCGAATTGGTACCGCAAAGCGACGACGCAATAAAACTCATTAATGGCCTTAAATGAATTGGATATCGATAGCACATTTCGTCTGTTGAAAATAACTGGAATACTTGTCTAAATTCTTGAACAGGTAAAAAGTTACCGTTGCATTTCACACAACATTTCATTGTACCCTCTGTTGACAGGACCCTCTAAAACATTCATTTAATTGCGACATCAAAAGTGTAAATCTGCATTTTGAGCGCTTTAAAATAAAATATTGTTACATTGGTTATGTGCATCGAAGAAATACCGAATTGAAAAGTAGGTATATTTTGCTTTTTTAATAAGCAACTAAATTTTTTTACGCAAGTAGGGTAAGTTTTAATTTCGCGTTTTACTATATTCTTAATTTTTATTCAAATTTTTTCCAAAATCTTACGTACATCCTACTCATTTGTCGACTATACATATATGTCAAAACTTAAAACTGAATAAGTATAATAATTAAACGTGGTTACCGTTGAGAAATTCCAGAATCTATTCTGTAGCCCGACAAACAATACGAGATATTTAGTTTCTGCAATTAAATTCTTCGTTTCAAATTCTGCACGCACCTCTAATTCTCCAACATAAAGTGCGCTGGGATAAGAATTCAAGTATCACTATGTGATTGGCCTGTACGTCTTATGAATTCTTACTACCTATTTACACAAATAAATATAAACTAATATTTATGTAGCAGTCTCAGATACCAACTAATCAAAATAATGTTAAGTAGGTGTGTATACATTAACACACACAATCTTACAGAACATAAATAAACATCAAAATGAAACATTGTAATATTTCGCGTATCAGTCCGCTCAACTTCAAGAGCCGTGAAGTATTCCCGGCCCTTCATTTCATCGGAGTTCTCTTTGCCTTCGTAATCACGTTATCGGCACTGATCAAAGGAGCGTCGTTGTGACGCGCTATTCAAATAATTAGGGTCCCTACAACCACTGCTCCAATCGAATTAAACCACATAAAACCATGGCCAAGCTTGCCACAAAAACGTGTACTGACGTTTGATGTTCCCATCCGCGAATCACGCACGAATATTTATACTTTTTTAATACTTGTATGTTTTAAATGGATAAGTATGATTATTTAACTATATGTTGGTATACATGTACAATGTTTAATCGTATCTACAAAGTTTTACTACAGGACTTTTCAACAAATTGTAATTTTTTCAATTTCAATGCACCTCACCTTGATCGATTACTTTGATTTTACTTTGATTATCTTTGGTTCATGACCTATCTATTATTTAATTTAATTTATTAAGCCAGTTATACAAGTTATTTATTTTATTGACATAAACTTACAGTGTCTTCAGAATGAAAGGTAGGATCTACGCTGTCTCGATGGCCAATATCGATAGGACTTCACGCGTATATCAAAACAAAAATGTTTTTAGGCAACGACATTTTTTCACGAACATTTATCGTTTCTTAAATTTTATACATTAACACATCTACTTGCGTTGAACCAGATATTATTATATATGTATGTTTATATTGAAATACAACTTTGCAGTAAAAACTATGTACAACTCAAGTATACCACGCGACGTTCTATCTCATTCTTTTTCCATGTATAAAATCTTGAGTATCGTATCACACAAAAAATAAAGGGCTGAATTTCGCAATAACGCCTTATTAAAATGTAAACTCAAAACACTTGCAATGCTGGTCGACATCTCATAACTTGCTCGTCCCATTCCGTCTGAACTCGAACTTTTGAATGAATTACACATTCCACGATAAGCCCGTAACGTTCAAGATGGAAACTTGGCTTGCCTTGGAATAATTCAACAATGAAGTTCGTTGCCCCAACCAGGTGGTGAGAGACAGCAGATTTTATAACTTATCAATAAGCGGAAGAAATTTCTATCAGCGACACTGCATTACTGACCTTACATAATGCTCGGTAGATTACATTAACATTCATGCCACACTGACTTTATTTTATCAAAGCTCTTTGGTAATACAGCTGTCAAGTTGTCGACGAAGACATTATAATATATGATGACGTTTATCAATAAGCTATAAATATAGAAGGCAACAATGCTTAATTTCATAAGCGGTATACCTATTGAAAAGTGACCCAAAGTAAAATGTAACGATCATGAACCATTTGTGCAGTGAAAGTTATATTTAATCAAATAGTTGTAGATGTAATTGATAATATAACAATAATTGTAATGTCATTGACAAATAAGTAATTTAACAATATTATTTTGAAATAAGAACCAAATATCACTGATGCAAAGTAACGTTTATACGTTACTTATTAAGATTATTCTTAGGTAATTAAATGTTAACTTTAATTTTAAATGCTACAAAACTGCAATTGAGAAGGACTAAAACTACCAACGAAATTGCTAAGAGCCATAAACTAAGTAACTAAACTTATAACAATCTTCAATTTCGGAAGTTTAATATCACTCGGAAATTCACGACACGGTCTTAAACTTTTACCATAAGGCATTAAAGCGTTAATTAAGTTTTCGAGATCGCCATAAAATTTACCCGGACCGAGAAATCCTGTCGTTCGTCTTCGAGTCATGTCACTCAGTTTCGCTCTAATGAAGGTGGATTCAAAAAACCGTCTCGCCCCCGGTGGTCCGACACTGTCAACCAGGACAGCTTCGTCATTATGCAACTTATCGACTGAATCACTTCCCATGGCCCCTGATGACATGCGCTCGAATACATGACGGAAACTAAACTAACAAGGAATCTGACAGTTCTAACAGAAAACCTTAACAACACAAAGCAAACGACAAAGAACGCTAAAGAACGGTTAAGATTTTATCACGAAGTACGTCTTAACAACCCATGGGTTATTGAAAGTTAATTTATATTCATTAAGTTATAAACTATGTCACACCTGTTTCGCCCAAATCAAAACCAATTTAAATGACCGGCTTAATCACAGTAACATACTGGCAGATTCTACAGTTATGTAAAACGCACCTGTACATAACATTACGATCAGTAAGTAATACGTACATCGATTTAACATTCAAATTACTTCGGCACAAGAAACGCAAAAAGCTGGCAACCAATAGAGTAAAAATAAAATTCAATGCAGTAATCATCGTACCATATAAGTGGATATAATTTTAAAATTAAAATACAAAGTTGACAACGAGCAAACAAGGTGCATTTTTAGCATATCGAACCCATAAACCAAGCCTCTCGACTGTTCTCGGCTTAATTTTAGATTTCTCGTGTACATATTAAAAAACTTTCATGTTTTCTTACAAGTGTGTTTCGTTATTTAAATATCCCGAGCAAGTACGGCTAAATAAAAAGGGAATAATTAATAACTAAATTTGTAACACAAAATCAGCTGCCGGACGTAATCTTCACCTGTGTTCCAAAATTTCCGTAACCGAATTTAATTTTGTAAATCGTGTCATACACGCTTCCGAATAATAACCGCCAATCAATGTGTTCTTCACGGCTAATATCAGCGTTAGTGCTTATTTAGTGTGCAAACCGAAATTTGCTAATAGCATTCCGGCAGTATAGCGAGTGTAGTATGAAGCCGCTATAGTATTTAAAGGGGCATTAAACGCTAACGCGATGGTAGCTGATCATTAAGGCCTGCACCGCCCAGAAGTCTGGCCGTTTGCGATGAAATGACTGATTACCGGCCAATATCTGATACAAAATAATCATTGCATACGAAGCTTTCCGTAATCGTACCGCCACATTTGAATTCGCTCGCGTTAAAATGGAAAATTATTCCCACATGCATACACACGAATGGGTCAATAACCTACTAGGACATTCTCACAGTACTAATCAAAGCTATTATCACGATAAAGCACTTTGTAATCATAGAATCAGGCCGCATTTATCAGTCGCTAACGAACCGATAAATTGATCACGACGGATAAAACCATTCACAAACAAGTAACATTACAAAAATATCTGTCCCGGGGTAATTTGTTAATGCTCGCCTTAAAAAGGTAGCGCCTCGTCGTTACTCGATTCACTTAATTTAATTTATAAATGTCCCTGAATTTTTAATTCTATAATGAGATGCCATTTAGCTACGTTGAGATAGTGGACAGAATTTACTAATTCAGATCCCAGCCCTTTTATTCAAACAAAGATAGCGTTATCTACCTCGTTGTACCCATAAACTTTTGGCTTATGAAATGTTCCTTTTTTGTTTAGTGCTCATGATCGTTTAAAGAAAAAAACCATTGAATTTACAATGTAACAAACGCGCACGGTGTTGTTATAAGCGCAATAAACGTTTAAATTTATTTTTCTGTACATAAATTTATCCTTACAGCTTTGTTACTCGTATTTCGTGCTTCACCGATTGTAGCGCTTTTGCATTAACCAACCGCAAATGTAATTATTAGCTAGGTATCTATGTTTGAATTACGATGGGATGATCACTTCGGTGCTATTGACATTGAAATTTTACAATTTCTAAGGTAGAGGTCATCGGCTTCTACTGACCGCATCAATTTTCTATGCGACTGCACAGTTAATAATGAGAAATATGCGGTAAGGCACGAGTCATTCTTATTGAACTGAAACGAGAGGAATTTGGGAAATAATTTAAAACTTTAGAACTCCTTCAAGAAACCCTGTAACGGGTGAATTTATATTATGTACCTTTTTTTTTTTTTTTTTTTTTTTTTTTTTTGTTGACGAGGGGGAAACCTTCAAAAGGTACCCGGTGCCGTGGGAGCGACACAGGGTGATGTGGGATTTTTACCCACTAAAACCCCCCCGGTGGCCTTCCTCAGCGCTTGTGGAGAACTCCGGGATCTCCAAAAGGAACACAACCGGAGTCCTCCAAGCGCGGCGCCCTTATATTCGGGCTCTTCCCGCGAGGGACTAAGGCCCCATCGCTTCCAAGCGCCTTACAACGGTATGCGGCCACACATACCGTCGTCCTTCCCGGGGTTGCTGATGGACGGTTCGAGCTCCCACTCTAGCCGCCCGCAACCCCGAAAGTCCCCTTTTAGTCGCCTCTTACGACAGGCAGGGGATACCGAAGCTCGTATTCTGGTCCCGAGCTACAGGGACACCGGTGGCGCTATGTGCGCCCACCGCGGCGCCGTGCACGGCGCGTCCGTCTCCGGGCCGGGTCTGCGCGTTCTCTGGCCCGTTCGGCTTCCTCTTTTTCGGTCATAACACGGTCGCAGAACGCGACCATGCTGTCCCAGGCTTCGCCAGAACGGACCATCGCTGCGACGACGGCGTCCGGGGAGAGGTCCGGCCCAACTTTTTGCACCAGGATCCGCCGCTCGGTCTGCCACGCTGGACAGTGCTCGAGCGTGTGCTGCGCGGAATCCTGGGCATCTCCACAATGGTGACACTGCGGTGTCGCCTCCCTTCGAATTCGGTTCAGGTACTCACCGAAGCAGCCATGTCCGGTGAGCACCTGGGTCAGCCTGTAGGTGACGCGTCCCTTCCTCTTCAGCCATGCACCGAAGCTGGGCAGTATTGCACTTACAACGCGTTGGCGTATGCCCCGCGGCTCCTGCAGTCGCTCGCGCCAGCGACGCAGGGCACGCAGTCTGGCGTCTCTTCGAGTCATTTTGACCGCCTCATAGGTATAAGGCTCAGTCCCCTGGCGGAGAATGCGGATCTTAAAGAAGATCTCAGCATTCATATCCGCCAGGATGTCCAGGGGCGGAAACCGCGCCAGGACTGTGGCCGCCTCGTACGAAATCGTCCGGTATCCTCGTGCCACTCTGATCGCGATCGTACGCTGCGCAGCGTTCAATTTCGCCGCGCGGCGTCGACTGCCCGACAATCTGTGCGCCCATACGGGTGAACCGTAGAGCGCAACAGAGTGCACGATACCCGCGTAGAGGCGGCGGACTTCTTCCCTCGGTCCCCCGAGATTTGGCAGCAGTCTGTGCAAAGCACCCGCTACCTTATGAATCCGGGGGACGAGACGGTTAAAATGCTCGTCGAAGTTCCAACGGCTGTCAAGCACCAGCCCGAGGTACTTCAAGTGCTTGCCCACTCCCACGACAGCGTCACCTACACGCACCGACAGGCAGGGAGGTTCCACACTACGCCGGAGACCGTGGAACCAAAGTGCCTCGGTTTTATTCGGCGCCACGCAAAGGCCGATGCTGCATATCTTAGCGATAACGCATGCCGTCCCGAACTCGGCCAACCGCACCGTCCTTTCGAACGACTCACCCTCAGCCAGGACGAGAGTGTCGTCGGCGTAGCAAACTATGCTTACGCCGACAGGCAGCTCCGTCCGGAGCACGACATCGTATGCGAGATTCCACAGGAGTGGTCCTAAGATAGACCCCTGCGGAACTCCGCACACTACGCGTCTCTCCTGGACACTCCCGTAACGGCCAGGATAGCTGACGCTCCGGTCCGACAGATAGGCCGCCACCACATTCTGCAGATAGAGAGGCACCTGATGATGGGCTAGGGCCTCTCTTATCGCACTCCAGGGCAGAGAGTTAAATGCGTTGACGATGTCAAGGCTGACGGCCAAGACTACTCTGCCCCTGGACACGGCCTGCTCTGCGATCGATCGGACGCGGAGGACTGCGTCGACTGTCGAGCGCTCCTTTCGGAAGCCATACTGACAGTCCGACAGGTCCGGGCCATCGCGCGCCAGATGTTCGCTGATACGAGCGGCAACTATCCTCTCGAACAGTTTGCCCGACTCGTTCAGCAAACATATCGGCCTGTAGGCTGAGGGTGAGTCCGTTGGTCGTCCCGGTTTGTGCAGCAGCACGACCTTTGCCTGCCGCCAATCCGACGGGAAGTGGCCGGCACGGAGGCATCCGGTGAACAGCCGGCGCAGCCTCTCCCCGAGGACGGTCTGCGCCAGCACCCAAGCCCGACCTGGGATTCCGTCGGGGCCTGGTGCGGTGTTTCGGGCGGCCAACCGCTTCACCGCCTGCTCCAACTCTGCCTCAGTGACGGCCAGCTCCTCCGACCATGCCACCGAGTCTGGCCTTGGCGAGGCAACGGGGTCGTCCGGAGTGTAAGGGAACAGGTTTCCCATGACGCTCGAGACAAAGTCGGGACTGAGGGTCTCCGTTAACGGAGGAACCCGAGGGCGCAACTTGTCCAGCACCATCTTATAGGGGCGTCCCCACGGGTCCCTGTCCAGACTCTCCAACAGTCCCGACCAGCTCCTAGACTTGCTCTCCGCGATAGCGGTCTGGAGCGTCGTCGTCGCGTCACGGTACTCCCTGTACCTTTCCTCCACCACTTCGGCACTGGTGGACCGACGTCTGCGGGCGCGGGTGTAATTGCGCCTCGTTCGCAAGCAAATTCGGCGCAGCTCCGCTATGCGGTCGGACCACCAGTAAGCCGGTGCCCTCCTGCCGAGCCGGATCTGCGGCATTGCAGCATCGCAGATCGATGCCATGTCGGCTCGGAGTCGGACAGCCCCGTCGTCCAGACTCGATGGCATTTCTCCCCCGGAGGCAGTCTCGGCCCACTCCACGACGTGAGCAGCGGCAAGGAGCATGTCCTTGTTAAGGCGACTCAGTGCCCATCGTCGAGGAGCGCCTTCGGCTCGACTGGTGTGAACCGGTAGCCGGAGGGCTACGTCAATTGTGATGTGACGGTGGTCGGACAGCGTCACCAGCTCTTCCGCCACCTTCCATCCCGTCACTAGACGCTCGGCCGAGGGAGTCGCCCATGAAAGGTCCACGATCGACTCCCCCTGCCAGCGTACGCACGTGCTGACGCAGCCGCGGTTCAATAGGCGTAGGTCCAATTGAGCCGCCCAGTCGAGAACTGCCTTTCCTCTGGCATTGTCGCGTTTGCTCCCCCAGGCCCTGGAATGGGCGTTAAAGTCCCCGAGGACGAACACCGGACGGGGCAAGCAACCGCGTACGCAGTCACCCACCCGATCCAGGAAGTCCTCGTAGTCCGCCAGATTGCAATTGGGGGAGATGTAGCACCCCAACACTGCCAGAGGACCCCAGTCCACAGCAACCAGTCCCCGTCCCGAGTGCCGTTTAGTACACGGCGGGTCTTTTTCGGCGCCAGCCCAGTAGATTGCGACCGACCCGGAGGTATCCCCGAACCAGCGCGGATGGTCCGGGACCCTGTACGGTTCGGCCACTACCGCCAAGGAGATTGAACACTCCGTGAGGCACTGCAGGAGCAAGTCCTGTGCTCCACTGCAGTGGTTCAAGTTCCCCTGTAGCAGTTTCGATGGAGTTGTACTTGTCATACTTGCTCCATCGTTTCCTCTGACGGGCGATGGGCCGATGCGCTAGCTGTCGCTTGCGCAAGCCCATCCGCCCGTACTGAGCTGGCTGCCGTTGGCGTTTTGCCACCATTGCGCCTCCTAGGCGGTGTGCAGCGCGGCCCACCCAAGCGGTGGTTGGCTTTACGGCCTGCTTCAGCGCACAGAGCGCAATTGGGCGTCTCCGCCACGCACTGGTTGGCCTTATGTCCGGCACGACCGCATACGTAGCAGAGAGCACTCCTATCAGTTGCACTCGTGCACTGGTGCCTCGCGTGGCCCTTCTCCAGGCATCGGAAGCACTGGAGCTGCCTAGCGCCAAGCACCTGCACTCTGGCCGACACCCAGCCGACGAGGAGCCGCTTTGTGACCGCCAACTTGTGGACGGCCGTTAAGGGGCAGCGCACCCAGGCCGTTCCAAGTGTCGACGGTGTCCGACGTATCTCGCCGACTTTTATGTCGGTGGCAAGGCACCCGCAGGCCGCGGCAACGGCATTGGCGAGTTCTTCCTGGGTGACAGAGTCATCCAAGTCCAACACCCTGACCTCGCCTTGCTTGGAGGGTCGCGCAACTTTCACGCCCATCTCTGCAACGACCTCCTGCATCCTTCCCGCGAGGATATCGGCCTTTTGGGCACAATCTTCCCCGCCTATTTCCAGAAGGAGGCCACCGTTGATGGCCTTCTTCTGGCGGATTTCCCCAATACCCAGCTCGGACAGGCTGATGCGGCCCTTTGCAGTCTTCATTACTTCTGCATAAGTGGCTTCTGACCCCTCAGGCACCGTTACGGTGACCGCTGCCGTCTTTGGCACTCTAGGCAGCCTCTTCTTTTTTGAGGGCTGTTTGGCCTTCCGTGTCTCCCACACCGGTCCGGGCGCCTGCGGAGCCTGGGCTGCCGGGGGTCGTTGGGGATTCCTCTTTACCCTCCCGTGACTCACAGATTGTTGCCGAGTCACTGGCGTCTGTGCGGAAGGACGCTTCTTGGATCTTCTCCCGACCACAGTCGTCCAAGGCAGCTCTCCTCTCTCTGCCTGCGTGGCGAGGGTCCACTCGACCGGAGGCTGTTCTGGTGCTGTGGCCGGAGGCCGCTCTAGCGTTGAAGCCGGTCGCCGCTCTGGGCCTGTGGCCGTAGGCTTCCGCGTCACTGCAGCGGAAGGCGCCTTCTGCCCTAGTGGAGGCCTGATGCCTGCCACCGCTCTGCCCGGGAAGACCTCATCCCTGAAGGACGCCAGCTTGCTGTCAATCATACAGCCGATCCTCGTCAAGAGGGCGTCCTCCTCTCCCCTCGCTTCCGGCCGTTTGGGGGAAAGGCAGGGGTTGGCTTGCACACTAGAGGTGCTCCTTCGGCGCAACTCATTGAGCTCCGCCGTGAGCTCCTCCATCTTGGCATTTAACCCGGCCAGCTCCGTGCGCAGTGCCAGATTTTCCCTCTCTAGGTGAGCAGTGGCCGTCCGCTGCATCACCTCGGTTGTCGCCGCCTGGATATTGCGCACCGCCAGGCGGATCGTGCGGACGAGATTCCCCTTAATATTCCGGGACCGGTCGGCAACCTTCTCTATCACTCCGAGATTTTCCACAATGCGGGAACCTAGGTCTCCGGTGGGCTGTTCCTTCATTTCCCGGCCAAGCTCTTCGGCACTCGGGAGGGTATCTTTAGCCCTCGTTTTCGAGGCTGGTGCGGCAAAATCGATAGAATCATCGATCGCCGTTATCGGCCGTTTGCGGGTACCGACAGACGTCGCGGTCGACAGGTCCGAGACTCCCGATATCAGGGAGCAATCTGAGAGTTCCTCCCCATCTGACGTGGCGCCATGTGCTGGTGGCGGAGTTGGAGCTTTTGCTCGACTCCGGGTTTGCCGCGTCCTTCTCGAGGTCGCTTGGACAGCAGGCGACCTTACTTCTTCCTTCCTCCTATCAACATTATCCATTCTCGTTTGGGTGTGATCGGTGTCCGTTTTGGGATTGCATGGGTCGTGTTCACGAAGGCCGGCGGTAGGCCGACCTACGAGGCAGTTGTTGCCCCCCTCAGAGTACGTGGGGCAGCCCTCCGCCGAGGCAGAGGGGTGGGATTCTCCCTTTCGGGTACCCACCTGAGGACCATATTCGCAACTGGCCTGGTTCATATTTTCCTTCTCCGATGCTCCACATCGTCGTCTCTTTTTTCAGGGGTGAGCTCCCCTGTCGGCTGCTCTTAGTCTGGTCCTTCCCCCCGAGCCTTCCGGTATGAGTAACTCTACCGTATAGCCATCAGGGATCATTAGGACACGCAAGCCCCCCCACCACGACAAGGTGGCAGCCCCCGGGGGGGGTTATATTATGTACCTACGTACATCATATTCGCTATGGAACATGCATATCACTTATTGGAACGAAGTTCCTTACGGCAGGCTTGGAGGAGATAGGGATCAAACATTCAGTGGTACGACGAGGAGTTACAATTCTTCGTCGTACCACTGGTGGTACGAGGAGGAATGTCAAATTCCTCGTAGTACCACCAGTGGAACTACTGGTGGAACGACGAGGAATACACCGATTTTGCTGCGCGACCGAACTGAAAAAAATGTGATAGTAATAAAAAATAATAATAACGACCAATTTCAACATCGAAACGTAGAGATAACTCAAAACTTGTTCGTCAGATGGCGGTCATATCAACCCCTTTAAGTGTAAAGTTCTCGTCACTATAATTTAATCAAGCCCAAACATAAGATAGCTGCTTTAAATTGTTGAGGAATTCCCTCAACTATCTTTCGACTTCATCAGATCGACTCCAGAACTTCATGAATCGCTACAAAAACTAATACAAAGAAAGCGTGCAGGACAATGCCGTGTGAACTCAGCCCTAGTGTTTGTTGCACATTTTGCGATTTGTACATTTTGCGCATTGTGTACATTTTGCGATTTGTACATTTTGCGAGTTGTGTTCATTTTGCGTTTTGTACATTTTGCGCCGAAGCGGTAAAACCGTAAGAAAATATGCGTGGAATAAAAGCGTTATATTGTGTGCAGGCGCGACAGCTATAAGGAAGTGTAATAGCTTTTGCGTGAAACGTTGATTCTAGACATAAAAACCGAAGTACTAAGTACTGTGTAATAAGAAATCACCCGCATTACTGCAAATTATTAAACATTGCAAACTTTTAATCAAGACACCTAAGCGTGTTCGAAATCTGCATCACATAGGACCTTTTTCACTCGACGCCAAGCGTAAGCGGGCGTACCGGGGCATTTATTGCTGTGCATTTTGGACTGCGAATATTATTTTATTTCTTTGAAACAGTTAAGGGGAATTTGTTACTGTGCACTAAGATTATTATTTTACGTAATTTATTATTTCCTAAAAGACTGAATTTCGTAAATACTTTCCTGTACTTAAATAAAAACTAATCAGCAAAATTTAAAAGAAAAATCAAGAAAACCTACATAAAATTGAGCACGATTTTTTTTGCAAATTGTGTCGATTCTACATTAGCCGAAGGAACTTCGTTCCTACCTGGTGTCCCACGACACCACATCTTTTTTTTAATTAATTCGATGGTTTATGCAGTTATGGTTTGAATTTACGCAACAATTATGCATTATTCTTTCTTTCTTTCTCTTCTTTTTTGGCTGACAATGCATCGGCGATGCCTATGGTATTGCTAATATTCATGGCCAAATGTGACCGTTTACCAGCTGGTGAGTCGTCTGCATTTATTTGTCGACTATTATGATGAAAATAAATAATACATTTTATTCCTATCGGGTAGCAATCTCGTTCGCTACCATAATATCTGAATAGTATGGGTGGTCTCTTACACCTCAAAGATTAGGCGTAACACACTTTACCGAGGCTGTTTAATATGACCTGAACTAATGGTTTGCTAATTCTAGATTAATAAAAAATAATGATTGAGATACAATGAGAGGTTATAGCGAAGTAGTTCCGGTGTAGATTGCGACTACCGACCACCACACGCCGAGCCATTTTTATGTGATTCTCACACGCAACCAACACTGTACACTACACTTCTGTTGGCACCATCGAAAGCTAATAACGTTCGATTACAACGTCGAACCAAGGTTCTTTAGCAAATTATCAAAAAGGCCGCGTTTATGAATAAAAGAAAATGGAACAAAAATCTTCCTAATTTGAATTTATTTTGCGGAGAGTTGAAGGCAGTGAACTGTAAATTAATTTGCTAATATACTTGCAGTTACGTGTAAGTTTTTTAGCTTTCCCCTAAAAAGATTTAAAGTTTTGCAAAAATAGTGAAGTTATTGGGTTCATCCCGATTTTAAACGGTTTTTTTAATTCAGTTATTATCATAATTATATCAACTTTTCAAGGTTCTGGGAGGAGAATTCCCGCGATGGAGTTGTTAGTTCTGTCCGTACCTACTCGTATAATATGTGCTTGTGTGTATGTAAACTTCTCATTCCTTTAAAATGGCTTGATCGATCAAAACGTAATTGACGACATTCCAAGGGTTCAAGATATCCTTAAAATTTAAAAAAAATCCGCCAAGTGCGAGTCGGACTCACGCATGAAGGGTTCCGTACCATTATACATAAAACGCCAAAAATCTGGTCTGTTGTATAAAAGCCTCACTTAAATATTTAATTGTTTTATTGTAGCCACATATGATGCTAACGCCATCTCTTGGACCGAAAGGTAACTAATCTATCGCGGAGGCGTCGATTGTATGGGCGCCCACTTAAATATTTATTTTATTCTGTTTTTTAGTATTTGTTGTTGTAGCGGCAACAGAAATAAGTACATCATCTGTGAAAATTTCAACTGTGTAACTATTGCGGTTCATGAGATACAGCCTGGTGACAGACGGACGGACGGACGGATGGACGGACGGACAGCGAAGTCTCAGTAATAGGGTCCCGTTTTACCCTCTGGGTACGGAACCCTAAAAATACGGTCCAGTACTAGATACATTTTGAGAAATATAAGAAAGATTTAAGAAATTCCAAAAAAAAGTTGGTGAAACGATGATTTTTCAAATTACTTTCAAATAATATAGTATTGATCAGTTTCATGATCTAATTTGGTGGATGATTTAAGCAAGATGGAGATAGCTAATCTAGGAGAGCGAATCTGGCTATATTTCATAGAATGATAATTAGGTATATAAGTAGTAATATTAATGACTGAATAATAATATTGCTAACATAATTCCAATGCCCAGCCCTACAACTGAGATTAGGCGGAGAGTTCAGTCACCTCTTACGATACGTGATCTGTATACATATGTAGAATTGCCAAATTGTATTTAGTTTCAGCATTTGACTGCCCAGTATATGTATAGGGTGTTTCCATGGAGCATGCTCCATGGGTGTTTCAGTAAGAGTGCATTTTTTACTTTTAAAATAAAAACACGTATTTTATGAGAGAGTTGAGATATTATTATTGTATTGTAAAGAAAACATGTTCCGATTAAGTATGGAATAAACATTCGGTAACTGGCCCCCACGGCTCTGACAACAGGCCATTACACTTTTCATGAAATTTTCTAGGGCTTTCAAATAGAGGTCTGGCTGTATCTCACCGACGACGCGTTGGATCCCTGATTTGAGCTCAGGAAACGTTTCTGTTGACTAAACCCCATAGAAAAAAATCGCATGGCGTTAAATCGCACGATCTTGGTGGCCAGTCGACATCAGAATTTCGTGAGATATCGTGTTCTGGAAAGCGTTATCATAATTATTATAACGCGTTGTTCTTTCGAAAAGCGCGACTTTTTAATAATCGGAATGAACGTAGGTGACAACTGTCAAATTTCAGAGTTGCCACTTGCATGAAAAAAAGTTATTCCAAATTTAAAAAGTGCACTCCTGAGACACCCTATATAACTGCTATAATAAGTTGTTAATAAGCTTAGACATAAATTCATTTATCAAAATTGGAAACACGACTTTGACTAAGATAACTTGTCAGATGTAATTCTCCAAGTAAAACTTTACATAGCAGGTGTATTCACAGTCGCTATAAATGAGCGTTTGTAAATGTAATAACAATAAAAATGAGAGATATCTAGAAAGCATTTCAAATGTCTTAATTATGAATAATCATTAAATGAAGTGTATCCATGTATCCGTTTATACAATGATCATAATAGCAATTGTCATTAAGGTAATATCATTCGGTAGGAGCCGACCATAATAAATGTGGTACAGTGATTCATCTAAGGCGCTTGATTCAGTAGTCCCATAACGAATTAGACAGTCTCAAACGGGAATTTTAATGAAAATTCTCACATTATCTCACATTACTCCTAATTTTAAATTCTATTACATTCTACGGTATTGATATTAAATAATTTTAATACTTCTACTAATATTATTTTAAATGCAAAAGTAACTCTGTTAGTCTGTTTATCTGCCTGTCTGTCTGCCGCGTTTTCATGTTTACTCTGCTGAACTGATTATGAAACAATTTTGTATGGAGTTTGAACCCTAAAAAGACCAAAGATTAGTTTTTATTCCGGAAATAGATATGTACGTTCCAACGGAATAATTTTAACAGCATTTAGCAAACTTTAAAATTTCCACGTAGATAAAGTAGCGGATAAGAAAGTTAATGTTATTGAATTGGTAAAAACTCAGTTATTATAAATATGTACATTCGTCAATAAAATCAGTTGTTGTGATGATTGTTGTACAAAATACTCCTTTCTGGAACCTTACTTCCAAAAAGGAGTATTTTAAACAACATGTTTAAAATTACCTACTTCACTTTGTATGAGGTAAGTCCAACTATCACATGAAAATAAAATTAATTAATTTAAAAAATATCGTGGTTATAAAAAAAATCTTTATGCATGTAATTAAATTCAAAATCCTGGTAATGACATTACCATTTCTATGTGAAGATATGAGCGTAGATTATGTGTGTATAATTGAATTGTGGTAGGAGATCTTTCTGGTGGTCCGAGACTGGTAGCGGTGTCAGGCGTAATGGCGGTGACGAATCGAATCTTCTGTCTACCGCCATCATTCTAATGGATTTATTACTACACGTTAAGAAAACGATTCGACTCCGCCTGTTAAGTGGTGTTAACGAATTTTAATAGATTCTCTTCTTGACGGGCACAAGATTTGATGGAGTGCGGTTTTATGGCGGATATAATATGTGAGATAGGTATATGCGTGCGTTATACATAACATACATAACGGTTGCTGAGGGCGATGTTTTGTTGATGTAGTAACGAGAATATTTGTATTTTGTACCTTACCCTATAATGCTTGTAAAAATCAAAATGTATGTGAAATTTAGATGGTTACTCTGCTGTAGTAGTAGGTATTAGGTAGATACTAAGTTCTCAATTGCTAAGTGAAAAATTTTAAAACGACTGGCCCGATTCTGCTATTTTTTGTTATGTTTGTAACTGTGAGTGTAACATAATGTAGTGTAACATAACAGGGGGCCTAGACAAGTGGCACAAACGTTAGTAGAATAGAATACTGAATGTATGGGAATGACGTAAGCTTACGCTAAATATTTCGATCTGACGCATAGAAATGAAAATTGGTAGCCAAATGTCATCGTTATCTATTCGATGTAACGAAACGTCTGAATAGTACGTTTAGTCGTGTCAAATTCGTAGCCAAACGGCAGTTTTGACATTAAGTTCGACTGAAAGCGTGCGAAACTAAGCGAACGCCAAACTCTTGTAGATAACGCTACAAAATGGCGTATATTTAATTCGATTTAATTTCGATTACAATTGAAGGAATGTGTTTTTTAAATTAATAATTTATACCTTTCCATAAAATCTAAAAGAAGCGAGAATTGTTCTGGACTAACTCGTAACCTCGGTTCCATGATTAAAACAAGAAAAATAATCTTACTTAAATTTTTCAATTTCCCACAATTTTAAAAAGTAGGTATTTATAGTAGGTATGTACATACCTAAAAATTTCAACTCTTGAATATTTTTAAAAAACATTAGGTACGTGTTGAAATAGTAGGAGTAAGAACCTATACAAGTAGATTAATTGTATATTATTTCTGCTTACCAATTATGGAAAAAAACTTCGTATACTGACTCACTCAATTTGCTTCAAGTTCGAATTTAGCGCCAGCACACTTCAGAACACCAAACCACTGACTGGTACAGTGCCACAAACTTATCGGACCCGGTGGACAAAATTGGAACTAATGCAAATGTTATACTGTTGTCAGACAAAGACAAAGACAGTAGCGCCTCCCTTAACGGGTCAGATAAGTTTGTGGCATTGCACTTGTATGACGTTTACGAACGAAACCATAACTATATTTGTTATTTTTCGTAGCGATCGAATAGAATAAGCGTTCGATATCTCGTAGGCCATTTGGCTACCAACCGAAGAACGATATTGCTAAGGCGCAAACGATTGTCGATATAGAATAGATTCGAAGCGTTTGCCATTTGTCTAGGGGGGCATGTCTTTGATGGACCAAAAAGTAAAAAATTTACCAGAAAAGTTATCACTCAAAATATTTAAGATATCCATAATATCACCATAACAAAAGCTACTGTTTGTGACAGACATTTTCTATAAGTGTATAAAAATTTAAGATCCAGATAGAAGCCTAACGAATCACCAAGTTTCCCGAAGCAAAGTAAGGGTAGATCCACTGATATGTAATTAACTTTATTATTCACATATTTCAAAACATATTCCCGAAACTTTAACCGATGATCTCTAACTATATTGACACACAATATAAACGGCATTATTATTAACTCATCAATATGCAAAATACTTATAACTAATACGTGCAATTGAAACAGCATTATAAGAGCTAAATTGATATTTTTAAGTTCGCCGAGAGAGATGTAAGTTTTAATTATGCCATTATTTTTAATTTACAGTGGACTCTGGGCGAATTTCTCATAAACGCAACATCACGAAGAGTGACTCGGATGGAAACGGTCACGCATGCCCTGCGATTAATTCAAGCCAATCAAGGGCTGATTACACGCATTAAACACTCACAAAGCAACGATTGCGACTCCTTTGATCTTTAAACAGAGTAATGTAGCGGCGTTTTCTAGCTGCTACGGCCAATACTACTTGTTTTAAATCAGCGTGCAGCGGCGAAGCTACATAATGTGCTTATTCAGTAGTTTGGTATTTAACTTAAGAGTTAAATTAATTTTTAATGCCAATAGTTAAGACAAAGATTGAACATTGATGGCTAGGTATGGCCGACTATGACTACAAAGAACGACCGATTTCTGTGACTACAATGAATCGGCGACGCGTTGACAGCGAAAGGTTTTTTTTTTGAGATAGGTGTCATACTCGTTGGTTATACTAAGTATAAAAGATTATTTTAAAGTGTATTTTTATTAATAATATAAATATCCTTTATAAATCTGTCATTCGTTCTATCATTTTTTTATTATGGCTTTAATGTCTACCAGAATAACTTTATGTACCTACCTTTATATATTATATCTCCTAACGAGTTGGTACGAAGCAAAAAGGCGGGCTAATGTTGAATACCATAGAAAACACAAGTGAAACGTCACTATTCCCACATGAGTGATCGTCCTAATGTTCCGTCAGTGCAGTGGCAATGTGCCTTAAGCGGTGAAAATACATGCCGTCGTCGTAGTCAGGGGTAACACTTAGTTTCTGTATAAATCTGTCATTACAGGTCATTAAGGCTCTAGCAGAAGCTAACACGTAATAGCTAGTACGTAAGCGGAACGATTCTACTCTCTCATACAGTACTACTTATTTGAAATATTCTACCCAGATAATGCTAATGTAAGAGATTTTTACGTTAACTATTTTTTCACGGTTTAAAATTTTATTATCTTAACCCATTATAACCGACTATTGAGCATGGGTCTCTTCATAGAATGAGAAGGTTGAGACCATAGTCTACCACACTGGCCAAGTGTAGATTAGCAGATTTCACCCACCTTTGAGTTTTACGAACTCACCGATATGCAGGTTTCCTCGCGATGTTTCAACTCACAGTTACAGCAAGTGACATTTAAATGATTAAACGCACATAACTCCTGAAAGTCAGAAGTGCTCGCCCTGAGATTTGAACCCGGAACTTTTTCTAAATGATTCGCCTACCATATCTTTCTTTCAATTACCGTATTAACATTAAATTTTTACAGGTAAACACAATTACATGACTTCTTTTATAGTTGGGATTTTCATTTATGTTTGCATAAATAAAACTTGATAAAAATTATATGCATGTATGTATAACTTACGCAAAATAATGCAATTAATTTGACACTTATTGAACGTTATTTAATACCTGACTAATTTATTGTTCTTTAAAATTTGAAGTTAGCACCATAAGTGTAATTAAAAATATATGTACCTATATCAAATCGCAAACTAATTTGAATATTTCGGGAGTAAACCGGTACTAATTTGAGAAAGCTCTATCATCATCCTACTAAACATGTCTTAATACATTAACGTTTAGATGTAGAAATGCGCAAAGTAACCTCATAAAATTTATATTAATAAGAGGCAGAGACAGCAGTCGTGATTCTGTATATTTAATCTTGATGCGTGCAGATGTGTCACTGTAAAAACTAAAATGTTATCTGTCTGTTTCTTAGGCTCACCGTACGTAATACATTACCTATCAAGTATGATATTAATACTTGCACTTGGTTCATATCCGGCGGACTAAGATATTGATTTACTATGCCTACTTATGAATTGATAAGGTGGTCTCATGGAACTTAATAATTTTATTTTAACTTCAACCTTTCGATTTGTGCCAACTGAGTTCAGAAGCCTTTGATGTGGTAGATAGGTAGATAGATGTTGTCAAAGTGGCATTTTTACGTAGCGTTAATTAAAATGGATAGAGGACATGCGAAGAAGTTCTATTCGAGGGTTTGATTCCTGGCTGGGGCAGTTATTTATGTGACAGTTTGTTCTCGGGTCAATGGCGTTAGTCTATCAGTCTATATATGTATTATACCACTAAGTGTAAAAAGCGTTTATTATTATAATTATTATTTAAAGCAGTTATTGTGTGTATACTTACCTTACAAATATTTCGATATTTTGAGGTTTCTTTACGAGAACAAAAGCCTGTGTTTAACAATACCTAGAATGAGTATGAATGTCATTTATTAATATTAAAAACAATTAGGGAAAGAAAATATAAAAAATATATCAACTTAAACTAGATCCATTTTATTAAATGTAAGTATTACAGTATTTTAACCGCCGAACTGAAAGATCTATGGGCAGATATTTATCACAGAGTTGCTAACGAACCGGTCACACTCGCAGTATCGAATGCAATCTTTGCATCGAACTATCAAATGCAGTATTAAATAGCGGGACATTTTCTTTGCGCGGAGAATATTGTTGTTTACAATTTTATCTCGTTTTATTTTAATGTAGACTCGACTGTGGGAACTGTTTTGTTAGTCAACGCTAAATGCGTGAGATTTTTTAATAGTTTTGTTTTAATCCGCAGGAAAATGAATAGAATTTGAAGACTGATGACTATTTAACATGTTGCTGTATTATGAATGTATAATAGGAAATAATTATATCTAAGGGTGCTCGCTAATTTATCATCATCACACCTGAAAATTCTTAAAATTATATTGAGAAGAATTTTGAACCCAACTTAACCTAAATTAGACTTAAAATTCTTTCGGAAATCCGTTAAAATACTAGGTATTCAAAAAAAGTTAGTTAAATAATATTTGTATTTTTTAAATTTAAATTTAAAAATAATCGACGTTCCCAGGCGTAAATTGAGTTTAAAATGAAATGAATGTGAAACCTGTTCTACAGAACTTAATAATAACCATTAATACTAACTTAAACACAGAAAGACATCAACGAGCGTTAAAACATACGCATTACTGACTGTCCTGCAAGGAATAAAAATCGTCATTGGAAATTATACTATGATTGAGGTAATAGGATTAAAATATGTGAAGGCTGGTCAGTATTTATTTATCAATACTTGGAATAAGCAAGACCTCCCGCGTTTAAGACTTAGTGTGCGGAATGACAATTTGTCACATTAATATCACCCCTTATTGCTTTATTTGACGAGAAGTGAGATGTCACCTTGTGTGGCAACGACCGCCTGCGATCTCACCTTCCTGTATCACGCGGTGCGCCGGACATGAGTTTTGACGCCATTAGAGATACTTTCGAGATACAAGTAATCAGGATTTGACCACAACAAAAACATCACATTTCGCTGACGATGTCGAAACCGTTAACGGACTTTCAACCTTATTTAATAACAACTATGAACTGATTTTACCAATCAATGTAATATTTGCAACAAAAACTATTTGTCATCCCGTATCCAAACAACCTTTTGTATCTAGTTACTGATCTACTTACCGGTATTTTTTCGTTCATTGTCTCTTTTGAAGAATGCGTTTGACTTTTTGTTTTAAATCCGAGATGAAGATTGAAGTGCAAATAAATTTAGCACGAAAAGGCTCTCCTGGTGGCGCTTATCTTGACTTTTGATGGTGGTCAAACAGATGAGGGTGTTAAATTTAACGTTAACATCCCTTCGAGGTAAAACAATAATCTTTAAAGAGGAATTCCTTAATAGCTCGTATGTTTAATAGCTTAGGCGGACCTATTCCACGTTCACTAGCACATTTCCTGCCCTTTCGATTTCAACTAAAAATGTTCCGATATCATTAATGAAATCGAAACCTACGATGCGTTATGTGGCTGAATGTCCTGCACACAATACGTTACACAAAGGCGTCCGCAGCGAGTTTAAAGCGGTTTTAATAAAAAGTAAAATCGGAGTAAAGGAAGTGCATGGCGGGCGGAAATGCAAACTCTCTTTATGCGAAATGCACGTGTTCCGGAATGTTTTGTGCACGCCCCTGCAATCAAGGTTTGCTAAAGAGCACCATGAAAGCCTTGCTGAATGAAATTATTCCCATTTTCAGATTAAACAACAGTAGCTTGGCAAGCCTAAATTATAAATGGCGCTATGCAAAATTCGTGGGCCATTCAGGTCTTGGGCTTAAGAATGTTTGTACCGCACATATTTCCGTTCTGTACACAAAAATATTGATTCGTTAAATACACAATATATTAGGTAAAGTACTAACCTAACATATTCATTCATATACCTACGTAAAAAGATACTGCCGAGTAAAATTGTAACAGATTAAACTTCAATTAGGTACTCTATTAGGTACTTAATTATCTGATGTAATCAAAATCTTTAAAAACTTAACATAACGAATTGTAATTGAAATATAAGATTTAAGCTAAATTCAAAATACAAAGTTCATAATTTGACTACGTATAAGAAATTGTGCGACTTTGTATCATAGAGTTTAAATCATTGACCAGTGCCATAAATTCTTTACCACAAAGAGTCTGGTAGATAACTGCTCACAAAACGATATATCAAAGCGTATTTTCTATTAAATTTTTTCATGCAGTGAGACGTACAGAGCTTTTTCTACGTATTGGTCGTCCATGAGCGAAATAAAATACGAAATTCAGACAAAAAATTTCGGTCGCCCGGCAGGGTATGTTTGTGGCTTTGTCGTGCCCACAACTTGACAAAAGGCAAATAACAGAACAGTGCTCGTATTGGTCTGAAAAAATATCATCTAAATACCTTCCTATTGAAGTTTAAAAGCCGAGGAGAAACGCGTATTGTTCGCGGGTCGAATGCGGTGGCGAATTAGAATCGTATTATTCTGCAAGAAGGTTAGGTAGGTACATTATACCTTCCATATATTACGATTCGTGAAGGAACGTAGAAGGCCGTTAAATCAATTAACCCAAAGCATTTTTAAATACCACGGCGAAGCTTCTTCACCATCTTAACCACTATTAAGCACGGGTCTCTTCTCAGAGTAATCAGGTTAAGGCCATAGTTGCCACACTGGCCAAGTGCTAAGTAGCAGACTTCACACACAAGGATCATTTTAAATGCTTAACTTCGAAAAGTAAGGAATGCGTGCCTTAAAATTCGAACGCGGACACTCCGAGTAGGAGGCCGAATTTTTAGTCACTAGACTAGAATTGAGACCCCTCGCCTCACATAGGTACAAGGACACTATTAAAATAGCTTTTACACATACTATATGTTTGGAGACACTTCATTGTGGTCTCAGCTACAAATTTTAAAGCGTCGCTTGGAATGATGAAATCAAAGAACAATATCTGTTATCTTTTTGTTCGCAAATCCCACCTTCCGTAAACAGTCGGTGTACATGCGCTTAATAAAAAATCTCCCGTACCACTTGTTTACGTTACTGTGGGGGCATGTTACTTTTTTTGGGACTTCTTCAACCACCGGCATACTAAGCCCGTGGCCGAATGTAATTCGACCTGATTATATCTGCACATTTTTTGTACCTGTGGTCAGAAACAGCTGTCCTACAAAACGCTGTTTATCGTAAGCCAGTGGTTTTTACAATAAAATTCAAAATCTTGGATATTAAAATATAAAAATGACACTTGGTTCTCTTTGCTTAATTACTGACTACTCTGCGGTTTGGCTGCTACAAAAAATATGGTCGTTGCACAACTTACTTATCACTAATAAACTTATTGTTTATTGATATGATGACAAATAATTAAAAATACTTCGTCATGTTCGTTCATTATAACATGCTGAACAGAAAAATAAAGATAAAAAATATTACATACCTATCTAGTATTTAATAATCTGAAAGTATACCTATACCTAAAAATGTATTAGAATCAATAAACTAAAAATTATTCCGAAAACTATGGGCACATATTATGCATTTGTATATATTTTTGAAATAATAATAATTCATAATAATTAAATTAAATAGATTCAGAGTCGAATTATGTATGTACTGAGTTTTAGCTGCAACTGTAGGTACAACTGCAATCCAACCAATCCATGAAGTCCAACTCAAATCCAAATTAAGTGTTTCAAAGTAATTTAAACAATATCTACCTACGTGCTCACGGTGGTTTGAATCTTATTTATTATTTCTGTAGTAAAATTTGTAAATATTAAATTAATTTAATTATTATAAGTTAGATCGAATACAAGATATATTCTAACAAAAACAAACTAAATTACGAAATACCTAGCAGGGCAAAATAGCGATTCAGTTTAGAATAGAGTTGCCGAGTAAATAAATATTTAATCAACCAAACAAAATGCGTATAAATGCCAAATTTTGCCGTAAAATTTATAGATTTTTTAATAACCTTATGAATAAAATCTTAATCAGCGGTTAAATATAAAGAGGCGTAAAACAAATATATCGATTTAAGGAAACAGGTTAGAAAAAGGGGCGGACTGATTAATTTGTGGGCGAATTTGAGCAAGCGCGGTGAAATCGTTTAACGTTGCACATCGTCAAAATTGACACGGGCTTTCGATATAGGTTGGTAACCAAGTCCTTTGTATAGGTAAACTAGGACGGCTTGGTTTCTTATTGTAAACCAGATTACAGATATAATCACTGCTACCCTTATTCATTTTTGATATTGTGTCAATGTCTTATCTTAAATTACCATTTTTGCTAGTTGTTTTATGAGTTAAGGCTTAACTACTATTTCACCTCATAGTTTTGATATAGGTACATAGGTAGTCCCCAAGAACTTGGCTAAAAGGCCTTGGCTAACGCAGTCCCCAAGCACTTGGCTAAAAGGTCCTTACCAGTAATACATTAACCGAAATTTATTCTTATCACTATTTATAAATTCTCATAAGGTAAGTATAAAATTTGAAACGTCAAAAAATCTTATTAATTAATTAATATGCTGAATTAAATGCCGGTCAACTTAAACCATTTGAAATTGTTCAGATTAAAAACCTAATCGTTTAATTAATATTATTTACGTGTCCAATTTATATCACGATAATTAAATATCACTAATTAAAGAAAGGAATTCTTTGTTCAGTTCTTGCATTAAATAATTGTGGCTAGACCCACTAATGGACCACTACTGAGCACGGGTCTCTCCTCATTATTGAGAAGGCCTAGAGCATACTCCACCACGCTGATTAATAATAATGAAAGCATTATTATGGTGCAATTAATTACCTTCATTACGTTCACGTTAAAACTTATTGAGAAGTCGTTAATTTTGCGAACAAAATTCATAGTCACCCTAGGCGCTACTAATATTTATGTTAATACTGAATGGTCTTTAATATCAGTTTTATTTGTATAGCGACCGGGGGGTACAGGTGTATCCCTTTGAGGTGCCGCCACGCATCAAAAATGTTACAAAAACTCTTACTAATCACCGCGAAAAATTAAATTTATCATATTTTTTCTGAGTGTATGATGAAGTTTTTGAAATAATAAAGTAGATTGGGTAGGCCTTTAGTTTTAATCAGTGTTTCTGAAAGACATAGTTATGACTTTTTTGATATTATATAATAGTTCAGCTACCTACCTATTTGGAAAATAATTGTCATAGCCCTTAACCTATTGCTGATCTTAAAGTGTTTGAGACCAATCTCCAAACTCGTACAGGCGCCGAGTTGCCAGCCTCATTCCTATAAGATACATTTTGGAGAGAGTGCTCAGGAATTACATGATTCCACAATCTCCTTTACATCATCGAACGACCCGACGCACGGCCTATCCCTTTGTCGTTAACGCCCCGCCTATACGGACGTTACGCTTTGTTGCAACATGGCAAGTTATATTACAACCAGACTAATGTTTCAACCTGACCTCCGAATTCCCATTTTATAACACTATCTACGTACCAAACCGATCGCATCAAAACTGGATTAACTCGGATCACCGCAAGGTAGGTACTTATCAACACAAGTTGGAAGCTTTTGGGCGCAATAATTTCCTAGAAAATCGTTATTAATAAAAATAAATTAGTTCACCACATTTAAAAATACCATTTTAATGTATCAGAACTTTTAAAATATAATTTCAGAAAGTTATTATACAAAATAATAATTATTAAGTAGCTATTGAGAGTAATTTAAATCGCCAGATCTAATCAATCAAATTAACTTTCAATTTTAATGTTGTTTTCACATCGCATTTATGATACCCACAGAACATTTGGTTTCTTGTTTCAAATTTAATTATATATTTATATGATCAAGTGTATTGATGGTATTGAAGCCCATCGGGTAAAATTTTAAGCGTAACACCGTTTAGTGGCGGCTGTTTTTGATATCGGCCATTAGGCAGCTATTAAGGTAATTCAATTAATATATAAGACGAGCTTACACCCATGGCTTCGCCTGGTTTTAAGCAAGATAAAAATAGAACTATCATAAGTGTTTTACGTGTTTTATCGGCTTATTTTGTACCGCAAAAGTAACCAATAAAGTTTTCAATTCAATTATGACCAAGTTTTATGAAGATAACGTACGATATAAGCCTCAAAACAGTTGTATCATATTTTAACGAGCATACAACCACACAGCCATAATATTTTACTATCTATATAATGTTTATGTAAATTGAGTTGCCTACTGAATAATTTGAGGGCTATGCCCTCCGGGCTTTATAGCGCCAATTTGGCTATTAAGACAATCAAAGACCATTAAGCCAGAGAGTCAAAACGATGTCAAGTCGGGTAACGCAATAAAGCATTATGTAACATATTAACTAGACTCGCCCAAGATTTATACATGTGAAATTAAATTTCTAACGAGCGCCCGCGGCGTCGATTGTTGTTGATAGAATTAATGTTTTCCTCACAAACTTCAGTAGGTACGTACCTAGTGGTGTTTGAACTTCGAGGGCTATGGAAAATTGTTATGAAATACGATAATCAAATCTCATTAATTCACTCGTTCATTTTAGAGCAAATTTTAAGGCAAGAATTAATTACCTAAGTACCTCTACGTAGATAAAATAAAACACTGACATAGTTCCTGAAAAGCGTTCCTAATTTATTTAGGACGAATTGAGCTCCTTAAAAGGTACCTACTTCTTATAACCTTCTACGGTCACCCTAAAATTTAAACATATTTTTAACTTTAACAAGACCCTAAATACTTTTCTGAGTGTAACAATACCATAATAACATCTCCATACGATTTTAATAACGCCAGTCCAATGAAAATAATGATTTTAATGACGTCCACGGTTGAATTAAAAAAACGAGAGATGGCAATTAACATTTACACAGATCCGACCGCGGGCATAAAGTTGGGTAAAGTCGAAGCAATTAGGTTTTATGTAGTACAAATACGAACATAACGGAGAAATAGAACAGAAGAATAAGAAATTTACGATTACAGTAATTTCGCCCATTAAAAGCTAACCTGAAATATATAATTAACCATTGTTTTATCCGACAAACAAGGTTTAACATCTGCTTCGATCTATTGTTTTGTTTTATAGCGTTTAGTATGGCTTCGTAGTTAACCTTGATTCGCGGAGATTGAACTAAATTTATTGAATATTATTTCTGCTAGTAGGAAATGCAATCTCGTCAGTACCAAATATTGCAAATTCTATAAAGTTATGTAGGTAGTTCAGTTACATTAGCACCTATTTAGAAGTAAATGTGAACATTACTGTAAATACTTACCTACTTTTTAGCCGACTTCAAAATATTCTAAATTAGAGGGTTTTGTTTTCTTTTGAAATCTAATCCTCACTAAGGTCTCTAGCTAGCAGTTTTCCATCAATTTACAATAAACGAGCGAGGTAGATCTACGAGGACCTACGTCTCCTCAGCGATGAGTAGCGGTCTGTGCTCTATAGTAATGGCTTGAAGCCGAATTAACTAGAATCTATCAAAACCTACATTATAGTGCTAGTTATTATTATTATTATCGTGATGGAATATTAAAAACAGCGCCGGGTCGGTTAGTCAGTAGGCAAACTATCATTAGGTAGGTACATAATATTGTAAGCTTTTCAGTAAAGTAACTGTTTATAGACCATTAATACCATTTACTAATCACGTTCACATTGCAGAAACTATGTTGCAGAATTTGTATGTCGAGATTAATATCTATATCTAAGGTAGTTGTACCAGTAAGGGCAGTTTTAAAAACGTTTTCAAGCAATATAATTTAACAATCTATCAACAAAACCAGTAGAACAAAGTCTTTGTCCTACACAACGACATGATAAAACATAAATCACGCATCCGTTGTTAAGTTAAATTTTAATTATTAAATTTAATAAAAAAATACGATATTTACTTTTAAAACTTGAATAATTATTCCAACTTCGTATATAAAACAGAAGTATTTACGTGGTAAATGAATTTAAAAGAAAATTTTATTGTGTTGTTCGGAAAGTAATTTCGTTTTTCCGGACAGAGTTAATTGAGATTCTTGAACCAAAATTCACTCTTACGCCGCATTTAACCTTTATATGTTTGAGAGCCAATAAAAAAGGCTTGTCAGTGAAAAAACTCAATTGAATCTATGCAGTAGTTTTTGGTTGGTTTCCTTTTAAATTTATGGCGTGCATTAAGCAGTGTTTTCGTCATTACGTAGGTACTTTTTAGTAGGTATGGAAAAATTAAAAATGTTGTAAGTCACAATTTTTATTTCGGATGAACTGATGTGGATATAATGCCACTTCCAACATATTCTCTAGAACTGGTGCCTTCGGATTATCATTTGTTTCATTCGCTGCAAAATTTTTGGAACGGTTAAATATTTACTTGAAGTGAAGAGGTCAAAAATGACCTGTATCAGTTTTTTGTCAGTAAAGACCAGAACGATGGCACCAGAAAGATGGCAAATGATGCTGAACCAGAATGGCTAATGTAGAATTTATTGAAATATTTTTATTCATACGAAAGTTGGCTTTCATTTTCATATTAAAAAAACGAAATGACTATCTGAACAACCTATTAGTTTCTCGAATTCTATCACATTACGCACAGCACTTTTTACGGCAAAGTCACAGATTAAGATGATAATCTTTCTGTTCACCGAACAATTTGTTAAATTAAGTGTTTTATAATTTTTAAGGTAACGTTATGCAGAGCATGGTGCGTTGTCACTTACTAGGGCAAGGGCCTTACCTGTTTTATACAAAGGTATATAATATGTATAACGGAGTTTGCCACTTCCAAGATTTCATTTTGTGATAAACATCTCAGCTCACAAACAACCGAGCATAATAACCAGAGCTACTTAATTGGAACCTCGTCATTGATTTGTTAATAGTCTCGTTAAGTTTTATTCGAACTATAAGCAATCACTTATCGACATGCAAAATTAAATCTATAATAAAAGCAGTTTGAATTTACTGAAGGCATGTTGCCACCTCGAAGACTAATATTTATTTAACGATAAACTATAGTTGCCCTTTACGAGTTTTATCACGGTCTCAAGACTTCTGGAAAATTATTCTAGATCCGTCTTAAGTTTTTTGAGTTTCACGTACTTTAGTACATAGTATCTCAATGGTTTTGACTTTGTAAGTAGGTAATATGTAGATCACACAAATGTGTTAACACATGAGTCAACATTAGTTGATAACTGTAATGTTGACTCATGTTAAATTTAATTATGATATGCTGTCTAAGCGATATCTTTTTTAAATGTCCAGAAGATAACATAATATAACTAGTCAAAGTAAAATATGCAATGGTTATTTAGTTTCAAGTTGTCAAGTTAGGCAGTTATTTAGTTTTAAGTGTTTTCTAAATTAATGAAATCACCGAATGAAAAAACCGAATTTCCAAGTTAAAAAGATTCAATATTTTATTCGTTCAACATTTAAATCTTCATTAAAAGGTTACACCAGATTAAAGTCATTCCAACGAACTTACAACTAAAATATACGGCCGAATATGTGATTTAACAGTTGCCCACGATATATTTTGTAGAAACCTACTAAATTGATGAAGCTGTGTTCTTCACTCGTGTTAATTGGGTGAAACGGTTAGAACCAGAATGCTCGTTCAAAAAAATCGACCGAATTTGCATTTCTATTGTTAATGAATCTTAAGCGACATTAATGAGGTGTAAAATAATTAATTCGTGAGATTTCCTTTCAGATAACAAAGATTTGAAAGATAAATAAGCCAAATAGGAGTAAGGATGCCGAGTGACGTTAATGAGTAACTTCCGATTTTGTAAGCTTTTCTATCGCTTGCGTGCTTATAGCTTGTTATTATCCAAGAAACTTATATTAGGGCTGCTAGATGATCGAAATGTCATGAAATCTAAATTCTCGTAATATTTTCTAATTTTTGGACAAGTAGACCTACAACATGTTTAATAAATAAATAAAACATCCTTCCATGAATAACTTTCTTTAAACAAAATTAAAATAGAAATTTCCGTAAATCTTTCTTTTCACATATTCAAGTAACAAAAAACGACATCTTCCTTTTCGATGAAATAAGTACAATAAAATATGAAACGTTATTCGAAATTACTTCATATATGAAGTTCTTAAAGTACCTAGGTATATAATTTTTTATTTTACTAATATTTCTCTCGCGCTTAAAAACTCCAAATAAAACCCTTAAATCAACGTAGCAACCCTATATGAGATGGTTTTTAATAAACGCCGCCACATTTTTTACGCTGCTAACTAGATAAACCTAGTGCAACGGGAAGGCAGTCAATTGTGCTCATAATTGCACTATAAGAACCTGTGAAAGCTATAAATCTACCAAGGGACGCCGGCCGTAACATAAAATCAATCTTTATAATGGCGTCTGATGACCGCTAACAAGGAGCACATGATCATTAGGCAGTCACACAACGCAATAGTCCCCAGTAAATATCGGGCCGGAGATCAATATGGTTATCTCGCCTAATGGAACCGCGATGACTTTCTATAAATTAATAACAACAAGCCAGAACCTCCGATGATTGGCCCAAGTTAATGAAGAAGCATCTTCATTTTCGTAGTAAATGTATGCGTTATTATTGACTTCGGGCCCTTTACTCTTTTTATTAACCAACGCTTCGAATAAAGCTGTGATTTCAATAGACCGCTTCTTCTAGATTAGAGAACATTATACGTATATTTTAATATGGAATGAAGTTATTGAATTCGGAACTATGGATGCGTAAACTGGTTTAAATTAATGTTTTTGATAAGAACACATGAATGTCAATAGTAAAATCTCTCCTTAGACTCGATGCAGATGTAAATCTCTAAAATTTTGAAGAAGTTTGATGGTAATTCTGGAAGAGCGCATAATTTATGGTGCTGTAAAAATTTTACAATTCTGCGGCATTTTTACAACTATTATGGTAGTGCTACTTCCTCCGAATACAAATTAGGAGTTTTTTTTCAACAAGACCGGAAGCTCTTTATTACGACTTAATTAAGCAGAGTACAGTGTGTATGATACTTATACGTGAAATATTTACTTCTACTAGTAATTAGTGCAAGTAAAAAAACATACAATACTTAAACACTTTTACATGTTAAATGCTACTCATTCATAGCACCACACTAGAATTTTCTGTGTCGTGGATGCCAAGGACAACACTCAAGGCCAGAACACTCACACCCAGACTCAGAAAAGAAAACGCCTCGCGGGGAATCAAACCCAGGTCACTTGAACGGCAAGCGGAGATACCGTTATCTACTTGGCCGGCGAAGCTTCGTTGTCGATTTTGACAACGTACATAAAGATCAGTAGGTTATGTTCACACTAGTCGGAGTCTAAGGCTGCAATATGTGTATACCTTGAACTGCACACAAAACGGCAGTAGCAATCTTTGTGTGCACTCTAGGCTGTGTAGCTACATGACAGTAGAGCCAATCACACAAGCAAACCATTTTAATTCTTTACTTTAAAATAGCTTTTTATTAAATTAAGTTGCACGCTTTCAGCCCTTGACAACTGTGACCGACAAAGAACAAGAGTCAAATCGGTACTAAGATGTTTAGTCCAGTTAGTAAAGGGTTCCATGATGTTAGTCAGTTTATTAGTAGGTCAAAACTGAAGCACAGGCCGTTAGTCATAGAGTACTTACTGTTTGTAGTTATTATTATTATTTTTAATTTATACTCCGTCTTTGTTGTTTACGTCTATGGCTGGTATTTACATAATAAATGAATTAGTATTGACAAGAACAAATTATAGGTTTTATAAGGCCCTAAAAGTCGTTTATTTGTTGAAATTCTCTAGCGCCCATTGAGGCTTGAGCGCGTGTCCACCAATTCACACATCTGGTAGCGCCATTGTGTAGTTTATTTATAATGGCCAAATACAATGGGCGAGACACTCGAAGTGCAAATTGTTATCTAGTGAAGGACCATTGACAATATATCACGCCCAGAAATTTCCGTGTAATTCTCCTTTTATCTTTCTTCACTATTGTGGCGCAAGTTAGCCATTTACGCTCTATTATTGTTTCGGTCTACAAAGGCGCAAATACTAAAGGCGTTATGTTGGCGCATTTTTAATTGTACTTTTGCCTCAGACCCTAATGCATTGTATAATAAACTTTATCCTCGATACTATAAAGGTGAAATTGCTTCAACAGTATAATTTTATTATTTCTTAATGCGGTATAAATTGTGAATGAATAGCTTTTGTCGCGTGACAAGTGTAGCAGTTGTAAGGATGTAATGACTTGCAACTTTGACACCTTTCGCCGCTGACCGATCTTATGATCGTATTTCGTACCGAACGTTAAGTGAACTCTCGCATACTCGTCCTTCCTTAGACTTATTGGTTTAAGAATTTATGCAAAATACCCATGCAAATTTTTATTTAAAATTAACATTGAAATTGAGGTAATTTTAGGTAATACGATAAAAATTAATTACTTTCATAGATAGCACGCTAAGATATCATATGTTCGGAGTTATGTATGTATAAATGTATGCGTTTTATAAATAAACTTTAATGTTGTTCCAAATTTAAATTTCATGTTTTTATGTATTGGGGCTGATTAAGCAAGGTGCTCTGTTGAAGCGTTCGGGAGTAGGTAGGTACCTATATTATGTCCTGTACCGACTTGTGACAAATGGGATGCACTAAAACAATTAACGACCAATAATTATCCGAACGGTACAACTTCGTGCAAAGCAATTACTAAACTTGATCGAGGCGATATTTTTAGCGGACTTAACAGATTAGTATCGTTATGTGTTCAGTTTAATTATTTCGCAATTTTACGGACTTTAAACCTGAAAGCCAGCCAACTGTTTGCTTATATTCTTAAACTAGCTTTTGCCAGCGGCTTCGCCCGCGTGAATTTCGTTTAAACTTCACCTCTTTATTTCACCCACTTAAGTGTCATAAACGTAAGAGTAGATAAAATATAGGTATACTTAATCAGAAAGCTTCGAACTGCTAAGCTATCGGGAGTTACACGTGTTACATTGTGAGTCAACCATAAAAGATAGACATATGCTGTCGTGGAATATTTTTTATATAATTTTAAGGAGAACATTTCCGTCATACATGATTTATGTGTAGCTTTAACCATTAAGGTTGCACACGCGACGGAAGCTTAAAAAATGGAGTAACTTCTCCCGTTTCCCCAACATTTCCCTTCACTGCTCTGCTCCTATTGATTGTAGCGTGATGAAAAGTATACTATAACCAGCGCGGGAGTATGAAAAATAATTGTACCAAGTTTCGTTAAAATCCGTCGAGTAGTTTTTGTTTCTATAACGGTTATACATCAGAAAGACAGACAGACAGACAGACAAAAATTTTACTGATCGCATTTTTGGCATCAGTATCGATCCCTAATCACCCCCTGATAGTTATTTTGGAAATATATTTAATGTACAGAATTGACCTCTCTACAGATTTATTATAAGTATAGATTATTTGAATAACTTGGAATGCTAATTATAATAGACTACAGGCCCATGTCGTAAATGGATGGGTCATACGAACCACCAGGTGATGTATATAGGACGATATAAGAGCACAAAATAATAAGATTCAGCACTATACCGTCACTTGTAAGCTATCCAACTGAGTGCTGGTGAGAATTCAAAAGTGCAGGTAGAGGGAGTACATTTTGGTCATATGATTTTGTACGGCATTTTCAGCATCGATAGATCCATGAAAAATAATAAGAAAGCGCGCAGTCCCGTCAAAAAATGGTGCGCCACAAAGTCGGTAAATTTTTTTGATTTTTTGAAAATTCCAGGGTAAAGGTCATTTGATTCTGTACGGCATCAGTTTCATACTGTTTCAATACAGCTTCTAATCCATTATTCCGCAACGCCGTACAAAAATCATGCGACAAGGGGAAAAAATCGAGGGTTGAAACCCCCTCTATTTCCGTGGTCTGGGGGGTGATTTGAAACAACATAAAATTAATTTATTTTGAACGTATTTTATGCATAGATAATATTTTTTTACATGCCGTACATTTTCGTTAGTCCAAAGGAATCATTTTGTTCATTAACTAGCTGACCCGGCAGACGTCGTTCTGCAACGTAACATGTCCGCCCGCAGCTTCGCCCGCGCTGCTAATTACTTCTAACGACAATATCTCAAAAACTACTCATCTGATCGATATACCTACTGTACCTAAAAGGCAACTTTGATCTGCATTAAATGCCTAAGCTAACTAACATTTTCATTTGGTTAAGGATTAATACTGAACTACAGAAAATAGCTTATCATTGGCTTTATTATTAGCTGAGCTGGTTATTGTGAGTCAACCGTAAGAGATAGTTCGCCTGGAAAGCTCCCAGTTGGCGAAACCTCATCCACATATATCGCCGAATTTCTACTAATTTACATAAAAGTATAATAAATTATATACCTATCTCAGCCTTAAGAATTACTCTTTCTATTGTTGAAAACTGTATAAAAATATGTTTGTATTTTTTGAGTTTATCGCGGTCAGACAGACAGACAGAAAGACAGAAAACAGGACTTCTTTTTATAATATGTAATGATTACTAAATAGGACGCCTTACAACTCTTAACAAAAAAACCGGTATCAAAATCGATAATCTGTTTAAGTTAGGTATTTATTTTATATCTACTTAGAGATAACTTTAAAAGTTTCCGTTCAGATGTCGCTTATATTTAAATGGAACTAGACGACAATATAACTTTCGAATAATATAAGAATTACCAAAATTGGTTCATCCAGTACCAAGTTATGTGGTAAAAGGAAAACACAAAAAATACAATCAAATTGAAAAACTACTTCTTTTTTAAATCTGTTAAAATTATATGGTGTCCAAATTATTTTTTGAACTATAAAGTAGAATAATGAAAGTTTGAGTAAAATGAAATATTAATGTATATCTATCGTATTTTCATAATGTTAAAGATTTTTTCTTTTAGATACACTCCAAATAACCACCATTAAATAAATAACTTTGTTTCATATGAATAATTGTATGAATATTACCTATTAATATGAAAAAATACTTATTGCTATAAACAAGTGAATCACAACTCGTCCAGACTTGGAAGTGAGAACCCTTCAGTCAAGACAAGAATCGCCCTTGCCCGGTTTAAAATGCCACTTTTTCACAGCGTGTAGACAATGCGATAGACTTGTGATATCTACAGGATTCCAATGATTCTGGCGTCCAAAGAACAATTCCCAATTTCATATTCCATTAAAAAGACGAGAGTAGAATCGGCACTACTATTTCATCTCACAATTCGCCATCTCACGAAATGAAAACTATACCCCGACGTGAGACGAATGGCCCATCTAGAATTTTACAATTTCAAATAACTACAGGAGGTTTAAATTACAAATATATGAAGTATGTGGCTTTTAAAGAATTTATCTTAGTGAAATTCAGATCCTTCCAATTGCATCGTCAATTGTAAACCATTGAATTCTACGATATACGAGTAAAATGTGTTATTTATATACTCCGATAAGTTATGACTTTGATTGTAGACGTATTAAATAGCTAGTAAATAAATAATTCACCTTATAGATAATCGCGTTTCCCATAATTTCAATACAATAGGATTTTCAATCGATATACAAGGTGAATAATATATATTCTTTGGCTATGAATATTTTATTTAGGTACGTATATGATATCATTGAGGACACGACCTTCAGTAATGAAGACTACGACACAGAAGATAAAACATGACCACTCTATTCACTAAACACCTAATAATACCACAACAATCAACAAACAACACGAGCTTTTAGATATTACATGAGAAACAAAATTCACATTTTTGAGCTCTATCAAAAGATTCCTTTTAATAGTTTAACGTACCTTTGTGAATGAAGACGCGATCGGTTCCTAGTGAAGCATATTACATTATTTACGTAACAAGTAATCAAATATAAAGCCCTGTTATCAATACAAATTTATTTCCAAGTAATACTTCCTCACGCTCGTGTGTCGCTATCTTAAATAAATATTGATCCACCGTGGGCGAGTAATAACGATCCAGGACGCAATCAATATCGAATAATATCGAATAAGCACCCATTTCACGGCATTGACGAGCTCTGTGTGTGATCTAACGACAAATTGTAGAATGAATACTTGAATTAAACATAATGGTAACTATGTATACATTGGAAATTGATGGACGAAATTGTTTGAGAATCACCTAATAATTCCAACATATTCGCCCATATTCGCTATAAATATAGATGTTTTTATGAAACATATTTTATATCCCATAAAATGCTTTTTAGAGCTCTTTAAAATCAAGGAGATCGTGAACAGAAAAGATAATAGGCGAACGGTATTTTGTTCATAATTTTTATTATGAATAATTTATTAACAATACATAACTAAGTTTTTATATAATTATGATAATTAATTGGATGAGATATTTTTATAGCTTTTTTATGTCACTTGAATATTTAGAGCGTTTATAGCTAGCTTGCGGCGTTTAAACGTTCCGATTGTGACAACTAGGGACTTTTTTCCCGAAGCGAAGCGAGGTTTACTAGTAACGTCATAGTAGTGTACATTTGTTTACTTACGCACAATTGTATCATTTTTTTTATATCGATTAAAAAACGTCACATATCTTACAATGTCCTCATCCCAACAGAAAAAATTGGGTCTCCTTCCACACAGCATAATAACAATTACAAACACCTACGCATTATCAATCTTTTAGGACTAAAGGATGGAATACTCGTGTACAAAGAGCCATCCCGCGGGCAAAATGAGATAATATCTTGCGCAATGTTTAATGCACTTCCAAAATCAACGGCCCAATCACGTCCTACTGAGCAACATTGTAAACATGTCCTTTATTCTTCTGCAGTGACAATACGTGACTGTGACAAAGAAAATAATTTCCTGAAACGTTGACAAAACTGAGAGCTCTCGAGACCACTTCGGATATAAATAGCTGCAGGACATTGTAGAGCTAAAGATACAACATTGCGTTTAAACCCCGCTATTATATAGACCTCTATGACTAGCATCTCTAAATACTTACAGTTAACAAAGCGATGCAATTTAGACTAGGCTTTAGTAAACACGTTTAAGGATCAAATTTATAAAACGACAAGAGCGATGGTTATCACATTTAAAAATTGAAAGCAACAGTACCTACCGTCTGGAATTAATCTCAATTTGTAAGCCGCGTCTTGTCACGGTGTTTGTATAATGAAATGGAGCAAGTCTGTATCATTCATTAGAGTCGGACACTTCTATACAGTTAATTGTTTGAACTTGCCCGGGCTGCCGTTTAACATCGTCTCGGCTAATCAAGACACGGTTAACAACATCCGTTCAGTAAGTGGCCGGCCGATGACTCGACATCACTCGATGATGCAATTGTCTCGGATAAAGCAAGTTAAACTATTATGCAGAGAATTGCGTCTTCAATTGATTCCACTTCCGATTGGGTGTCAAGGATGGAGCGCTAATGTCAATAGAGTTGAACTTTTCTGAACTGTGTGACGAAGTTGCAATTTATTTCGCTGTCCTCAATGAATGACGGAGTAGCTGTTGCGAATTGCTATGAATACGAGTGCCTAGTAATTTTAAGTACGATGAAATGAATTAGAATAAGTGATGTGGGAATGGAGTTGGAGATTGTTGTGTTCGCAGTAAAGCTCTAAACATTGCGTGCTCTAGGAATGCATATACATACCTACTCGTATGTGTGACACCGTACACGGACAAACAATATGAAACCACTTTAAACCACTATTGAATAATGTTTCGTGTACGTGAAAGGTGTCTATAAATGCTTTACTCGTGCGCGCAGTGAAAGTTTACATCTGCATTAGTCCATAATTTGTGCTGGAAGTCACATTTTCACGATGACCCATCGCTAATAAGTCGCAGACAAAGAATAAATCAAATAACTTGTGACAACCCTGGCGTATGAACTTCGCTAAACCGGAAGCAATAAACAATAAGGGCCATAAACATGTCAAGCGAACAATAGAACAATAGAGCGCGGCCGTCTCGAAAGTACGCGCACGACGCTTCGACCTTACGGCAATAGTCATAAGGGCGAAAGTCGATTGCAAGGAACATACTCGAACCTTATTCCAACCGGTAATGGAATTAGCGGGAATATTCTAGAAATGGCATATCTGGTGCGTGAGTGGTATAAAAGGGGCACTCGGTCGACTGTGTGGCATTCTAGTTTCGGAAGCGAAACTGGGAAGAACCAGCGATACCTACGAGCAATACCAGCGAGAAGTGAAGTGATTTCTGCGGGCGATATAAGATCGACGAGTGTGTTTACGAGTGCGTGCATAGTGTTTTGGTGTGTACGGAGTGTAATTGTGTTTCGACGATTACAATAAAGTCTTTGTGGTACATTTTGGCATTTCCTCAAACCTAGTACTCCTGACACGTAACAAACTAGTTACAGAAAAGCTTAAATTATTCAATTCAACAACTTTGCAGGGTAAAGACACAAAATTCCGTCATTACTGATCTTAATTGGAGTGTAGTTATGGGAAAGGCAAGTAGTCCCATCGCTTAAGATTACTATCAGTAGACTGAGTAGTACTGGGGATACTTGAACAGACTCGCAACTTTCGACTTGGAGAAACGGCGATAGAATAAAAAAATATGCGTAAACCTGTATGAATAAATAAATTTGACTTGGTAGTCTTGAAACCTTCAATAAGAATATCAAGATTCGTAATAGCTATTGTCATTAGGTTAAAATTTAATACTATGCAGGAAACTGGAATCCAGAATATTGTCTGTAAATTTTTGGACCAACCTTTTATTTCACTTATGTTTTAAATAAAAAAAAAGATAATAATGTTACGTCTCTTAATCAACAAAATGACTTTTATATTTTCTGAAAAGTGCACCCAATGCCCATTAAACAAAATTTATGTTTATATGGCATTATAATTACGCGCTTTGACAATAAATGTCATGCTTATCGATGCTTGAGTAATGTCACTTGCGGTCAAGCTTACCGTTCGAAAATCGATGTTTTAAACAATTGTTAAAGCCTCGATATCGATATCTTAATTCGCCCGCAGCACTATAATGAGTACAGGTCCGGCGGGTAGCCGAATCAATTAAACCAGTCGCCATTACAATTCATTCACGATTATTGTTATTCAGAAATGCGCTCGCGCAGCATCGCCGACATTGGTGCGACACACGCGAACTGACTCACTTGGTTTATTTGTGTCATTTTTGTCAAATTATTTTGAATAACCCACGCGAAACCACTCATAATATGTCATTACAAAACTCTCTTTAAATCATTTGAATTTGGAAATAAATTTTTGTCTTAGTTTTATTATGTCTGCGACTTTGTCAATATGTGGAATTAAGAAAGACAGATGCACCTATTTCTTCACTTTACTTCTCACTGTCAACAAGCGTGATTTTTAGTAAGAACTTTGTGCAGTAGGTACACTTAGACATTAAGTTTAGGTAATTTTATGAGTAGTTAGGTAGCTATTTCCCATGTAATGTTAACATACAAACATACATTCCGGTCAAACTCATAACCTTTTTGTCTATCCGAGGTCTAACAAAAAGCGTATAATTTATACACGTAGGTATTTCAATTCAATTGTATTTCAAAAATTTACCGCATAGAATTAACAACACGAATTTACTATGAGTAAGTAGGTAATTAGGGAGACTAAAAAATATATGTGACAGGAAAGCGTCATTCAGCATTGCGAATACCGAGCTTTAAAACTGTACCCTTGAGTCGAGATGCTTATGATATTTCCCGTAATTAACGTAACAGTAACGAACACTAATTGTCTCCACTATCGTTAATTGTGCACGTACCTTGTTTGTTCAACCATCGGCGCTCTTTCTGTAAATTCGTGCACACGTGACATTTAATATTTTTTTGTTAAAACATTATCGACATTCGTATTAAATACCATTTGCACGGAGCATTAAGTCGAGTTATGGTCAGGTTCAAACAATTATGCTTTATAGAACGTAAGGCCTAGAGTAGGTACACTTTCTTTTAAGTCGTTCCATAAAACATATCTATATCTATAGTACCTACCTATCAAAAAATATAAAAGCCAAAGGTCACTTAACAAGATATATGTAAAGTTAGATCTTTGGTAGGGAGGTAGGGTATAGGTACATAGTTGGTAGAATTTCGAAAAGGTTTCTTTACCATTCCACCAGTGAGGGGGTAAATAGGAGATGAGAGTTTGTCCTCGATTTCAAAGCCGACACTCTGAAAATTGGTCTTTAGGATTAGGTATGGTTTAAAATTATTAAAAACTTTTTCAACATTTTTAGTAAATCAACCACAAAAGAGGTAAACTTAGAGATAAAACTTTATTTGAAAGATTGTCAAAAATAAGTACTTCTACTTACTACACCCAAGCCGCGATAACAGCTAGCAATAGATAAAAACCACTTCTCTCAAAACTTTAGTAAAATTAGACACTAAGGGCCGTAAGATCAAAGCAGGCTTAAATTACGGTTTATTCAATCGAAGTTTAACCTAATCGATACTTTAAACTGGACTTCATCGATTATCTAACTAACATTGATCTTAAGAAATAATCTGTGACCGCAGATTAAACTCCAAATCACAGTTTAAACTATGATTGATCTTACGGCCCTAAATGAAAAAATTTGTTATCCGTAAAGTACCTAGCTCGCCGGATACTAAACCTAAATATATTTCGATTTTAATAAATGCATTGTAGTTGATTGAACTGCAGTATTGCTTAAGAACACGGGGGTAATCTCAAAAGCGAAATCATTTATACTATCGTTTTTTAATCATGAACGTTCATAATTACTTTAAAAATACATTAACATAATAATGATACTTAAGTGGAACAGATTTAAAGACTAAAATCGTCTGTTTTATATTTATTAAAGAGCTTTTGTTTCGAAATAAGTGGAAGCTTCCGCGAGAAAAGTGGTGTTGGATATAGAAAAACATTTCCTCCACCAAAATATTGATTTTAACCCTTTCAGGACCATAAGATATCCAAAACTATTTATGAGTGTGCGACTATTTTTTAGTTGTTTTGGACGTAAATTAACGATATATTCCCGTAAAAACGTAACCAGACATACAGTTTTTCTGATATTTTATGATAAATATTTTTCCCTTCGGGCCATAAAGGTAACCAATATATTATATAGGTTTATTTTATAAGACTTTTAGTTATTGCTTTTTAACATAAAAAAATGAATAATAATTATAAGAAATTATAAATAATTTTAACTAAGGTATTCTGCGCAACAATATATATATTTTATATGCGTCGCTTACATAATATATCTTTTCATTTTCTCTGCTTTTGCATATTCAGAGCTGGCTAGTTGCATTTGTTGCCGATGCGCCGGTTTTCGGAGGAGACTAAAGATGGCCTTGATGGCTGTCTACAGGTATAATAATTTTTTTAGACCTCGTGCTAAGTGTTGGTGATACTCTAAGAGTCTAGACTGCTCAAAAGTAACCTTTCCATGCGGTGCGCTTCATGCAACTGTGCGTATACTAAATACGCGTTATTCATGGCTATATCGACAATAATATATGTATAAAAAATAGCCGGAAGTAATATTTTCTTTTGGCTTTGCTATCAATTTCATGATTTGCAGTGGTCCGTGAGGGTCATACCACCTACATAAACTTATATATTCATAATACCATATAATCGGTGCCGGACAGTTTATGTTTATTTTTTGAGTTATGCGTCTTGAATGTCCTGATCCGATTACACTGAAACAGTATCTGCCATAAAAACAACAGTGGTCCAATTTTATACATTTTGACCAATGAACTGATGGTCCTCTTCATCTAATTCAGGTTATCTTCTCCATTACTATTATCTGCCTCATCGCAACTGGACTATTTCTTTACCTCGAAGAAATTTTCTGAAGGTTTTAGCCGTTTCCGAAAAATATATAAAAGTAAATGTAAATAAAATGCAAGAAAACAATAAATTATGAGCGCGACTACATATTACACTAATACTACAAAAACAAACCTTTATGGACCACAGGGAAAAATATTTACCCTAAGATGAATCGGTATTTTTAGGTATTTATGCTTATTATCTGCAGTTCAGTTCATTATAACATTAAACTGAACTTACCAAAAAACATAAAAACACGCAAGAAAATACAGTAATTTTATTTACACAAGTCCAAAAACTTAAAAATGATACCAAGTTCAGCCCTCGAATGTTTTAGTGTTAGCGCAAAGGAAATTTGATAGTTATTTTCTTTCTACGTGCTCAAGAACGCTTTTACTATATTGAACATACCTTCTATTATGACATTCATTAAAAAAACATATAGATTAAGTTATATTTAACTGTAGATTACGAATTTTAAAAAAGGGAAAAATATTTCCCTTGGTCCTGAAAGGGTTAATTTAATGCCGATGTTCCTGTTCGTAATGAGAAATTTAATGATGATAAAGCTTTTTAAACTTTATGAATAATCCATCTATTAAGACAAGCTATAAAGTTTTTAACTAACAGGAATATCCCTTTTTCCTCTCGTGCCATTTATTGTTAAAACCATTATTTTGGCCGAAAAATATAGCGAGTCACACTTTCTAATCATAATGTATGTTGTTTATAAAACAATAAATTATTCTGAAAGGGGCCGTTGAAAGCATTATTACACAAATTTACTGCTATTATCTTACCGTATATATAAAAACAGATTTATCTCCGTTCTATATCTGTTAAAATTAACTGTGAATATAGTTTTTATGGGCCAATAAAGACACCCAAGTCTTCCTATAAAATTACCTGCCTTTGTAGTTTTCTTTACTGATACAACCTCCGAGTTTTGTTAAGGGACAGTTACAATTTTGGCCGTTATAATTGTATAGAATTTCTTTCTCAAGCTTAAGAAATACGGAATGGAACAGGAAATGCGTAGAGTTGCTTGTAAATAAATTGTTTTTATTAAATTTCTTATATTTAAAGCTATAGTTGGTATTTTATTATAGTATGCTAAAAACACTCTTTTAAAAAACTCATAATCCTGCACTAGGGTTCCCTGAGTCCTGATTGGCGCAGATATTACAAAAAAAAATACATCATTAGCACCAATGACCCGAGAACAAACATTGATGTGTCACATGATGAATACCTGCCCTAGCCGGAAATTGAACCCGGGTTCGCGTGCTACAGGCAGAACCACTTCCAACTAGAATGCAAAATATTAAACATTAAAAAGTCAGTAAAAATGACTTTTAAACGAATGAAATCGAAACGATGGAAGACAGTTGATATATCTTGCACGATAAATCCTAGCGACTCAGCGAGCATAAAACATTTTACAGTGATAAACCGACGGACAGAGATTATTTACCAATCATTAAAATTGATAGGATTTCAGATCGAAAGTCGTATCATTTAATTGATCCAATAACCGTTGAATATTAAACAACAGTCTCGCGGAATGATTAAACACTGGCTATTCTAAGCAACTCTGTTCTAGTACTCATACCTGACTTGGCTCGAGCGCTGAGAAAATCTTTGGGCACATTATCTATAATCCAAGAGCAACACGTGCACGCAGCTATTATTGATTTTGCCGTTTTTTGTACAAAATTGCACGCTCGTCCCGACCTGACATTGAAAAAATATGGACTGGGGTGAGTGTGAATGGACCTTATTATAAGCTTGCGCAATGACATTTGTGTTTTTGTAAAACGTTCTTAGTCGCGTGGCGACGGCATTGGAATGTGACGTCTCCTCGCCGCCATTCAGTGTGGATAGTGTGATTGTTTAAATTACGCAAATAGCCCCACGTAAGGGATAAAAATATAACCTAGTGCTCCTTTTAGCATTTCTCAACGGTCGTGCAAATGTGTACACGACCCACCATTGATAGATGCGATACCAATAGCGCTTCTATGGGTTTGCTTAAATTTACTTTTATAGGCATGATTGTATTCGCGAAGGAACTCTATGAACGTCAATTACACGTCACAGGGCAAATGCGGTAGATTTTCAGTATTTTTAAAGGAATCTTTATTTAGAATTTACGATAAAGACTGGCAGTTTCTCAATAAACTGATCAATTTACGGTTATCAGCAGATATCGGGCTCCATGTATCTATTTGTGCATGTTTAACCTTTGGTTGTGAGTCAATGTAATAAATGTAGTTGTAATAAACCTAGTTGCTGTCAAATCTAGTTTACGTGTACCTATTTCACGACAACAGAACCTACAGGCTACTACATAATAGATACCAACCTTACCAACATATATATTATATAGTACATTTATTTTATTTAACTATAATTAGTAAAGTAACTTTAAACACGACACTGAACAATAAAAAATAGGTACTGCGTGTGTTTTTAATGTACTGACTGACTTAATGATTTCTTCAACTGCTTGGTAAACTTATACTGCAAAAATCCTTTTTTAATATAAAATTAGGTCATACATTCATAAAATTAGGTCATATTTATTACATAACTCTTGCAGATTAGGTTTGAAGCTTTGGAAGTGCTGTCAAGCTAAATACAAGTAAGCTTTTTGTTTATCATTTTATTTAGTTACTAGCTTTTGCCAGCGGCTTCGCCCGCGTGAATTTCGTTTAAACTTCACCCCTTTATTTCACCCACTTAAGTGTCATAAACGTAAGAGTAGATAAAATATACGATAAGGTATACTTAATCAGAAAGCTTCGAACTGCTAAGCTATCGGGAGTTACACGTGTTATTGTGAGTCAACCATAAAAGATAGACATATGCTGTCGTGGAATATTTTTTATATAATTTTAAGGAGAACATTTCCGTCATACATGATTTCTGTGTAGCTTTAACCATTAAGGTTGCACACGCGACGGAATCTTAAAAAATGGAGTAACTTCTCCCGTTTCCCCAACATTTCCCTTCACTGCTCTGCTCCTATTGATTGTAGCGTGATGAAAAGTATACTATAACCAGCGCGGGAGTATGAAAAATAATTGTACCAAGTTTCGTTAAAATCCGTCGAGTAGTTTTTGTTTCTATAACGGTTATACATCAGACAGACAGACAGACAGACAGACAGACAAAAATTTTACTGATTGCATTTTTGGCATCAGTATCGATCCCTAATCACCCCCTGATAGTTATTTTGGAAATATATTTAATGTACAGAATTGACCTCTCTACAGATTTATTATAAGTATAGATAGATAGATTAAAGAGTCCACTTGCCAAGCGAAGGGTAAGTACCTATGTACTTACGTAATTGACTTCCGGCACGACTACACTCAATGTATCTATGTTTTGAGGATACGAAATTAATAATAATCCATATTATAGAACAAGGTACTTTCCCAGTTTTTTCAGTAGTCCCAGTAATTTCGTCGGATCCATTTCAATACCCAAATAACGAATAAAGTTTCATTTTCTAACAAAAACATGAAATTCCAGTAGCAAGTAAAAACGTTGGTAACCAAACAATAAATATTTGTACGGATGTCAATAAAGACTTGACTTTCGACCCATCGTCAACCAAGGACTCCCGGAAAAAGAGTTTAATGTTACACGATGGTTACCCCTTCTAAGAAAACAAATAGTTATTATGGTGTTGACATCCTATAGCTAACATTTTTACTCTCGTTTCCAATCAGTTTCTCTTTTGTCCGTTATAATAATAATAAAGGGATTCTTTACTCAACGAACTGTATGTCTGAGTAATTTATTAAGAGTAAGCTTTACTTCGAAGCGCTCACAGCTCAGCGGCTATCTTTTAAGTGATTGACCGAGAGCGTAGTCTTTAGTTCGTAAGTTGATCGCACATTGCAATCTTCTTGATCATTTCATTGTTTCGGAAGGCATGTAAAGCCGTCGTTCACTGTAACTTTCGGTAGAGTCGTTCAGCCATATCGGAGGTCCTTGCGCGGCATAAAACAGCCTTATCTTTTCCATAGTGGGGCGGATGGATTAATTTTATTATCCTTGTAATCTATTTTCTAATACCTACTTGACACATTCGTTAACAAAAATATTACCAAATCATGTTCCAAAAGTATACAAAATAACGGAAACAACTGTGCATTCCTACCTCTATAATATAATCTTAGGTACATTTATGCTATGATTTTATAATTAAGTTAGTATTACATGGTTTTCAAGAAATTTAGTGTTGAGTGCACTAGCCATGTCATAGGTCATTATCATACGCTTACACTTAGTTTAATTTAATAAAGTTAAGAAATAATTCGTATGTTAAGGTGTTTTTTCGCTTGTAACATTTCTTTTTCCTCTCATTATAATAATATTTATGTCTTACTCTCCTAAGTCGTATTGATAAAGCAAACAAAAGGGTTAGTTTAAAAAATACCCAAAGATAAAACGGCTTTAAGATAGCGACTCAATAAAGATAAGATTAGAAGATCAATCTGTTGGTATTTGAATGTGAGTGTCAAAATATTTAATATTCGATCCGCTAATTAAGTAGAGAACATAATATAACATAGATAGATAAACCCATAGAAATACAGAGAAGTATACTTTTAAAGGGTTTGGAAGAGTGCAGGTTATAAATGACTTTTATTATTTAGATAGCTTTCAGGTCATTTATTAACAGTTAAGGTATTAATCGAAACAAAACAAAACAGTATACTTTAAAACAGACTAAGTAGTCGAAAAATTACACAGCAAGCCGAGAGAGTTACCAATGCGACTGAACAGAAATCTAGAGACTCATATTGTTACATAATTTTAACAAAAAAACAACTTTGATATCGTTATGTACCTAATAAAATATAACTCTAACTTCACCAACGTAGTCGAAGTCAATTAAATACGCATTATTGGGGATAAATCAAAAGCTTGAACGACGCCTGATGAATAGTTTTTAATTATCTTTCCTTGTTGATATTGAAGTAGGTATACAAAACTAAGCATTGATATTTTAAGAAGAATCTTTGTTATTAACCCCTATTTTATATTCTCTCATAATTAAGTCGTTGTTAAATATTATTCTAAAAATATCCAATCTTTTAATTGCGGACGTATCCACCACCCCAAACTACAAGATTCAACAAGATTGATGGCACAATAAAACCGCATTTAATGGCTATATTATAATAATCTGCTTTTGCGCTTTTATCTTAGAGGAACTTGTTAATAGATAAACTATCTTCTGACACGATGGGGTTGATTAGTGTATCAGCTTTTTGCTGCTGCCACACGGGAATTTCTCATTAATAATGGATTCAAGAATAAAAACGAGGAGGTAGAGCAGTGTTTGACTGCTTTTACCAATAATACTCATATTGGTTCACTTAATAAGCGATATTTCTACATTATTTTATTGATCTCAGATAGGTATCAAGCATGCAGTACTATTCTTCCGATGCATCTTATGGCAACTGTGACCGTCCCACTACAAGGCTTAAATCGCGACTAGAGTGATCAGTAGGTACGGTTAGCAGGGGGTGTTATTCAGACCGTTAGTTGGTCAGTTCTTTAGAAGATAATGTTTTAGATTAGCCAGATGACCCAGATGTATATGTTACTGTAAAAGCTCAAACCACGGTTAATCTTAGGATAACATATAAGTATAAGAAAATCGCTGCGGTATAATGGCCCATGCGGTCCAGTATCTGACTGCCTCGATGGATCTACATATATCATTGCATTACGCCTACTGTACGAGAGACTGTGAGGACTCAGACCAAATTAGTGCATTTTGATGGAGGTGTTATGGATGGCGTAATTAATTTTTATTTTTTCAGTATAATTTTAAGATTTATTATTATGTATTTTTAGTATGAAATTGTATGTATTTATTTTTATTAGGTATGGTATCTCTACTTTGTAACTCATGTTGTAAATTATTATATGCGGCAGAAATCCGAAATTATTTCACTGATTTGTTATAAACTTGTAATTAATTAGGTATTTATCATTGATGCATTAACTTTTTGACAGAATAGATCATTTATTATAAATACGAGGAAGCGACTGGCCTCGGCATTTGACCAAATAACTGAACAATAATTTCACCATCACCGTTTATGGTACGGCAATAAAACACTAGAATTTTAACGATGTTGAAGTACGCCAGTTTTCCACGGATCGAGATTTTTATTTAAAAGCCGTAGACAGCATCCGCTTCGCACCGATAAATGGTTGAGATGAATGGGGCAGTGCGTGAGAGCATTATCTGATGCCAATGGTTGTGGCGCTAGGTGTCTTACAACTTTTTACTGCCGGCATAACAGCGATGCGATCATGTATGCCACATGCCTACATGCCTATACGTCATTTTTATGACGTAATATTGCATTCAGAACAATATTGTGAACGTGCTCATGGAGGTATAGAAGTGACATTCGTTTGCCAAGGACGCGACGCGATGTCTTTTATATTATTTTGCCTCTTTGATGCTATCAAAGTACATGGTTGTAAGTTTCAGTCGTGTTTACATTAAAGATCGCAATTTAATGACTCCTATGCATCGTAAAATATTTTTTCTTTCATATAAATTTTAGTTTTGTTTAAGAACAATTGAAATAGTATTATTTCTACTCGTTAATCGTTGCAATCGAAACCGTTCTTTATTAACACGAGCAGTTATGTCGTCTTTTTCACGAAAATAACCGACAAACGAGCAGAGCATGGTAAACTGTCACTGCACGTCAATATCAGCCTAAAACCAAAGGCACCTGATGTATATGAGTCAAAAAAATAATTCAATGCCAAACTACTGCATACCTACATAAAAAGTAACGGTCATATGCAAAAGAGACGACATACTCGTACAAAGGTGGTCTTTTAAAGGATCACTTTCAGTGAACCTTTAAGTAAAAGAAAAGTATCTAGAGTAGGTAACAGTAAAAAAGAAAAGAGGACTATAGCAAAAGAAAGTATCTACTTATTTCAAGAATGTGCGGGTGAACTGCAGAAATATCATTATAAATATCAGCATTAACAACAAATTAAATAGATATACAATTTTTCGCATATTCGTAAATTCCACATTTAATTCCTAATCAATTTTAATAATTACGATTATATCTATTTTACCGATATACCATTATATCTATTTTCAAGAGTGAGTCTCAAGATTGACATTTCTAGTGTGTTCTCAAGACACTAGGGAGGCATACGCAACGCAATGTCATTGAAAGATTTCCCGGGCGAGTGTCTGCGGACTACTGAACTTGCGTTTTTACTCAATGTAAGAATATGTTCCTGGTTGACGAGTGAAGGCACGCCGCTCCCGCCCTGGTACATACCGCTCCATCATAAAATGTAAAATAGCATTGATATCACTCGCATAACGCATAAAACAATTACAAATGCTTCAACATCATATCATTTTTTTACTTAAAACCGGCCAGCATCGACGTATTTCATTCAAGTTTAAGCACCTTTCTTTCAGCTATGAAAAAGTTGTCATTGTAGTCAAACATAACGGCAACATAATCGTCAAAATTACCGTTTTCGATTCATGATCACGAGTAAACTTAATGAATATTGATTATACAGTAATTGCTGTGTTTCTTGGTATTTAACGGTGAGCAATATTTTAGTTTATACACGTGCCGTGCACGAATTTCGTAACTAACTTGCTACGGCACCGGTCCTGAGAATTAATTAAAATTTTGATAGCTTTATTACGTCGTTGGGTCTTCCGCAATTATTTTCATCTACAACGTTTTAAACACTGTATTTACTGAGCTATCCGTCGATAAATGTGCCTAACATAGGCGTGGAGCAAACATATTAAAATACAATAAATATTTTTAAGCTGAACAAATTACTACTTGTACGAACACATTATTTACAATGTGAACTCCATGTACAACTTTTATAAATAAATTGTTTGTTATTCTATCTCAGCTTTAGTTAATCCTGTTACTGACACGTCCGAAGCTAAGTATCGTATCTTCGCGGATCACTTTTACTTTTACTTTTGTTACAAAAGGTCGTGTTATTCATACTTATTCACGTAGGTCCATAGCATGTAGATGGGATCACTAACGCTAAATTTAACATGAGCCGTGGACAGACGTGTCGGCAGCTTTTCGCGGCACTCGTGACTTCGGAGAACCGATAGCCCATTGTTATGCCTGTTAAACAGTCTACAGTTACACTTCATGCCATATTACTAATGTTTCCTTTACACGTTACTTTTTTCAAAGCGATTTACGCAAGTTTCGTTGCGTCCAGCCAGCTACAATGAGTTCGCTATTTACAATTCGATATTTAAATATATATGTCATACAATTTTCTATTTAGGTGTAGTGTATTAAATGTGTCATTTAGGCTAAACTCTTTTTATATCTTTAATTCTAATTTTGCTTATTTATAAGTAACCTACTTTTTATTCAATGCATAATTAGCGATGAATAAGTAATACGCGAATTCTCCGCTAGCTTTTTGATGTTAAAGATGTCTAGGTATAATCAATAATTGGGCAATGGTGACTGTCCACATACCATCTGGGGGCCCGCTACTGGTTTGCTGGGTATTCAAAAGAAAATTAGCATTTTAAGATAGCTATTACAACGTAATAAATTGGCGCCCAATATTCATGAAATTAAAAAAGCATTCATAATATGCTTGTATAATTAGCTGTTACCCGCGGCTTGGCCAACGTAGAAGTACTTTTTCAAACAAACTTTCATCGTTAATTCTTTTAGGGGTGGTTTTAGCGAAAACCCTGAAACTATAATCCTAAACAAAGCTTCCCACAGTTTACGCTTTGAAATCGACGAAGCTAATAGATAAACCCCTATTTTATCCCCCAGGGATGAAATATGATAAAATCTATTCTTAGCGGACGTCCACTAATGTATAAATTACCTCCCTATATAATTTCATCTTTGTAGGTCACACAAGCGGTTTCTGATATTTCGCGATGACTGATGAGAGTGACTGACCTTTCGGTTTTACATAATATTTAGATTACGATGCCACACAAGTCAATGTCTCGAAATACCTCGTAGGCCTAATACGAGTAAATAACTATTTTATTATATTTATCCGTCACCTGCATGCAAAACTAGGATCCATCGTTCGATTATTAATGCAATAGATAAATGTTTTTTTCTTAGACTTAACTGACATGATAGACAGGTGTAATAAACACTTCGTTTAAGCTTATAATTATAACTATCGATTTGAAATTAACCTGCTGATTTCTGATTTTCTTAATCATTGGGATAACCGAAATTCCAAAAGGTAAAAAGAAATTCCAAAAGGTAGAAAGGTAGGTATCCAATCCAATGGAGGAGACCTTTACCCAACTTGAGGACCATGCTTGAGAATAGAGCATAGAACTAAATAACCTTTTTCTTTTGTATTTTGTATTCAGAACTATTATTTTATTATTCTTTTATTGTGTAAATGTAAAGCATGGTTCAAATAAAGGCTTTTTATTTTATTTTATTTATTTAGGTATCCAATATAGGAATTACGTATGTATTTAAATAATTTCATTTCCTTTAGACCATTCGCGATTCAAGTGAACATATAAGCAACATAATTATAAAAATACAGTAGATACCATATACCAAAATACAGTTCCAAATCGATGGCATTTCATATGCAGTTTAAGTTCAGTCAAACGGACCACCATGTTGAAAATAAGACGTCAGGCAAATTGAATCGAATCAAAGGAATGAAATCTTGAGAAGGTATTAGATTCGAATGCATAATGCCGAATACGCGAGCCTCCTCGATATTGTTTAGATGAGATTGATCGGATGCAGTTTAGTTGTACAGGTTGATTGTTAAACTGATTTATCAACTTTGTTTATTTCGATCTTATTTTAAAGGTAGGTATTACCTGCATTGATTGCTTCGTCTTTTAGTCCTAGCGATGAGACAGCTCTATATCTACATAGTTATATATTTTTGTACGTAATAGTAATATACATTTATGACAGTATAATGATACCTACACAGGTAGGTATGTAGATTTAATTTTTTTATCCAAAATCGTTTGTTTATATTTACGCACTTCCTTTATTGGTGTGATACCGTTTCGGGAAGGTATTTTGACATCGAAGAGAAGAACGTGCCACCCCGTAAGTACCTACTGTAACTTAAGTTTACCTGATAGATTAAAGTGTACAGGCAAACCTGTGTTGTACATCCTACCTTGGATGACTCTCTAGCAAACTAGCAAAAAAATCTTTAAAATCTGTAGTAATCTCTACTAAAACATGCTAATGAAATCGTCAGGTAACACCGCGGAAATAAAATTTGATTTATTCATCTCAATTGCTGACCGTTACTATGGCACAACTTTCTAACTAAGCAATAAAGTAACCGCAAAATAACTCTATATGTAAATTAAATTAAAACCAGACCAAATTCTATACTGGAGCTAAATAACTTGAGCTTTGCGGTTCACTAAGTATTTTTAGTAACCACAAAGAAAATTTAAATTTAACAAGGAAGTTATGTTTGTGTACCTATAATCGTAACGTATAAATAAAGTTTGAAATTATCTGAAGGAGGTTAAAAATACCTATTGCCTTTAGGTGATTTTTTCTTAAATGTTCGGCAAGACAAGACAAGAATGATTTCTTTGATCAAAATGCTTTAATTCTGATATATCATTGTTGAGCGTTTACTTAAATTTTGAAATATATTTAATTTTCAGCGTGATGTATTCAAATGAGCATTTAATTTTAATGATTAGTGAATTCAAGTTTGATTTTATTCGGGACAGAAATTATCTAAATAAATTATTTCGTCAATTTTCGTTATTAAGATTAACACATAATATTCAATATTATATCTCATGAAGTAAACTTCATATCATTCCCATTTGAGATAGATTCCCAAATTAATAAAAAGAAATTAAAGAAGTAACGAACACAAAGCGTTTTTAGAAACATTGTCATAGTAATTGACTGGAATACTAATGTAATCCATTAACACATTAAAGTTACGTAAGATCAATAAAACGCACAGTAAAATGGCTGAAACGGACTCACTAATAGGTACTGCCACTCGTTTCACTAAATAACAAACTTGAATCAGATTTATCGACATCTGAAATAACGAAAAAAATAGTTAGGAACGTAATTAACTTACAACTTACTCTACAAACGGATAATATTATGAAGGCTTCTGTAGACCTAAAGTAACTTCCATGCTTACTTAACATCTAAATTAGCCGTAGATTTATCTTAAATATTTTTTTCTTAAAAAGTTATTGCCAGCGATGAAGTTGTATTTGAATGTGATACAATAATAGTACATACCTAATGGATTTTTCCAGAATTAAATATATTTTATTTATAAAAAAGCACTTAAACCATTATTAAAAATTTTAGCTTTTCATAATATCACATCAAAAAATTACTTACCGAAACGTTACCATATTTCAATCAGTTTTTTATGTGCAAGCGTTAGATTATAAGTAGAAAAAGATTTATGTGATATTCAGATTGAAGATTTAGGCTAAGCGTCCACCGGTCGGTATCGTACGCATCGGACGCATCGCATTAAACGGATTGTAGTATTCTTTGTATAGAAAGTCATACAAGTGCGTCCACTGATCCGCATCGTACGGATCGCACATCGGCAATGCCGACGCCGATTCTCCGAGAGGCAACTTTTGCGATTTGCGATGCGTGCCGATGACGTCATACGGAATGACGATGAGTGGACGCGCCCCGCGCGCTGAAATTAAACTGGTATCGGCAATCCGATTGCTGTTACTTGCGTCGGCAATCCGATCGCTGCTGATACAGTGGACGCAGTATGAAAAAATATTGCGATTACTGCGATGCGTCCGATGCGTACGATACCGACCGGTGGACGCTTAGCCTTAAGGGAAACAATTTATAAAAAACTACGTGGTAACGCACGCGGCATCGTAAAATTAAAAGTGTAATTAGTAAACCGTTTAAAATTAATATGCCTAAAACAAGTTTACGGCTATATAACCAACATTTAATTTCGGCTTTAATTCTTAAGTAAATCCTAAAGACAGTAAACTTCACTATTTTAAGCACCGCATTAACCTTTGACGAAATTATGGTATTTTTACTGCTGTACCTACCTACTAAAAGAAAATTAAGATGAGAAATTTTGTGGAATCTTCTAAACAAATCGTACAGTTAAATTATTTATGACAATACGTGTCCATATTAGACAAAAATGGAAATAGGTTTTTACTTAAGAATTAAACTTAAAATTTCTGACGACATCTGAGAAGTAACCACTAATCATTTAGTGTCGCCGCACACGAGCCACACGCGACAGCCACAAACGCCGCCACGAGAAGCTCGAAGCGGCTACAAAGGATGCTAAAGCGCGCGACAGCCACTTGTGGCCGGTGGTCGACATTTGCCGTCGCTGCCTGCTACTTTTTTTAACCTATCAGCGCAGTATTATAATGGACTCTGACGAAAAGAGCTTAATTGCACTTCTTCTGATAAAAAAACGTCGTCGTAGAAGACGAAACCGTAGTTATTGGATACATCCAATTTTAACAAATGTACACAAATGTAACGAGCATTTCGATAATCTTTTAAACCAGGTGGTAGAGCCTAGAGTTCGCCCGGGGTAGAACCACCGCCCGCCAAGGTACTCAGTACCATTTCTACCGTCATAATAATTGTTTTTAAGAGCAATTGTGTTCCGGATAGGAAGGTGTGGAGCCGGTTTCACTTTTTTAGAGGCAACCATCTCAGACCTCAGGGGTAGCAACGCATCTGTGACCGAATTGGAACAAGACTCATACTAACAATAACTAACTGGACTATTACTAACATTAACTAACAGGACTAACTATCACTAACAGTCCCTGTCCTCACACTTATTAACAAACTAACCAACTACCTAATATTCTAACACCATCTACTAACTGGACTAACCATCCTAGTCCCTTTGAGTCTAGTTCTAGGTCGGTCACAGTTGTTATGGGCGACAGGGGAAAGGTGGTACTGCATGCTCGTTTGCTATCTTATTTCCATAAAAAAAACACCCAGAACTTTTTCGCCCCTGTTACTATAACTATCACTTTTTGAATCCCAAATCGCAGGACGAGATTGAATCTCTGATATAAATACTTCTATATCCATATTTATTTAAATCAACAACAAACAGACTACGTAGGTACGTGCGTTGCCTTCGACATGAACAGGTTAACTGAGGTAAGGGAGAGAGGGGTGGGGAATCGCGCGAGTGGCGTGTGGCGGCGTTTTGTATTGGCGCTTAGTGGCCGTTGCGGGCCACAAAAAGCGAGCAACGACGATTTGTAGTGTGTGGCGACCACGAAAACAACATTAAATATGCCAGTGGTGGCGTTTTGTGGTGGTGGCCGGTGGCTCGTATGCGGCGACCCTTATTCTACTGAACGCGGCCTAATTTATCATATCGTAATAATTAATTTTCATTGATATGCATATAAGTACATATGTATATAGGTAGGTATAAAAAATCTTAATCAGTGCCTCTATTATGAGTTGTTGTAGTAAACGTAAAGGACGTTACTATTGCAGTTAACGTTTAGAATTTGTATGAGAATTGTAGTTCAGTATCGTAATATAAATTATAATACTTTCGGGGGACAATAAATTGAACGTGATACATTCATTGGAATTTAAATTTAGATTTACTGTACGTACTGTACATGTTTATACTTGAAACTACGTTTAGTACGTATGCTCAGAGTTCAGGTCTTTTTCATGTCATTGGCATGACTTACTCCTTTTCTTGTGTGAATGTGAAAGATGATATGTATACCTTTTCTACTCTTATACATCTTTGATCTAAAAAATTAAGTAATAATATTCTCCAGCACGAAATAAAACACGCTCAAGTTGTACAAGTAAATCGCGAATGGACCTTCGATCTACGACGTCCGTATTCCCTCCGGTGGTCCAATCATCAAGATGATTAAATTGGGATAAGGATTGGTACATGTAAAATGATATACATTGACCTGAGTCGATCGCGCATAATAAAGCAATCAAGTAGTCCCATTGTAGATTCGCATTTTCTTCAATTGTCAAGCTAATCCTAACTTCTGCGTATTGTAGATTCCTATGTGACATATTTTATTTCGTCGCTCTAAAAAATCTCACATTTTAATTCTTATAAATTACTTAACAATAAGCAAATGTTCTCAAACGCTACGGTATATGTATTTATGTATGTAGACCTGATTAATGAATATTCAACCCAGATAAAAGGTTATTATTTACATTTATACCTACAAGGATCCTATTCTGAAAATTAATACATGCTTCAATTGCGGCTCCATTAAATAATTTGACACATTTTTCATTGCATTCCGTGAACAATATGTCACAGTGTTCAAACAAGAACACCGATATTTAGGTATACCTATCTACATTTGTAGGTAAAATCGGGGTTAGTTTTGTTGTGTAGTTTAACAATAACTATAGCTATAACGATGCCAACAAACATTGTTACAGACTCGGGCTCGCGATTTTATTTTGCATACCGTTTCCAGGATATTGACTACGAACAAAAACTTGTTGCATTTTAAAATCCTTTTAAAATAAACATTTTGACGTTTAGGGATTGAACTGAACTCCGTTTTTGTGTATCGGAATCGACGAAACTAAGTGAATTTTGAAGCAATAATTTACATACCTACATCATCAGTTCGACGCTAACTGTACACCTTTACAATTATCACAATATTTTTGTTTCACCGGGATCGAATCCCCTGTGAAAACGTATTTTAATTCTGCTAACTAACTTTAAACACTAAAGCTGCTGCTAGTTACACCGTTAATTCAAATGTGGATGAAGCAAGAATGAATACGTCTTATTATATTTACTTTGTAAGCTATAATATTAATAGTTCTGAGTTCCGTCCGTCCCACACATAATCCCCAAACAGAATTAGCTGTCACCTTACACATTCAGTAGCACTCAACGCTCCGATATAAAGAACCAGTCGTGAAGATGATTTAAATCATCACCGATATTGATTTACTCGATCTCACTGCCGATATATATTAATATTACTGTCCGGCCGTCCGTTTATCGATATTATATTCAAGACGTTGTCGATATGGCGCCTTTGTTCGTACAAAAATTTATAAGTTAGACGTCCGTCCATTGTGTGAACTACAAAGCGAGGTATTTTATACCTATCATAACCTGACGTGTGGTCAAATGTGTCGAAACCTTAAAGATTTATATCAACGCTTATTGTTTAGTCACTTTTTTTTTCTATACCTTAATATATGTATGTATTACTTTAAGTTAAATACATACATTCGTTTCGGGTTAAATACTTTAATCTACCCATACTACCTATAGGTAACTGCATATCAGCTTATACGAGTACGTTATTTTACTTTTTTACTATAAAATCCAAAATATAGGTGAAACAGGAATTATATTTTTTTATTTAATATTCGGTTATGAATGTAGGTACAATCACACGCTCGATAAAACTACGAAATAGTTACTTATCTTATTTTATTGCTTTTACTCTGCCCTTTTGTTAGTTTGGAAAACCCGCCCTGTAAAGCGGTCACTGCGGTATCTTTTATTCTTTTTGTCACCGCCGACGTAATTTTATTTATTAGCGTCACACGTCAAATTGTGGAACTGTTTGCTTTTGTTGTCTATGGTCGGTAAACTTTAATGTTACTGACGTGTCTAATGGTTTCAACTCTTTGTCTGTTCAGGATGTACAGAGGCAGTATTGTAATGGGTGGGAGTTAAAAATATTTTGTTTTTAATAAATAAGTCATTTATTGTTTAAATTCATAAATATATTATTGTTAAATTACTTTTCCTTATCTTATTCTTTATTTAACAGGAATCTATACATATAACTTGTTTTTTATAAACCCATTAAAATAAAATGACTTGCTACTAACCTCAAGCTTACGATAAAACATGCTTACAACCAACATCCAAATAAATAAGTTTACCAATTATTTCTTTCAGTCAAAACGTACCGTTAGAACAACAATTTAAAAACTAATCATAACCAAGTATTAGGTATACATATTATTATACAACGTTATACAACCTAACCCAATGATACGTTATAACATCCATAACTACATACATTACACCTAGAGGTAACTTTCACACCTTGTACTCGGTCAATAAGTAGATAATATGCGCACCCTATTACAATTTATACAACACTATCGGCTTGGTCAGTGACTGGCGACTTAAAACAGCCCTTAGATTGTGCCACACACGGTCAGTTAAAATGACGAACATGTAACGTAAAAACCATGTAAATGTTTGTGTATCTATAAGGTGTTTCTTCCCCATATGCACGTAACGATGTGCACTTATATAAGCTTGCAAAGTTACATTGTTTAAAAATTATGTACTAAATTAACATTGCCATACACGGTAATCACTAATTTCCCACCTTTTTATGATACAAAATCGCATTAAAAAATCTGATAAAAGCGTGCAAATATCAAACAAGTGGCATTCTTATGTAAATAAAAATTTATTGCAATAAATAGGTAAGTACATTTTGGTCAAACAAAAGACGTATCATAATTTTATCTGATTCTCAATTCAACTCCATTGTTCAAGTTCCCAACTTGGACATGCCAAGTGCGTGAACACCAAAAAACGTTATCATTAACGAGCTCGGCACCATTTAATGTTCAAAATAATGAGAGGAAAAGTATACAGAGGCGCTATTTTATAAATAACACGACAATTTATTTCGTGCATCGCAATGTATAGATAGGTACTCTTGTGTAAGAAATGTTAGATGGACTTACCGTCAATGAAACATGCTTCTAACATCTGCCTAACCCGTGCATGCGTAATCAAAATAAAAATATTATTTTAGTAGATTTATTTGATAGTGACCGGCAGATGTGTCGGCGCGCGTTCCTTACTCTCTATTTTTGTTGGTCCTTCATTGTATTTGGGCAAGGGTCTCAAAGGGTCAATATCCACTAGGGCTTCCGTTCGATATTCGGTTTTTCTTGTTTTGTCTGTAAACATCTTAAGTATTCGCCGTCAATCATCTGGACGGATTTGGCATTTGCCAAAATGCAGTCTCCACCATTCAACCCGTTAGCCCTTTCACATTTAGAACACGAGAATATTTTTTTAAGTACAAAATAGTGGACAGTAATAATATGAATTTATGATCATCAATTCGTTTTGCATATGATTGATATAAAGCATGATGTAAAGGATGCGACACGGGTTCCCACGCTGCAGTTATCATAAATTTTATCTGAGACCATCTCGATTAATATATTTTACATATTGATTATTATTTATTATGCCACTAATGTAGTAAAGTGCTCTTTGATCAGAGAACGACGCCAGTAGTCTAGTTGGTCGTAGCTGTGCCTACGAAACGATTGGTCCCAGGATCGATTCCCGGACGGGACAGATATAATAATATGTACCTACCTATATAACAGATAAATGTTTTAATTATTTATTATTGAATTGATTAACACATTAATAACCAATTACACTAATTAACTAAGAATTTACAACACAATGGATGTTACTGAATATTGTTGTGTGTTTGCTCTGTTATGGTTGTACAGGGGTTTGTCGGCGTTTATTTATTTAAAAGTACGTAATCAAATTGGAGGAGTTTAGTTTTTAGTTTATTTAAGTTTGAGACCTACATTTCTGCAATCAGTACATAATTAAAACATATTTTTTGTTATTGATGCTTATGCACTCATTAAAACGTGTACAAATTTATGAAAAGTATTATATCACTTTTAGGCCAAATGCTGAGGAACAATTTTGATAACTTATTAAACACCGATTTCAAAAACATTCCTTTATATTCTTCTCTTACAATACCTATTTAATAACTTGTTTTCGGTCATGTTTTTTCTTTCTGTTATAGTAAAAATTATATGTATAATATGAAAATATTTGAAATGTAATATTTCAGCAGTTAGTTACAAAAAATAAGTTAAAAAAAAACATGAAGACTTTTCCCGTTATTTTTTTAGGATATTAAACACTATAGGTAATTCATATTGTATTTGATGATTTGAAGACACAAATGGTCATGCAGTCATATCAAAGCTACCATTCGTTAGTAACAGATTATTATTATATCGATATTTTTAATAACACAATTAAAATTATTGACTGTCGATCATATGCCTCAGGCCTTGAATAAATAGGCCTTCACTATGACAGAGTAAGTCCTACTGTATTAGCGAGCGGATACGCAGAAGCAATTCAGTGCAGGCGCCGTGTCTGATACGATTAACAATATTTACTCCACGATCCCTCACGAGCGCTCCACTTGTCTTTTTAATGTGTGAATTAATTTGCATCGACCTTTCGAGGCATGAAATTCCCTATTCATTACCAGAAGGACAGGTTAATACGCAAGCTCGCAATCTAACAGAACAACACGGGCGCAAAATCTTCGTATTCCATACATACTTACATTGGTCAGGTGGTAAATTCCAATGGAAAAATTTACCATTCATCTCTTTTACCCGCATATTACTCTTACGATTATGTAGTGTAACGACAAAATTTATCATTTTAATTCTCTCTTAATTGAATGTATTATTTTAAATTAAAAATACGCCCTTATCGTACGTCTAGGTGTTGAGGACTAATTAATTGATAATCAAAATAAATTGATTCTCTCCCGCGCTACTAATAGCCGCTCGCTCGGTGTGAACGGCATATAATCAGAGGCTACTTTTCAGGTGTCGAGGTCTGACGATAATACCTGCGACCGCGACCGGCCGACGACGGTCAACAGTGTGGGTAGTTGCGACAAAACCACAGATTACCGCGCAATCCCATTACTCGGTTGCTGCCTATTTAATTTCAGGATAACTGGAGAGAACATTTTAATTTTACGCTCCAAGACTTTGGCATGCATAACTTATTTTGTAATACCAACTATTGTAGTAAATAATAATATTTTTATAATCGTTTTTTTCTCGCAATATTGATTTTTGCGTTGTTAGCGAGATTTAATGCCGTTACCCAGTTTTTTGGGCACTCATCTCGATTGCTATATTATACATTTGGGATCCAATAAAATACAAACGGCTTCTGTTGTTTTAAATTTGATGAATGTGTGAAGGCACAAAGCATCGGATAAAGAGTCAATTGACAATCTGAACTGCGCGGCGACTCGATAATCGTCGGTCGCGACGGGTGATTAAAAAATATTACCACTTTAGAGTGTTAAATATCACAAAGGGATGGTCATATTTTCAAAATAATTACGTCAATAATTGGCACGCAACTGGAGGCTCTCGTAGGGTCTCGGAGGTTCGTCTCATTATTCGCATTCTGATTTTACCACCAACCGAGTCAGATTAATCGTTTTAACTATATCATAAGTTTATATTCGCGCGAAGAGCCGCCTCGTGTCAATTACTTTGCAAAAATACAACTGTCTATTATTCACGCCGCGGCCCATGATCTATCCCACTGTAAATGAAACGCATATTGCATACTTACGTTGTACTTAATCGTTTTACTTTCAAGTGTCCTTTTGTAGAGAAATATTTATGGTGACAACATAAAAATATGCAGGTAATAGGTATGCGAGACAACAAAACCATGTTCTTATTGTTTTTTGATAATTAACGATGATTTATAGGTATCCTTGTGTTATATTCGGTGTGCTTTAAAGATACTTTCTTCTAAATTGTTGAAGTTGAGAATAACAAATCATTTAAGGAAAACAATTTACTGTTTCACTGTACTAACCATCAGTTGGAGCACGGGACCTTATAAGTCCCCGTGCTCCACCCAGGTGGAGAACCTAGGTGGAGCACGGGTCCGGACCCATAATATTATGTAAAATTGACACAGGCGAACCGTAAAGTTTGTACTGGTAGAGCAATACCATAATAAATACAGAGAAAATACTTGGCATGTGTGCACGTAGAATTCAATGTTTTGTTTCGCATCAAGAAAGCAAAAGGTGGAAAGAAGAAGAAGAAAGAATCTATATGTGTCAATCTGTACGCTCCTAAATTGGGATGTTGTCAGTATTGAAAAATATATCACTTTGATGGAAAACACTAGTTTCCGTAATAGGAATCCTGAAAGACACCGATACTTTTTTACTATGATACGGGTACACAAGATATATATTTTGTACGCCGCGCCGATATATTGACCCAGTTGCATGAATCGTGGTCACGGCTGAACTGGGGTGGCGCGGAGAAACTTTTGACAAGATGACACATGACATTTAGCACTAATATGTATATTCTATCTACCTTCGTCTAGTTCGTTTCTGAGTGTGGTTTTCCACACTTCTAGGTGTATTTGGATATTTTAAAATGGTATTTTAAAGCAGATATTTAAGTGAGTAAGTATATGTATTTATCACCATTAGGTACCTCTACGTACGCATAAGCGGTGATAGCCTAATGGTTAAGAACTCCGCCTTCTATTCGGAGGGTCCGAGTTCGAATCCCAGAGCACGCACCTCTGACTTTTCGGAGTTATGTGTGTTTTAAACATTTAAATATCACTCGCTACAAACGGTGAAGGAAAACATCGTGAGGAAACCTGCATGCCGGAGAGTTTGCAAAAACTCAAAAGTGTGTAAAGTCCGCCAATCCGCACTTGGCCAGCGTGCTGGACTATGGCCTTAACCTTCTCATTCTGAGAGGAGACCCGTGCTCAATAGTGGGCCATGATGGGTTGAGATGATGATGATGATGACTCTACATATTTTTTATGCATCTTTCCTTTAAAGCTTAAAGTCTTATGAAACGAAGATAAAGTTCTACGTAAAAAACGTAGTAGTTACACAAAAGCCATCGCCGTTTCACGTCAGCTATTCTAAAGCTAAAAATCTCAAAGCATTCGGGATAAGTTACAATGGACGCGCACCGACCATTTAACATCACCACAATAGCGTTGAAATATGTGAATTTGTGAATTCTATCATTTCATCGCAGTTATAATCTGTCACCGTTCTTATTATCACGGAGTTCATCAAACTGTCGACTGTCAGCCTTATCGTCCTAAACTTAAAGGTTATTCGATATAATGTATAGGTAGGTAGGTTCATAAAACTATGAATGTGAAGTTGTTTCAACATCAGAAGGTAGGTAGTACATCAAAATCTGTGGTTGCGATCTAAAGATTGGATGAAAAGTTATCGACACTTCCATTGAATACTTGGTGATAATAAACTGAAAAATAATACTAAACTTAAGAAGATAGATATCCAAACTAAAAGTTATTTATATACGTTTTTTACGTAGAACTAAAATTTGACAACAATCCAACTAATGGTGAGTGGCGCAAAAATTAAAACTGCAGTAGGATCCCCTGTGTAGCGGGTGGTAAATAAAATATAATTATCAATAAGACTCATATAACTCGAGAAAAAATATTTACATGTAATATAAATATCTACCCCGACCCGGAATCAATCGTGGGACCCCTCGTATCGCATATAAGGTCACTACCAACACTTAGTAAACATATTTCACGACTTCAAAAGACGATGGTACTTTCAAACATTCTTAAACATTACAGAAAACAATCCAATTTAATGTTTAGTATCTGGCTATACATACATATATCATACACAAGCAAAATTCGAGATGACCGTTAGACCGTAGGTACCTAAATTGCATGGTCTCAAGTTGGGTCTCCAGTATAAATCTGTTCTATCTGCTGTAAATATAATAATATACGTTTGTAATATTTGTATTAAAATAAAGTGGTTATAAATAACTTTAAATCAAATAAGAAACTAACTCCAATGAGAATTTCATAACAACAAAAGCTTGAACACTTTTATAAATAACATTAGAAAATGGAATTTTAAGGTACAGGTAAAGGCAATTGGTACAGTTTCTTAAGTAACCAAAATATTCCTAAGTTAACCCTTAAAATTATTCAATATGATAAAAACTGGAGCGTTCGTTGCTCACCGCTCTACATTATGAAACAAAATTATGTAACCACTCATAATAACGGTAGGGTTGGTTATTCAAACACCAAGTTCAGTATAACACGTTTATTTGCAATTGATAAGTGTAACGCTTTTGTGGACAGGGCTGAATATAGGGTTACCATAATATATATTTCTTAGGATTTCTTTATTGATGTGATTTTTTTTCGCAAACACACTTCAAAACATATTTATAAGATGCGATGGACGAGGGGAAGACGAGATCAGACATTAAGTTTTAAAAATATGTAAGTTTAAAAAGCCTAAAATTTTAATTACTTATGCGTTTTGATTACGGCCGATTTAGTTAATCTATTAATTCAACCTTTTTTTTTATAGCCTAAGCAGGCAAACGAGCAGACGGGTCATCTGATGATAAGTGATCACCGTCGCCCATGGACATTGGCAACACCAGGGGCGCCACCAACGCGTTGCCGGCCTCGAAGGAAGCGATAGACCCGCTTCTTGAAGGACCCCATGTCACCTAACCAACCTAAATAAGTTACAGTAATAATCTTAATTATAATTAATTGCCAGGAACACGTGAGGAGACAAATATAGATATTTCAAACTTAATTACTACTGTAGATTATTAAGTTTGAAATATCTTGAACGATCCATATCTTAGCTTATTAAAAAACTTTCCTTCTGTTGAAGCTACGACGGCTTCTAGGGCCATCAGCAACTAATCTATCCATCCAAAAAAATATTTTTATTACTATTCAGCACCGTTTTCATGGCCACCTTATAAACGTAACAGGCTCAAGTATAGTTATGCGCTATGCTTCAAAATCCATCAAATAAGGGGTGCGACACACCTGTCCCGCACCCCTCGACACGCGACGCAAACGCACATTGCATAAAGCTCTAAACCAACATACTTAGAGCTTTCGTCAATGCGTTAAACAATTTGGAATTTTGCGGTTAATTGCCAAGCTCCGAAGCGGTGAAGGAAATCATCGTGAGAAAACCTGCATGCCGGAGACTTCGCAAAACTCAAAGGTGTGTGAAGTCCGCCAAACCGCACTTCGCCAACTTGGTGGACTATGGCCTTAAACTTCTCATTCTGAGAAAAGATCCGTGCTACATATTGGGCCATGATGGGCTGAGATGACTACAGGTAATTACATTCCAAGGTATTTATAAATCCAAGACTTGGATTTTCATGACAGATATGCTGAAAATTACCACTACACTACACTACACTACAACACTAACTACATAATTAACAAGTATCACTATTTTAAAAATATATTATTTACATAATATTTCGTTTATCAAGTTGATTACTAACCTTTTATTTTACCTACTACCATAATACGTACACATAATTATGCCACGGTAGGAAGGACTCTTTATTCATAATTCCATCTGTATAAGGTTGGAAATTGTAAATATCTCCATGTTTCGTCAGCAGTTAATTGCATTCCATGAACAAAGTAAAGTAATTCGTAGCGGAGGTCAAGCAACAGTGGTCATTAGGGTGCGTGTATGTGTCCCAAATCTCGGGACACGTATAGCAATGCGCATTGTAATGAATACGACTGGTTCCCGATTGTTGTTGCTAGATCTGGGTGCATTATTATACAGGATTATTTTAAGTATTATTATTCAACTTCAATAAACTTGAAGAGATGTATGACTGAGATGAAAGAAAACCGAATGTTTTATTGGCCTTATTTTATTAGTACCTAATCTGATATTCTAACGGTTTTATTATTATTAATTGCTTAGTCGATGTTGGACCTATGAAATCCATTGTTTTTTTTACGTAATTCAGCTAGTAAAATCTCTTAATATGTTTTCATAATAACAAGGAAACGTTTAATATTTCAATAATGTTGGTTATAATGTGATTATGCATTATATACTGAGTTGAGAGTGACATGGACAACACGAATAAAATAAGACAAATTTTGAGAATAAACATAAACATAATAACTGTTGGGGAATTAACCTCAGGGTTTTCGTATTGTCTAACCGTTAGACAAGTTGTTGTTTGTTAGACTCTAACAAATATTATTAAAAGACAATTTGTGTGCAATGTAAAAATTTCATAATTATGAAACTTTCGAAGCATAGTTATCCAATTGGAACAGTATAACCCATTAAATAAAAATAATTAAAATAACACCTCTAAACCACGTACAAGTTGACGTAATAATAGCAGATCAAACATAAATTTGAGAGGGTAAAACATGGAGGGAAAATCCCCCAAATTTGTCAACAAAGGATGGCCACACCTGTTCCATGCGACACGCGTCGCTTGCGATTTACTAAAAACCTTAATTCACGGTTATTTTGATATGTAAATTAAAATTATAATCGACTATATGTCGAACGCATTCACCCTACACAAGAATTTTTGTTTAATTTAATCTCATGTAAATGCGATTTTTATTATTTAATTTATCGAATTAAACTTATGAATTTTTAAACCAATTAACTAAACAAATTTAATGTCCTATGTGGAGTACTTACGCTTTAGGCATTGGGTGCAACCCATAAATAGCCCACTAATGAGCAGGGTTCTCTGCTCATCATCATTGAAGAGGCCTAGAGCTTATTCTACCACCATCCAAATCCACCAGACCACTCCCGCAGATTGTCGACATAGGATCGACAATTAGGGATTATGATCAGTCATACTTTTGGCTCTAGCTAGAGCTGTGGCTAAAAGTTCCTTTGAAGTTGGTTTTGACAAATAAGTACTATTAGAAAGTCAAATCATAGTCAATCTATGTCATTGCTCCAAATAATCCCTAATGTAAGTGGTCTTGAGAGAAGAAGCGACATGAAACATTAGAGATGCTTCATTATTTTCTTTCTTATGAAGCTCATGTCCAAGCAGTTTTATGTATAAAAAATTACATTGCAAACCAACACCACCAAATCTATAAAACCTCTATGCATGTAATGTAATGTTTTATACGCAAGGGAGGGTCCCACCCTCAATTCCTATACAATAGGGTTGCCAGTGTCCCACCTGTCATACCTCCATGCCACGCGACTTGCAATTCCCTCTGACCTCGGTTTAACAATCTGAAAGTAATTGTATTCATCAAAACTATAGGGTTGCGGATCAACGGGTTTTAACAATACTAATACAGCTATTATTGTATAATATTGTGTAGCATTGTTCAGCGTTTGAATTAAGCGACTCTTTGAATTGAAACATTTTATACGAAGCACAATCCGGTTAGACTACGAATTTTAAATTTCAAAACTTACACGTTCTTATTAGGTTTTCGGTATGTGATTTTGACGTGACAACGTCTTATAAATTGGTTTGCCGGGAGGCACTTCAAGAAACTGCGTTAGTAAGCTCCGCTCACGTTCCTTGGTAACAGTGTACAGAAAATGGTACAGCGCCATCTCTGGTTAAGTAGAGTAACTAGTTTGTTACCTCACTTAGTTGTGACTAATGGTTAATGGTCTAACGGTTAGCAGCGCTAGATGGCGGATGGTGTTACAATGTTTTAAATATAATTCTTTGTATACGTTTACCCCATGAAGATACGGGAACGCAGGGTCAACTTCACAAATAACCACAACTGCTTGCAAACCCAAAATAGCAGTTTATTATAAAACCAAAGAAGTCGACACATTGCCCTCTACAAATTTTTCTCTTATATAAACTCCACGTTACACTCGTTAGCGCGTTTCACAAATTGGTACAATGCCATCTTGTTTACAAGTGAGGAACTATTTAACAAAAATAAAACATTAAACTTAAATTGCTTCCGCCTTCACATGACGGTTAGACAGTATAAATAAATGTTTTAAATTGTTACTATTATTTCATCCTTCTTCCTACTATACGAATGAATATTCACATTAAAATTATTTTACCACTTAAAGTCGTTGTCACGTAAAACTTTCGCCCGTATACCGACGTTACAGGCAACCAATTATTTTTTTTATTCAATGTACGGTTGGTGTAGGGAATAAGTGAACAAGCAAATAATTTGTTTTTTTTTATCGATGGTCACGTGATCGAGTATTGTTGTAAATATCGTCAAATCAAATGTCCTATTTACCTGAGAGTAGACAGTATTTAACTTAGTACTAGTAATTTGAAAGGGTTAAATTTTAACATAATAAGTAATCTGTCTTTGGTTTCAAGTAACGAATGTTATATGAGTATCTGTATTTTTTCTGATCGAATAACTAGGTATCACTTAGAGTTTTGCATAGATTTAAAATATCACCTAGGTACTTGAAGTGACGAGCTGTTCCTTAGTATTACAAACACTATGGTATAGTGGTAAAGTAAGATATAATTTTGCAAAGTTGTAACAAAAAGCATCAGTGCTCCAAATACCTATACTCCCGTTAACTAAAGTTATAATTAAGGAGATTACGAAAACGTTATGTCGCAATGGCCTCACAACAGACCGGGGTTGTTCGCTTTGCAAGTAATGGGCTTTCTATCCGCTCATTAACAAAAGCTGTAACTGTGCAGTACCGACAGAACAAAAAGCTGTTTATGCATCCGCCGATATGCCGCCGGAACACCTCAGGCTACTGCAGGACTGTGCAATGCTCTTTAATAGGTCATATTCATGTAATCATATTATGAACGAGCTCTGTTCGCTACTTCGCGCGTGGGAGATTTTTCTCCCATAAATCCACATCCTGTGGGGTTATAATTTGAATAGAAGTCCTTTTATATAATTTTATTCGAAATTACTAAAACGTCGATAAAATACAAATAACGGTGTGTCTACACACAGCTTCTGTACCTAAACTTGCACCTGAAACAATCATCCTCTTCACAACCCTGTCGCTATAGACAAGAACACTCCATATAATTAGATGCATTAAGCCACACCTGAATTTCGGTTGCATCTCATGCGAATACCTGTCGCCATCAATTTCCTGTCCTTATTTAGTCGCTCGCAATCGTAATTTTGAGGTATCCTCTTTAGTACGGCATCGTAAATAAACACTTGCACCCGTGTGTCCCCGCAATCAGTGCAGATATATTAACTGCAAAATTAGCCTGCCGCCGCGGGCAAACTCGGACAACGTCGCGTCGTGGGTGGAATACACACATCACTACACTTGTTTTTCTTTTTATCGTCCAGAGACAAATGGTCAAAATACTACCCGGTTTTAGTACCTGATCGGTAACTCAGTAACCTCGGATAACCTTTTCATTTTGAGAAACCCGTGCCCACCAGTGGGACAATAATGGGTTGTGAATTAGCCATGGAATCGGTAGAAACGGTCGGATAGTTCCCGTTATATACTCAATACTCAACTCATGTATATGTGTAAGTATATTGTACCTAATTATTATTTTGCCAGCATTAATGATCGCAATAATTACGATCTAACTGGAAATGAAACTTATAAGAGTTTTTAATTCTTCTTTCGACATCAGTTGCAATAAATTTAACGCTAATTTTCTTTTTTTATTTATTTAAAACATTCGTCGACAATCGATTTTAAAGTAGAAAATATTAAAAAAACTTGCAAATGACCCAAAAGTAAACATTTGTGTGTGACATTTATATGGTCGATACCTATAGTGCTACAAAAGTGTGTACCTAATGTTTGCGAAAAACATTTGTAAATCCAACATTACTTTTATTAAAATGAAGTGTTAGGTACTAAAACAGGTTTAATGAGAATCTACAGAATATAAATATGAGTTTATTATATTATTGGCTTTACAAAATTGTATTACATTGAATCGGAATTAAATAGCATGATATCGTCAAAACGTAAGCAAGGTCGGTCATTTAAAAAAGGAGATATCGAATTCATGTCTTTAAACGTTCTAATAGCTTTTTCCTTAAGGCGATAAATGCATGCAGTTAGGGTAAGTTAAAATCGCAGTTGAAACCGGTTTAAAGCAAATTTTTCCGGTTCCTACGGACTTGTGCCAATATGTTTAAAATTAGGTATGAAACGTGTCTTAACAAATTGCTTCCAATAAATAATAATGATATAATTGTTTCTTTGAGTGAATAACTTTGAGTTGTAGTCAATTGATAAATATTTGCAAGAGTCATAATTATAATAGTTATGCCCATTTTATTAAGCAATGATTTTCTTAAAGTGTGATGTGACATACATCGATTATACATCAACCCCCTAATTATGACAGGAAACCCGAAATCGGCAGTGCAACAGTGACGGATATTGATTACTAAATTTAAAAATGTGAATGTAGATACATTATTATCATGATTTTAATGAAGGAAAAGTGCAACGAGTACGGGTTTTCATGGCCTACTTTGCAAAAAAATATATTATTTTTAATAACTTATCAAAGTAGGCAGGACTTTAAAGCGCTGACGGAAACTTTAAATGCCCTTTTGAGTGAGCGTTATTTCATCGGAATAATTTAAATGAGTATCCTTGAAGTGTACATGAAAAAAATATTACTTATTACCTTGCTACTAGCTGTGAGGTGATTGGCTGCTTTCGATCGTGGGAAGTCGCCTTCGCCTCTCTCTGATTTAAGCTCTGTACGCACCATCCATTCTGTTGTCCGTCCGAAATTAGCACACAGTGTAGTCTAGCATTACGTGATGGCATCAGCGGTCGTTTGCATACACCTAGGTATACCAACCAGTTTAACTAACAATTGGCTACTGTGGACAACATTATCTTTTTGCACTTAGTCGCTAGTGACTCCTGAATGTTTTTTGGGAATACTTCAACTAAATTAGCATTTCCATCTCCTATACTTCTTGAATAATTACTATCTATCTTACCAATGACAAACGTAGACTTTTCAGTCTACTTTCACGATATACTATAAAAATTACATGTGACAGTTACAGTGTTTTATCCATTTATCATTAGTGCTCTGGCTATGCAGCTATCAACGAATTTTGTTCCAATATCACTACCTACTTTAATAAAACTTTGGTAGTAACGAAAGAAAGCTTCTAATATTTGTTACATGATGTAGGTATATCGTGATAAATAAACCAACAAAGTTTACTTTTTCTTTTTAGAATGTGAATACAAATCTTTATTGTTTTCATACAAGATTAATAGCGGAAGCATAACATCTCCCATGATACTTTATTCATCGCATCCGCTCACATTATTGAAGGATAACTTCGCAATTCATTTCAAGGAATTCATTAATCTCATCAGAAGTTCTGTCGTTAATGATCAAGGATTGATTTGATTATAATTACGGAGTAAGCGAAGTGAACCTCAGGGTAATAATTTAATCCGCAAATGTTTGCTGCGACCATCAATCATGTTAGTCTATTAGTTAACTAGGAAATGAATAAATTGCTTATAAAAAGTGTAAGCGAGTGTCGTGGGTGTTGCACAGACATCGTTATAAACACATTTCGCGAGTTGGCGCGAAAAGTGGGAGGGGCGACAAGCAGCTTCGTGGGGCGAACGAATTCTCATCGAGCAATCAATACTTCGGAACTGTTAATGAATTCGAGATTGATGAGTTTTGCGATTGCTATTTGCTGAGATTTACCGTACTCTTCACGCCTACGGTAACTAATGAGAAACTGTCATTACCTACCATTTTAACGGTGGAGTACTTAAGCGTAAATGACTTTCTTTAAACGTGTTTCTTTCGTTATATTCATTAGTACACTTAATTTACTGATAAGACGTTAAGTGAGTATATTTTTGTCTCGCATAATTACTTATTCATTAACTATGCATAGTAATTAAATCAGTAAAAAACATCTGAAGTACTTAGTAGGTATTTGGCGTTTTACAAAGTAAGACGGTTAAAATATTCAGCATTTTTAATTTAAAACTTTTCCAAAATTATCGCTGGCCTAAACCCATATCTGTTACTTTCTAAATGCTTCAATTGGAACAAGTAGGAATACTTTTATATATTTGGTACTTATACCTCGTGTAGCAAACCATATTGAACATCTTTTTACATTTATATAGTTATTTATTTTTTACATTAGATATCAACAAACTAACCAACTAATATTCTAACACCATCTGCTAACTGGACTAACCATCCTAGTCCCTAAATTGAGCCTTGTCCTACGTCGGATACAGACCTTATTTTCGACAGCGGAAGGGTGGTGCATTCTGCACGATTGCTACCTTAATGTCATACAAAAAAGATCAACCTCGCATTCCAATAACGTCACTACAATTCTAGTAGGTGGGCGCATGTCGGCGGCATTTCAGAAGTCAGTCTGACGAACCATTGCTAAAAGTTAAAAAGCTAGTTCAAGTAGTAAGCAGAGCATTATCTCAGTAATTAAAGGCTTATCTCTCGGTAGAACCGCCGTCACAAGTTTATCAGACCCCGTCCACCCCAACGTTATCTTCATTACAACTCCGCGACTTTAATTCACTTGTCCATTAATTTTAAAAGCTGCCGCGTGCGTTTGTTAAACCAATAATTATCTTTACGGTAATACGCCCTTAAGTTTCCCAGTACGCAATAAATCATCGGTAAATCAAACGATGTCGAAGCGTACTGGATAATCTTCTAGGAGTCATTTCGAAATTGTAGACTTAAGGCTTCTTACAATAATTACACTCTTGCATTACTTCTCACTGCTGATATAGCTGAGACAATCTAATTTCTGTTGATAGGCCCTTGTTAATATCTGTTTGTTTATTTGTTCGGATTATATTTAGACCGTTTACGTTTCAAAAAAAAAGATACACCTTTTTGATCAAAACAAATATGCACTAAGTACTATAATATTGAAACGTACAGTTTTGTTTCTTAGCAAGTAAGTAAGCGATTCATATTTAGGTAGTAAACTTTAATTTATCTTAAATTATAATTTTAAATCTCAACTTATTATAATTTTAAAAGCAACCTAGCAAGCAATTGTACTAGTATACCTATAGGTATGGCATACCTAAGGTTGCTTAACTTAATTATTAAATACCTTATATACTTACCTACCTGCTTCAACTAACTGAGAAAAACAAAATGAAGTTTAATAAAATAACGTAGAAATTTCACAAATCTCCCATACTGCACCCTAATATCCACCAGCAAAACCACCTGAAGAAAAGGAAAAAGATTGTACTCTGTACATACATATACTATTTTCGCTATTGGTGATCTTTTCCAGACATTTATATTAATGAAATAAGGTAAACAACGGTAATGATAGGTACTAACATTAGTGCTTTATTTCTTTGCTATTTAAAAACATACAAAAAAACTAATAAATTAAATAAACCTACCCATTGTTTTGCGTTAATTAGGTATATTTACGTACAGAAAATTTTAAAGTTTAATTAACTAACATCACTTATTATATTTTCGATACTCTTATTACTCCGAAACAAGAATAAATCCTAACTATCTTAATCATTGCAACATATCAGTAAATTACTATTTGTAAGGCTTAAATGATACGATATCATATCTTTGATGTAAGGCTTAGAATAATTAAAAGTGTGGGATGTACAAAAAGGCTACCACTTACATAGTAGCTGGCAAAATGCAAACAGGTTGACGGTTGGTGGTAGGACCAGCTAAATACCACGTTAATACGTCGCCTCGCCCACGCTACTGTCTCGTGAAAATATACGAATGAAAACTCTTTCAATATGCTAATTCGATGTCTTGTTATGTTAAGGAATACAAAGTAAGTAGAGATTTATTCAAAGTAAAAAAAATGCACCAGTGTCGTAGAACACTCGGTTGGAACGAAGTTATTTTAACTCTGACACTTGAACACATAATTTTAAATCTGACATAATATTTCACCTGAGAGCTAGCACCTTATGAGCTGAAATAAATCAAACTAATTGCCCAATAAACGCGCATCTATGGCTGGGTTTAGCCAAAAGTCACGCAAAAAATCTTACAGTTTTTATTTTCTAGCTTCCATCTGTACCGTGCGACATGGAGCTTCATGTCAAAATTATATAGAGTAACGGCATTCTCTTACTTAACGTATGAACCGTCCTATGATGAGTTATAATAGTAATCGTGAGTCTTTATCTTTATTATCAAAAATGAAACACACAAAAATAAAAATATATCTATTAATATATACTCAATCCCGCTATATTTTTTACAATTTAAATTTATCAATCGGTAAATAATCTAAAATTGGCTTACATTAAATAAAATACAATTTTAAAAATGCATTTTTGGTAAAAAGTAAGTATTTTATGTTTCTTTAAAGCCTAGAATCGGTGACAAATATTTAAACGCGCAAAATATTTCAAACCGTGTCTTTCATGATCACTTACTTTGCTCCGTGTAGCTCGGTGGACATGCCTGGGGCATTAGAAACCTAATATTAATATTAACGACCGATGCCTAGGACGTCGGGCTGAATAATAGTTTTAATTACAAAGAAATAGCCAGGTTAGATTTTACGTGTCAAAGAAAATTACATGTTATTTTCGTATATTTTTCTTATTGATCTGTTGTTACATCAAATGTAGTCCTATGAAATACTTACTTACAAGTTATTTATATCGCACAGAGTCAAAGATTTGATGGGTAATTTTTTGATATGTACATCTCCATCCAGATCCAATGTCAATATTTCAGCGACATATCCTTAACTGTTTATTTATGGAATGGAATGAATCTATCCAATAGTCTTCAATATCTACATCTTATATAAAATTCTCTTGCAAAATTTTAAGGGAATTTTGGTGTTTGTTTGAGTTTTGTGGAAAAACTGCAGGCTTTCTGGGATTTTTAAGAATTGTGATAAATAGTAGGACTTCTTAGGTTGCCAATACAAAAAACAAATCTGAAATATTTGAAAAACTGTGGTCGTGGTAGCTCAAAATAACACGAAGGGTGTAAATTTTCGAAAATTTATTTTTTATAAAAACAAATATAATTGCTTTTTACAAAAAAAAAATAACCGACTTCAATCTTGATAAGTAGAGATAACTCAAAAACTACTCGCCAGATGGCGCTCAATTCAACATGTAAGTGTAAAGTTCTCGTCACTACAAATTAATGAAGCCCAAACACTAGATAACTGCAGTAAATCGTTGAGGAGTTCCCTCGACTGTCTTTCGGCTTCATCAGATCGACTCCAGATCATCATGAAATGGTAGCGCTTTAATGTACTTATGATAACATGAACAAACACACTAGTTGTCCATACAATTTTCGAAAGTTCCCCTCGATTTCTCTGAGATGCCATCATCAGATCCTGGTTTCCTTATCAGGGGACCCCACTGCGCATATCTACTTTACAACAAAAAAAGAATTATCAAAATCGGCCCATAAACGACGAAATAATCGCTGAACGTACATAAAAAAAAAAGCATATATACGGTCGAATTGAGAACCTCCTTCTTTTTTGAAGTCGGTTAAAAAGGGCTGGATTTTTTTTCTTATTTTTCCTGAAGTATTCATGAGCAAGTGCATCCTCTAGTTCCCGCTTATCGTTGAATTTTGGGACACGTTGTATATGCTCGGCGACTAACATTGGTAGGTATAGCTTCCTACTCACTGCAGAATGCATTTCGATAATGGCTGCACACATTCAATTCCATGTGATAATTGGATTTGGTTAACAACACAGTTACGGCGTTTTATTACTTTAAAATTAATTCTTACGAGGCACCGTTGAGCTGTGGAATACAACTGACTTATCCAACCTTTTTCATTACCTTTAATCTTGAGCGAGTTTATTAACAATAAAATTGGATGAGGAACTGCTATAGGTTTTAAACTACCTTCCGCGAATCTTTTCCAATTGTACCATTAAAAATGTTTTAATTCAAATATACTGTGCATTCGACAGTCAAAGATATTCTCGGATATGTCAGCAGTACTGCAATAAAAAATATGTATAAAAACTAAATATCCTATTAATATTATAAATGTGAAAGTTTGTGTATTTGTTTGTTTGTTTGTTTGTTACTCCTTCACGCAAAAACTACTGAACCGATTTTCATGAAATTTGGCACACACATAGAAGGCAACTTAGATTAACATATAGGATATTTTTTATCCCAGAAATCCCGCGGGATCGGAATTTACGCGGGAAAACCTTCTTCACGTATGGGGTATAAATAGCTTTGTTACTCCTTCACGCAAAAACTACTGAACCGATTTTCATGAAATTTGGCACACACATAGAGGGCAACTTAGATTAACATATAGGATATTTTTTATCCCAGAAATCCCGCGGGATCGGAATTTACGCGGGAAAACCTTCTTCACGTATGGGGTATAAATAGCTTCTAAACAAACATTAATATAAAACTAACAAACATTAATATAAAACTAACAAGTCTGTCTTCCCGGAAATCCCGCGGGATCTGGAGTTACGCGGAATAAACTCCTGCGCGTACGAAGTAGCGGGCACACGCATAGAGGGCAACTTAGATTAACATATAGGATATTTTTTATCCCAGAAATCCCGCGGGATCGGAATTTACGCGGGAAAACCTTCTTCGCGTATGGGGTATAAATAGCTTCTAAACAAACATTAATATAAAACTAACAAGTCTGTCTTCCCGGAAATCCCGCGGGATCTGGAGTTACGCGGAATAAACTCCTGCGCGTACGAAGTAGCGGGCACACACAAAGAGGGCAACTTAGATTAACATATAGGATATTTTCAGAAATCCCGCGGGATCGGAATTTACGCGGGAAAACCTTCTTCGCGTATGGGGTATAAATAGCTTCTAAACAAACATTAATATAAAACTAACAAGTCTGTCTTCCTGGAAATCCCGCGGGATCTGGAGTTACGCGGAATAAACTCCTGCGCGTACGAAGTAGCGGGCACACACATATAGTATTATAAATGCGAAAGTCTGTCTGTGACGTTTTCACGACTAAACCACCAGTCCGATTTGGATGAAATTCGGAATGAAAATATTTGAAGACCCAGAGTCACACATAGGCTAATTTTTTTTTTAAAAATCAACCCCTAAAGGCTTGAAATAGGGGATGAAAGTTTGTATGAAAACAACGATTTTGATGAATTTTCCCAGGAAGATAGTTGATGACGTACTTTCTCCCCCACTTCCCCGGTTCGCGATATAAGGGCCGCCACATACAGTCGGAATTTTCCGAAACGGAATCCCGAATAGGGTTGCAAACTTGCAACGATATATCGGAAAACCGATAATATCGAAGAGGACACATCGATATTTTTATCGATATTTGCGTTATAACGATATGATAATATCGATATCACATCCGAAGAAAAAAATCGATAATTCACGACCTTAGATAAGGCTGTATGGGCTTTGAACATTAGCCTTTTCTTACGATATAATATTATCGGTTTTCTTATAATATTATCGGTTTTCCGATATATCGTTGCAAGGGTGCAACCCTATTCGGGATTCCGTTTCGGAATCCCGAATTATGAATTTTTGCGAATTTTTACCGATATTTTTCGGAATTCCGACTGTATGTGGCGGCCCTTACTTACTTTAACTTTTATATCTGAAAATAAATATCGAAAATCGATATATCGCAGGAAAAAATATCGCTGATTTAGATGGATATTTTTCTGAAAAAATATCGATATTTTGATATATCGATATTTTTTACCCAACCCTATTCGGGATTACGTTTCGGAATTCCGACTGTATGTGGCGGCCCTAAACGAATTCCACGCGGGCGAAGCCGCGGGCAAAAGCTAGTTTTTAATAAAAGCTGGAGCTTGCGGGTAATTAGAAATCGCTAATAATATAATAAATTAGTTCTAAAAGTTAGGTACTAGTAAGGAAAGATATAGCTAATTTAATTATTATAAATTCTTCGTTCCCTAAGATTAATTAATTACGAAGCTACTTGCCACTATAATTAGTACCGACAGGGTAATAAAAAAAACTAACATGACAGATCCTCCGCAAATAAATAAACCAGCTAAGTAGGTACCTAATAGTTGCTATACAAAGAACTCTTCCGGGATTGTTAACTACATATATTCATGATTATATCCTGTAAATTACAAATCAATTCAATTCACTTCTATTTAAAATATATCCTATTAATGAACCTTCGGTAGATTATATATATTATGTATTCGCATTTACCATTTGTGGCACCTCATATTGTAGACAAATTTTATTTAACTAATTATTTTTTAAACGATACCCTTTACTTTAATGATAAGTCACATCTGAAATTAAAGAGAAATAAATTGAAGCCAAAACATTTCAAACATCAATTGTGAACATTCATTAGGAAAAAAGTCCTAAAAACAGTATTCGAGTCGTGCTACTGTTTGAACGCGTACACATACTCAGTCCAGCCTTAATTGCTTGTCAAAAAATACTTCAATGGACTGTTTCGCTGGACACCCAAGATTCCTTTTTTTACCTCCCAAAATACTCGATAACAAGTCATCAAGTGTGGAACCATGTCTAACTAAGCTTACTTCAACGTTCATACCGAAATCGTTCCCAATCTTAGCCAAAACTTAAACCGACAAAGTAATACATTTTTGTTGCACTGATAGTTATACTTTAGAATCACATAAATTATTAATAAATTCACGATTTGAGCACGTTTTCTCCGAACTTTAAGTTAGTGCAAATTTAAAATTCGTTTTTATAGTAACCATTGCTTCAGTTAGCCACCATATGACTTGTCGTATTCCGGCTGGCAGCTTGAGAGCCTTCTTTCTCTCATTCATCGCTTTCCTCATTATTTTTGAAAAGAAACTTATTTTCTTAATGGTCATAGGTGGCATATGACCATGTCTTTTCCTGGGTAACTTTTAGTGAATAGTAGTAGGTACAATTTTTTACTTTTACCATGCACGTGCTTATATTCCGTCTATGCTTTTATTAACCAAAGCAACAGTAGATTTTTTTATTTTTACTGAATTTATATGTAGGTTGTATATTTAATAGAGGATAAAAAAATCTTGTTAAACCAGAATCACAAAGCTTCCAACAATATCTTATTTGCGAAATTATAAATTATTATGAGTAGTTTAGAAGTTGTGAAAAAAGAGATGAAGGGAACAACTATTTCGCTTCGGCATTGTCGGGTAAAATAAACTAATAAATTGGTTCCCAAACTCTCTTACTTATTAAAGAAAGTCATTAAACCTTTAGCCTGCAAGTAAATTAACGACAAGCGTCTCCGATTAATAAATTAGCTGGTCAGTGGTAGGCAATTAGTATATTCCCACATGAAAATACCTCTTTAATCACCATTAAAAGAGCTGACAAAATAAAATCGCATCTATAAATATTCGTGACTAAAATACAAACCTTTGCCGGACTGCAAGGTAGCCGCCGAGTAGTGCTTGGCTAGTTCTTAATTAAAGAGTGAAGCCGAAGGACACTCGCAACTTATTAAAAAATAAATGAAAACATGTTTCATGTATCGTGAATGTAAAATGAGAATATAGATAACAGTTTTTTGTATGTAAACCCGGTCAACGAAAACGATAGTGATCACGTGAGATACTCATAAATATGTTAAGTCATAATTATAAATAGAATGTAATCCTAACTGTGCTATGAATAAATTAAGAACTAGTTATTGCCCGAGATTTGTCTAACACAAAATTGTTTTTTTCGGACGTCTCCTACTTAGAATCTATTTTCTTGCCTTTCGTCTTTATAGACCATGTCTTGGAAGTTCAATCATTCAATGGGTATTTATCATTTCGCTTTAACATTATACAGATATGTAGTCCTATTGATTCTATTGAAGCAATTGGTAAGCAGCTATTTAAATTATTATGACCTTTGTCATACGTGTCAGATAATATTTTTAATCAACGAAATGGTTTGGAGTGATACTGGCGATTTTAAGTTAAAAAATAAGTAAGGCGTATGATATTAGCTACCCTTAAAATTCATTAATTCTATAGGCTTATTTTAGATTTCAAAATAAGTGTGGGGTAACAGTTAATCCTCGAACATCATCATCATCAGCATATCCATTAAGTTCACAACATTACAACATCATCGTTACTTCATCATGTGAAATAGTAATAAAAATCCTCATTCGATATGCAAGAGACGTTTTTACGTACATTATATATTAATTATGTGTAAAAAAAAACTAAAAACAAACCACGATTATAAACGTGCGTTTGGATTTTTAATATAAATAGCAAAATCTAGGGCTGCCACACTTCCCAGGATTTAATAGTTATATTCATGCTACAGGTTTGTCATCGTGTGCAGGTGATGAGTAAATTCTATTCACATTATTAAAAAAATCCTGAACAAATAATTTTATTTTAAGTGTTAAGATGTAAAGTTGGTAAAAAAACTCTATTGAGTAAAATGAAAATTTAAAAATGAAGTTGACCCTGGATTGATAGTTGTATTTAATTATTTTAGTAGCAGACCTACATAGTTTACTTTAATAAATAATACACAAAATATACTTACTTCATGTAGATTTATAATAAAATTTAATTAAAATGTATAATAATAATCTACATCCTTAATACATAAGAACAGCTTATTTAAAAAAGCAATATTTTCATCCGACCTTGCAAATAAAATGTTTATACTTTGCTTGTTTATTTATTGGCTTGAAATTCTCCAGGTCTTAGTCGGCAACCCTAGCAGTAACCCGTGCAACCAGTCGCGAGTGAGGCAGGCGGCCTGCCACGCGCCACTGATACCACTGCGCCAGGGATGTCAACTTTTTACCTACGGCAGACGTATTTGAAGTATTTTCCCTGTTTTTTTGTTCATACGTTGAATACTGAGACTTTATCATTAACTTTTGTTAAATAAAATATCAAGTTAAGTAATTAAATATATAGTACTTTATTTGTTTTATCTTCATTCTTTGTCAACGAGGCATCGCTGATGCCTTTGGAATTACTGATGCCCATGACTTTCACATGTGAACAATTTCCACCAAACATGTAGGTCGTTGATCATAATTATGTCGGCATTAAAATATCCTTACGAATATAATCTCTTACACTCTCTTTTTTATTTTGCATACGCAAAAGTAGCTGACAGAATGATCAAAACTTTATTTATCTACAACACAAATACGTTTAACATGTATAGGTATACATATTAAACGTACGTAAAAAGGTCATGAAATGCACTAAAGAGTACAAAATATAAAACAGCGTAAAAATATTTAAAATAAGAAATACATATTCAAACGTGTGACCATATAATTATAGTACTTGCGTATTAATATTGATGGTAATATAGTATCTCTACGCTAGCTATGATAATAAATTCCTACAAAAATATGCAACTATTGCAGTAGAAAGACTAAAGAAACATTTAGAATGTTGTTTTTTACATGTTTTATTTAAAGACTATTTACAAGTAGGTGATAAACATATTCAGGTATACAGTAATGGCAATTTGAGGCTCTACAGCTTTTTTCCTACAGTGTCATTGCAATTTCACGCTACCCGAGGTTTTTGCCATGACAGTCCAGAAATAGGTTACACTGGCATACTGACAGGAATCCAGAGTCAATCGACCTACAGTCTACTGACCGCCTAGCCGATTAGCTTATCTGGTTTTTAGATACTTAAGTCTATTGGAATCATCTTTAACAGATGTATCTTATTTTAACTGAGTTGTCTCAAAATAAAAAGGTGCATTACGTAAAAAACACTAATGTGATACTAGGTAGCAAAATAAATAAAACTTAATGTTAATTTAACTTGGTCGAACTAAGAAATATATATAGCGGATGAATAAAACATACGTCTGATTATATTGTTCATATTAATATGACTGTTCGTAAGGAAGGTTCGAAAAGAATTCAAATAAAAAAGAAAATAAATAATAAGACAAAAATTACTTTCAGTTTTATTTTCATTGTTAAACCAACATAACAAACACACCACTAATAACGAAGTTAACGAACCGAGGTCAAGAAATCTGGCACATAAATGGCCCCAACCAGGATTCAAATCTGGGACTCCTAATCTTGCAAGCAAACTCCTCGATAGCTATGGGATCTTCCCTAACAGTTAAGTTGCTAATACAAGTTGATAATACAAATATTTGTAATTGTAACATACCTAGATCTGCAATGTCGTACCTAACTAGTTCTCTAGACTTGACGGAATGTCTCGACCTTCGATTGCCTATCGCGGTGGCACTCGGCAATAACCGCCAATAACCACGTCCAATTAAGTTCGGTAGCGCCTCTCGTAGCTTCTCTGACGAGTTTTTGTCGAACACTGTACAGACGCTTAATTGGCGGACGCACATCATTAGTTATGTGCTGTATAACCGCGAAGTTAGATTGTTTTTATTTATTTTGCAAGTTATGCCCCCTCTTGGTATTCTATCGGTTTTGACAATAACTCATCATATTGAAAGTTTATATGTATATGAACAATGGATGTAGTCGTAACTAGTTGGTTTTTGCTTAGTAACTTACCCGGAAATTTTAGGTAGACAGGATACTGATAAATCTCTTCAGTCATCAAGGATTGAGTAATCTGAAATTTTGTCATAATCCAACCTTACCCCATAACTTAGGTCATCGTAATTTCGTCGTTGAATTGTATTTGATCTTTTTAACGGTGTGAGAACTTACGAAATTACCGTTACCAATAGAAATACACCAATTTTAAAATTATCAACGATAAAGAGAAAAAAGGACGTTTCACAATAACACCATGAAGAGTCGTTTGACACCTGAAACAAGCAAGATAATAGTAGCTACACTCTCTTAAAGCCAGACAGTTCTCACGAAAATATGCAGTTATAATCATAATAATATAATACTTACACTTCACAATCAAGCGGGGAAAATAGGATTCTGTCCCTTCTTATGCCCTGAATTGCCAGCGCTGGATTGGAGTATGTTGGGTCGCCTCAAGACATCCCTAAATAATTTTCTGTCCTTCAGATTATATGTGTTCCGCATGCCCCTTTATTCAGATCAACAAAGGCGTTAATTCTTTCACATTTCCATTAAAAATCACAAAAGTACCCTCAAGTTCAATGGCGTATCATAAACGTATCTGCCGACCATAAACGTCTTTGCTTTGCCGTACTTATCTCCCTTATTTACATGAAAACAGTATTGTTTTACGGCAATAAAAGTTTTATGTTGAATAAAATGAATACCTAAATAATGATTTCTGCTAATAAACGATTCCTCGTGTAATAATATTGACTGAATACGTCCGCGACTTCGGAACGCAGTACAACCAATTACAAGTCTTGTCATTGCGGTTATTTACTGTCGCGTTCTTATTTATCACCAGATAAACTTAAAAAGAGTAAATGTTTATATATCAGTTATTGCACATGCATTAATCAAAATGTAATGGTCGTCTCATTGCAGCTTCCGTGTGGATAACTTTGATACGGCATTTATGAGGAGTGAATGAATTAACGTGATTTAAAATACTAATCTAATTTGTGTAGACTTCAAATACAAAGTTTCATATTTCTGAGTGTTTGTGACAAGATAAATAATTATAATAATTGTGAATTTAAGAAATATCCACAACAAACGGTTTTTAGTAATAAAAACGAATATGAAACCTGACAGCAGTATTATATTAAATACGAAATATATTTTTTAAACTCAATAAAAGCACCAACTGTTTATATTTTATTATTTAACAAGCTGGTGACCGCGACTTCGTTTGCGTGGAGTTTTAATCATTTCTGATCTTTGATTTTATTTTCTCAGCAGAAAATGCTCATCAGACGCAAACATTTTTGGTAGGTCGCCATTTTCATTGCTCAATATGTAATTATAGCCTCTGTTGCCCAGGCTTAGTTTAAACAAGAAAAGTTCCATCGAAATCCGTCTACTAGTTCCAGATATTAGCGTGTAAAACAGAAAAACATATAGAAAAAGAAACGTGTCGTATTAGGTAATAATAATAATAATCACTGTTTCGTAACCCCCCTCAATATTTTTTTAGAAATATATTCAATAAACAGACGACTTTTTTCCACTTTTATTATAAGTATAGACTTTTTTTACATTTTTGTTTGTATTTACATTTAATGTTTTGTGCGGAAAAGTTTTAATTTCCAATGAAATTATGTAAATTTCTCCCTTCATATAAGTAAAAACAATAAAGAACGGCCATAATCACTAAGAATAAATATGGTACGTTCATTAAAAGAAAAATTCCTACTAGGGTCTTGATGTACTTAATAAACGCATAGAGGGCTATTTTAGTCATCTACGAGTCACTAACAAACGAAAGGGAACATTGATGCTTGGACGTTAAGCTAATTAATGGCCTTTCGTCACCTTAATTGTCAAGATAAGTCCTCCTCGGACCCATCAACAAAAATAAAGGATTCCATGCAATTTAAAGAGGCTTTAGAATCAACTAGCAAACGTTACAAAATCTAAAAATGGAAAGTTGCGATAACTTTATCCCAAACGCACCCGATACATTTAAACTGTCCATCACATCACAAGCGAAGCATTCGCCTTGTTTCATTACATATTTATAAGCTCATAAAATTTTGAAACGGAGATTATTGTCTGAATTCCAGAGATAACTGTCAATTTAATAATATTATTGACTTATTTTCGTACTGGTCAAAATTCTTTATATCAGGAATCGTTTCCGTGTCTAATTGAAATAGTTCATTAAAATATAGATGCCTAGTTAAAAATCGATTGTAAAGAAATGATATAACAAAATGTACTAGTAGGTGTCTCTTAGAATATACAAGGTGGATACCACCATACAACAATAAATGAAACCACGAGCCCTCCTTCATGCAAGGAACATATTACATTTAGTAAAAACGCCTAACATCTTATTAACAAAAATGTTTTTTCTAACAAACTAAATAGCACAAAAATACAGGAAAAAATAGAACAGCTATATAAACATCGGTCACTCACTTTTGACAAGAGCGGCAACAATTTTCTGCTATTATTACAATAATACTAGATACAGCGTGTTGAAATTTTGAATATTGAAAAAAAATTGCTGTGGCTAAAGTAAAAGAGGTATCTGATTGAAAATTTTTTTGGGGGCTAAGGTACATAAAATTATGTTTATTTATGATATGTATAATAATATATATGTTTATGTACGTGTATATATAAACAGTTAATTTCTTAGTTCACTTTACATGATTGATAAATGTACCACCCAATTTTTTAAAATTTTATTAACTGAGGATGTCAATTTGATATAATATATTATGCACTAGAATAAATATAATAATGATATCTTTAATTAACATTAACTCTAATCGTAGTCTTTCAAATTAAAAATATAATCTCAAATCGCAAGCCGCGTAGAGCCGATAACGTGGGAAATATTCAGGGCTGATAAAACGCCACAATCGATATCGCTACAAATTGAAGAAAGTTTTTAAATGCATTAAATCTACTTAATTAAATGGCCCTTTGTGAGAATACTGTCATACACTTTTGCATACAAATTATTAAATTTAAATAGTCGTTATAAAACCGTAAACCACGCTACCGCGATTGGTTACCGATACTGAAGTCACGTGCCAGATCTGCATCTGAACCTTCGTTAATTAAAGCTTGTATGTACCTATTAAGAAAACGACATTTCATACCGCTTATTAAGTATCAGGAGCTGACTCCACGCGCCAGTAATAACCACCATGCTGTTTCATCTGTGTCTTAAAGACTAAGGATATAACGGTCCCAACCGAATAAAGAGGTAACTGCGAAATTTATCTTTCCACGAGATCGTAGTACCGAATAACTATACTACTATTAAATTTTTTGCTTATTTTCTAGGTTGGGTTCCGAATGTAATAATAGGTAATTGTAATTTGTAGAGATTGGACATGGAAATATTTCATATGGCCACTGCGACAAAATATTGGTATATTGTAGCCAAAATATAAAAAATACGTGAGTGTCGTAGAACATTCAGTTGGAATGATGTTATACCTATTGTTGCACTTTAACTCTGATACTTGAACATAAATGACATACCTCACCTGACAGCTGATTTACCTGACCTGACAGCTGGCACGTAATGGATGTATTAATTGATATTACTGATTGATCACTTAGTCAGTATCTATAACTGGGCTCAGTCTCAAAAGAAAAAGTAAAAGACGTAGCCAATAGCATACCTTCACATTTCCATCACGCGTAAATCTTAAACTTTTCATTTCTGGCTTCTATCCATACCTTGCGGATACGGAACATCGCTCCAAAGAAAACTTTTTACCTCTTTAGTATCTTAAAATTAAAATTATTCCAGTTTCCATATGATTGAACAGTCTATTAATTAAGGAAAAATGGCTACCATATATTTGCATAGAACCGTGACAGCGACCAAATATATCATAAAGATCTTTATGTCTTTATCCGTTGGACCGTGTCGATTGAATCAGCCAACACGAAAGTACACGTTTGTCACCAGGAGTTACTCTGTGCTATGGACAGGATCGAAAACCTGCTGTGGTTTCACATTATACCAATAGGTCTCCGAACTGGTCCCAATATCGCTTATTATGTATCGGCTTTGTGTTAATCATATTGCTCAGTATGGCGACCGTGGCTGCTACCGGTCGTTGGTCTATTAATAAAAGGCAGCTTCGATCGAACGGTCGGTCGGGAATGCTCGCAACCTGCTATTGTACTCTAGTGGTTAAGGAATTTGTCTTTTTAATCGCGCTGCCTCTTCACTGTGCCCGGAGCCTATTATTAGGGTTAATTGGAATTATTAAACTTTTTTTTACAGCAGCAACAGTTTCAGCAGATCGCAGTGATGCGTGCGAAATAGCGTCGAGTGAAGCGAGCTTTTAGATTAATTTATAGTTAGAGTACATGTTATGGAAATGATTATAAAGACGGGACGCTCGGCTCGCGACGTGTAATACATTTTACGTCACTTGATAGATTACAGTTAACATTTGACATATGCACTGATGATTCAATAAAATCGTCGGGTTTTTAATAACGGTGTATAAAATGTTATTAACGTTTTAACATAACCAGTTGTCCCGGTTAAACTCAATATTATAACGTTAATGTTATTAAAACATGCACCCGTTTGAAAAATCCAGTTGGTAGAGTTCGTGAAATTCAAAATAAAATGATTATGAGCCATAACTTAAAATTATGACTTTAATGTGGACGAACGCTTAAAGAGCCCATGAGTTATGAAAAGTGGACAAAAATTTTAAAGCAAAATGTCCTCTCCGTAGCAGCAATCGTTTGAAGTTTTATAACATGCGCGGTGTATACTTAGTTCATTGGGCGTAAATTCCTTAATTTACATGATTGCATGTCTTTACCCGTAAGTACCGTGACGGTGGGACATAATGCCGCCGGAGCGACAGGACGTTTGACCATCGAATTGCCGATAATCGAGAAATGCAACGTACAATTTTAGTGCTACTAATTGGCAGAGTGACTCGTACTGAATGACTGGTATCGCCGATATCACAAAATGTTTTGAATGACGGACAGGTGGCTTGCCGAAATATTCGCGACGTTTTTAGTTACTTATTAATAAAATTTTATTGCCCATCTATAACTGCCAATAAGTGTCTATACCCAAACTACAAAATACAAGTAGATATGCTGTTTTTTAATAATAAATTATTTTATTAAATAATTTACTTCAATGCTTAAGTCGAGTACTATGTGGACAAAGAGTTCTTTTACTCAGAGGCAGGGTGTTTTTCCGATATATATCTCTCGGAGCCAGGGTCAGAGCGGTTGTTATACTTTGGGTTATACGTGACTGGGGATAAGAAATAATAGTCTGTACACTGAGTTTAAACGTCTATTCCAACACTTCAATACAGTTATCACCAAAATTAATTTAGATTACATTAAATTAAACTTAGAAATAAAGCTGACGACAAAATAATAGCAAAGTGGCAAAGGATCAGCACGATTAATTCAAATTTAACTTGGAAACGCGGCAAGTTTGGTATGGCAGTGGGTTCGACACGTCCGCTCGGTCTAAGCGCTCAATTCAGAATGATCATGACAGCTATGGTTCTCTACGACGCCATCTCTACCCCCACTCCATACCAACCATGCCCAAACAATAACTGTTTCGTTTCCAGAAGTAGCTCCGGCCATCATTCATAGATGGCGGTAGGTTCCTAAAACTAGTTCCATCGATTACTCATAGGTGGCGTTACTAGATCAGCGTAGGACTTTGGTCTCGCTCCTACACGGCCAATCTGATGTGCACACGTCCTCGTGTGATTCCTTTTTAATTAAGTTACAACAAAGCTCTAAAGTTTCTTTTATTCAGCAAAAGTTTTTCGTTACTAATGAGACTACCTTTTAATTAAGGTCACACAATAGTTATGGTCAAACGGAATAGTAATGGTCACACAGAATAGTAATGGTCACACAGAATAGTTATTGCCACACAGGCGAATCATTGCCATACGGGCGAAACATTGCGTCACAGGATAGTCATTGCGTCACAGGATAGTCATTGCGTCACAGGATAGTCATTGCGTCACAGGAGAGTCATTGCCACACAGGCTAGTATTTGTGTCGCAGGATAGTCATTGCCACACAGGCTAGTCAGCTAGTCATTGCCACACAGGCTAGGCTTTGCCACACAGGCTAGTTAGCTGGTGTCAGTTAGGGCCACACAGGCAAGTCAGGGCCACACAGGTCAGTCAGGGCCACACAGGTCAGTCAGGGCCACACAGGTCAGTCAGGGCCACACAGGTCAGTCAGGGCCACACAGGTCAATCAGGGCCACACAGGTCAATCAGGGCCACACAGGTCAGTCAGTGTCAAATTCGTCAATGTTGATAAAATGTGTCAGTCTCAAGTTGGTTAGTGACCCCTACTACAATTTACTTTAAATTTCTTTTACTCAACAAGTTTCTAATTTTTCAAGTTTCTAACATTACAACACTAGTTTAGAGGAGCAAAATTACAAATTAATAATTTGTGTTTGTTTTAACTTTTACACTATGACTACGCTATCGCTATCGCAGATTAATCCGTACAGCATCTTCACGTAATCTGGGGATGGATTCCATCTGCAAGCACGCTCTACCGGCACCAATCCGCATTCGTCATTGAAGATTACCTGTAACAATCAAACACACACGCGAGTATCTTTCTACGCTCAGCCCTTCCTGATAAACAGAAGCACTTCTTACAAAATTAATCTGCATCAGTACAGGGGCTTATTCCAATTTGAATTTGAATTTGAATTGATTGATTTAAAGTGTATTAATATTGACACACGGATATCTGAAGAAACATGCCATGAGGGCCTTATTACTTTGTCTGCTATGAGGATAGGGGATACAACATAAGACTTCAGAATTTATTTGCCACATAGGTTGTATGCTACTCAGGCTGTTGATCAGGTGTGCCACGCAGGCGTTTGAACAGGTTTGCCACATAGGTGTTTGATACTAGTACCAATACACACAAATAAAAAGAATTATAACTTTCCATTTTAATAACTTTAAAACTAGTCTAGACCAGGTGGACTGATGACCTGAAGAAGGCGGTGGGCATCCGCTGGATTCAGAGAGCTCAGGACCGGTTAGGGGGGCGCCAGTTAGGAGAGGCCTACGCCCAACAGTGGACCTCGAAAGGCTGATTGATGGATGGATGGATGGATGAAAACTAGTCTTTAAACTACTGAACAAACTTTCAAATGATTCCCACCAATCGAAGTAGGATTCCGCATGGTTACGGCGTATAATTCATTAAGGTTTTGTTTTAATTAATTGAAAGGTGACGATAGCGATTCGATAGTACTATGCAAAGCCGGGGTGGGTCGCTAGTTATTAATAATTTTGTTTCATTCTGATATCCCACCCACCATCAACTCAAAAACTAATTAAACCATTATAACCGGTAATAGTGAACAGATTACCCAATTATTAAATTGAACGGTTTTGAATTGGGTGATTCAATAACAAAGTAATTCTATAAAAAACTAATCCACTTAAATCTTTTTCCGAAGACATTATATTGAGAAGATTCTTTCTCTTAATTATTCTCTCTTAACCGTTCCTCCTAATTATTCAGATCAATAAGCAACATCATTAATGTTTCTCAAATACCCAATTAATTTAACCAAGAAAAATACAGGGATCGCCTAATATCCAGTAATGTCTCAAAAATGGAAGAGTTTAATTCACTTTTACTATAAGCCATAAGAAAACCAGTTAAACAAAACAGATCACCTGTAACGTTGTGCCCGTTCCGCGGCAATAACCGATGATGCTTCATCATCACACCACGAAGCCAGCGCCAGCGCACGCACACAGCCATCAATGCAGTTCCAATTAACACGAGTACAACCTTCGTGTGCTGCTCTTGCTCCCGATCGCCACAGAAACAACCCGTGCCATCTTCGAATACCAAGCTCGTTTCATGTTACCACAACTAGGTGATGTCACCCTTGGTTCCAAACAGGTACCAGACAAGGTCTTGGTCTCCAGCTCCTTAAAACCTAGAATCGCTTCCGTCTTACTTGAAAATCCTTCATATCGATACTTGCCGTTTTATTGAAAATCTAGTCACATCATTTCACTGCACTTTGCACTTTCACTTGCATCCACGCCTCATGATATCACCTGAAAACGTGGACAGAGTTCTTTATCCCAGCTTCTGATCTCGGAGCCAGGGTCAGAGCGGTTGTTATACTTTGGGTTATACGTGACTGGGGATAAGAAATAATAGTCTGTACACTGAGTTTAAACGTCTATTCCAACACTTCAATACAGTTATCACCAAAATTAATTTAGATTACATTAAATTAAACTTAGAAATAAAGCTGACGACAAAATAATAGCAAAGTGGCAAAGGATCAGCACGATTAATTCAAATTTAACTTGGAAACGCGGCAAGTTTGGTATGGCAGTGGGTTCGACACGTCCGCTCGGTCTAAGCGCTCAATTCAGAATGATCATGACAGCTATGGTTCTCTACGACGCCATCTCTACCCCCACTCCATACCAACCATGCCCAAACAATAACTGTTTCGTTTCCAGAAGTAGCTCCGGCCATCATTCATAGATGGCGGTAGGTTCCTAAAACTAGTTCCATCGATTACTCATAGGTGGCGTTACTAGATCAGCGTAGGACTTTGGTCTCGCTCCTACATATCTATATGGCTAGCCACAAATTATCCTAAGCTCTACATTTTTTATACTTACTCATGAACAAAAAAATGCGGGTGTTGCATTTCCTTTATTAATTGGTGTCACGAATCGAAGGTGTAAAGTGTCCATACATGTTTCAAGTTAATATTTTTAGTTTAATTACATTTACTTATCAAATATAAAATCCTGGTCAAGAACTCATTAATTAATAAATATTTCATTCAAACTCTACACTCAGAGACACGTAACACTTTACTATGCACCTAAGGCTGTAGGCGATACCTACGGCTACCCTGAAATTACCAATTAAATCTCACTAGAATACACTGCCTGCTATCAATGCAACGAAAATATTAGGGGTTATTATTATTTATGAATCACCAATTTTAACCTGATTCAGAAGCGACAAATGTAAACGTGACTGCACAATTGACTACCACAAATACAAAGATTAATCGGTTGATATAAAAATGTAACTTGTCTAATTTACTAATGACTTCAGGTGTTAATATACATTTTTGTCATCCATTGCCAGAAATTATGGAACTCGCTGCGACTCTTTTTGTACCCTCAACCTTTATTCTGGTATGCCCCCAAACATCTCTATTGTTCTATCGTCTTCTAATCGGAAGTTAAAACCTACTGGATCATGCCCTGTAGGTACTCCATTCAATGCGAGAAGAAGAAAGAAGAAGAAGAATATCCGAGCCGAGCTATTAATAGGATAGGATATGATATATTCCTGGCTTCCTTTTTCTTTTCTCCATTTCCACCATACAACGCTCATCCAGCAATGGCCAGATATAGTAAACTTAAAGCATTTTTGTTTCATTTTCTCTGAGTACAAGTTGGCAAAAAAATTCATAAAAATTATAACATAGACTCTAATTAAACTCACTACCGGCCAAGTAGAGGCCGTAAATGACCTTGCAATATCATAGAATTGTACAATTAATAGATACGTAAACGACAGCAAAAATTCTAATGAGACGCAACGAATAGTATTGTACCCTTAAGTAGAAGGACTGATTGAAAGAGGAGATAAGATATCCGTTTGATAGGAAACAAGTGAATAGGCTCCCTTACTACAAATCAAACACCAAGTCGGACACCTCATTATAGATCGGAATATGTACGACGCCCGCGGCGACTCGCCACACTAAAACAAACATCTCTATTAATTTTCATCGAACCTTTTAGGGATCTAAAACGAAATTACACCAACAGAATATCAATCATACTAACTAAATCTTGACCAACGCAAATACAATTCAATCGGAATATAAATCGATACGTAATTATATGTCTGATTTGATGGTTTAGAAAGGAAATGATTTGTTACGTAATATTTGTACATTTTACTATTTAAGATATATCGTATGTTATGAGAAGACAAAGTCGAGAAATAAGTTTTTTTAAGCTTTTTGGTAATATTGAAATATCTTTTGACTTTAGTATTTTGGTTGTCATATCCATAGAAATCTTGAAAGTGGTTCGGCAAATGGTTTTTTTTTTCATTATAGAGAAGGAGTATATACAATCTACCTATTTACGACAATCCGAAAGAAGTATACTTGCCTCAACGAGCGGAAAAAACATTAAAGTTTCGGTAAGTATACATATGTACTAGAAATTGCAATTTGAAGACTTTAATTACTTTATTTTCCAATAATTGTACGTGGTAATTTTTTGTCAATATTTCAATTTCAAAAATTTTACTTCTCATGAATTTATAATGATTTCATACCGTGGGACTCTTTGGCAAAGAAATATATTAAATGCCCATTTGCAACAGTTAAAGCTACCGACACAATATTCAAGGATACTTTATGACCTACTTAGCACAAATCCCATATTGTTAGGGTCTCAACATCGGCATCGACACATGATTATGATAAAAAATAGAGCTTAATACTTGATCAATGTTCCATTAGGACTGAATATTTGTCGGATTTAGATGAACGTAATCTTAATTAATGTATTTTAATACATGTCTGAAAAAATAAACCAATTCAATTCAAAGCATGTTAGTTTATAGGAGTCTGTTTGGACATAGTAATTTCGTCTTGCATTCAAACGTGAACTAGTTTTTGTGTAACAATAAAAGATTAACATACTAAAGAAAGGTTGCCGCCGAATGATAAACGCTTCATAAGAGGCCTAAAGGCATCTCATTCGATATCTGTTCCGAACAAATCACTATTTTATCGTTACTCCCATCGGAAAAAATATTGATATCAATACAAAAAGTGGTTCAAAAACAATAGAATGGATGGATTGAAAGGATTCCCGCGTCAGATAACGACTCGGTTAGAAAAAAGTATGTATTAATAATACGTTTGTAGTGACGCTCTCACTTAACTGCTGGTCATCAGTTGAGTGTCATTTACTGTAGAAAAAAGTCGTCGAAAGACAAAAAAAGTTGGTAGTATAGTTAGTAGTTTCATCTCTGCACGAAAATTAAATGACCTAATAAATTTCTTTTACCACTTAATTGTAATAAATAAGATCGAGAGTGTAATTTTGAGAGCTTGTGTCAAAAGTTGCAGTAAGATTACAATTTAAAAACAAAAACACATTGTCCAATTTTAATAAACATATTTTAATTAAGTTATCTTCGTTATAGTAATTAATGTTTGAAACCATTAAATTACAACATAATTTGAAATAAATAAACAACACGTAGGTATACCCATATTAAATTATCATTTCAAGAAACAATTCTTGACCTATCTTAATTTGTAGAATGTTAATGATATGGTCAGGCTTTAATAGTCATCGATGTGTCAATAATTTACTCACAACGACTCTATTAGCAATATTTATTTCCTTGAATGGATTGAGACGTCAAAGTCGATACGGTCGGCAAAAAAGATCGTGTTACCTCAAAGCACAATCTTGTAAGTAATACCCGATAAACAATATTGACAACCGTTACACTTTAATGAACAAGGGACATTAGTGTCTTTACACAGAAGCCCATCCACAGCAGGTCGAAATATTTATAATACTTACAATATTAATACTCTCGGAATCTTCTGCTTCTGCTGTCGTTACTTGTATAATGTTCTATGAATTTATAACAAGTGTCACAGACGGTCTAGTTGTGACATAAATATGAGGAAGATACAACAAAAAACAGACCTTATAATTGGAACAATTATGCCAATTAAACAATTCCTATGCATCTAATAGCATGTCATCGCCAAATTTTCGTTCATTAGACCTCATTAGATATTTAAAATAGCAAATTATTGTTGTTATTGGACACGTCTTCATTAATTAAACCACTATTTTTTACCACAAACAAAATCCTGGCATTTCTATCATTTAAAAATATTTTAACGCGAGTCAATTTAAAACAAGCAAAAAAGATGATGAAAAACAAATTAATTGTATTTACGTTTTTTCGGGTAAACTTTTTCAAGAATTTATTAGAAATTATTTTCGTTCATAGATGACCAAATTCTCTGTAACAGTTTTTGTCAAAGTTATGTTCTAGTGATTGTTAACAAAACGTCATTAGAATAAATTCTTCAAAGCTAGAACAAATCAAGTAAAATTGTCGTTATGATTCGAAAAATACAATCGGATTGAGAGACCATTGTTTTAAAATTCGATCAAAAGATGTTATTGTCCGTACCGGTACGGAACTAATAAAGGTTATCGCAAAACCAGAGGCTTATCAGCGAATCCCTTGTTTTGCGGCGGCAATAAATTGTTTAAATATGCTATATTTCTTTGCTCCTTAAGATGGAGACCCGATAAGTGTTTATTAGATCACGGGTGGTAGAAACCTCAGCGATATCCACCAAAAAACAGGTGACAGTAAACTGCCGCCATTTTTTCCTCAGGCAAATCTCTAAATGCCAATTTTTACCAGCTTGTTTACATCCCTTATCGCAGTTTGTTCTGTAAATTATGAACGGTCGCGGAGTTTTTAACAACTTGCTGAGTTTTAATCGAAATTCAAAATCTTTTAAACGTAGCTATTTTCGTGTTATGCTGTCCAATAAGAAACAGTCGCTAGAGATACATAGGTACAATGTAAATGATTCCTTTTCTTGAGATTTGTTTTATGAATAAAACTGTTGAGTACCTATTGACAAGATTCGGTAAACTCGTTTAAAAATCAGTACAATTTTAAAATAACTCTTATTGAACCAAATTGTTTTATATTTAATACAGATATCCTTCACATTTTCATAACCGCCCATTTTGTTAACATAATTATTAAAGCCTACGTCATAATTATTGTTCCTATTTGCATAAAGGATTGCAGGTTGAATGGACGACGTGTGCGGTTTGCTTCTGTGTCTCCATATATCTGTGTTAAGCAAATTGGGGCTTCAGGAAGTCTCGTTAAGCGAAAAACTTTACTGCGCCCTCAAGCTAGCTCCTGCAAGATAAACAGTCGATTTATTTAAATATGTTCAACATTAAATGATGGCAGACTCGCATTCTTCTGTCGGTGATCAGTTTTAACAACAATTAAATGGTATTGTCTTGGACAGCTTAATTTTGGCATCATTTAAATGTTTGTTCCAGTGTGGAACTTAAAATTATATTAAATATTTTATTCGTTTACTTTTTTTTATTCTGCTATTCGTAGTGATAACAATATTCGTTTTAAGAAATAGATGCTTGATCGTAATTTATAGTCAATTGAGGTGAAGAATTGCCTGTAATAAATATTCTGCTTATTAAGTGTACCTGACAAAAAGATACTTTATTATGAGATGCGATGAAACTGTAGTTATTCTTGTTCTGCACCATTTATTAAAGTTATATTAATGAAGATCTCTGTACACAGTGTCTACTTTTGTAAATTGTCTTCTGTTACGAAAAATGCGATGTTTGCGTGAGCAAATTTTTCTTGTTTCTTTTATATTAGTGTTTTTCAACATTATTATGTTTTTAGCTTTACGCCGTAAAACCACATTGTCTGTCGTCCTGGCGACAGTATTGTCGACGACAAAATGTCGCACGCTTTGACGTGTAAATATTTTGTATGAAGCTCTACATCGAAGGAACGACAATTTTTGTCGGCTTCATATAGGTACATGACATTGTTACCAAATATGGTAGGGCTGGACATCCCACAATTGGTAATGCGGTGTTAGTTCACTTACTTCTGTAAGACTTTTCGGAGCTCTAGTAAATCCCGCTCATACAGTGTTAGAATCCAACCTATGTTTTGAAAAGTACTATGCTGTTTTACAACCATCTTTGACTTGACGACTATAGGAAATGTTAATAAACCGTCCATAATCATTAGTAAGCTACCTAGCGACTGTCAAAAAGTGACATGCATTATAGTAATCGTCGTAATTACCTTACCTACCAATTTATATAGAGATTATAGGTGATGAAACTGAGAATAGCTGCATATTAAACAGATGTCTTACACATGTAATAGCATACACCATTCAAAGTAATACATTTCTTAAATTAGCTTGAACTAGTACTAAGAGATATTACAAAAAATATATATATAAGGAATCAATGAAGTCAGAATTAAAGCCGCATGGTACAAGGATCCGTATTATCTAAGTTGCGTAATTATATCTAGAAATAATAGTGTTACTTGTAGTAGTTTATTATTATTTAAGTTATCAATGAATAATGTCATATTATACACATTCTCACACATTATTATGTTCGTAAACTACAGACTAAATTGTTATACCTAACACAGTGTGGGAATATAAAAATATTTTAATGTGGGTACATAAGGCAAGGCCTACAATTAGATTTACAATAACTTTGAACATCATTCTAATCATTTATTTCTGATTGCATCCGTCATTGATTCATCTAAATCTTCATACATATAGACGAAAAAACTCTTTCAAATTGCAACATTCTAATAAAATCGACTGTATAGGTAAATCAACTTATCTCTGAAACGAAGAGAGGCGCTGTCGGACGCATTGTACCAATCATCGAGAGGTAGTAACTGACAGATAAATGACCACAACGTATGTACTTATGAATGACTTTTTAAATGGCGGCATTAATTCCAATTTTTGCCATTTCAGAGATAAGTTGGGCGCACTTACTATTCTTTGAATAAGTGACGTAACAAAGACTTGAATGAATTACGATATCGATATCGCGAACACTAAATTAAAGATGCAGATCGACGCATCAGGAGATATTTATGAGATAAAATTTGTCTCTCCGCCGCTCGCCGTCTCATTACCGGTGCCGACAAAGCGCCGCCCAACATTTGTCACGAACGGTAACAGTTGCTAATAGCGAAATCCTTTATGACAACGAGTTCCATGATACCGGTATTTTTTTCCGGAGATTCCTGCGTTTTATTGTTACTTTACTTCAGTTTTCGGTGTGATATGCATGAATTAAAATAAATAATGTTATCTTTAATAATGTTTTTCTTCATTATCTTCGTTATGCATTAACAAATTTCTTTTTCATTAACAAATTACCAAATATCTTTAACTATTCATCATAATATGTAACATCATCTGTAATTATTAGGTACGTACTACTAAATATATCCAATAAAACGTCGAATTTGATAGTTTTACGAAATAAAGGCAGAAATGTTAGGATTTTTTGAAGTTACAATTTTTTTTGTCCATTATAATTACTGGTATCATGGATATCATAATACCTAAACCGCTAACTGAGATTCAGTACGTACGTAGGTATAACGTTATAATTGGCTAAGTATTGCTCTTTGCACTTAGGGAATGAAGTTCGAGAAACGGATAAAAAATTTGTTTCAGCTCCCGATAATGAGGTGTACCAAAGTTACAAGACTCGAACTTACGACTTTGTATATTGATGTTTAATTTGTTTCTTACGGTGTCTGTTTATGTTATTTAATAAGCGGTAAACGAATAGGTGAGCGTTACTATACCCGAGTCGCCAAGAATATGGAATAACTACTTCTCGCTAAAAACAAATTTATTGCGTATGCCTACAGTGCAATTTAGTTTGTAAGTAAAATTTACTTAAAGCATTTGAAATTCTCGCCGTCATTCTATAATGAACCTTAATCGCAGGAGAGGAAAGCTGGCAGTTGTGTGGGATACAAACACTTAAAATATGTAAGTACCTATATATGTATAGATAAACAAATTATTGATTATTGAAACAAGGCAATCAAATAATTTTGTGTTCATGACCTGGTATTGAATTATTGATAGCAATAAAAATTGACTGGTTTATCGATTTTACTCAGTTCCTCTCTTTTAGTTATTTTGTACACAAAACCTACTTCAACAAGTGCGTGTCGGGCCACGCGCATTGTAGTGTTCCGTAGTTGCGAATGCCAACTTTCAGTCAAAGAGCCAAGTTATAGGCGACCAACTTATAAAATGTACACGGAAAAACATTTCATAACTTGGTCGCCTATTCAGTTTAAACCACTTTTACACATTTAACGTAGCACAAGGATAATGCATAGAGCCGATACATTTCGCCTACATTTAATATTTGGATTGAGCCGTATAGATTTATTTTATAGATTTATAGATTAAACTTGATGGTCCGACATTTTGAGTAGGTATTTGAGACAAGCTGAAAACTTGTCACATAGCTCTCCTATTACACCCCAACACAGTACTACAGTTCTGGCTGGTCTAGCTGGGCTAACTAAACTATAGAAATAGAAATAGAAATATAGAAATATATTTATTTAAACAAGTAGGTACATGGTTACACAGTTAAATGATCGTTGGTCCCACACTAGGATTCCCTGTGTTGTGGAAGACCAACACCTTCCTCTTATGATTACACATTTACTTAATACCTACATAACACAATGAAGTACTTTAAACATAAAAACAGTGAAATATAACGTATAAAACTAGCATAGAAAAACGTGTATGTGTGTGTGTATGTGTGAGTGAATGTGTGTGTGTATGAGTGAGTGAATGTGTGTGTGTATGTGTGTGTGTGTATGCGTGTGTGTGTGTGTGTGTTTTATAAGAACTTACAGAGTAGATCTTCTGTCTCACGATAGTTTAAATTAGTTAGCCAATTTTTTATCGTCATTTTACATTTTACTTTAGTTAACTTAAATATACTCAGAGATTTGTTTATTTTCGTGTAAAGGTAAGGCCCGAGATAGTAATTAGATTTTTGCGCAAATCTAGTTCTTGTGGTGGGAGTATTCCATTTTACGACAAGAGGATTTTTATCAAGGGAGTTTAATGATGTTTTATGGAATTTAAGTAGCATACCTTGTATGAATAATTGTCTTACCCTCAAATGCTTCCATAGTTTATACAGTGCATCAGTCGAAAAGCGATATGGTTTATTAAAACATACTTTTAAAATGGCTCTCTGTGCTCGTTCTAGTTTTAATAGCCTACTTTTGCATGTAGAACCCCAGGCCAGTATGCCGTAATTCAAAATAGATTGGCATAACGCATAATAAACCATGTTAATGATTGAAGCATCGCATATCCTACTAAGACGTCTAAAAATAGGCATTAATTTTCTTACTCTATTTGTAAGCATATCTACTTGGAAGGACCAGGTAAATTTGTCGTCAATAATGACACCCAGGTAACGTATGTTATTAACTATCTCAAGAGCATGACAATTGCATTGTACGTTATTATAGTTGTTACAAAGATGCATTTTAATGACAAAGTTGTTATCAGGAGATAATCTGGGCGACATTTTGAAAGCAATTACTTTTGTTTTGTTGATGTTAAGAGTCAGCAGATTATGTTGAAGCCATTTTGCGACTTCTATTAGACCCTTCTGTGTTGTGCTTTTCACGGATTCCCAGCTGTCATCATAGAACACAATAGCAGTGTCGTCGGCAAACGTAACAATTTCAGAATTAGATATATCTAAATTGCACAAGTCGTTAATATATAGAAGGAAGAGCGTCGGTCCTAAAACACTGCCTTGTGGCACGCCAAACTCTATAGGAGAAAAATCACAGAACTGATTATTAACTTTAACTCTCTGCTGTCTATTACTCAGATAGGATTCGAACCATTTAAGAGGCAGCCCTCGAATACCTATTGCTTCTAATTTTTTTAATAGTTTAGGGCGGGACACCGTATCAAAGGCTTTAGCTATATCAAGGAAGACACCAACACATTTGTATCCTTCATCTAATTTTTTTATGACGTAATCAGTAAGTGTACATATAGCATCCTCTGTGGACCTTTTCGATTGAAAGCCAAATTGATTTCCTGAAATTATGTTATGATTATTAATGTATTGTAAGAGTCTATTATTGACGATTTTTTCTAGCACTTTCGATAACGAACTTAAAAGTGCGATAGGCCTGTAGTTAGTAGGGAGGGAAGGATCACCAGATTTTAAAATAGGACAAACGTCTGCTTTTTTAAAATCTTCAGGCACAGTGCCAGTTGCTATACTAAGATTGCAAATGTGAGTAATTGGTCCAACTAATTGATGTTTACATATTTTCAAAAAGTCATTACTTAGGTTATCATGTCCAACTGCAGAACTGCTTTTTAAGGAGTTTATAGTTTTTATAACTTCATTCTCATTAGTCGGGGCCATAAAGAAAGATGAAGATGTTTTAACAATTGTTGCTGCGTCTGGTGGCGTTATAAAAGGTTGAATAGTGTTTTGGGTTTCGCGAGCATTTATCTCACGAAGAATTTCGTTGGCGTAGTTTTTACCGACATTACAGAAGTGATCATTTACTATACTTAGGGATATGTTAGGGTCATCATGGAGTTTTAATAAGCTTTCGCTTCTGTTATAATTGTTCTTATTATAATTGCAGATAGTCTTAACGTTTTTCCAGGTTTTTTTAACGTCACCTTTACTATTTAATAATAACTGTCGATCATATTCATCTTTTAAGTTTTGTATTATATTATTGCAGCAGTTTCTATAATTTTTGTATTTATTCTGGATTTCATTATTATTTTTATTTTTTCTAGCCTGTAAGTGCAGTGAATCTCTATGCCTAATACATCTAAGCAGTCCTTTTGATATCCAGGGTTTTATTATTACATCAGCGTTTCGAGTCTTAGTAACAGTTTTATGCATATTTATTGCTTTCTTTAATTTGCTAATAAATTCAGTTGTGGCTATCGTAACGTCATCAAGTTTGTAAAAATCTGTCCAATCAATTAAACTTAAATATTGTAATAGTTCGTTGTAATTAATTTTGTAGTTATTATTGGTTTCAGTTCTGTCAGTGCTAATTGTGTTTACTATGCCCAACAAGACGGTATAATGGTCCGTTATGTCGGATATACACACCGCTATACGTGCCTGCAAGTTTGTCTTGAGTAAACAGTGATCAAGAGAATTTTGTCCTCTGGTAGGTAATTTATGACCAGGCATAAAGCCATAGTGAGCTGTCAAATTTAGATATTCATCTGCCTTTGAGTTAAGCGATCCATCTTTTATGTCAAGGTTAATGTCACCAGTAATAATTACGTTGGGCGTTTTACAAGCTTGAATTTGGTTTTCTAAGGACATGAGAAATTGATCTACATTTTTAAAAGAAGGTGATCTGTATATGGCAATTATTGAGTAAGTATCATCAATTTCAACTAGTAAGCAGCTTGCTTCTGAGAAGGTGGGTTCTGTTATCTTAATGTGGAGGCCTTTTTTAGCAAACACGGCAATTCCATCGTTCTGGTTTATCAACTTGGATGAGTAATAGGTTTCATAAGACGGTAGCTGAAACGTCAATGTAGAAGTATCTAACCAACATTCTGTTAAGATTATAATATCAGGAGAAAATTTAAGGCGACTTAGAAATATTGTAAAGCTATCAAAGTTCTTATTTATGCTACGGATGTTTTGTGATACTAAAGTGAGTTGATTCGAAACATTACCGAGATATTCCTTGCATAACTCAGGTGAATTTATCAAGGAGTTTTGAACTAGATGGGTACTATCGATTTCATTTATTAATTCATACTTAGCCATTATTAAAATATGAAAAAGGAATTACTATTTGAGGAGTATCTAAAAAAGTATAGTTTAATTTAAAATATGTGTGCTGTATAAATGTTCGTGTATGATGTTTTCTGTATTTATTGATGGTTATGTTAACTGTAAGTGTATATGGTGTATTAGTAAACAAGAAGGTATTTGTAATTATCGAAATTATTGTAATTAACGTAGTGTGTCGTTTTCCGCTAGTTTTTGACACAATTTTTAAAAGTAAATAGCATATATCCTTCAATTGAATGTATAAATGTATAATATACAGTACTAAAGATGATCGTTCTTGGTCTAGTCATTGGTTCACGGGAATGGAAGCTAAACACTCTTCGGATTTTATCTGGTAGTGTTTTTTGCCTTGTTCTTGGCGTAAAAATATTTTTCCATTTGCCGTCCAGCAGAAGGCGAATTTGTTAGCTTTAGCAAATTCCCTTGCCTTGAAATATAGCTTTTTTGTGAAAGGAGGAAGACTTTCAGATACAAATATTGGCATTTTTTTGCCAGGTAAACCCAACAACTGTGTGTTCAGTTTTCCATCCTCGGACTTTGTTTTGTTGAAATTCCGTACGGCGGCTAGCATCTGGTTCTTCGTATTCACTGTGCTGAACTCAGTTATAATAGGTTGCACGATACCAGGCCTACTAGGAAGTCTATAAACATCCCGTATCTCTTCCATGTTTATGTCCATCTTTAATAGTTTGCAGGTCTCGATTACGACCGTAGATAAGCTAGTTATATTTTCATTTCCTTGCACAGGAATATTTCTTAATTCCACGCTTGACGGTCGCGAACGATTTTCCAGACCGACAATCCGCTTTTCAAGGCAAGAGATGTATTCTTGCTGTTGGCCATACTGTTTTCGGAGGCTATCTATTTGTTGTTTCATTTCGTCATGTTTTGCGTTGAGAAACTCGAGGGAAGTTAAAATCTCCGAGTTGGTTTTTTTAATATCCAAATTTTGTTGTTTCAGATCATTAAACTGTGACATAATTGCGTTCATAAATTTATCTTGGTCCGTCTTAAAACTCGATAGCAATTCCCTGATGTCGTCCTTAGGTAGTGGTTTTGTTTTCGACTGGTTTTCCATTCGCATGCGTTTTGTGCGCACCAGCTGTTTTGAATCATCTGAATCCGATACGGGCACTGGCGTCACCATAAGAAGCTCCGAGTCAGAGTGCGTCTGGCATGCATCTCCATCAGCTTGCATTTGTAGCTTAGGCGGCGAACGAGCAACACGCGGCATTATGTGTAGATAAAAACGATGGGCTATTATACAATGTTATCGCTCGTACTTGCTGCGTCGCGCGTCGTTAGAATAATAAGGCGTAGCGCATTCACCGATGCAACACAGCGCTACGTACACAGTTCGTAGCTCGTAGCTATGTCGTAGTCAATCTGTAGATGCAGTCGCGATGAGTCACAGCGGTCGGCGTAGCAGGTGATGCGTAATTTCGCAGTTACGTAGCCGATAGTCGTGGCTCAGCGGTCCAGCACTCGGGCACAAAACGTCAACAGACTCACCGACCTCGGGTTCAAACCTCGGCGCTCCGCCCCTCAATGTTTAGGCCGCCCGACTCGCACGAGGCCAGCGATCAATCACAATTTAATAATGACAAAATTAAAAACACAATTTGCGCAGGGTTCACTCAAAACACGTCCACTCCGTCGGACATCCGAGCGAGGAAGGGGAAACTGAGAACGAAATTCTTTTTTTTTCATAAGAATGAATATTTGAGGCGATATGAGATTTGTGTATGTTGTAGTGGAAACTGAGTAAAAAAAATAGTAACAGTAAAATTTAAAGTTGCCTTAAATACCTTTTTTAAATTTTTTTTGAAATATTTTTGCTCGCGCCTGGCAATATTTAACCCTAACTGAATCGTCTGGTTTCTTTATTTTTTCATTCTTTATACAATTAAGTACAACATAGGTAATATATAAAAATATCATATTGCCTCAACTACATTTTTGGGGGAAAAAATTTGTCGTGCTCGGTTTAGCCCCGATACCAATCAGCCAGGTCTACTATTGGTACTGTATTGGGGTGTAATAGCCTCAAATTGCCTCAAATACCTACCCAAAATTGGCGCCAGCTCTCCTACTATAAGGACGTCGATCGTATATGAGTATGAGTGGCCGTGGATGGATGTAGGTACACATGAGGAAGCACATCGTACATGAGTGGCCTTAATGTTTAAATTATAAACGTGTAGAGACAAACTCTTTCACTTATTGCCTGCAATTTTTGTTTGAGGCTAATAATGTTAGAAAGTCATTTATATTATTTTTGTTTTCTAAGGTACGCGGCGCTAGTTAGTTAAAAATATGTAGGTAATTCTTCAAAGTAAACAGTAGGTATGTGACTATTATTACTTGACCTTAAAGTGCTATTATAGCGCCTGGAATAAACGTTTGAGTGTTGCTTGGACCTAAAAAGGGTTATTTTTCTTGACAGATATAATGGGACGCGAATATACTAATTTAGCACTGTCTTGACAGTAAAATACCTACTTAAATTGTCATGTCACAAAGCGTGAGTGTTATTTAAACGAACTTTTGTTTTCAGAACCCGTTATATTCTTGTGGTTCAATGAGATGCATAATACGAACTTAAAATATTTTTAAATAAACTGGAATCCTATTTTTTTTACTTTTACTTTACAATGTATTAACGATACGTAGGTGCCTACATAGGTTACACGTTCCGCAGCGAAGTTTTTTTTACGTTAGATAAGTTAATGCTTGACAACAATCCCACCTAATGGTAAGTGGCAATTAAGTCCAAGAAGTTGAGCGCACTAACTCAAAAAAGTCTATTTACTCTCCTCTTGAAACTCCCACATTACATATACAAAGGCGGAATCACCGACGCGGGCTGACTATCCCAGTCCTTCGCAGTACCCACAAGGAACGAAGATGCAAATGTTGTCGTTCGTTTCGGTGGTATGTTTTCAACGTAAGGGTGGGGTATGGGTACGTCAAGTTATTCGGTGGAGAAATGGGGATGAGGGAATTGTTACGATTAATTCCTGTTGCGAGTAAAAGCTAGTAGGTACTTATATAATAACTAGCTTTTGCCAGCGGCTTCGCCCGCGTGAATTTCGTTTAAACTTCACCCCTTTATTTCACCCACTTAAGTGTCATAAACGTAAGAGTAGATAAAATATAGGTATACTTAATCAGAAAGCTTCGAACTGCTAAGCTATCGGGAGTTACACGTGTTATTGTGAGTCAACCATAAAAGATAGACATATGCTGTCGTGGAATATTTTTTATATAATTTTAAGGAGAACATTTCCGTCATACATGATTTCTGTGTAGCTTTAACCATTAAGGTTGCACACGCGACGGAAGCTTAAAAAATGGAGTAACTTCTCCCGTTTCCCCAACATTTCCCTTCACTGCTCTGCTCCTATTGATTGTAGCGTGATGAAAAGTATACTATAACCAGCGCGGGAGTATGAAAAATAATTGTACCAAGTTTCGTTAAAATCCGTCGAGTAGTTTTTGTTTCTATAACGGTTATACATCAGACAGACAGACAGACAGACAAAAATTTTACTGATTGCATTTTTGGCATCAGTATCGATCCCTAATCACCTCCTGATAGTTATTTTGGAAATATATTTAATGTACAGAATTGACCTCTCTACAGATTTATTATAAGTATAGATAATAGATAAATAGTATAAAATTACGTAATAGGCTTGATCATAGCGTCATAGTGTTAGCGTTATTTAATTGATTATTCTCTTTTAAGAATATTATAGCCATGTTTATATGAATTGTTCCTGTTTGATTGAATAAAAATAATATGTATCTAAGATTGTAAAATAGTATCAAAGAATATTTGTTTTTTTAATACATGATTAGGGTTAACTTTAATAATTAATTTATTGTGATACAAGTAATTTAATATCATGCAGTGCCTGGAATGACTTGCATCCGGCGCCATCTTTGCCTTGTGTTTTCATAAAAAAAAACAAGTGAATAATGGCGGGAAAGAAAAGAGGAGCGACAGTAACAGTATGGGTACTGAGGTTTTGAGGGAACTATTGAACTATGCCATAAAACAATATTTGTATTATTTACGCTGTATTAGTTGCATAAAATATTATAATAGATGAGGAATTGATTATTGGAATTAAGAGAAGGAAAATAATAATTGCTTTTTACAAAAAAAAAATAACCGACTTCAATCTTGATAAGTAGAGATAACTCAAAAACTACTCGCCAGATGGCGCTCAATTCAACATGTAAGTGTAAAGTTCTCGTCGCTACAAATTAATCAAGCCCAAACACTAGATAACTGCAGTAAATCGTTGAGGAGTTCCCTCGACTGTCTTTCGGCTTCATCAGATCGACTCCAGATCTTCATGAAATAGTAGCGCTTTAATGTACTTATGATAACATGAACAAACACACTAGTTGTCCATACAATTTTCAAAAGTTCCCCTCGATTTCCCTGAGATGCCATCATCAGATCCTGGTGTCCTTATCACGGGACTCCACTGCGCATATCTACTTTAGAATAAAAAAAGAATTATCAAAATAGGTCCTTATACGACGAAATAATCGCTGAACGTACATAAAAAAAGCATATATACGGTCGAATTGAGAACCTCCTTCTTTTTTGAAGTCGGTTAAAAAGGAGTAACAAAGGAAAAGGTGTTTGTATTTGGGTTGACCCCAACAATAGTCAGACACGGAGCAAAATCCTTCAAAAACATATCTTACTTTTCTCCGATTGTTTTTATTTACTTACGTAAATATTTTATACGGACAAAGTCGTAAGCAGCTTCTAGTTACAAATACGCCAGCGCTTCGGGATTCTCCTAAAAGAGGTGGTAGGGCCTAGAGCTCACCCGGGGAAGTACCACCGCCCGCCACGGTACTTAGTACCATTCCTACCGTCATAATAATTGTTTTTAAGAGCAATTGTGTTCCGGATAGGAAGGTTTGTGGAGCCGGTTTCACTTTTTTAGAGGCGACCATCTCAGACCTCAGGGGTAGCAACGCATCTGTGACCGAATTGGAACAAGACTCATACTAACAATAACTAACTGGACTATTACTAACATTAACTAACAGGACTAATTATCACTAACATACCCTGTCCTCGCACTTATTAACAAACTAACCAACTAATATTCTAACACCATCTACTAACTGGACTAACCATCCTAGTCCCTTTGAGTCTAGTTCTAGGTCGGTCACAGTTGTTATGGGCGGCAGGGGAAGGGTGGTACTGCATGCTCGTTTGCTATCTTAATTCCATAAAAAAAAAAAAAAAAACCTTTTACGAAACAATCGCCGCAAAACCTATTGCTTCCTAAGGTATGAACACATGTTAATGTTCCCAAGTGTATATTGAGACTACTTAATGTGGATTCCCAAAGAGGGCGCCAGTAAATAAGACTGCTTTACGGTCGGCAAGCTTCGGAGGCGGTATGCCATTGTGGTAGACTTCGACACGCGAAGTTTATTGGCTAATTTTATTCAATTAAATTGTTCTCGTTGTGCCGACACCCTGCGCCCGCGCCGCTCGTTTTGACGCCTCGGAAATTATTGCAATAGACAACATTACACGGCGCAATGTTGGTCTGCGTGTGATTTAAGTGCCACTCAGCTTCAGAAAATTTATACCACCGACTCACCTGATGACATGCACCGTTGCCACTCGTACCATAAAGATGAATAATTTTAATTCAATCCTTTACTATTGAGCCTTCTGACATCTACTTAATGCAAGGGGTTAAAAATGAAGGTAATATGTTAATTTTAAGTAACATTTCAAAGCGGGTGGCAGCTACCAAGCGGTGAACGGCCGCCAGCCACATGCTGTGAATTCACTAAGACGTTTCATCACAGTGTTGGTCGGGGACAAAACTATTATATTGATTGTCATATAAAAAGGTTTGGTTCTAAGCTCGATCGCGTCATGCTGACAACGCATTTCACAAATCGTTTATAACCGAATTTATTTTGATGCAGCAATAAATGCATAGGGCGTTGATAACATCGAGTTGTTATGAATGTTGACACACAAACAGACGAGACTCATCACTCGAACTCGAAAGGGTTGTTTCGTTGAATGAATGCCAATTAATTGTAATGATACCATAAAATGTTTTATCTTATTTTGTATCTCATTGAATACAATTTCTTATAATAATTTTATAAACAAAAATGTCATTCAACGAAACAAGTATGAGTTAATAAAATTGTTTTATATTAAACTAGTAAATCCGCCCTCGCTTCGCTTCGGGGAACCAGTCCCTTCAAAAATCTTTATAAATTTTAACAAATTATGTTATTCCGATGTCTAAGCTATATTACTGCAAAGTTTCATGAAAATCCGTTCAGTAGTTTTTGCGTGAAAGAGCAACAAACACACACACACACATACATCTTTACAAACTTTCGCATTTATAATATTAGTAGGATAGGATATCTACTTTCCTCATTATACTCCTAGTATGATTGTGTCTAAACGAAGCAAACAATTGTTTAAAAATAGTTAGGTAATTCTACTTTGACAAAGTTCGTTCTGACCGAAACAAAACCTTTTATCAAAAGCCGACACGCTTACAGTCCAAATCAGTTCCGCACAAAAAACAAAAGGGAGACAATATGCTTCACGAATTGTTATCCAAGAACAATAAGAAAACTCGAGCAAAGAAAAGGAATAATGAGGAAGCGCCACCGTACATAATCGTAGTGTCATAAAACTCGTCAAACAACCCAAATGTTTGCAACGAAAACGCAGTGACATTTCGCCGACCGAACATAAAAACAAGAACTTAAACAAATAAAATTATATTTAATAGCCTCGTGAGAATTATCTCTCACCACCCACTGTGGGAGGTTTCTTAAATATTTTAATTGCGCCGCTAAAAACGTCCCAAAATTTTATTTCTCGTAAATCAACGTTGTGTCCACGGTAGTCCTGTCGTAGCTACCCACTGATTTTTTATATCTGAATATTCTATCACAGATAATATCTGATCGTGTAGCAAAAAATATCACTAAACAAAAATGGTTGAAGCTTCCGCCTTGATTGTAAACCATATTATAGAGACAATAAAATGACTTTGGATATTTTTTTCTAGAAGTTTCAAGAAGAGAAACAAAACTAAAAGTCTTTTTAAAGTTATACGATTGCGAGCACAAAACATTCTAAATTATATCAGTGGAAAATTTTAAAATCGTTGGATGGTTATCAAACATAATCCAGATATAGAAAGTATCAAAAATATCTATAGATAAACTCTAACCAAAGCGCAGAGGTTTCAAAGTCATTTATAATATTAATCAGTGTATATCTTTCAAAGGGATGCATGTTACATTTATAGAACATCGGCTTATAAAAATTTCACCGCAATGATGTTATGTTTGTCGCCGTTTAACTCATAGAATGCAATAAAATCTTTGATGATGATCACGTGTGTGATGATCATGCCTTTTGATTTTATAGTCTCATTCAACACACCTTTATTGTTATTTAAATATAATTGGATAGTCATCTACCAAATAACATCGTCAATCCGTAAAATTGATAAGTGTGATTATTTGGGCTTGGCAGTCTTTTAAGTGTTTCGTTTTTTCGATTTTCTCGTCCCCAATACCTTAATGCCTAAGTTTCATAAAAAGTGTTTCTCATTCGTCATACATATGCTGCTAAATTAATGAATAATAACGCACTAGGCCTTTTGCCCACAAGCTAAAGGTAGCCGGTAGGGATATGGAGTTCATTTTGGAACAAAATCCGCTATATGAACGCTATATACCTACCTTTCGATTTCTTAGTATCCAAAGCCAGAAACGGACAGATACTGATGCCCATAACTAATATTTACTTATTAACGTCAAAATTCGATTTGGACCTCTATTATAACACCGTAACATGACCACTGACTCGTAAAAGTAGTTCGTACAGAAGGGTAGCGATTAATATCGCTACCTACGCCCCGTCAGCTCAATGTTTAAGCTAGAGGTTTATAAAACTTGATATATTTCCCACAAACGTTTAATCGATGAGCAGATAAAAATCAAAACTTAAAACTATTTTATAATCAGATACCTTATTACCGCCCACACACAAATCCTTCGTTTGCACGCAACTATGTACCTAATGCTCCACATAAATCATTGTCAATTTAGATTTTGTTTCATTATTTCTACTTTTCAATTCCGTTTTGTAAGACATGTAATTTGAAACAATCAGTATCAGAAGCCTAATTCTCTCGCAGGTCGAAAGTCATTCCGAATCCATTACTCTAACAAGTCACTCAAAAACCAAAAATTCCAGTCAATGAACGTTTGTTTGTCTTTCTAACAGGAAATCTATTTAGTTGTGTAAAAAGATTGTCAAAAAACACAAAAAGGTACCGCGTGGGTGGCGGCTGATGACAGTTCAGTTGTAATATGATATGCGAGTCCAGTAGTGTTTTTCTTGCTCCTCGAAACCAATGAGGTAATGATATCATTTTGTCGGAGATCCCTCTTAGATTGTTTATGGCAGCTTTAATGTCTACGGAAGCGGGTTTTTATAGTTCACGACATGCACTTAAGGTCAATTATGAACTGCAGTTATATTGCATTATTACATATGTCGGGGAATAGTAAATCCGTAATGCTTGGTTGATGTTATTTAGTCTGTGGTACGCGCGGGTCGGTGGTGAGTCAATACACTGTGGCGCGCGGTGGAGCTGTGATTAGAGAAATTAATGTCGTAATTAATGTCGCGTCGGTATCTTGTTATTGTAAAGATTCCTTATTAATTGTAATGCCGTGAATCTCAAAGAGTTGCTAATAATATCGTGTGACCGCGTGTGCGAGTGGTTAAATCAATATCGTAATATCGCAAAGTAAATACAGTCAATACGAAAACAAACCCAAACCGAGTATTCATATTGAGCCAAGAGATCATTGAATAAAGCAGTTGGTTATGTGATGGTGTGAGGCTCAATCCTGTGTTTCATTTGATATCCTGAGTTGAAGTCCTGACGAAAGACGCCCACATTGCATAGCTTGACAAGAGTACCTACTTGGAAGGAACTTACACATTACACAGAGTAAAATAGTATGAAATCATGGTAAAGAACAACCACCTCGAGCTTCTGACACGTCACATACATAAAAACTTTACTTCAATATTCTCTCATGAAACTTCAATGTTTATTAGTAATCAAAAACAAGGACTTAACCTAACGGTATCTAGAAAGCATTGCTTAACACTAAGTAGGTACCTACCTATGATACTTACCTAAATGACATCAGTATGAATTATAAAAAGTGATATTTAGCTCATACAAAACTTTTCTAATCAAATATCAAAGCAGTCCAATAATCGGGACTGCAAAATTTATATTAAATGATTGCAGTGATTTCGTCCTGAGATCAATAAAATAATTGAGGGTTCCCTTGCTGCGGATGTGTGCGTGTTTTGGAACGTATACAGGAAGGTCACGTGGCAAACCCTCGTTTCAACCCCTATTCGAAGAAGTTCTTCTCTTTCTAACCTTACATATAACACGATGTGAGAGAGAGAAGCGAATATTTATTATCGTGTGCGTGGCAGCGCGGGCTCAAACATCTGCCTGCTTTGATATTTTTTGGTCGATTAAGTGTAGACCTAATAATAAGTCCAAAGAAATGATAAATTACATAGATTTTAGAAGAATCCAATTACTTTTCATGCATTTCAATATTATTTAAGATTAGGTGCCACAGTAACAAACTGAACGATAACTTACGAAATAAAATTATCTTGTTGATCTAAATCTTACCCTCTGTACTCAAGCCATATTCAGAGTATGACATGACATAAAAGTAATTTTAATCCATCCTCTTTAGCAACGTGTTTCTTTCTTATTCTGGTCTTTATGATTAAAATGTGAAGACCGAACAACGGACCTAGTTAAACTGGATCTCGCAACAACTACACACGATCATTAATACAAGACAAAAAAAGAATGTTTTTATTCCCAATGGTAAAATTGCACCGCTTATGGAGTTCATTCAAAACCAGTGCAACTCATTCGGAGGTTTCGAATGAGGGGTGAGACTGAACGACTCGTCTGGAGAGAAACAATGAGTTTCAATGGGTTTTGTGTCTGGACCAGGGCCTTGAATAGCTCTGGATGTTATTATTACTCAAAAATGAATGTTGACAGGACGTAAAAACGGTTACTCTCTAGTTCACTTTTGAGTGTTGACAAGTTGGTGAATTCTTACTAGCTATACCTAGTCATGTCATGGGAATTTTCAGATTACTAAATCCCTTATAATTGAAACCAAAAAAATACAAGATCTATGTATACTATGTAATACCTGAATATTAACCTATACTTACATTAAATAAATGATTTAAAAGACTGGTTACCTACCTTATTTCGAATTGAAGTTAAGACAGCTGGTTTTAAGAAAATTATTACTTTAATGTTTCGATTATTCAAATGTTACATTTTGTTCGTTGCAAGAAAAACAAATGTTCAATCAAGCTGATGATTTAATTAGTAGAAGTAATAGTAAGTTACGGGCTCCCGTCATCACTAGAAAACCAGCTTCAATAGTGCCACCTAATAGCTTCGCTTGGAATAAAATATAATATTTTCAAGAACCAAATAAGGGATTAATTCACACTGTAGTAAAAATGAGCATAGGTAGGTATAACCTAGGTATAGGTATAGATAGGTATAACCTAATCAATTTCAAATTACTTACCATTACATTATCTTCAATAATTATGGAAAGGTACAAAATACGGACCATTAAATTAGCACTGTGCCAAAGATATTAAATTAAATCTTCTGCATTTATCAAACTACTCTAATCAGATGTAAGAATTTAGGCATTGGCTAGTAGGCAATTTTAATACATTTTAATGTTCACGATTATTTATTTTATTGTTATGGTTGCAAAGATTTATCACAGGTAAATCTCGTTTTTATTTAAATCCAAAATCCCAACAACGAAAACATATTCGGCCGTCAAAAATAATAATCATGTCATTATGAGAAGCTGTGTGCCGATTTAGTATTCACAGTGATTTCGATAGCCGGATATGCTTTAGAATTCCCCCTGCACGCCGATCGAATGAATGCTTCTTAGTCTAGTCGTCTAGATGCAGCCTAATGCCTCGCCTGGCTTTGTTACGTTGACCTTAGCTTATTTAATTTTCAAGTTGAAGGTTCCCCTTTATGCGTGTTCTAATAAGAAATAAAGAACCGTCTGGAGCGGGGTAGTGCTGAATAGTCTTAGCTATTTCAAGGCGACCTGTATTGAGATAGGTTATAGCATTAGAAGGTAACTCGGCCGCTCCATTCATAACACAGCTGTACTCGCGGACTGATGAATGCAGGTTAGCATTATTCGGTTATTCGTCGGCTTTGCTTCCTTGCCTATTCACGTCAATGATCTTGTTTGACTTTTAGAACTTTTTAGGAGGTTTGTAACGCGATCTTCTAATTTCTTTGCGATTGCATTATTTAAGATTGTTAAGCAATTGAGTCTTTAAGAAGTTATAGTTTTAAGAAATTCGGAAAAGTTATCTTTTTGTCTATAGATAAAAAATATGTTAAAGGATTAGATAGAAGTGTTATCGGACCGCATCTACGGAATTTGATATCTCACAACTAAGATGAAGATGTCCGTAAAAATCAAAATCACAAACGTAAAAATCGCTTAACAATGCTACTCCCACACGATATTGATATACGAGTAGTCGAATTTATTTCAAATAAAAAAAATTAATGAAGAAATACTTTTAAACATTCCGAAATTATATAATCGTTTAAAACCACAAATACAAAGGCTTGTTTTGTTTACTGAGACATCACCCACGCACTGATTGCTACACCTTCCCATAAGAACCTACATATGGTGACACTAAATATAGATACAGGCACCATGCCATACGTTCGTATCCCACATGTTCGCAAGATGGCAGGACTCACCTTACTGAGCGGATTGCGGGCAAAATCATCTTGTGTTACAGGATGCACTCTCGGGTATTAGAAGGATTGCATTTGGTATTTTTATGAACCCTCGCAATATGATTCTTGAGCCCATTCTCAACCTGTAACTAGTTGTTTAATTCATGTGACTTTTTGGGCTTAAAATTATCTTCAAGTTTCTTATTTATATTTCCGCTAATTTAGTTTGGGCTTGTTAGGCTGTATGGAAATACATTCTTAAGTTTACTTTGTTACAAGGAGACTAGGATACTCGGTTGTGAGACTAGGAATATAGGACTAAGAAACATTCTTCTTTTTCATCATTTTGCCCTAAAGAAGTGTAGTGACAAACTTTGTATTTTCAGATGGAATTCAGCACGAGTGCAAAGTTTATTTAAAAACGAATAAATAATCGATGGGATTATTGCCTAAATAATTAAAACCCTAAAAATCTTTGATTGTTAAGTGGTCATCTTAGCAGCAATAACAATAGTAAGAACTTCACCAACAGTTTGACATAAGAAAACTCTATATCCGCTTACTATTTGGCTCTCAAAATCAAAATCAATTAACGTTTAATTCGAGAACGAGGACAAGAAAGACTACCTGGCAGCAAATTTTAACATCTACAAATTCTATTTTCGTTAAACTAGGCGATACACTTCGTCGCCTCAGTGCTTGTTTGGCCTATCTACCTAATTTTTCGAAAATTAACTTTAAATGCAGTTTTATTAAGACTTAAATTTCAATCTTTTTGGTTAAGACAGATTGCTAACTTTTTCTCTTAAAATAACAAAAAATGTCATTTAAATTTTATTAGTGACACGACATCGTAATGAAAATTTCGTGCTTGTTTGTTGTATCTCCAGATTTTGTTTTAAATCCCACATCGTAAGAGACTTTGAGTGCTTGAGTGCTCTATGTCCACTCAATCGACCAATCACAGCCCGCGGCGCAATATTCTCCGCCATTTTGTTTGATTTGTTACTTTAGCGGGAGACACCGAAGAATCCATAAAATAATCGTAAAACTATGTAAATTATAGTGTTTTTGGTGTTTAGATAATTCTAGACATTAATAAAACATGTCTAGAACATTTAATAAAAGTGAACATGAGCAGACGCAGCCGCAAATTGAACAATAAGTACTTTTTAGTTTCAACTTGATCTCGTTGTGAATTTGCAATAGGGTGTTGCTTTTTAATGATTTTGAACATCCCAAGAGTGCGTTAATACGCTCCAAAGATTCTCGGTCCCTTATTTTGAAACCGAATTAACGTACTTACTGTTACGCAATTTACGCATGATAGTAAAATTAGATTTTGAGTTAAAAAATAAATATTTTGTAATGATTCCGTGTTGGGTGTCAATGAAGTGAGTTAATTAAGTAAGGGTAATTTTTTGTTGTGCGTTTTGTTAAAACGTAAAAAATAATAAAATAAACTCAATCTTGAAATACGTAGGTAAGTGTGTATTGATAATTCTAAAAAAATATGTCGCGTTGGGGGACCGCTCCAACCTTAACAATTTAATTACGAATAGTAACTAACGTAACCTCATAACCGAGTTGATTGAGCCGTTTAAACCGTTGAGCCGTTTTGATAACCCGGATGGCGCAATGGTTAACACGCCGGCACGCTGTTCCGAGGGTCTTGGGTTCGATTCCCAGCGAAGCGGCAATTTGAATGATGAGTTTAAATTTCCGTTCTCGGTCTGGGTGTGTGTGTCCTTGTCTTGTGTGTTGTCCATGGCACCTAGGGAATCCTAGTGTGGGGCTTTGAGTGTGAAGCGTTATTATTAAAATATTAAAAAAATCTTCGGTAAAAGACTTAATAGGTGAGCATGTGACACTTATGAAAAAAAATCGGAGATAATGAATAGCTAGGAGCGTTCCCCCAACGCGATGTGTTTTTTTAGAATTAATTAATACACACTTACGTACTTCAAGATTGAGTTTCTTTTATTATTTTTTACTTTTTAAATGAAATTTCTTGTCTCGGGGGTTTATTAAATTTTTAATTTAATTTTTAATCATAGTCTTTATAAAACTCAAATCATAAATTGAAAGAAATCGTTCATAAAAACATCCTGTATATAATATCTGAAACATAGAACAAACAAGCACGAATAAATAAATCAGTCACTTTGCCCTATCTCCAGTGAGTCGTGTTCTAAGTCCACATTCATAATTATATTTGTGCATGTTTGTTCTATCTCCACATAAAACCTGTAAAATAAGGTAAAATTAATTACGATCTTATATAAAACTTATCACTATCAATACATAGTTAACTCTTGTATTAAGAAAAACCTTAAAATCAAAAAACTACAGCTTTTTAAAAGAAATACAGCTAAAAATTCGTGTACTGTAAAATTTAACCAATGGTAGATAGAACAAACAAGCACTGAGGCGACGACTTAATATGGTAGAGCCAATCTTTAGTAAAAATTCACAATTGCTCAATTTCACCTTTATATATTTTACAAGTTATCTGCTAGCATAGTATGTACTCGTAAATTATTTATACTCCGTTTTTACTGCTTTCTTAGTACAACCTGATAACTTTCGTTTTTCCTTCGGGTCTTAACACTTAAGTGCCTTTGTGTTTAAGCTTCGGAGTAAGTATCCAACTATCATTGCTTCTACCATTTCACAGGCGTTGTTCTGATTGTAGAATTGGCTCCAACAGGTAGCTCAAGGGTTTTATTTGGATATACCACTCGGGAACCCGAGAGTCCATACTAACTTAGGATATTGAAACACCTAATTTATTAAGGGTATATTCATATTTAAACAGAATATAAGTTGCTTCTGTAAAATAGACCATCGCAATATCTTGGTTATCAGAGAATTCTCTACGATATTTTAGTAGGTACCTACATGTGTACGCTCCTATTTGTAGTGGTAAAACAATGGCTCAAGAGAAAGAATTAAATACAACAGTGAGAATTTTATGCTCTCATATAAACAATTCACAATAAAATCATCTAAACACTCATTACAACTCATCGCATCCTTTTGATGAAAATATTCCAATGCTTTTTCATATTTACATCTTAATTTCGTTAGGTAAAAAGAGCGTAGACAATTTTCAACTGAATATTGTCAGGAATAAGGTTTATTTCTGTGTATTTAATGCCAAAACACAGTGATAAGTAACAATGGTCATGCAATAATAGGAAAGTGGCGCGTGCCGTAGTACAACAAAAGATAAGGTAGGCAGCTGGCGTGGGCGAGGTCTAACTCACACACGCACGCCGGCAAAACACATTGCTATTGTGGTATAACGGAAAATTCTGAATTGCTTAATTATTAAAATCTCGGCGAATGGAAAACACTTTTTATAATACAAGTTATATGTGACACAAGAGTAATATAATCTATGTTTTTATTGTTATATGTCATGTGGAATAAGTATATGAATAGGTATATTTTACATTCGTAGAATTGTTGTTGTAGCAATTTTCTTTATGGAAATTACGTCAGGATTTTACAGTTTTGCGAAAGCTTGATGATGTCCTCTTAAGGTGGTATTAGTTTAGTTATCTATTAATTAAATGAAATTCAACCGTATAAAAACACATTTTGATTTTCGTTCGCCGCATTGGTCTATGGACTTATTTATAGACACCTGGACCACTTAAAAAAACAGTTTGTGTTTTATAATACTTTCTTCGTACAGAAAAAAATATCTTTCATGAATTTATTTATGAACACAACAATTAATACCAACTTCGGCACGAAAAGTCAAATGACTTATTAATAACGAAACCTATAATTTATTTGTTAAGGTGTTATAAACATTACAGCGTGACATTTACCGATAGCATATAACAAGTTTACCGCTACCGATTATAAAAGTTGAAACGGGACGCTTCCCCGTCCTGCCCTTTGAAAAGCCATGTGTGCAAGTAGTAAATGTAAGTACCTACCCCTGTTGATCCCCCCGCGGGCCACCCCAGGTGTGAGCGCTTGGCACGCGCCATTCCCGCCGCGGCCGGCGCCCTGACGCCACCTAAACATACGGAAATCCTTCTACCTATAAACAGTTACTTGTAAACAAGATACGTGACCTCATCGACCCAACCACCTGCAACTAATTTAACGCAAACAAACGTAACATGTAAAATCGGCAAATCATCGCCCCGAAATGAGCTCTATCGGCGTCGTCGTGTTCCGTAACTCGCCGCTTGCCAAGATGCAGGTGCTTCAAGAATCCGTGAATAATTCTGTGAACATAACAAACAACGATGCGAATCAAAGTGTTAGACGTGAAATTATTATAGTGAGAAAAAAACAAAAGGTTCAATCTCCCCCGAATACGGTTTCCGTGACGTCATTAGTGCGCGCCTCTGAGCCCGGAAAATCCAATGTGCTGGCCAAAAGACCGCGTATGCAGGAAAATATCGCTGAAGACGTTCAGCGATCGCCCACACCTCTCGCTGTCGCGCGACGAAATGCGCGGGAAAGAAACAGAGTCCGGCAAGTCAACGACGGCTTCGCTGCGTTACGACGTCATATCCCCGAGGAAGTTGCTGCAGCGTTTGAAAACGCAAATTCAAATAGAGGACCAAACAAAAAACTCAGTAAAGTTGAGACTTTACGGATGGCAGTGGAATACATAAGGAATTTAGAAAGTCTGTTGAACATCGGTCATTCTGACAAGGAAAATTTATCCCGACCATCAATGGAATCATTCCCTTCTCCAGCATCATCGTCTCCGAGAGAAAATAGTCAAGAAAGGAGCTATTTTTCAATGAATTCACCAGCGCTGGAGGACGAAGAAATTGATGAAGATGATTTGGATGGTTCATTGCATCAACTTAAAGCACATCAATACGTGGATCTTACAGCCTCCGAAACATTTCATATGATGTCGACGCCGCATCTATATGAAGAAGAAGACGGTGTACAACCTTTGACTCCATCTTCAGATCTACTCTGTCAGGACGAAATAAACTCACACATTCTTGATGGACATTTCCCGTTTCCTAATTCTGCCGAACAGTTCACAGTGATACCGGACCAGAGCTACTGTAATGATTCTGATGTCATTCAAGACAACGACTTCGAAGTAAAATATGCAGAAACTCTCCAACATCCGATGCATGCAGGTTTTGAAGCGGAATCTGTGTTACCTCTAGATGTGATTAACACGGATCTAATTCTTCCACATGATCAGTACAAATATAAAGAGGAAAATAGTGGGATGGCTGTTAGTTCACAATATGATGAAATGGATCTAAAGAGAGAACTTCCAGATATTCACGTCACTCCAGAAGATAGAGAGCAATTCGAAGAGACTTTGAAATGGTGGCAAGAGAAAACTAGACAATCCCGTCCTACAAAAACTAATAATAATTGATGTTAATGTTTCCATAGAAAAATTTAGCCTAAGTTATTTATTCCCGTGTACATATTAATGATGTTATGAATGTAGTAGTAATGTATACAGCTGTCAGTGCCAAAGTCTTTGTATGGCGCGGCGGACACAAGGTGTTCTGTAACGGTCATTTCGTTTAGTAAAGCTATGCACTCGCATACCTTTATCCTTAGAATGAAAGGAAATTAATCCAACACATTTATGTTATTTTCTAAGTGTATTTTAATGTATTAGACGTTTTCTCAGACTTTATATAACTTAATTAAAGTATTTTTAAGTAACTTAAAATGTACTAAATACAATTTATGTCTAATTGTAAATAAATATACCAGGGCACCTAAATGTCATACAAATTAAATATGATTATAAATGATGTGCCTTTATAAGAAATTGTGATGTTAGATTTAATTGATTTATGTCAATAAATAGCACTATGAAACACTATTTATTTTTATTTATCTGTTGGTTACATAGGCTTTAGATTTTAAAGTAATGATTATTGGAGCATGCACATCATTATTGACGCTCCCTTTTACCCCCGCCGTAAAAACCAAACCCCTATGCTAATCAAGTCAAATTATTTCACTTTGAATGACCTACTTAAAAATCTTTGTTAAACAGTTGAAGCCGGTTACAACGCACACGTAAACATAGATTAACGTTTGGTTAACATTTTCATGTTCGTTGTAAGTTTGTTACATAACTACTGGTTGATATAATCAAAAGTTATGTTTGTTAATAAATAAAACGTATAAACGATTGGTGTGGAGGTAACAATTATATTTACAGTTTCAATTGAATATATAGGTATTTGCGCGATCAATTAAGTTGTAAGAATTCTATAGGTACTAACTTACCATTAAAATACTTAGTGATTTAAAATTCAACGAGTACCTACCTACTCGCCATTTTTTACACTATACTACTAATATTTTAACCCGTTTGCACAGATCGCAGTGATTGTTATATTATTGTTAACATTAGTAGCTAAAATCCAAATTTCGATTTAGAATTTAGCGATTAATCCAAAATTTACGAAGAATCACTGCAAATAGCACGTCCAAAAAACTTCGTCATGCCTAATTACCAATGCTAAAGACGTAGCTGTAGTTAAACCTTAGTATACTCGCTGGTCAAACCGGGCCCTCAGATCGACCGTTAACGGTAACGCGGGATCGCTATTATGATTGTAATGTGCCGCCGCCACCGTTGCCGACTGAGCTGGAGATTCGAGGGCGCGACACAAGGGTTGATCACAGATTCGGGGTCGAATTCTTGCTCTCTTACACGTTGCAGTTCCTAAAAATTATGTCTCTTGAATTCTTAGCGTGCGATCGTTCACGAAGATTACTTTCTTCTTGAAATGTGAATATAAAGCCTTGAGATATTTATGGCGATGTTATATTTCCATGCTCAGACCAATAAACTATAGACGGTATGCCGTGAACAAAAGCGTGAAGCCGGCAAAAGTGTGCCTAAAACACACATCGGAACCAATAGAATGCCCTATGTTGACAGTTTGAACTAGAACAAATTTAAACTTTATTTTTTGGAACACAAAGCTTCATTCATTTTGTATTATTTAGAACACAAAAGTCGTTTTGGTGTGAGTGCCGCCGTGTGTATTACAAGGCGAGGCGTACTTTTTGCCGGCTTCACGCTTTTGTTCACGGCACGCCGTCTATAGTTTATTGGTCTGAGTTTCCATGTATTTGTAGTCATGGTTATTGATTTCACAACCTTTATCACGGCAATTTGACATATCGACGGCAGCAAAGAACATAAAGACATCTGCAATTTTGCCAAAATCGTTTTTTTGCATAATTCAACTCAGAATTCTTTGTTCTATCTTGTGATATTTTTTTTTCTCGAAAAATGTTGTTTTTTACACCAATTTTTCAACGTACAAAAAGACATCTGCACTACTTATTTAAAATTCGACAAAGTACAAACGGACATATACCATTTGTCCTTGTGTACGTCGCGCAATGCGGCGGGCCAGCTGTCCTTACGAAAATAACCTGCGAAGTCTCGAGGCTCTTCAGCAAGAAAAAATGTCTGATGATGACTGCTTACAATTGGAATAATAAAATAATTGAAAATTGAATCCGGAAGTAACATTCAACCAAGCCACAAATGTAAAAAATATTTATACCTTTTTTTCCTATCTTTGTTGGTATGTTTGTTACCCCATAACTTCGTGTTGGCTAAACCGATTTTAATGATTCTTTATTTCCTTGAAAACTGGTACTTTTTTTGAGGTCTCATATAAATTTGAGCGACATCTGATGAGTAATTTTGAATTTACTTGAATAAGGTGTAAGGATTTTTGAAAGTGTGTATTTATGGTTTTTTTCCTAATAACTTTTTATTGAGTGTTCAGATTTTTATGATTCTCTTTTTATTTGAAAGCTGGTATTTGCATTGTGGTCTCATATAAGTTTAAGCGGCATCTGACCAATGGTTTTTGAATTATCCTTAATAATTTTTATGTATGTATGTTACCTCATATCTTACTACTTAGAGTTCCGATTTTAATCATTCTTCTTTTAATCAAAAGCTGAGGCTTTAGGTTAGGTCCCGTAAAAATTTGAGTTTCGTCAAACGAGTAGTTATTGAGTTACTTATGATACTGATACAAAGATGATGATTATGATACAAAGTACTGTTAAAATATAATTATTATTAGTAGTTATTTCTTTGAAACTATACTTTTTAGTTACTTTATATTACAAATACAATTATTAACAAGAATCACAAAACTTTTTTTTTATAAGACACCCTAAAACTCAAAATAGTTTAGGTATATCTGCAATTATCCAATAGCTTCAACGTAAGAATGCCGAAGTAATGTGAGACAACTACAGTATTTTAGTGACAATAATAATTATATTTGTTGTTTTGATGAAATTGGTTTTATATGATCAATAAAAATAAAAATCAATCATTAAATTAATAAAATAGTTACAGAATAAATAATTATCAGGTCCCAAGTAGAAACGAATATATGGCAGTTGACTCAATTTGCTTGTTTTCTTGATCGAAGTAGAAAAAGATATCTGCCGTAATTTTAAAAATTAAAGAATTATTAATAATTTACCTATACCAAATAATAGTTAATATTGACTTAATTAACTATTCCAAAATCGACGAAGATATCTTTGTAATTGTAGAAGTTATACCATTTTTGAACTAAAAACGCTCTCCTGAAAACTAACGTTTTTGTAGATGACCGTTTGTTCTTTGCTGCCGTCGATATATACACATACCATAAACAATCAATTACACCACACTGGTCTAGTGTTGATTAGTAATCTTTGGGAAGACTCAGATGTCCAGGTTTCAAATTTTTTTGTAGTACAGAAGTGCATGCAATATAAATAACCTGTACCCCACCCCTCCCTCACTCACAGCCATTAAATTAATTAATTATTAAGAAGGTAGTACATAGCTATAAAATACCTAACTGTAAATAAAATGTTGGTTAAAGTAAATTAACACTTTATATTTCATACTTACCTATTACCTATAATATGAAGAAAAGTTTGTTTGTTTGAACGGGCTAATCTCAAAAACGACTGGTTTGAATTACCTACAATTTTTGTATTCGATAGTAGATTTATCAAAGAAGGCTTGCAAAGGCCACAAGAATAACATTACACTTGACTAATAGGAGCGGAGAAACAAGTTTCCCGAAGCGAATTACTAGTGCATTAGGTAGGTATATTACAACACTTGAAGAAAACAAAATCTTCATAACATAATATATTATTATATGAAAGAATTTTCTCAATTACATTTACTGACAAAAAATAATTATTTTACCATTTCTTGATTGCCTTGGTTACAAAATAATTTTTATAATATTTTTTACATAAAAATTAGGAGGTGCATGTACGCGCGTAAGAAGTTATACTTCTTTATATTTCATTAGTTATATTTCATAATATTTAGTATTAATTATACTAAAAAAAATTGGTTGTCTGTAAAGTCGGTTTACTGACGATAGTTGAACGTGACAACGTCTTAAGAAAATACTGATGGAATGGTAGCATAATCACTAATAGTCATCCTAAACTATCTTTGAATACTTAGTTATAATTTATTTACTGTTATATTGCAGTTAAAAACCTTTATTAAATATTTTACCAAAAAGACTAGTCGTTGCATACCGTATAACGAAACATTAATCTTTAGCTAGTCTGTGCATATTATGTCATGTCAATGTGCCACAAACAAGTCAAAACAAACCTGGCTGGTTATAAATAATTTCGATAAAAAGCAAAAGCAAAACTAAAGACACGTCAGAGTTACATTGACAAAGGCCAATGAGTGGTTTAGCCGGCAACTTCATACTGTTAATTTTTGTGTCACATATGCGCGCGCATCGTAAAATTTCACTCTCATGATTTTTCCATAACGCGCCTAACTTCATACTGTTAATTTTTGTGTCACAGATGCGCGCGCATCGTAAAATTTCACTCTCATGATTTTTCCATAACGCGCCTAAAGAAGTATAACTTCAAAAATACATGAACTAAGGGCGCTTTTAGTGTCATGCGGATTTGCTCCCGCACGCGGGATTGGCCCGTCTATGTGTGCGTAATGTGTGCGTCATGATATAAAAATTGTGGCTAACAGTTAACCACAATTTTTTGACACGTTTTCGCGGATACGATGTTCCATCTAGATATTTAAAACATGTTTGTTGATAAGTTGAGTAATCGTGTAATTACCAATTAAAATTAAACACGATGCAAGTATTCGTACATCCCGAATTGGAATTCAAATAATGTTCGAAGTTTGAAAACATTGCAACGGCGGCGTTCCGCTCCAGTATTTCCGGGTGCTGAGAATTTTAATTTAAGTTTTTTTTTCTTTCCAATATCGTCATATTTTACGGGTATAACTGGCTGCACGGTATTCTGGCTTCCATTTAAATATTTTCCGCTCCATTCGTCAGGCACTGTTCCCGGCAATTAGTGTTTTAGATACACGTGAGCAAGCAAGACAATGCATCTGATATTTTTTTTGTTATTATAAGAATATCAAAAATAAGCCTATGAGAAAAGGGATTCCATAAAACAGAGTGATTTCAAAACAAAAAAAGTCATAAATGCACCGCGTTAAATAGTCTCTTTTATTACAATCTGTTCTACTATAGAAAGGAGGGAAATCATAGCTATTTATATAAATAAAAGGTAGGAGAAAGACGGATAATTAATGTTCTCGTCTTTTGAAAAAAAAACATATTTTGGCGCTTGTGCGGTTCCAATTTGCCCATGTAGTTACTTATTGTTTTTTAATGTTTGTTTTACTTAAATTCGTTTATAAATAAAAAGTTACGGAGAGTTTGTAGAATCACAACTTTCCCAATTAGCAACTTTCTGGTGTGGGTGCTAAAAATTGATTTTCCGAAGCAAAGCGTTGCTTGGCGAGGTTTCTTGATAACAGTAGATAAATTTAAAATTTAAAAAATCCCCTACGTACCTGACACTTAAATGGGTTCATTCTTTCAGTAGCTAAGCCATAAACAGGCACACCGACTTATAGGTCAATTTATAATAACACCCCTCTTAGGTTGGGGGTCAAAAAAGGTAAAGGTAGAGCCTCCTAACCTAACCAACTAATATTCACACACTCTGCTAACTGGACCAACCATTCTTATCGATGTCTTATTTTGTCTTGGTCACAGTGGTCGTGGGCGGCATCGTGTGGTAGGTAGGTACTGCATGCTCGGTTGCTACTTTAATTCCATAAAAAAAGTAAATGTAAACTACATTACATTAAGCTACATTAATTGCTTGCTCGATTTAACAACTTCCAAACAATTTGTTTTTAAACATTAAAGTAATGTTTACAGCGCGTATCCTTAAGTCAGGTGTCCGACTACCGGCGAGCAGCGAGTAGCTATGGGCTATTTCCTCGCCCAAGAAAGGGCCTTAAATATGACTTTCCATGTTAACAAAAGAGATGCATATGCCAGTGAGTGCTCGCCGGCGGTGTGAACAGTCAGCGACTACTCTTTTGTACGTGTCTTGAGCGAGTAAATAGCCGAGATTCAATCGCCGACTCGCCAGAGGTGGGGACACCTGCCTAATACTACTTAGCAGTTTATCTTTAGGGTTATGAGTACTTAGACTCCAGACGGGATACATTAACTGAGGTGCATTATTGAAGTACTCAAATGCTTAAGAACCACTAGAGGATATTTTCAAAGGCATATTACCTTAAAAGATCAGTGACACATTATTCAATAATAATCACCTACTATCCGAAAAAAATATATCCCGAAATGGAGATTTTTACAGGACAGCCATTTCAAATAATTTATATAGCTTTTTGAACATAACTTTTTATATTTCTTATGGTAAGTGACAACATCAACCATTTTTCATCTTCGTCGACTTATTTCTCAAAAAACTACAGAAAATAATCGAATTAAATAACTGAACTTTATTATTGTTAATGAAATTATCTTAGCCATTATAAAAATATTTCTATTATGATAGCACGGTATAAGGCATATCAGGTATACGCTGCGTGGGAATACCTTTGCTTAGCATGACAAAATCCATAGACCCTACTTGTTGCACAAGGAAGAAATCCTGATCGATGCGGCGAAAAAAGTCCGTTACGAGACGTACGGCCGCTAAAGGCGCTCTACCTTTTGTTGTCTTCAAATTATACGGCAGGCTCTCAGTCTTGATACTTTACCAACAGCTCCAGTTATAAAATCGATATAGTTTGTTACGTCATAGCGAAGACATGCACCGTCTTATTACAAAACACGGTCTAACTTTAGACCAGGTCTAAACCTCATTTAAACCATGGTTTATGCAAAATTCTTATTACAAAACATGGTTTTACGCTAAACCATAGTCTATCTATGGTTCTAAAGATAAACCTGCTAGACCCCTAGTTTAACGTTGGTCTAACTCACAAACTTCAAACGTTCTGTTTCTTTTTGCAATATTTTTAAAATTTTTAAGAACTAAATTACAGTAACTACTTGTTTTTTTGTGGTGACAAAAACTACGAATAATTAAATCATTCGTCAGTTGTAACGTTGGTACGTATAGTCGGAACAATACTCATATCTCTATTAACAGTCATTTTATGTGAGTGCCCTATTTCATTGCATATTTTTATGTGATTATTTTCTTTATTGACAAAATATAACTATGTATTAGTGTGAATTATGACTCATGGTTTCAACAAAATAAATATCAAACTCAACTATCAAAACTGGCCAAGCCAACTACATGACAAGGTAAAGTCAAAGAAGCTACCCTATTGTTGTATAATATTTATTCTTGCGTGGATGTTCGGCAGCGTCTTTCAGCGAGGTCGCCTCCATTGTCGCAGGGTTCATGGGAACCGGCAAAAAACGGACCGTACCTAAGGGAGCCACTGAGCCAACGGCAGAAACTGAATAAGCACTTTTTCAACGCTTGCACAAAGTACCATCCACGTGTTCCAAGATTAGGATGACGTTAGTAATAATCTGTTCTTGTTATGCGACGACCCTGCGCACTTTAGATATAGTCCATTGAAATGTTACATTTTTTAGGCCTAACCTTGCGTTTTTTAGAGGACGCAATTTTATTTGTTTGATGTGTAGGGGGGGTCAGTGTAAAGCTAAAACCAAGTTTGTGGGGTCGCCACCCTTGTCCCACGGCCGCCATCTTGAAAATAGGGGTTGAAACGGTTTTTATGATATATCTCTTAAACTATTTATTTGATAAAAAAAAATTGTTAACATTTTTTGTTGCAAATTAAATTCTCTACAACTTTGGTCCAGTAACTTTTTATCGTAGAACTATAAATAAAAAAGTTATAAGTGAAAATCTTCAGAAATTCGAGAAAAAAATTTATATTTTTCGATATACCTAACTTTTTTTTATCATTTTACGAAAAAATAATATCAGACCATTTTTGTAGATCGTTTTTTGAGGAACAACTTTTATTTGCATCATTTTTTCATTAAGTTAATAGCTAAGGTTTTACAGCGCTCCGAAGTGAGTACTATTGTTTAGTACTCTTAACTATACCTATATTATATGTGTGTACTAATAATATGTCGTTATTGTTTTTTTTTATTTTGTTATTATAACTTTTTTAATTACAAATTTAGTAATATTATTAATAATTAATTATTGACTCTTTCTCACTCCATAACAGGATTTAACAATTATTGATTTTTTAAATAATTTTAAATCTGATGGAGTGTGAGTGTGTGTGTGTGTGCAGTGTGCTTCCATTGTTCTGGAGAGACTTGCAGCAACGTAATGGAACTCTCAGAATTAATAAATGAAAATGACTTTGATGATGAACCGCCGACATTAACACCCCTTGCTTCTCCAGTTCTCCCACTGGTATTTGATTCAGAAAGCCAATCAGATGCTGAGCCGCAGCCTGGTCCATCGAAACGACTGAGGACGAAGTAGTTCTAATTTAGAAAATTACCGTGGATTATGCCTATTGGGGATACCACGTAAAAAAAACGCGCCTCTAGACTCTACCTCGTGGGTGGTGGGGAAAAGAGTAAATAATTAATTCTTAATAATATTGCTAAATTTGTAATTAAAAAAGTTATAATAACAAAATAAAAAAAAACAATAACTGATGACATATTAATAATACACACATATAATATAGGTATAGTTAAGAGTACTAAACAATAGTACCTACTCACTTCGGAGCGCTGTAAAACCTTAGCTATTAACTTAATGAAAAAATGATGCGAATAAAAGTTGTTCCTCAAAAAACGATCTACAAAAATGGTCTGATATTATTTTTTCGTAAAATGATAAAAAAAAAGTTAGGTATATCGAAAAATATAAATTTTTTTCTCGAATTTCTGAAGATTTTCGCTTATAACTTTTTTATTTATAGTTCTACGATAAAAAGTTACTGGACCAAAGTTGTAGAGAATTTAATTTGCAACAAAAAATGTTAACAAATTTTTTTTATCAAATAAATAGTTTAAGAGATATATCATAAAAACCGTTTCAACCCCTATTTTCAAGATGGCGGCCGTGGGACAAGGGTGGCGACCCCACAAACTTGGTTTTAGCTTTACACTTACCCCCCCTACACATCAAAAAAATAAAATTGCGTCCTCTAAAAAACGCAACCCCAAATGTAACTTTTCAATGGACTAATAGGAGATTGCGAACCTCCCTTATTATGTAAACAAAACAAAAGACGTTTACGTTGCATAGATTCAATATATTTTTAAAAAAGTAACAGTTGTGATATGCATTTGTATTATTATGCATTGACGAGTTCCATCCATAATATTCGACCAAGATTGTCTAAAATAGATATCAATATCAGAATACTTCAAGTCAAATGCAAGACGAAGATAAAAGATAAATGCGGCCACAGAAAAAATCTGCTTAATACTTTGGGACAAATATGTATCTTCACTTCTAACCAAAACGCGCTGTGTAATAATGTCGTCATTATTTATTTTGTGCTTTGATACCGTTTTAGTCATTTGTCTTTAGCAATCATTAAGCCTTCTTTTTTGCACCATAGACTAAACGTTTTAACTATAACTGGTACTCACGATATTGAATAACAGATAGAGTTAAAATTTTAAATGCCCGCGATGATAAAAACATAAAAGCTTATACCATAGAAGAAGACTAACAGGTATATTTCGTCCATGGTGGCCCTCAGGATATGGATATACTTAAAGGAAAATAATATTTGACTATATTGTTATAGTTGACGTGAACATCCAATTAACTATACATTACAATTCACACAAGTCTCTTTTTAAAAGTAGCCATCTGATGGTAAGAAGCCACCATTACTCATGAACATCATTAATACCGAAAATGGAAAAGAACCGCACTTCTGTAGGGGCCTTATACAAGTATCTACATACTTAGGCCCATACTTCCTACGTAAATTTTAAATATCTACATTGTTGCATCTTGCTTAAGTTGTTGCATATAAAGACCCGCATTTTCTCAAAACACGTGCAATGCTATACAGATATTAGTACATATAGCATTTGGTACTAAATTTCGCGTTTTTGTAGCAACAGATGAAGCCAGATTGTTTGAGATAGAAGACAGAGAAATTGCGCCAAATGTGCTCAGTGGCATACGGCATGCGTGGTGAACCGCCGCCGCGCCATCTGGTGTAGATTGAACAAAAACCTACTAAATTAACTACAGGATTCCGAAAGTCACGGTGGCATATGCTTTTGTTAATGTAATTAGTATAATTCGATTTAAACTGATACGCAATGGTGAACGTAAAACATTTGTATTCTTATTCCATTCTTCAATGCAACATCTACGTCGTTCTATATTGCATTGAATTGAATTGATTACATCCATAAATCAATTTAAATTACTGTTTATTGCAAATAGTTGCTATTCTGTCGAAATCACTGCATGTAATTATGTTAAATCGAATAGATTACATACCTATATAATTCAGCATTATGTGTCGCTTTAACTGTAAATATATGTATAAGTGCGGACAATAACGTTCTTCCTCCATTGAGATTAAAATAGCATGTTTTTTAAGTTTTCTCCGGACTACAATATATCCAGAATCGATACTCGAGAGCCGCGCAATGCAACGCAAATTCGTTATAAGCGTTCAGCGTTGAGCTTTGAGCAGTCAGCTTAATTTATGTTTCAAACGCTTCTAGATGTGTACCTATATATAATTGCGGAGCCGAGAGGCTTTATGTTTCATGTTGTCTACGTGGTAACACTCATTTACAAAAATATAGGCACAATACCAAAGTATAAATTAAATAAACCCACTTAAGAATAGGCTCCGTTATTCAAATCATCTTATCAAAGACATGATTACATTGTAATGTTGTCAATGATATCAGACATCTAATGACTCATGAGAAATGCAAGCAGTTGAAAGCGGTGCTGTATTAATACATAATACTCATAAATCTTTAAACAAAGATAATTTCATACGTCTATTTACACAGTCGTTGCGATGTATTAACGATCTGTCTTATCATAGTTATCTGTACTGTATGCCGTGCGTCCTAATCAGAATTTATGTTCTAATTAGTGTTTGAGCAACACACTCATTGCTTGTTGATTAAAGATTAATTAAAATAATCATTACGAATAGGTGTAAAGATGTTAGTCAGCTTCCTTCAACGTGCTGTTTTTATAACAATAGATAATAAGTATACCTATAGCCATACACCTTAGAGTCTCTAGATGTTCTATTAAATACTACAAAATTAGATACAAGTGCCTATTTATAAAAACTATCGTTATTCTTTAGTGAATTTGAAGCCCGCGGTTTATTACAAAAATCTCTGCAAATTGACATTTTATGAAGCTCATTCATTTTAGCTACCGACCGCCCGTTGTCTATGTGAATAAGCGCCACAACAACGCAGCACCAAAATGATACATTTTCTTCAAAAAACTGTACCCTGAATATTTTTATTTCAATTCTTACCACACGGAGCGACATGATTGCCTTAAGCGCCTAACGCCTAACAGACACGTATAAGCAATTCCACTTAACGTGCTTACGCTACTGTTTTAAATGGAACCATCCTAAACTTTGTAAAGCTTAATAAAAATGTTTTTATTTAAATGGGTAATATATTTTATGGTTGCAAATGAAATTAGAGTAGCAAACGACAAATGCATCACCCATTAGCTGTCGCCCATGACAACTGTGACTGAATAAGAACAAGATTAATAGATATTAATAGGTTAGTTCACTTACAGTAAAACGGTGTTAGAGCATTAGTTAGTTAGTGTGTTAGTAGGTAGTAGGTTTAAGATTGATAGTGATAATAGGTACTTAGAGGCTAATAGAGATAATATCTACTTATTGTTAGTAGCAATAGTTGGTAGAGTCTCGTTCTAATTTAGACACAGATATGTTGTTCGGTTGTTCCCCTTGAGGACTAAGATGGTAGCAATTCACACACCATACTATTGCAACTTTTTTTAAGAATTGAAGTAGAGAACGAGCATGCACACGCAGCACAACCCTTCCGCTGCCGCCCAAGACAACTGTAAACGACTTATATTTAATTCGAACTAGTTTTTGAACAACTTAAGTTATTAAGGTCCAATGTTTTGCACGGCGGATCGAAGTTCTAAGAGTCCTAGGTTCGATTCCCATCGAAGCGGAATTTGAATGATGAGTTTAAATTTCTTCTCAGTCTGGGTGTATGTCCTTTTCTTGTGTGTTGTCCATGGCACGCACAACATAGGGAATCCTAGTGTGGAGCTATGAGTACCTATGTGGCGGTATTTATTATTATTCACTTTTATCACTATGATAGTGAAAACAACGTTGGACAACAAAACAAAATCGCCGTTGGTAGGTCTGTCATATGGCTTAATTAAAGTAGGTAATAACGTTTAAGTTTAATATCAACTTAGTTATATTTTAAACAAATGCCGCGTCATATGGTAGGCTAAAGATCTGCACACATTACCTACATCAAGACAACTCCGACACTGTTTCGATTCTATTCACAGGAAAGCGTTCAAATATGAGCCTTTTATCGTGTTCTTATGGTTTAATTTTAAACATGTAAATGGAAGGACTAATGCACGCGCGCTGAAAGATTTTATGGTATCTACGGTACATCGATCCGGTCGAAAATTGGACCGTAAATGACTTGAGATACCTACACGTAATTTTTAATGTTTTCCTATAAGTTTAATCTGAGCCGAATTAAGAGTTGAATTAGTTTCATTTTCCTACTACATAAATGCATAGTATGTACCTTCGTAACAAATAAGTAGGTACGTCCAATAAATGTCTACAAACAAACATCATAAATCGCTTATTTTATTAAGTGGTTTGTTAAACGGTATATTTATTAATATTGACATTAAGTAATGCGGCCTTGAATAATATACCTATTTCATAACTATTTTTATAACTTTTTGATGGAAGTGTGTCGTAAAATGACACAATTTATTATTCATGAAACCGGAATCACGGAAACATACTGCGCTTACGATACGTCACGCACTGCGAAGGTACCTCAACCTTATTTTCTTCTCACATGTCGAATATATTATTCACATATAAACCCGACAGATGGCAGGGTAAGCTCAATGGCCATTAATGATTTTGCATAATACATTATGTAAGTCTACAGTTAAGTGAACAGTGAGCTATTCGCCTGTTAAATTTTATTATTTATACAGCAGAGATAGCCAAATGGTGCGTTATAGAGCAAATTATATTCGTGTAAAATTTTAACTATCACTAGCTGCAGTAAAAGAAAACATCGCGAGGAAACCTGCACATCATAGAGCCATAATGCTGTAAAGGAGACCAAAATGATAGCACATAACCTATAAACCTGAAATTAATTTATGAGAATAGGTAGACCCATCCTCAGCAATGGGTAAGTAATTTATGACTGGAGATAGTTTTTTACAGAACCTACCTTCATATTGCTTAACTGCTATTTCGTTTTGAAGAAAGCCACTGGTTTCTCCAGCATGAAGGGCTTCAATCATTGACTTCAATGTAGGTATAACGACAATAGTGGCTGCTAGTTTCCTAACAACTGTTAAATCTGTTTATTTCTTGCACGATATTATGCATTTAGAAAGGTATATTAGGTATATATATCAAAACTTAAATAAACTAAATACTGAGTCTAAATATTAATAAATATCTAATGTTATGTTATCTATTCGATTTAACATAATTACATGCAATGATTTCGACGGAATAGCAACTATTTGCGATAAACATTAATTTGAATTGATTTATGGATGTCATCTGAGTTAACCTTCACCCAAAATATTATGCAAATAAATATTATTATGAATTATGCTACTTTTAATATAAATTGACTTGAATACATCCGTTAGGTAACTGCTTGAAATTTACTGAAAAAAGTATTTTAAATAACGTCGTTTTTGGGATAGTATTAGCAAGCACTAAGAGAAAGTATTCCCCTCTTCTCCTCTTTTATCTTTTAAGAAATTCTATTTTCTTTGAAAAAAGGATTTTTTATAAACCAGAAAAACATTTTACTTCAGTGGATTCTACTGAAACTTTTTGTGTACCTAGGTTTCTCAAATGTTATTAAATTAACATTTAATATTGGCTGGGTATAGCTGTGTATAGCTGGGTATAGCTGTATTTTTATTTTATACAATATAAAATCATTGTATTTTAATAGACGCGCTACTATAAAAATAACCACTGCAAGTCAATGACTGTTACACTTAATGTATTTATTTGGGCTATATTAAAATAATGAATAATGAAACTGCGACATATGAATATTTATTTAAATAACATTCCTGGAACAATAAGTCTTAACAAAGGAAATGAATGACTCTTGAATATATTTCAATAATTAAAAATCGTATGTTTCCTCTTCTGTTCGCCTTGTAGCTGGTTAACCAACAAGTAAATAGGTAATTATTATTAATAATACTACATTAACATAAGCATAGTGTGGAAGCCATGAAAAGCAAATAAAAATAAGATCTAACACGGTGTGGTCCTATAAGATCTGACCGAAAGTAAAAAAATTAACTCATTATTTAAATTCTCTCTGCAAATGGAACCCAGGTTGGATTGACTTCGACGGGCACTCAGGCAATTTTATATGAATTAAAGATAGCAAACAAGCATGCAATAGGTACTACAGTACTCGGCAGGATATAATGCACATCGGTATCCAGAAAGAGAAAATCGGTTAGTTACGGCTTACGGCTTTGTAAAGCGTTGTCTCTCTCGCACATTGCACATATAGAGCAATATCTATTAAGGGTTGATAAGAGCTGATCAAGTACTTATGATAATTGTTTTAAGAACAATTGTGGTCCGGATAGGAAGGTGTGGAGCCGGTTACACTTTTGTAGAGGCGACCATCTCAGTCCTCAGGGGTAGCAACGCATCTGTGACCGAATTAGAACGAGACTCATACTAACAATAACTAACTGGACTATTACTAACATTAACTAACAGGACTAATTATCACTAACAGTCCCTGAGCTCACACTTATTAACAAACTAACCAACTAATATTATAACACCATCTACTAACTGGACTACCCATCGTAGTCCTTTTGATTCTAGCTGTTCTACGTCGTTCACAGTTGTTATGGGCGGCAGCGGAAGGGTGGTGCTGCATGCTCGTTTGCTATCTCAATTCCATAAAAAAAAGTGACAAGTCAGCGGTAAGGACTGTGTAGTAAGGACAACGCTCTACAAAGCCGAAACTAACCGATTATCTCTTTCTGAATACCGATGTGCATTATTTCTTGCCGGGTACTGTATTTCGCTACCACTCATGACAACTGTCACCGGTAAAGTAAAAGACTCAAATCGCCAAATGATGAATAGCGTAATATGAAAAAATACGACGTAGTAAATTTTTTATGTTTAAAATAATAACAAATAAATAGGTATCTTGTTCATCAAATGATTTTAGTACGTAGGTATATTAAGTAGTAGGTACCTATAGATAAAATAAAATATGTTTATTCCACAAAATGCGGAGATACTCCACTTTCTACTGTACGATACTCTACATACAGTAATAATAAGGAAAGAATATATATTTTTAGTTAGTCTTTGTACTCTCAAAAATTCAGCGCAGTCTGTTATCGATATGCTACACGGCCTTATTATCACAATTAACTGGAAAATTTGGATGTAATAGATTCATTATATAATGAACCCAAACAAGTAAGTACTTATATCAAAATAATGAGCAGATAATATTTGTCCCAACAAATATTAAAATTACTGTACCAATGACACGTACAGTAATAACTCGGTTTGATAAATATTTCGCTTTATTGTGAAATACTTCAAAAATATTGATCAAAATAGAAATAATTCGTAAACATTACGAAGTTGTTGATATTTCCACGACCTACCAGTCAGTTGTCAGGATTTATCTAAAGGTCACTGTCACTGATAAAGCATCTAGGTACTTAAAAAACTTCGCATATGATAGGAAATAAGATAAATTTTATATATCTACTGTTTATACAGCTCTGATAGCCCAGTAGTTCGAACGTTGAATTCCCGCAGGTATGGATTCAAATCTTGCATGCACCTGTAATTTTATTAATTACACTACGTTCGATATAGAATTCGTTTTAATTGAATTCCACACAAATGCCAGCTTTCCGCCACTGTAATTAAGATGCATTGCAGTTTGAATTATTTTTTTATTTTCATTTAACATTAAACTGAACTTACCAAAAAACATAAAAACGCGCAAGAAAATACAGTAATTTTATTTACACAAGTCCAAAAAACTTAAAAATGATACCAAGTTCAGCCCCCGAATGTTCTAGTAGTGTTAGCGCAAAGGAAATTTGACAGTTATTTTCTTTTTAAATGCTCAAGAACGCTTTTACTGTATTGAACATTCCTTCTATTATGACATTCATTAAAAAAACATATAGATTAAGTTATATTTAACTGTAGATTACGAATTTTATAAAAGGGAAAAATATTTCCCTTGGTCCCGAAAGGGTTAAAATGCCGTTAATAAATATTGCTTACAATCGAAATTACACATATCTATATTGTAGGACACAAGCATCTTTTGGCGCGTGGGTGACAGAGACAGCGCCTTACAGGTAAGGCAAACTGTTAGGCGCTATCTCTGTCACCCACGCGCCAAAAGATCCTTGTACGACTTTACATTTGTTTTTAGCGGGAAACGGTAATTCCATATGTTAGGTTACTAGGGTATTGACTATTTGGTGCCCTATGGGCCTATGGGCTCCCACACATAACCGTCGCGACATCGCATCGTCTCGTGACGCAGGAATGCACGGCACGCTGAGCAAGACTTGTGTCTTGTGTCGTACATTTCGCGGCATGACGTCAAACTTGGTGATAACATTTGTGGTCAAGTAAATAAAGAATCATCAAAATCGGTTCACCCTGTACGGAGTTATGAGGTACCATAACAGATACCTAACAAACATAACAACAAAAATAAAAAAGATCGCTTAATTTTTTTTGTATATTGATGCAAATACATTTCAAAGTTTATATAAACATTCATTGACTGACCCTGGATTCCAAACTTACGGCACTCCACTAATTATTATGCTTCAGTTATGTGTGGGAGCCATATATGCGTATTAAAAAGTCGTTGAACTTGTTATGAAAAAGTCGTGTTATTTCAACAAAATATTAGCTGTATTGAGTCAGCCGCCGTGATAAATTTGTTATGTATGACTAGGAGCTTGAGAACTAGTTTTTTTCACTCTTTCACAACCGACAATGTATTCGTGATGCCTTTGTTGTTACTGATGTCCGTGGGAGACGGTGACCAGTGACCACTTACCATTAGGTGACCCTTTAGCAGCTTTAGCTCATTTGCCCGCATATAGCACAAAATTTGAAAGTTTTGTTTATACGTCCATGGATAAGATAAAGAAGAATAATATATGAATAGTTTGTAAAACTCAATAAACCCGTGCAAAATGTATATAGTGCTATTAACCGTTAAGAATAAGAAGTTTCTTAGTCTGGAGCCAATTCTAAGCATATTAGGTATCAAGTCATTCACATAAAATATCAAGTCCATAGAGTAAGAGGACGTAGTTTTAGCTGATTCAGCTTCAAAGGTGAACCCGAACAAACATACATACAAACATTTCAAGTTAAATATAGCTTGTTAAAAATGAAAGTATTACCGTATTTTATTGAACTGAACTGCAGTGTCCGTGATTCTCTTGTTGGGGTGAACCATAACAATATTTTTTTATTATTCCAACTCTAATTGATAGCACGTGCACACCACAGTTTCCGTTCAGCCTCGTGGCTTCCACAATTATTAAACACCCGTTCCGCTACCAACTATCAGCGATATGCATAACGTGTATAAAAGAACATACATAGATAATAGCGCTGGAACGAATTAACATGAACATAAAGGCAATTTCTTGACGTGCTCTTTATTTTATAGTCACGTTTAAGTAGACGGATTTTAGGGGAGTGTATTAGCATTATTTACCTCTTTGAACTACTTATCTTGTGAATTAAATACCGCGATTTGTGATGAAAAACTAAACCCATATCTTTAAGTTGTTTTATCGACGTTGCTATTAAGGGATCGAACCGGCTTTAATACTATTTAAATGTCCATATTTATATTGTTGCCATCCTGTTCTTGATGTAAAATAAAGATTTTTAAAATAAAATACTTAGGTATCAATAAGATAAATAATTAATTAACAACAATATATGTATGTTATGTGAAAGGTTAGGTTGAATATCTTCTCAAAATAAATATTAAATTCTTTATAGCATGTAGGTGTAACTAACTTGGTTTAAGACCCACACTCAAAAATAAATTATAATTAATTAATCATATTTTTAAATAATTTATTTATATTAAAAAGCTAAAGAGTTTGTTTTGCAGTCATCGATCCGATAATTGCAGATCAAAAAATAAAAGGTTGTACCTAGTTAACATTTTGGTCCTTCGAGCCGGATTGATTTAACAGTAATAACTTGTTACAGGCCAAAAGTTCGCTATGATGGAAATGAAGGCCACCTTAGCTGGGGTGGTCAAACGATTCAGACAGCTGCCAAGCAATGAAGAAGTACAATTATGCGCAGATTTAATATTGCGGTCGGATAACGGTGTAAAAGTCCAGTTCAAAGCAAGATGATCCTGATATAGATAATTTTTAAGAAATTTAGAGGGTTATTGTAAAATATCTTGGTATCAATATAAGGTTATTTTTAATATTATCGACCGTCGATTTATAACATTATTAGTGTGTAAAGGGTGACATGTAAATTTGTATAATAAACCGACAAAAAAGTGCAGTATTCAAGGAGGATTAAGTTAAAATACGAATCTAACAAAATAGAATAATAATCGTGGACCGTAGTGATCAATATTATATTAAAGATAATAAAAAAGGTTTACTTAGGTACATACATTTTTAGAAGACATGAAACAAAGGCATTCCATAGAATATATTGACGTCTTGTAATTTCACAAAAGTAAAATAGTAGACGGTAGGTATAACAAGGGAGCAAAGTAATATTTTTACACTGAGGATGCTTTTTTGTATCCAGAGCGAAGTGTGGGATTCTACTCTGGTATCCAGAACGTAGCGTGGGATTACGTACGTACAAAGTACGTTGCCCGAGCCAAACATATTTCCGCCCGAGTGATACACTTTTGGGCCCGAGTGATACACTCTACTATTCATCCCCATCTATGAGAAAATAAAAGGCACCTCATATTCAGGAATTATACTTTCACTGTCACTTAAAGAACTCATTAACCGACTTCAAAAAAGAAGGAGGTTCTCAATTCGACCATATATAATTTTGTAAACGTACTTAAACATGTTTCCTGGAGCGAAGTGAGGATGGGTCCACTACTTAGCCTATATTTTTATACCTAGTATGTAGATTTAGCGGAAGTATGAAATATATGTAAGTACCTAATATGACCTACATACATACCTATTTGTGTACCTACGCCTACTCACTTACCTTGTTCAAACGCATAAAGACATCACCCACACGTAAAATGTTAGTCGGGCTTCTTGAATTATACACATTTTTTTCTCACCGCATTTAAATAAAACCAATATAAGCAGAAAATCACATATTTTCCCTCAGAAGTCTCCATGGCTCCATCATCCATCCACATTACTTACCCACATAGTTTTATTTTATATCGCAATATAGATTTACTCAATATAGAATCATCATCATCTCAACCCATAACTGTACCACTGTTGGGCACGAGTTTTCTCTCACAACGTGAGGCAGTTTAGGATTGGCGAACGTCACACAGGTCACACTCCTATGAGATCATCTTGGAAAACTTTCCAAGATGTACAGATTTCCTTTTTTGTCCAGTTCCTTCCTGTTTATTCACACATTTTTGAGAACATAATGGAAAATTCCCAAGAAGCTTTCCTTTTCCGAAGGCAATAATTCAATAATTTCTAAGACGTAACAATGGTAAAATATCGGAATCCAGAGCTATTGCACTTTTGAAATGTGTTTTCGGCTACGGTTCGGTATCTGGAGTCCAACGTGCATTAGCGGTCGGCTTTAAAAAGAGTATTTATTTATTAAGTGACAAAATGAGTACAGGATCCTCTGATCTGGTCAAAGGTCAATTAACAAGCAATAAAGCCAAAACAAGATTATGATAAGCAAGCCTACCATGAAGTCAACAATAAACTAAGGAAATTTTAAATGAGCCAAGTACGAAAACATCCAACAATTAAAAATTTAAATGAAGTAATTTATGGAGAACACAAGTACCTCAACATTAATTTAATGTTTGTTCTTCAATCAACCGTTAATAAGCTATTTGTATACAAGTTGAATGTTACCACCTCATTAAATTCGGCATGGAGGACGATAGAGTGGGAAAATACTTTTGAAATACTAAGATACTTTTAAAATGCTAATAAAATGACATTAATGGCAGGTATAAAGGGAAATAAAATAGGTGTCTACTCGTTCATCGTCCTCTAAACCATTATATCCAACCACATGACAACATTTACAGCCCATACATAAAGCCCTAGTCTTTTTTTTATGATCATAATTATGTATCTACTCGGTGACCTACAAAATGTCATTGGGACAATGGCCAGCCAGAAACATTATGAAGATTTCTCCTCTTCATTTATCTCTTTTCACCTGAAAACAAAACTTTCTGCTGATCCTAGTCTTGACTGTTGTTTTTTAGTTGAAGTATAACATTCCTCGGATAAATAGGTAATTGTTGTTATTATCTACTGAAGCAGGTCTTAAACACGTGTGTATTTCCTCAGGCTAAATGAGAAAGGCTCTAACGTGTGAAATATAAAAATAAATATAAAGTCTTATGCCCACGTAGGTATACCTACATATATGTCTTCGATAAAATATAGGTAATGTAGGTGCCTATAGTTATTTCCAGACCTTTACAAGTGCACGTCACCAAACCCGAAGTCAGACTTGCACTTTACAACTTCCTCACACATCACTTCATAAACACGTTGAGAGCCCTCCGAAAATAACTATATCCACTCTCCAGATGTTTTCCTGGTCGCTTTTTGTGCGCCTGCGACAAAAACCAGTCGCGTACCGACGTGGGAACCTCAGATTTAATGAAAAAACTCATCACAGATGTTGGCGAATATACACTCAATGCATAGCGCCGCTAACAACCACGTGTCACAACAGGAAGATGTTTTTAATATCGACAGACGCGTGCCACTTGTCCGGCTCTAACGGACTGTGAAATAGACCTTTTAATTATTCAGAAAGCTTCGTTTTTGTTCCACTTGAGAGCACACCGCCTTCTTGAAGTCAATACTATAAATTATTACATTAAATGGTTACTATGTGCTTTTCAATTAATGAAAATTCATTGAATGAGCTATCGATGTAACGAGTTCGATGCCAGGATTTTTGATGTAGTGTAGGTAATTCGATGTGGCGTTTAATTAAAAATATAGTGATCTCGGGATCTCATTTTCAGGATCAGACCGGAATAACTCGTATGGAACCCGTATCTATGTGGTAAGTAGTTAAATACTTTGTTGGCTTGGATTTTCAGTTTTGACCCGGGAAAATTTTAAAGATGTTGCTTTAAACTTTTCTAAATACCTACATGTTGCTTTTGACTTTCATATAACGAAGGTAATTTATTGTTGTCGTCAAAGCTCTAATTTGGATTGACTTTGTTTATAAATTCTGAATAAACATTATAAAATATTAATAAAATACCACTTTTATACCTATATAATTATATATACGTTACAAGTTTTGAGAAAACGAGTAAACACTGTATGTAAGTAGATAAAATTTTCCAGTAATGGTAATCGGGCGAAACCAGTCCTTTACCAAGACATTATTAACACAGAAGAAACAGTCAACGTGTTTAAAATTTTTACAAATGTTGTGGTTCAGACATAATTAATCATGTCTGTGTCTGGGTTTAATTATTCACTTATTGCTGTTAGTATATATACTTATTGTTAATATTGTTAAAGTCGTCAAGTAATATCTGTACTTTTATATTCACAACCAGTGCATGAAAATTAAAATTAATTTAACTAATGCAATGGTATATTTAAGATCTTTGAATATTGAATTACTTTGTTTCTGACTTATTTATGGGGTTAGTAATAAAACATAAGTTACGTTGTATCAATTACGACGTCGTTTAATAAGCTTATTTTATATCAGTTCGGATGAAACATTTTGATGTTCAAAATATAAAAAATATCGCAAACAATAATTTATCACTGACTCCACACATTTAAGTATTAAACATAAAGGACACGATATACAGAATATGGGATTGGGATATAAAAAATTTAAGCCGCCTTATAAGGCCATTTTGCCCGAGATACACGAGGTTAATTTTTCAAGCTAGATTAGCAAGTTAGTTATAATAAGCTACCAATTCTGGCTTCGTGTATACAGAACTAGCTTCTTTTCTAGGCTTATAAACTAGTGAGTAACCTAGTGAGCTAGCGTCATAAGGCAAATAGTTTTGCTAGCTTGTTATCCTAGCTTGAAGAGCTGTTGACGTATAACTCAGGCATTAGGTAAATAAATTAATGTGCTATTAAAGAGAATATATATACTTGTATATAACAAAAAAACTCAATACTGAATCCTTGACATAGTCCAATATTATCTTTAATCTAATCAATTAGGTACTCCAGAAAATTTATCATGTTGTAACACTCTCAAGGTACCATTTTCAACATAAGGTATATTGTTTAGTTGTTAATTAAAATAATTATCTACTAGGTTAAATAAAGTTTGACTAACGTCATTATTATCAATAGTTATATTTTATCGTACACGAAAATTCGTGTTGCAGGATACCTATTTTAACCTGTTATTATTTAACGAACTCTTTCGATTTATTGATAAATTTCCATAATTTTAAATTATTCATTTTTATTACAAATAAATTTTCACTAATAATCTCAATAATAAGAGTTTCTCCAATCTACATCACTTTCATGTGTTTACTTTGCACTCGGATAAAAGATTATTCATTTCTTTTGCCGGTTTTCCTTTCTCAGGTTTTCTGAAATTTTCTTCTATTTCTAACAAAGTTTTACCTCTTGTTTCAGGTAAACAGAAGTATAAGAATATCGTCCCAAGGAATGTTGACATACCATAAAACAAATAAGTTCCATGGAATCCTATACTCTCAAACATGGCTGGAGCGGTCTTCACCGTTCCAAAGAATGCAATAGATGTCATCATAACACTAATCCCTGATCCTAATCCTTTTGTTTCAGTTGCAAACACTTCTCCTACCATATTCCAAGGTAGAGGAGAGATTCCCAAATTCGATATGGCAATGTAAAATGCCATGAGCCCTAAAGATATAACGGGGGATATGTGTCTTATTACACGCTGCTTGACAAGATACAAATATATAGCCAGAATAATAAGTGATAGGGCAGTAAAAAGTCCACTAATGATCGCTAATGGTCGACGACCTATTTTCCTCAATAAAATACAAGCTGTCACTAAGGCTGCGCATCGTAGTATATCTGTTCCTAACATAACGGCATCTACATACTTCTTATTTCCCAACAATTCTTCCATTATATCTGTGGTATATGCACATATAACATTTATCCCTGATAATTGAGTTATTACAAAAAATGTCATCATTATACAAAGAGGCTTCCAAAATTCTGGCTTCTTAATATTGGCTTTCAGCGTTTCAATTTTACCTCTCATCTCTTTTTTCTTGCTTTGATCTAACAACATTTTATCCAGTTCAGTCTTCATAGCAGGACTAGTACCTCTGTACCAATAAAAAGATGCTATACATTTATCGATTTGATTTTTCGATGCTAACCAAGACGGTGATTCTGGAGCAAAATATAATACAATACATCCTATTAAAGGAAACAGGCCACATAATAAAGAAGCATGACTCCAATGGAAAAATGTTCCAAACAAATGTGACATAAATACACCAATGGCTATACTCAATGACAATCCGGCTAAAAACAGTCCTCTGTAAGCCGGGGTACTAATTTCCCCCACAAAAACTGGGCCAAGCGGACCAAGCCATCCTTGGCAAAATCCTGTTATAAATCTTCCAAGTAGAATAAAGTATATATTTCCGGAAAATGCTATGATAGTCCATCCACCAATATAAAAGATAGACAGTAATATCTGTGACGCTCGTCTTCCTAGCCTGTCCATTAAATATCCTGAGATCATGTTGCCGAATAATAGCGCCAAAGACGCCATAGCAGCTGTAAAAAAATATATTAGCGATTATCTGTATGTTTATAAAGTAATACGTGAATGTGTCTTAAGCTCCGAAGAACACGTACCTACCCACGATACCATTTCTGTGGAATATTTGTGTTTGCCCATGTCTTCTTGCAGTTGTGGAATGAGTTTCGCAGAAAATCCTGCCGTGGCTCCTGCGCCACATGACAGCATGAAGGAACCAGTTGCTACGAATGCCTGAAAGGTAATAATTATGTATTTAAACAACAACATTTTATCAAGAACTCGATACTAATAACCTCTTTACAATACATAATAGCACACTATCATGTAGGTAAATCAAAAATATTGTGTTGTTTAAAAACAACGAAACTTGTATAAAGAAAAAATATTTTATAATATACATAATAATATTATCTGTTTAATTTCAAAATGGTACTTTTCCTTCTTTTAGAACTCAACTTTATTAAAAAGACAAAGAAGTTTAACCTTACCTTACCTTATCCTAACACACTTATTTTATTTTATTTTAAAGATTTAGAATAGAGAAAAAATATATAAAACTATAGTTATTAAAATATATATACAAAGTTAATGCTTGACAACAATCCCATATCTAATATCTTTAAACGAGCAATTCTTGTATATTTATTTATTTATATATAATCACGATCTCGGAAACGGCTGCAAAGATTTTCATGAAAGTTACAGATTAGGGGGTTTTCGGCTCAAGGAATCGATTTATCAAGGTCCCAGGTTCGAGAAAAGCTCGGTTCCCGAGATAAAGAGATTTTAAAAACATCATACTGACGTCATCTATGAAACATTAGGATAACTTCTATGAGGTACTGTTTGTAACGTGTTGAACTGACGCCATCTATGAAACATTAGGATAACTTCTATGAGATACGGTTTGTTTGTTTCAGTAGTATGAAACTAGATGGCGCTCGAATATATTTTTGTTAATTCATTCTTACGTTGAAGCGCTATTTTTGCGTTATACCTACCTATTTTCTGTTTGAATAAAATTAAAAATCAGTGCGATTATATTTATTTTTATTTATTTTATTTATTATTTTATTTTTATTTTATTTTTAGATTATATTTTAATAAAGTTTTAAATAAATAATGGTCAGATCGATGAAATTACTATTGTTGTAAATAGAATCAATAAAATTTTAAGTACGCCTAACAACTTGCTCATTAAACTAAAAGTATATTTATTTATGTTGTTTAATTATCATAAACATTCAATACATTTTATCGCAAATAAAAATTTCAGTCGGGGACTGCCTAAGCCTGCGAAAAGTACGAAGGAAAGTTCAATGAATTTATCTAATTAAGTATGTACCTATTTAAAATGCAATTAATTCGCTCACACAGTTAACTTCTATGAGGTACTGTTTGTAACGTGTTGAAATTTCAGTAGTATGAAACTAGATGGCGCTGTACAACTTTGTGAAACACGCTGTTGAGATCCTTTGGCCGTAACATAAGTAAAATGAATTTTGTGCTCAGTGAACAATTGTATGATTTGACTCCTGAATAGATGGCGGAATTCCTCGTATTTCTTGCGATTCATACTAAATATAATTTTCAACCGAGCAAAGCTCGGTCAACCAGGTACTGATTATATAAATGGTGATAAATATATTTAGTTAAAGAAAATAAAAAGTTACATAAATTAGATATCTTAAGTCTGTGTTCTTAGTGTCAATGACAAACTGTAAACTACATACCGTCTACGGTCTAATTTTAAGTTCGCTTTAAGCGCCGCTAGATAACGTGTTCTGAGATAATTTTGATCACCATAATCACATTATGACAGTTTAATGATTTAAACATTTGCAAATGGGCCTTTGTTTATTTTCTTTGTATAGTTAGGTACTAGTGATTTATTTAACCATTGCTTCTTTGAACGAAAAAGTCATGTGAATACTTAAGAAATAATAAGACGAACCCGTGCATTATAATTGGTCACCAACTCATCATCATTCAAGAACATTAGCAACACTGGAGTCAAAATCAAAATCGGTGTCAACCCAAGAGCAAGAGAGTAGGTAGGATCTCGGAATTCATACAAAGATAACTACATCTTCTGTTAATACATCAAATTCTGTTAATTCGGTGATGATTGGCGTATTTTTGTAAGCCTTACTATACGCTCTTGATAACGATATAGTATGGAATTATTCGAATAATTGCATGCAATAGTGTCAAAAAGACGATCGTAATTAACATACCTACATAACTACTATCATACAAGATACTGATATAGCCAACTGTTTAAAAAATTTAATAAATTTCAGTTTATTTTGTAACTTCCTGGTGAATTTTGTACCTAGCTACTTACGTAGATATCTGATGTTAAATACGAGATATAAGATGAAATTAATTAGGAGATTGAAATGCATACAAATACTGTTAACTATAAGGTTGAGTAAATGATATGGACAGTTAACCTGCTATTACAATTTCTGTATTTACATCTACTTTATAAATACGAGATAGTGACATTATACACATTATTCAATGCGGAAGGCAAAGTGACATTTAACATGTAAAGTTTAATGCCATACTACTAAAACTGCAAGCCATTGTGATATGAGGGTACTAAATCTCGATATTTGTTATTATTATACGAAATTATGGTGGAAAACAGGCATGCAACAAACGAGACTGAAATAAGGACTAGAATTATTGTTAGTCTATTTAGCAGATTGTGATAAAATATTAGTTGGTTAATTTTCCACTGTGTGGACTAGAGCAGGGACTGTTAGTGATAGCATGGGTGAAATAACAAGTCCTCTATGGTGATGATTAGTCCTGTTAGTAGTTGCTAGTAGGTAATAATCCAGTTACTAGGCATGTGTTAGTAAGATTATTGTTCTAATTCTGTCACCGACTCCCTTACTACCTACTTACTATCCTTGAGAACTGATATGGTCGTCCGTAAAAAGGGAACATACTTTAATTATTGCAAAATATACAAAACTTACGAAACAAGAGGTCAAGCTTAATGTCAATGGCGTTAGGCAGACAAAACAAAACACACAAAAACAATCCTTTTTACTAACGTACCAACTTATAATGGTTATGAAAAAGTCCGCTACAATAATGACTTAAGTGAGTTGTATACGAAGGTAGTTAAAATCTTTGGATCCTGAATGGAATGTTGTGTGACCGGTCGGCCGTCAATCTTAAAAATTATTTATCATAACCCTTTGGTTCAGAGAGATCGTTTGATTAATATCGATTTGATAAACAGTTATACAGATATAAATAGTAAAAGAGTATAGGTTTGTATCCTTAAAGAATATAAGTTTATTGATGATGCAATCTAAATTTTGAATAACCTGCTGTTTAAAACAAAGGCGCCTAGTATTTAATACATATTATGATATTTAATAAACCTATATTAAAATATAAACATTGGGATTGCATGTCATTTATAATAATATACAATTCGATTGATATTCAAATTCATTTGTGTAAATAATCATATGTTACATGGTACATACATCACAAAACACACCTGTCTCCGAAATGGCGAATAGCGTTTCGTTTCCAAATCCAAGTCCGTCTGTGATCCATTCTGAGTATCAGTTTTGTTTATTTTCTCTAACTCCGACACAATATTATTGTCCATCTTCGTCGGTGTCAATAACTGCACTGCCTATTGCGAGCTTGGTTCTCCCAAACAATGTCTTTATGAAACACCGATTAGTGTTTGATTATACGTTATCTTATCACTGAGTCGTGAGTACTCCAGTCATCACACAGACACCACTCGTGTGAGAGTAAACTACTGCTAGGCCCACGATTTTTGGTTTGGTATTTATTTTATATTCTAAAGGTCGTTGTACCACAGCGGGTGATAAGAGACTGAGACAAACTTTTGAGTTTTTGAGCTGTGCAGGCGAGTGGTACCTAATATGGGTATCATTTACCTGCACAGGGGTATGCTGTTTCGCAGAGGACACAAAAGTACATTAAATAAAAGAAAAAATATCCACCAAGCGTACCGATAACTGTCCGAGAGCAAGTCAGAACTCGGTGAACGAACTTATGAGACTGGTCCACACCATAAGACGCATCACGCATAATATAATCGTTTGTTTTCTAATCTTTAATTTATTTACAAATGTGCTGTAAGTAAAGGTTAACCTACACTGTAACGTCATGAGTTTCAAATTATGTACCCATTCAAAAGTTCCGTATGGATTCGATGCACTTACCTTTACATGTTTGTATTCTATACTTACATAATTATTTTAGTATTTTATACAAAATCAGTCGTTATTTGTAAAACATTAAAAAATACGTGTTACTACTTATTCTTCTGTTAAAAAGGCTGCGACTATTGTATTATGACCACAGATACTTATTGAAAATGGGGAGTTCCATCTCAGCCTCCAGAAGTAAGAAAATTGTCTTCCATATCAAGTAGAACCAAAAACTTGTTCTTCGATTTTAATGTCATTTAAGAGGAAGTAAATTTTCTAAAAGACTATCAGGAAATAGAAATATATTGATGACTTCCATGATCAGGTATTACCTAATTTACATACAAAAAACTGTATGATAAAAATGATATCATGGATTTCTTTTTATTGTAATTAGAATATCACTAGGGTTATTTATACTTCTATAGTAATAGAAGTTTATACTTCTATAGTAATAGAAGTTTAAATACGTCATTATGAATTTATTTATTTATTTATCTCTTTATTGTACGCCAAGAACAGAACACTACATATAGAAAACAAAAAACCATAATAGAGTACAAAATGCGGTCTTATAACTACATAGCGATCTCTTCCAGACAACCTTATGATTTGGAGGGAGAGACAATGTTAGAAAGGTAGAGTTAAGGTGCACGAGAAATGAAGAGTAATTTCAGATTAACAAAGTATAATATAATTTACATTGAAAATCCTAAGACAAACACTGTCTTACTGAAATGAAACGGCTACATCTGCGTCTTTATTAATGCGCTAATTTGGTAAATTAAAAGAAAATAGCCTCGTCAAAATTGTCAATTACTCTTATTTTTATGTATTAGCAATTTATTTTAAATAAAGCGTAAGAAACAGGTTCCTAATATAACAATTTACAATAGTGCGTTACTTCAGGCATTAAGACGCATGTGCAGCTGTAGAATAAGAAGTTTTGACACATGAATTAAAAAGGGGTGTGTGACTTGACTCGTGTTCCCGAAACTCTAAAACTAATTGGAGCAAAGCAGTAAAGCAGCAATGCGCAATGTAAACACACCATTAGGTGGGTATATTAGCTGATACCTAACCTTAAAAAATGATGAAACATTAGCATTTTCTTTTGTCATCAAATACGACCATTGTATCTTCTTGCTCAATGGAGTTATATTTAAAAGCATCTTTTATGAAAGTTTATTTCTATGTGATAAATGTTTGGACGTTACCGTCGCCTATACGCCGTTCGTGTTCAATATGAAATCCACACTAATGCCATTGAGATATTATGTACTAAACTAATGCCAGCTTTCCGCTCTTGTGATTAACGTTCATTGTACAGTGCCACAAACTTATCTGACCCGGTAAGAGGGGCGCTACTGTCTTGGTCTTTGTCTAACAACAGTGTAACATTTGCATTAGTTCCGATTTTGGCCACCGGGTCAGATAAGTTTGTGGCACTGTAGATAGACGGCAAGAATAAAAAACACCTTAAATAAATTTTATTTACACACCTAAATTGAACTGTGAGCAGACATAATGAATTTGTTTTAGCCTGAAGTGGCAATTACATATTATGGGTTAATCGAGTATCCATAGTTCATATCTGGTTGCAAAGCAAGGGGTCCCGATTGCGATTCCCGGTCGGGGAAGATACAGATAGTATATATTAAGATAATGTAACAGATAAATGTTATGTATTTGTAGGTATTTGTGTTGTCTATAGATACCATCTGAGACTCAGTGAATCGGTGTGCCTGATAGGTAGATATGATTGTGTACGGTAACATTTTTTTTATTTATTTCGCTTTTATTTTAGTTCCGACTTCCGACGTATAATTTAGAAAATAAAGACCAAATAAACTCCAAGAAGAGAAAGGAAGAACGCAAGACTAGTTACCCCTGGATCGCGAAACAGGCTCTACGAGAGGGTTTTTAACGCTACAATCGTCATGACATTGTTAATACAATTTGCATACAAATTCAAGTAATTTTACTACAACTTGCAACGCAATTTTGTAATTATTTATTTATTTATTTATTTTATTTATTTATTTATTTATTTGGAATGCCAACAGAAAGTACACATACAAATTATATTACAATTCTCAACCATAGTAACCTCGTTGATGTGCCTTTCCTCTTATAGGCAGTCACGGCTTACGTGATAATCTGATAATATTCATTCAATTCATTAAATTCAAATCAACAAAAATAAATATTTTATACTCAATAAATAACAAAACCAGTCTAAAAAATAAAACTATTGTAGAAAAAAGTGCATGCAAATATAAATTCAATTAATTCCTTATATGCAGCAAATTCAGACACATTTTTTTATATATAACAAAAAAATTAGAACTGCTCATAACCACATAATAATATCATCTATAAACTTAATTCAAATTAACAAAATCAAATAATAAAATTCAATTAATTCATTTCAACAAATTCAAATACATTTTTTCTTTCATATACCAAAAAAAGTAGAATTTGCTCAGACCCATATAATAATAATAGGATCATCTATACTTTATTCAAAATAACAAAATCAAATAATAGACTTCAATTAATTCATTACAACAAATTCAAATACATATTTTTTTATATAACCAAAAAAAAAGTAGAATTTGCTCAGAACCACATAATAATAATAAAATCATCGGAGTAAGAATACATATTAATTATAATTATAAATATAAAGTCGAACATGTACCTTAGTTTTAACCCTCTATTCTGTACACCGCGGCGGCTTGCGTCGATTCTAAGGCAGGTGTCCCACCGCCGGCGAGTCAGCGAGTGAAATCCGGCTATTTACTCGCTCAAGACACGTACAAAAGATATGACATTCCGTGTAAACAAATGAGATGCATATGTTCACACCGCCGGCGAGTACTCGCTCGCAAAGGTAGGTATGCATCTCTTTTGTTTACGCGAAATGTCATAATTAAGTCCCTTTCTTGGGCGAGTAAATAGCCCATAGCTACTCGCTGCTCGCCGGCGGTCGGACACCAGCCTCAATGATCGACAAAGTTAAGCAACTGTCGACGCGATCGGTAGTTGGATGGGTAACCGCTAGGGGCAAAACTTCTTGATCGCTTCCGTGCTTCGGAGGACACGTAAAGCTGTCGGTCCCGGTTGTTATTGATTTATAGCAGTCGTTAAGCATGTCAGAGGGCTTCGGGTGGCATGAAAAAATTCCATTATTATATAGTCCGGGGTTGGCCACTTACCGTTCCACATGAAAGGTGCTCTAGGCACGGTAATATTTTCATAATATTATCGTGCTCTAGGTCTCCTCATAAATGAGGAGAGACCCGTGCTCAGTAGTGGGTCATTAATGGGTTGCAACGACCTCTACAACGCTGAGCGATTTTGTTTCGATCATTGTGACTTTTGGCCTTTGGGTAAAGAAACGAAAACGCTGATATTTTACATTGGTGTCCGATCATCCATCTTGTACGAATTTTAAGTATGACACCCGTGCTAACGTAGGTTCGGAACTTATCGCTTTTACCGTACCATCCGTCAACATAAACGAGCTATAAGAATGCAATTTTTAATTAACCGACTTAAAAAAGTAGGTTATCAATTCCATGTAAGTATCTTATACCTATTATATAAAATTCTCGTGTCACAATGTTAGTTACAATGATGCAATAAATAGGTAGATTGAGCGTCGCCCTACAATGAAGACAAAAAAAACACGGCAACAATATCAAGCATGTGTGCGTGCAGGCGATGTTTTACACGTTCGTCTAGTGTCTATGTTGCGTGATCAATGATACCAGTTACTAAAATTTTCCCATAAATCACACATTAAACTTAATTTATGGAGTGGTTATTTTCATGAATAAATAAAAAACCCTACTTAATTTAATTACACTTGTTTATGTTAATGTTGTAATAAACCAGCTAAGTTAATTAAATTAATATTTTTTACGCAGTTTGTAGTTGGAAAGGAGACGGTCCAAAATTGTATGGAGTCTGGGCCTGGTTTTGTACCAGTGATAAAATAAAATAAAAAAGAAAAATAAACCATTTTTGACTAATCAAATCCACGAACTCATCTATATTTCAGTGCAAAAATTATTTATTAACTCCACGTGACGCAATTATTCTACATAATGGCGGGCAGCAGACCAGAGGATTCATAATTTTTGACGTATGACGTTAGCTGTCAATATGCCTTCTCTATGCTTGAACAATGGCTCGAACTCAGAGTGAAGGACGCCATCTTGCAAGTGTTGCAAGTAGTACCTACCGAATAACTCGAAATTAATTTTATTTTAGCAAGTCATTTATTGCGATTTGTGAATTTATTATATTTTTAATGAACTTTCTGTATTTTTTGGTTTTTCATGGTTTAGTGTACAAGATCAGGCCCAAAATGGACCATCTCCTTTTCTAAAATTGTAAAGTTACCGTCTCAGATTAAGGTGAAAATTTGAAGGGAGGACGGGTTCTACACTCTCATTCGTCCCCCCAAACTAAATATTGCTCTCATAAAGTACTTACTTTTTTAAAATTATTTTTCTAAATCTCTAAAATTTTAAGGTTATGTGGTCTCATTGGTTAATGTGTAAGCGCTCGAAGTCTTAAGTGTATGTATATGTGTGTGTGGACGTGTGTGTGTGTGTGTGTGTGTGTGTGTGTGTGTGTGTTTTAAACTACATTATAAAAAATAAATAACTTAAGTAGATCTAATTTGATTTTTGGGCCAACCTCTCCTCCAAAAAATTTCAGCTTAATTTGAGGTAGTCACTTTATAATTTTTGGAAACTTGATTTTTTTATAATAAAAAAAGTATGCATTTCCTAGATTTAAAAATGGTGGGGGGAAGATGTGAGCGTCAGCCCCCTCCCCCCCTCAAATTTTTAGCTTAATTTGAGGTGGTAACTTAATTAAAGAAGAGCCAATTATTTACGTTACCTATCTAATTTAATAAAAAAATTACTTGGAAAGTTAATTACATGCATATCATTAAAAAAAAACTTCAATAAATAAAGGAGATGGTCCATTTTGGGCCTGATCTTGTACACTAAACCATGAAAAACCAAAAAATATAGAAAGTTCATTAAAAATATAATAAATTCACAAATCGCAATAAATGAATTGCTAAAATAAAATTAATTTCGAGTTATTCGGTAGGTACTACTTGCAACACTTGCTAGATGGCGTCCTTCACTCTGAGTTCGAGCCATTGTTCAAGCATCATTCAAGCATAGAGAAGGCATATTGACAGCTAACGTCATACGTCAAAAATTATGAATCCTCTGGTCTGCTGCCCGCCATTATGTAGAATAATTTCGTCACGTGGAGTTAATAAATATTTTTTGCAATGAAATAAAGATGAGTTCGTGGATTTGATTAGTCAAAAATGGTTTATTTTTCTTTTTTATCTTATTTTATCACTGGTACAAAACCAGGCCCAGACTACATACAATTTTGGATCGTCTCCTTTTCACATTACTCTTGTACCTTTAAAAGTGGTTTATTCGACCCAATGCAAAAATAATCATTAAAATGGGCTCATAAACATACGAATATTAATGTTATATTATTATAAATAAACACAAACGTATTGGTAAACACCACCTTTCTTTAATCGATTTATAAAAGTACATGAACTAAATAATATACACGTAACCATAAACCAATTTATATACCCACAAAAATGATGTTAAGTCGGGAGCATAAAAATAGAAACTAGCAACACTGACAAAAAAATGACGTAATTTGGTTACAATAAAAATCAAAATTGAAATTTAATTAAAAATATGTTTATTGGTTACTTGCCTATGATATGTGATGTTTTTTGAGCTTTTTACCCTTCCTTTATAATTCCGGCACAGTTTAATAGCACATTTCGTCATGTTATCCCTCTTATTTGTTTATTTAAATTGCGCGCGTAATACGTAGTGACACGAAAGCGGCGCGATCGGCACTAATTGGCGGGAAAGTACTTCTGCGCCAATAGTTGGCGCAGCTTTTTTGACAGGTCTTCGCGGATTCGATTATCCATCTAGATACTTATACATCAATGGTTAGTTACCTACCTTACTCCTCCGAAACGGCTTTACCGATTTTTACCAAATTTCTATTTTTCATACCCCTAAGTGATAAGGGTGGTTTAGGTACCCTTAATTTTTTTTTTTATTTTTGGACAAATTTTTTTGTTTTTATTTTTCTATAATATGGCATTAAAAATACATACAACCCTAAATTTTCACCCATCTGTCACCAATCCCTATTTTTTAAAAGTCATTTGTCTAGAAATACCTAATTTATATGGCATAACAACGTTTACGGGGTCAGCTTGTATGTATGTAATATTGTCATGAGTGCACAGTTTTTGGATATGTTAGTCTAACAGCTTCTAAACATGTGTGCCAAAATTCATAAGTGTATGTATGTTTTTCCACGCAGAACTCAAAAAATATATGAAGTCGAATTGAAATAATTTCTTTTTATTTGTGTTGAGTATGCTACAAATTAGGGATCAGTGCTAATTTTATCAAAATCGGTTAAGTAGTTTTTGAGTTTTGGGTTTTTATGTATGATTGGCCACGCATAATATCGAATTGATTTTTTTTCTTTTTAGTTGTTTTGCTTATGGTGCGTACAGACTATATAACAAAACATGTTATAAAACATAGTTAAATAACATGTTTTTTTAATGTGGACGATATGTGTTACAAAAACAAGTTAAATAACATGTTATTAGTTTCTGCAACAATGTTATATGCTATATTTTAAGAAATGACACGCATTGAATTGTTATATAACACTGTTATATTACAATGCTATTTTAATGTGTACAGTCTTGTTACATGTTTCATTGTTAGACAACAATGTTAGATAGTGTGGACGTGTTATAAAACAGAAGTTATATAACATGTTACATAATCTGTACGCACCCTTATACTCCAACTTAGGGATCAGTGCAACTTGCATCAAAATCGGTTCAGTAGTTTTTGAGAGAGAGGGCGCGAAAACCCGGAAAACAGCGCCTATAGATGGCAGATTCCGCTTTGAAGTCGGTAATTTTCATTTAATTATTATTACATGTTAATTGAAAATTTAACAACCAATTTCTTATAGAAAAGAAATCATCGCTTCCTCTCAAACATTTGTTTTAAGGTAAGGTAAGTTCGGTAGGTTAAAGAGTAGTAAAATTTTGTTTTTTACTATTAAAAATTTAATATACTCGTAATTACTCAGTTTCCTTCAATTAAATGAGAATAAATTAATAGAATTAAATGAGATACTCTTTAAAACTTTTCAAAATTTATTCATTAACCAGAGACCACTTAAGTACGTTTTATACCTTAGCCTTAATATGACCAACTTTGTTGATTTATTTAAATGTGATTTTGAGGTCGGGTAACTTTCGCGTACGACACAGTGGGGATAAAAACTTACTTGCCTTAACGTCTGCAATTTAACACTTAGACATGTTTTTAAACTGAAACCTATAATTATTTTAAATAGTATTACTGTCTACAGGAAAACTATACTAGAAAATAGACACATAACAAGTATAAATATTCAGTTCGTAATAACTACTTACTTACAAAAATTTTAGTGATCGTAGACTAATTATTCAATCAAATTACGTGCATAAGTGTATAAATGATATCTACATGAATAAAATATGATTTTGAATTTTTATACTTATTACCAAAGACATACTCGTAATTCATGAAAGTTGAATTTTAGGAAGAATGGTTTTTAATTAAAAATATCAAAAACAATAAGAAGTATCTTTAAATAATAATGCAGCTAAATATTTTGATTTAATATTGCGTCAATTTATTAGTGAAAATACCACCAAGCTACCACCGTGCGTTTTGCAGAAATGCCAAGAAACTTCACTTTTATTTTTGGAAAATAATTTATTGCACATTTATTGTTCATTATATACTTTCAATTCACGGTTCACAACGTCGTCCTTTATGAAATATCAAAATGACGTTCAATATTACCGGGTAATAATTAATAATATTGTTTTAAGAACAATTGTGTTCCGGATAGGAAGGTTCGGAGCCGGTTACACTTTTTTAGAGGTGACCATCTCAGTCCTCAGGGGTAGCAACGTATCTGTGACCGAATTAGAACGAGACTCATACTAACAATAGGTTACTAACTGGACTATTACTAACATTAACTAACAGGACTAAATATCACTAACAATCCCTGTCCTCACACTTACTAACAAACTAACCAACTAATATTCTAACACCATCTACTAACTGGACTAAAGATCTCTCAATATCTGGGACATACCTTGTTTTTGGTTTTTACGGATATTTTCTACCAATGTTCTGTAATATAACGGGGTAAGCGTTAACACAGTGTTAACGTTAAGACGGAGTTAGCGTTAACACGGTGTTAGCGTTAACACGGGTTTAGTCTTAAGAGCCTACTAGTAAACCCGGCGTCGCTTCGCTTCGGGGAACTAGTCCCCGAAAATCTCAACAAAAAATAAAAATTTTAACAAATTATGCTATTCCGATATCTAAGCTATATTACTGCAAAGTTTCATTAAAATCCCTTCAGTAGTTTCTGCGTGAAACAGTAACAAACCCTCACACACACTTACATCCTTACAAACTTTCGCATTTATAATATTAAGTAAGATTTCAGAAACTGTGTACTACCTCTATTAGTGAGATGGTAAAGTTTGAAGAGGCGAATTTTCACCGAATTTTCGCTCTACTGTAAAACTGACAAAATGTGGATACGCTCATCTGACTCTTAGACCGCGAATTATAGATCTACATAATATCCTAATACAAAATATATCTACAGTAACAGGATGAGACCAGGATGATTAGTCCAGGTAGCACAGGGACCAAAGTACGTTGGTTGGTCAATTTCTTATTACCAAGAACAACAAGTCCAGTTATTCAGTCTCAAACGCGTTGCTACCCTTTTGATGGTTGCCTCGAAAAATATTTACTTAACTAAATCCACAGTTTTTTATACCGGCCTGAGCTCTCAACTTCATTGTTTTATTCACCGCTTTTGTCAATGACGAAATTCCAAAAATATACTTCAGAACACTACGGAACTCTCTCCCACGCAAATAAGACAGATTTGACTATATTTTAGGTAGTTTTTTTTATATAAACAGAAATTTATTGCAAGCATTATTCTTTATAGGTAATATTGAAGAACACATTTAAACTTGGCATGTAGGTGTCCAAAAGAAAAAGCTTCGTAAAATTACAAAAACAGTGCCAATAGCTGTTTAATGAGAATATTTCCCTTTGTACCGTTGTATTCTTATATTTCGTTTTGTTGGAAATATGATTAGCTAATTAACTATTCCACAATATGAAAAAGTGATTAAAATAAAAAAACGTTTAATATGAAAATCTTTAAATTTATAATGAGATGTCTACTAGATATAGATAGTTAGATGCTGTAGTGGTTTTTAAAGATGACGGTATGAATGGAACAGAGGAAAATGCAGACTGCGACTAATAAACTAATGAATATTCAGATGTCCGAAACCAGGCAATCGATAAAATCGATAAACATAAACGTTATAGTTGTATGTAGTTGTATACTTGTATGTAGGCAGGTACTACGCCACAATAACTGCTCAAGGCCATTTGATAGATAATTATTTATCTAAGTATAATGCAACAGAAGCGTTCATAACTCCCGTGTACCAAAAATTCTTAAACGTTCCCGTAATTTGGAAGTCACCCTATAAATTCACATTTATAATGAACTTTTTATGTAACTACCTAATCCGTGTAATCATAACCTTCTTATTTTTAATGATTCATAAAGTTCAGCAGGTTACCTACAGTAGAATTAAAATTTTAAGTTATATTTAATTACTAGCGACTCGCCTTCGCTTCGCTGAGCGTGAATGTACATAAACTTTATAATAACATTCCTTGAGAAAGACTCTATCTAATGATGAAAACCACATAAACATCTGTTGCGCAGTTTAGAAAAAGAAGACTACGTCATGTAGTGATATTCATTTGTTTGTGAACATGTACATATTTACCCACCTTAATAATTACCTACTTGCTTCTACCGAAGACCATCTTTTATACATTCTTTATTTTACTGTGTTATTCTGCATTATGTGGTGTACCTAGGTATTTACAGTAAAAAAATATATTTATAATAATTTGTTTTTGAACACTGCATAAAAATACGTAACTTACAATAGCTACAATGTAATTAATAATAAATGTTATTTTTATTTTAGGACAAAAACATTCCCACACTGAAGTAGGGCAAACCCAAACATTATCATGGCGTGTATAATTTAAATGAATGGAAAATTATAACAATTACACTTCACTTCGTATATATAAAATTCTCGTGTCACAATGTTAGTTACTTTACTCCTCCAAAACGGCCTTACCGATTTTTACCAAATTTTATATGCATATTCAGTAGGTCTGAGAATCGGCTACTATCTATTTTTCATACCCCTAAGTGATAAGGGTTGTCACCCTTAACATTTTTTTGGCAAAACAACCGGGTCAGCTAGTTTTTCAATATAGTTATCTCATATAGAGCCAAGCTTCTAGCCCTACACGCCCTTACTCTACAAATCCTAACTTCACATACTCTACAATTTAGTTAAAATTATGTCTTGACACCATTTTACATGACAATGTCTTTGATCTGGACCAAGAAGAATTTGTACTTGCATAGTCAAAGCACAACAAAGGTTGGGGGTGAATATAAATCCTAAAATATGATTTAACCCCCCTCCCCTCCTCGGCGTTTTAGGCCGCGTAGAATTTTTGTTTCAGTAAATTAACCTTCTTATCTCTAAAGAGAGGGTTGAATTTCAAAAAATCCTCACTTAGTGCTCCCCTACATTACTCAATAAATATACATGCCAATTTCCCGCTTTCTAGACTTTTTAGCAAATTATAGACTTTTTATCAGAAAAGACAATTTTATTTATTCAATGAAGTTATTGTTGGTTTAAACTAGGTATTCTAAAAGTAAAACGCATAACGCCTGCCCATCTCACGAAGCAAAATCAACTGTGATACAAAATTCTAATCTTTTGCAGTTGTATTAATCCATGTATGGTATGGGAACAAGAATCGAACTTTTCTCTTCCCTTACATGTGAAAATTTGAGGAGGTAAAGAATACGCGGGTAAGTAGTCCATAAAACATTGATATAGCTACCTATCCACATCAGTTACGAGTGTTGGGAGTTGGGACTGCTTTGAGAAAATCATGAAATTCGTAGATATGCAAAAATTCAAGAGAAAAAATTTGCGTTTTTCAGTAAGTAGTTTGATTATTTTAGTACCAGTGGTTAATGGAAATTGAAAAGATCCACATTGGGCCTAGAGAATAATGGTGTAGCTAGTCTAGAGAGTAAAGGCTGATGGTGAGTTAATTCAAGTTAGATTAGGCTTGCTAAACCGTTGATACACTTCTTCTATCAGAGTGGACGGCGTAAGCTGTTAAATTAAAGTAAAACACTGTGTTAAATAATATTTTAAAATATTTGAATCAAGTTCTTTAGTATTTATTGACTTTTGAAAACACCTATAGTACGAAGTATTCCATATAAGTTATCACTAGTAACAACATTAACTAACCAATTCAAAATATTATGTTTTGTTGATTTATATTTTAAATTGCATAGTAAGTTTTGAAATTTAAATTTATTATAAAAATAAAATAATGTTTTTTCCTACACCTGTTCAGAAACAAAAACTTAAATCAGAAAAACTATTAAGTTTTTAATTATACCTAGGTCAAGAGCCGGCGACGACTACAACTTTGTTATTTTCGTAAACCTGAGTTTCTCTGTACATGTTCCAACATTGGTAGGAACGATCGAGAACTATGAACTGTGGATTGTGGTAAGTTATGGACGTAATCCCTCCATACCTTAAAAGAGCTTCCTCTTCCCCCCTCCCCTGGGTCTGGGCCTTGCTACCACCCATAATGGTGGTTACTTTTGCATGAAACAAAAGTGTATTAATTAAGCGTAGGTATAAAAAAATTTAATTACTTGGGAGTAATATTATAAATGACGATATCCATTTCTAGACACACTGCCAGACCAAACCTTTGATAAATTATAATTATACTTTCAATAAAGTAGCAATAAAAGATGATTTAATACGTCTGACACGTCGTAGGTTCTTGAGCTATTAGCAAACAATGAATTATTGCAGGTGAAAAGTCATTGAATGCGTTAATTAAAATATAACAGAAGTATAAACTTCATATAAAACGTTTAAAATACATTTGTGTTTGTATACAGTGTTGAGTATTCTTTGTGTGAGTAATGTACCTATGAATGTAAGGCAGTATTTACACTCGTATTCTGATTCGTTGATAAAGTATATGAAAATTTCGTAGAAAGTATGTAACACGTGTTATATTCTCTAGGATCATCTATTTTTGTTACCTACCTAAAAGGTATAAGTGGTTTAAACGTTACACCAAAATATTTTTTCCTTAGAATAATTATAGTATAGAATGACAGTAGTCATATAAGCGCTCGGTCTAAAATGAAGCACTAACCGATTTTTTTTAAATTAAAAAATAATTACTATGAAATATTGAAAGCTAACCTGTGAAAAGTGATGTTATTACATTTCTTTTGCTTTTCGGAAGTTTTGTGACAAAATTTAACAGCACATATAGGTGGTAGGGCCTAGAGCTCACCCGGGGAAGTACCTACCACCGCCCGCCACGGTACTTAGTACCATTCCTACCGTGTAATAATTGTTTTAAGAACAATTGTGTTCCGGATAGGAAGGTGTGGAGCCGGTTACACTTTTTTAGAGGCGACCATCTCAGTCCTCAAGGGTAGCAACCTAGCAACGCATCTGTGACCGAATTAGAACGAGACTCAAGTTGAGTCTAGTTCTGGTTCGGTCACAGTTGTCATGGGCGGCAGCGGAAGGTGGTGCTGCATGCTCGTTTGCTACCTTACTTCCATAAAAAAAAGTAAACGGAATGTGTCAAACTATTTAATTGAAATTAGCAGAATTGGGGCCTTGTAACTTAGCTAAACAAACATCATCTGTTCATCGAATTTATTCTTATGCCACATACAATTCCACTTTTTTACTACATAGGTATTATGTCATGCTAGCCACCATAATACCTCTATATCTACTACAAAGCTGCTATACGACTATAGGTACCTACTTAATTGTCATTATCCAGTTGGTACACTGATGTCAGTTTCTGCGACACTAAATTATTACTCGTGACTAATCTATTAACCTATCTACCCTGGAGCAGCCTGGGAAAGCAAACGCTGAAATCTTCAACTTCTATTCACCTACTATGCAAGAACTTATTAAAGCTGCAAGTAGGTAGTCATCTAACTAAATAAAACCACAAAAAATCGGTTTGCGAAATTTTCTTGGTTTTGCGATTTTTTCTTGGTTTAATAAAAGTGTCTATATAATAGAATGTAACTATAGTTATATAATAATGCATTTAAATGTACCTACATCACGAATTAATTCTATTATTAGCGGCTAGAATATTTCGTAGATATTTATCTTGTTGATAAATTCTAAATTATAAAGCTCTAAGGCCTAACTCAGCCTACTCATTGTTCCTTTATAAAAACCTAACATTAATATTTCAAACAACGAAATACATGTGAATGCGCCTTTTTTGTATGCACACATTTTTAGGGTTCTGTACGGATAGGGAAATAAATAGAACCCTATTAATATGCCTCCGACATCTGTCTGTTGTCTATCGCAGTATCACTACATAGTATAAAACAAAGTCGCTATTTTTGTCCGTCTGTTTGTCTGTTTGTCTGTATGCTTAAATCTTTAAAATTACGCAACGGATTTTGATGCGGTTTTTTGTAATAGGTAGAGTGATTCAAGAGGAAGGTTTTTATGTATAATACATGCATATATTCCCACGAGAACGGGATCCACGCGGGTGAAACCGCGGGCGGGCCGCTAGTCTTTATATAAATCTCTCTGTCACAGGGCTGAATTGAATGGAAAACTTGAGTTTAACAAAACACGTGTTATTATATTTGCTACAATAATAACAAATAATAAAAAGTTGTATCCCGGAAATGTCATTTTAAAATTAATTATTTCATTTACCTACCCTCCCCCTTTTTTCATCAACAATAAATGGGTGTTACTAAGTTAGCGTGCTCTACCATGCATGATAAATCATTAGATACTTACCTACTATCATATGGAATTGTAGCCAAATATTAATTTAAAAGAAATGTATTTTTTTCTTTACCTCTCGAACAGTTAGAGGCAGACTTAAAATTTTCATATGTCATTAAAGTCTCAAATACCACGAATGAGTAAATAAACATTACCCAAGAGGGCTCTATAAAAGAAACTCACCAAATTTTCAAACTCCTCGTTATACACGAATGATAAAATTTACTTAATTTTATTTATTAATTTAATTTATTATTAATTAATTTAATTTATTAATTTGTTTAATAATATTTTTGTAACTTAAAAAAATACCTAAAGATGTTTATAATAAGCATTAAATATAGTTAACAATGTATTCCACATGTAGGTACTCAAAGCATAGAAACAGTTTCGAGATATTTTTACATTTTTTACCTATTTTGAAATTGACGAAATAATTTAGAGTTAATATCGCTCGGTAGTAGGGATCTCTACATGTGCATTCCAACCCGGACTTGACCGATTTTTGTGTTATAATGTCATTTTCAATATATAAAAGTGTTGAGTTGTAAAACTTTTACAATATTGGTTAGTGTTTGAACGCACGGACGTTTACTAGAGGGACGAAAATAAAAATAATACTTCATAGCCTGCATTAGAGGAAATTAACAGGTAGGTCAAAAATTGTATATTATAATGATTACAATGAATAAGTATAAACAGAAGTTGAAAATGGTAATAAGAATATAATCTTATAATAAAAAGGACACAAGAGACTGACATTTATTATTATTTCTTAGGTATACATAGATAGTAGCTATGATGTATAATCAAAATTTATATTTAGGCGGTATTTGAAAAAATGCTATCCATAATCCAAATGCTAGGCTCTTCATGGTCATGTCTAATATTATTTTCCATCAGATATTAAACATTAGAGCCGTATACTTTAAGTAATCCAAGGTACATACTAGGTATTTTACGCCCCTGTTACTTGATATTTGCGAAAATTATCACCCTCCAAGATTCAGTGCCTGATCGTGCTCATCAGTGTTGAGGACGTGTGAAGAGAAACTTTAAGCTTTTACAAAGTAAAGGTCTGGCAGTGTGCTCTAGGGCTTTTACTAAATGATTAAAATATTTTCTTAAAAACATTTTTTGACTGTCAAGTGTGTATGTACCACAAAATAGCTTTCCGCCCGAAATTTTAATTAACTAATTATGCGTGTAGGTAGGTTTGACAATTTTGTAGTAGTCTAGTCTAGTCTAGTCTAGTAGTAGTAGTCTACTTGGTATTGATCGTGCCTGCGATGTGAGTAGTAGGTACCTAAGGTTATCCGACTGGACAATAATATATCTACCTATTTGACAGTTAGGTCAATGTTTGAATGGATTTTGGATTTTATTATTGTGTTATTTATGTTGTCCATGCCACCTTAGACACAAGGAATCACTACTGCAAGAATGTTAGCATCTTATTTCATTTTTCATTTCATTCTTAGGTATCTATTTTTTTAATTTCTATCCTAATCTCTCCTATGTTCTGTTTTCTCTCATTTTTGTTGCTTCATTTATTCATCCACGTGTGGTGTCATTCTGCGTTAACCGTTGAGGGTTTAAGAGGTTCAAATTGACGGCTTCAAGTATTCTATCCGAACTGTTTACTCAAAAACTTAGATCGGAAAAAACTGGGCCAATAAAACAACGGAAGGTTCTTTGTCGGCCCGCAGGGCTCATAAAAATGACCATTATGTGTCCTATTAACGCCTATTTCGACATAATTAGGATCAATTCAAAATTTGACATATACTGAGTTTGACAATTTGTATTTGGTTAGATTGGATAACATCTTATACGCCTTCCGTTGTAATAGGTCAAATTGCAGAAATGCTACAACGATGAATATAAGTAACACCAAAATACAAGTACATATGTACCTAATTGTGTGTATAAAAGTGTATTTTATTATGGGCATATCGTCGGTACAAAAGTCAACTCGCCAATCTGCAAATGTCAAAATGTTCAGGAAGGTAGGATTTTAATAAAAAAAAAGTATGTATCGTTGTAAATCAGGGATTTCTTAAAATCAATTCAAGTTAATGAATTTGTATACTATTGCCACAGATACAAATATTTTGCCACAATATGGGTTGTGTGAAAATATTGATGTCCAATGTATTTAAGTCAAAACTGCCAAAATTACACTTTGGCTAGTTGATTATAATGACCATGACCATTTTATAAAGTAGCGATCGAGGACTTTATGTTTTCGCGAACGATTAATTCAGACGCACACAAGAAAATTGGATTTTAACATGCAACATAATAATTATCTTAATACTCGTAAACATGTAGGTACTAAACTTTTAATTGATTGCTGTCTGTTCATTGAAGCTGATATGTTATAAAAAATATCAAACTATAAAAGGGGCATAGATCCCCAAACAACGATTATTAGAATTTAGAATTTAGAATTTTTATTGCCGCTAATCTCAAAAACAGGTTAAACGATTTCAATACCGGTTTCACTTTTATATGTTTATTAGCTCGGGTCACTTACCTATATGATTATTATGTTTTAATCGGTGTACTAATAAAAATATTTTTAAAAGTCCTCTACAAATATATTTTTTAAATCGGTTCTAAAACATAGCTTACAGAAGTGATGCGAGGATTCATACTAGTTCATGATATAATTCGTTTTTAGTATTACATAATAATTATAAACGTTTGATCTAGTCTGCATTGAGATTTTATAGTGTTAAGTACTTGAATGCAATAATTGGTAAGAAGAAATAAAAAAAACTTAAAAAATGGTATTTCACAAAATATATCCTATCCTACTAATATTATAAATGCGAAAGTTTGTAAGGATGTGAGTGAGTGTGAGAGTGTGTGAGTGTGTGTGTGTGGGTTTGTAACTCTTTCACGCAAAAACTACTAACGGATTTTCATGAAACTTTGCAGTAATTTAACTTAGATATCCGAATAACATAATTTGTTAAAATTTATAGAGATTTTTGAAGGGACTGGTTCTCCGAAGCGAAACGAGGGCGGGTTTACTAGTATTTTATAAAGAATCAGCAAGGTAGGTAATAAATTATGAAGAGAGTTGAGTATACCTTGCTTGCGAGGGAGAAGAACCAATTACTCAAAAGTAACTTATAATAAGGTTATCGATCAAGCCTTTTGTCATAGACCAAAATGAAACAATTAAGCTTCCCCAAATATCTGTTCAACACAATCAGTGTGTCATCTCTAATATTAAACTCATGACTGATGTTAAAACCACAATGAGATTTTTGGAGTTCGAAGTCTTCATCATCGCAGACCATAATTTTTACCGATTACAAAAGAATAAGAGGTTCTTAATTTGACTGTATTTTTATGTATCAGCTCATATCGTGAACCGATTGTCATAACTCTTTTGAAAGCTTGTGTTTGTCGTCTGATCCCATATTAATCGACATCTGACGAGCAGTTTTTGAGTTATCTCTACTTGCCGATGTTCAAGTATGTTGTTTTTTTTGTTAAAAGTTATAAATTATTTCCGTTACAATTTCAGCGACATGTCCATTATCGAGGATATTCCGGTTGCGTCGATCAATACGACCCGGCTGGTCTTCTATCCGCTGGTGTTGCTGGTGATTGGACTCTGGTTGCTGTACCGATGGCAGCAGCAATCCAAGATGTACAGGCTGGGGAATAAACTCCCCGGACCTACCCCAGTTCCCATTTTCGGGAATGCGTTGTTGGCGATTGGAAAGAAACCGGAAGGTATGACTATGAGCCGTTATTATCTATACTAATATTATAAAGCTGAAGAGTTTGTTTGTTTGGTTGAACGCGCTAATCTCAGGAACCACTGGTTCGAATTGAAATTTTTTTTTTGTGTTGAATAGACCTTTTATCGAGGAAGGCTATAGGCTATATAACATCACGCTGCAACAATTAGGAGCGAAGAAATAATGGAAAATGTGGAAAAAACGGGGAAAATTATTCATTCTCGAGGGCTTTCGTTGCATGCGTTGCGAAAACGATTCAAGATACCAAAAATATATGTATGAAAGAATTATTCCTCTTGAAATGATCTAAAAAAATGTCCACGACAGTATATGTCTATCTTTTAAGATTAACACACTAGAACCGTTTTTATGGTAATCAAATTTGGTCGAACCCACTGCCATACCAAACTAGCCGCGTTTCCAAGTTTAATCTGAATTAATCTTGCTGTGATCCTTTGCTACTTTGCTATTATTTTGTCGTAAGCTTTATTTCTAAGTTTAATTTAATTTAACCTCAATTGATTTTGGTGATAGTTTATTATCTTCCCGAAATTCCTACGGGAGCGGGACCTACGCGGTTGATACTTACGGGTCCCGAAGCGAAGCGAGGGCGGTTCGCTAGTTATTTATAAATTGGGTAAGGGTTAGGTTCCAAAGGTTAATAACCAAAATACATCAACAATGTTGATATCAATTTTTCTTTTTTAATTTAATACTTTAATTTTGAAATATTGTGTGTAAAGTTTTACATGAATTGAATACGACTTGTATGTAATAAAATAAAAGGGTCTTTTAAACGTTTATTTTACTTTATTCCTTAAATCATCTATATTTGGGTAAAATTTTGCAATTTAATATTGAGAGACAAGAGATTAGGAAGTGCGTTGAACTTTAAAAAAAATGCATGGGCATATTTTATAATTAATACGAATAATGGAATTCAGCATATTTTAATTGAGTTAAATAAATGCCTAAAATGTTTCACTTATTCAGTATGCAGCTAATTTAGGTTAAATTGTTACATAATTATTGAAGATTTTTTGTTGATCCTCTAATGGATGAATACTTGCCCAAAAATCACCGAATACTTAAACAGGATATCATGTTACATATCAGTGATATTTATTACCCTAATATTTCTATCAGATCTCATGGAAATCGCATTGGAGTATGTAGAGAGGTATGGGACCGTAGTTCGCGGCTGGCTGGGCTTTAAACTGCTCATCTTCCTCACTGAAGCTAATGATGTTGAAGTTATACTTAACAGCCAAGTGCATATCGACAAGGCGTCTGATTACAGATTCTTCAAACCATGGCTGGGAGATGGACTTTTAATCAGTTCAGGTGAAACACTTTTTGTATTAATAACGCTACATACTCATAGCCCCACACTAGGATTTCCTGTGTCATGTGGGTGCCATTTACAATACACAAAGCCAAGGACACTCATAAAAAGTTTGAGAACAGAAATTTAAACTTCTGCCTTGGTGGGAATCGAACCCAGGACTTTTGGAACGGCGGTCTGACAGTGTACTATCCGGCAAATTAGTTTTATTAATCCCAACAGACTTGAGATACAACATGAAGATTTCAATTACTATGTAATCATTTCAATGATATTCATTCAATAATTTGCTAGCTAGTTAAATGGTTAAAGTAATTGCATTATAAGTAATTTTCATTAACACATTTTAAGAGAATAGGCGATGAAGTGCACGTAATGAGTATAACGATTTTGTAAAAATAATCTTAACGATGTATTTTAAAGATTGAACACCAAAAAATGTTAGGTACACACTTATACGCCAATATTACATGAAGTTGCAAAGGAAAATGAGAACGTTAAGTTTTTATTCTAAATAGATTGAATTATTATCTACATTTAATTTAAGTGATAATAAATGTCAATTATTATTAAGTATTTGTGTACTTAATATTTATATGGTAAACTGATATTTAAAACAGCTTCATTAATTACTCTGTGTTAAAGACAAATATTTAATACTGAAACATTATTTGCAAAACATAATTATCAGTATTATCGGTTTAATTAACTCAACGTACAAACAGCTAAAAATACTGTTTATGTAAATCTAATTGTATTATATCTTCTATTAAATTATTTAGTTATTAATTCCCTAAACAATTCAATTACAGGTGAAAAATGGCGTACACATCGAAAGATAATTGCACCAACATTTCACATCAACGTGCTCAAGTCATTTGTGGATGTGTTTAACCAAAATAGTAAAAATGTCGTTAATAAGATGAAAGGGGAAATGGGGAAAGTATTCGATGTCCACGACTACATGAGCGGTGTTACAGTCGACATACTACTAGGTAAATAACTAAAATTAAATAATATTCCTTTTTTAGTGAATTGAGGTAGCAAACGAGCATGTAGCGCCATCCTTTTGCTGCCGCCCCTGACAATGTGACCGACCTAGAACAAGACTCAAATGTGGAAAATTATGGTTAGTCCAGTATAAGATGGTGTTAGAACATTAGCTGGTAAGTGTGAGGACTCGGACAGGGTCTGTCTTTAGTCCTCTTTTCTGCCGTTAGTAAAAGTCTAGTTAGCAATAAATTGTTACTAAGACTCATGTTCTAATTGAGTCACAGATGTATTGCTACCACCGAGGAATAGTGTGGTTGCCTGTAATTCTTGTTAGGTACATTTAATGTCATTGGATACTGCACGGCAGGAAGCTAGTTTCATATTTTTAAAATTTACAATTTAATATTATCTAATTTTTATGATACTTAGGTAGGTATCAACTCAAAGTGATGTAAAAAACTCTTCTCTATTTTATATAAAGTTTTAAAGGAAAAATATTAAGCTAAATATAATTCTCCAATCAGTGAACAATAACATTAATCTCCTACATCTCTAACGGGTTGACAAAATAATCTACGTATTAAATTTTTTATTCTGTCATAAATATATTTCAAGAATATAATTTAACTACCATTAGAGTTGTCTCCCTGCCTGCATGAGTTGACTCTCTCTCAATTCCAAAACTACAAAATGGTGGTTATTTATTATTTATATTTATCCTTGCATAGTCCGAGGAGAAAAGTAAAAAAAACATATTATTATTCAACTTGGAGCATCCTTACATTGTGTTTAGTCTACACATTATTGCATACAATTACTTTTGCCCTAAACTATGCTTATATGGTCAATATTGATCGTTAAAAACGTTGAGCTTGACCAATTTTGGATCAATTGGCTATTTATAGTTCAATCATGTTGGCAATTCGACTACGATCAGTATTTATCGTCAATAAAGTACCGTGTAATTGTAGCAATCAACGAAACAAAGAAATCAATATTCAATATATGTACGATCTTTGATCTAGCATTTTTGCATATTTATAAACTTCATACATTATTACGCTGTATAGGAAAGTCACACGACATGGTCTTTGCTTAAATAATGAAACAGATCATTTTTGAAAGCCAAAATATACAGATAGATTTACTAGCTTACAGGGTAGACGTTTTCTTGCAAAATACATATACCTACCTACTTGCTCAGACCAATTAACTATATAGACGGCACTCCGGGAACAAAAGAGTGAAGCCAGGAAAAAGTCAGCCTAGTCTTGTAATACACACGGCGGCACTCACACCAAAACGCCCTTTGTGTTCCAAATAATAAAAAATGAATGAAGCTTTGTGTTCCAAAAAATAAAGTTTAAATTTGTTCTAGTTCAAACGCTACGAGATAGGATTCGCAACGATGAAATTCGTAGACGAACGAAGGTTACCGACATAGCTCTCAGAGTTAACCGGCTGAAGTGGCAATGGGCAGGCCACATCGTTCGTAGGACGGATGGCCGATGGTGAAGAAAGGTCCTCGAATGGCGACCACGTCTTGGTAAAAGGAGCATAGGACGCCCCCCGACAAGGTGGACTGATGACCTGAAGAAGACAGCGGGAAACCGTTGGATTCAGAGGGCTCAGGACCGGTCGGAGTGGCGCCAATTAGGGGAGGCCTATGTCCAGCAGTGGACTTCGATAGGCTGATAGATAGATAGATAGATAGTTCAAACTGTCAACATAGGGCATTCTATTGGTTGCGATGTGTGCTTTCGGCTGACTTTTGCCGGCTTCACTCTTTTGTTCCCGGCGTGCCGTCTATAGTTTATTGGTCTGAGCCCACTTGCATATTATTTATGTCTCAGGTTCCAGCCGGCGCGGCGTATCAAGCTGAAATATAGACCATTTATAGACCATTTATAAGTTAGGCCTTCAGAAATTACAAAAACGTATCAAATCTCATTCCGTAGGTTTTGCGTGATGCCCAGACAAACGTGCAGACAAAAATTCCTAAAAATAATATATTTTGGATTCTGTCGACCCTATGAAGACACTTCATAATTATATTTTTTCTCAAATTTCTGCCATGTTCATACATAAACTAGTTTTATGATACATGAAGTTTTAACGTATTCATAATTTGGTATGTTCCAGAAACTGCAATGGGCATTACAAGAAAAGCACAGGATGAATCTGGATTCGACTATGCAATGGCTGTTATGAAGTAAGTTTTTAATGTTATTGAGGAGTCTGGAGAGCCAAGATTTTCCTTTCCTCACTCTTCTTGCTTAGTTAGTCTCTTTTAGTTAGTCTTAGTCTTAATTTCTAATCTAACAAGGTATGAACGATGTCCCGAGTATTGCTAACGTTCTTGGGTGACGCGACTTATTTTAAAGAGGCAAAGAGCGTTTTCCACCAAGAGCTGTATCACAGTTTGACGGTGAGATTAGTGGAGAGCAAAACATCATGAGTTACTGCGTAGAATTCTTCTTCAGCCGTGGTGTCTTGAACGTCAGACCCCCGAGCTATGGTAAATCTGCTCGCGTCTCATATAAAAAAATATATGCTTATTATACTTTTATTATCACTTGCTTTGGTGAAAAAAAGAAACATGTTCTCAGAGGTGTGAGAAACATGGACTGATACTCTTCACGCGGTGAGAGGAGACCCTTGCATGGCAATAGAACAGGATTCTGCTAATTTATAAATGGATAAATTGGATCTCAATTGAATTGTTTGACACATTTTGTATGGGGTATGTGTCAAAAATGTGTCAAATTATTCAATCGAACTGCAATTGAAGCATTTATAAATTAGCAGAATAAGGGCCTTATGGGCTTATGGGTTGCGACGTTAATGATAATGGTATTATTACATAAAGATATTGTCCTACAATTTAACATACCTTCCAAAGCACGAAAACACTCATAACATTTGACATCAGTGGTTGGCCGTCCAATTATGTCGATTTATGTCGATCAAATGCTATAGCATAGGTTCATAATCGCTTCGTTTTATGCTATAAATTACTATATCAAAGGAAAATTGTAGGGAAATTGGCCCTATTTTTGTGCAGTTTTCCACCTGAGCTATGACTATCACCACCACATTTATGTATGTGTATACGAGTACTTTTTCCTATCCCCAATTTTAAGTTCCAAAGAATTACAGAGCCAGTGCCGACAATTGTTTAACTTAATTCCTTAAAGGTACTCGTAATATATACGATCAGAGACGAATTTCAAATAGGATTGAATAAACTTCAGATGTGACTGAAAACCACAAGAGCAAATTATTATGTTTTAGAGATGCCCACAGAACTTAACATAAACCTTAAGATAACGTTAAAAAATCTAATGTTTTGTTTCAGAATGTGCGACATTATTCACCAAAGACATTACAAATTCTGGTTACGATTTGATGCCTTGTTTAAGTTTTCGTCGTTCTTCGAAAAACAAAAGAAACTTCTTGGAATTATTCATGGACTTACAAATAAGGTGTGTATTTAATTTATTAACTCTGTGAAGCACAGCTTCTTGAAATAAAAGGTGGTATGTGATATTCTTATACATGATTGTTCAACCATTTTCTTCTTTATTTAAATTCAAAGCAAATAAGTATTCAAATTCACACCAACTGAGATATATTGAAGTCTTATCTTTGTAGATCAACCTAAATTCGAAACCATTTCATTTCAATGATTCAAATAAAATAAAATAAAATAAATTTATTTTTCAAGACTTTTGATATTTTGTTCAACTTAATTTATTTTATGTTAACTTCCCAAAAATTACAGGTAATTAAGATTAAAAAGGAAACTTATTACCAACATAAGGGTAAAGAAATCGTTCCAGAATCTAATGTAGAAGAAACGGAAAAACAAAAAGAACATGAAACCGGGTTAGCTAATGCAACGACGCTGGCTGATACAGTTTTTAAAGGGTACAGAGATGATCTAGATTTCAATGATGAAAACGATGTTGGTAAGTTGTATTTATTTTTTATATGGATACTATTGATATTAAATTAAATTACATTAATTATGTTAACTCAGCCCTCCAATTTTTGAAGTTGTAATTTTACCTAACAAAAAATATAAGGTGACGGTGTGTATCTAATTGTAAAGTTATGAGTATAATGCAAAAATGTAAAATATAACAATTCTTAATCTCACAGGTGAAAAGAAACGACTAGCTTTCTTAGACCTGATGATTGAAACAGCACAAACTGGCGCTAGTATAATAACAGATTATGAAATTAAAGAACAAGTAGACACGATTATGTTTGAGGTTAGTTCATAAAAACTTATAGCTCTATTGTCAATGAGTAAAATCTACTTATGAACTTGATTTCTGTATTCATATGTCTGTAAATTTAATTCCTTAAAGAACGTTTGTAAGTATTAGAAAAAAACTGTAGATTTTTTCTCGCGAATCAGAGTTTTTTTTATCTCAAGGTCCTTTTATTTCCGGGGTGATTGATGGAATAATCCAAAACGTAATCTGCCTAAAAGGACATTTTAATTTAAATCCGTTTAATGGTTACAGTCTGATTATATTAGTAGAATTATGAATTAGCATTTTATCCTACATATTTTAGGGACACGACACCACAGCCGCTGGTTCTAGCTTCGTGCTCTGTCTTCTCGGAGTGCATCAGAACATTCAAGATAGAGTTTACAACGAGCTGTATGAAATCTTCGGGGATTCCGACAGGCCCGCCACATTTGAGGACACCCTGCATATGAAATACTTGGAGAGAGTAATTTTCGAATCACTCAGAATGTACCCGCCTGTTCCGTTAATCGCAAGGAAATTGAAACAAGACGTTCAAATTGGTACGTAACATTTTAGGATACAACGCTGTGTTAAATACTAACCCGTCTAACAGTAGTATCATTTAATTTCAATTAATTTAACTAATGATGTCGCTCAATCTTACCAAAATTTTATTATGCAGGATATTCGATAAGGATATTTCATAAATATTCCGTTTAATAAAAGATTTGTAAAACGTTTTAATTATGTGGTTACTAATACAAAAACAAAATAAGTCCATGTTATCAATTATTTTTTAAACAACAAGCACACAATAATTTGTAAATAAAATAAAATGAAAACATGTTTATTACATAATTTTAAGTTAAAATTAAAAACTACATAAATTATAAAACTTTAATGCACACGTAATTAATTCACTCGTTATTTCTTGCAGCAACTAAGAACTACGTACTACCCGCGGGTTCCACAGTAGTGATAGGAACATTTAAAATCCACCGTGATGAGAAGTATTATAAGAACCCGAACGTTTTCGACCCGGACAACTTTCTGCCCGAAAATACTCAGAATAGGCATTACTACAGTTTTATTCCATTCAGCGCTGGACCAAGGAGTTGTGTCGGTAAGTATGACCAGATAGATACCAACATCAACGTAACTCAACTTATTTTAAGATATTAATTTATCTTTTACGACTAAAAACTTTAATATATGTACCATTTATAATAAGTCGTCAATCGTTATAAATAAATAATGCTATCTCTAAATGAAAAAATGTTAAGAAGATATCTACTAGATAAATCAACTGCGTAGAATGCCGCTCATTAATTTCTCTTTCTCAAGTTATAAATAAACACAATTTTTCAGGTCGTAAATACGCCCTACTGAAACTAAAAATCCTTTTGTCGACCATTTTGCGAAATTACAAGATGGTATCAGACATCACTGAGGATCAGTTTAAACTACAAGCAGACATCATATTGAAGAGGACAGACGGATTCAGAGTTCAGATCGAACCTAGAAATAGGGTTCCTATTCCTGTTGTTTAAACTCCTGAACAATATTCGTTGGTTTTTATTTACGAAGACTATTCAAATTATATTCTTAACTAAAATCAATGTTTGGTTAGGTCTAATTTTGATCCAGGTCGGTTTTGATGTTTATTGTTCTTAGTTAATGTTAATTTATTTTAATTAAAATAAATCGTTAACCTTTCACAACAGTTTTTATTTTTAGTATTTATTTAATTTGTAATAAATCAATCGGCATTAATTATATTAAATTTAATAATCAATATCAATAATCAATGTTCGTGATTTCCATTTATTACTTATAGGTTGACTAGGAATATAGAAAGCCTCGCCATATTGCGGTAAGCTCATGGGCACTCATAAATTGCTTGTTAGTGAGTTGTTTGTCGTGATTTTGTTTGTTGCTGCGAGTGATTATTTTGTGGTACTTATAGTGACAAAAAACTAACCATAGTCGTGTAAGAAAAGTTGTTTTCTATGTGCTAAAGTAACATTTCTGACGTAGTTGTCAAAATGACATAATCGTTACTATAATTACTATTGTCATTTAAACGTAAACTTAAAGCACCCGCAATGCAGATTTTTTATATTCCTGGTCAACCTTTACTTAGATATTAATAGCTGTACCCTTTAATACTAATACTGGTAAAATTACTTTAAACATAAACAATGCCAAATTATCTGCATATTATGTAGCTACTTACACAAATAAAAACAGTGTTATTGAAGTAAAATGAACTGGCGAGAAATGTTGTGATGGTAAAACAAAAAAAAATGGTAACGGAAGTGCGTAATAGTTTTTCAAATACAGAAAGTTGTACATTGTGTACTTTTATCTAAATATCGCGGCTGAAGAATTTCACATACCATCTACAAAAGGGTAAGCAAGGATACGGTGGTACCATACGGCGGCGTCAATAAATTTACAATTGGGTAACAAAATTTTAATTTAATACAAAAAACCTATGTATCAAAGAAATCTCACAGTATTATAGTACCTCCTAGCGCACTTTTTAATAATCATGTGATTTCAACCATTTGCAGTGCACTAGGTACCTAATAAATAATATTTAAAGTTAGGCATTTGTAATTAACGTGAATATTAAAGCGATGAGTACCAACATAACGTAACATGAGTATTTCATTCACAAGATTTCAGTTAAAAGAGCCTCATAAAAATCATAAAAGCCTTACGGCTCATTCACACGAGGACGAATCGTCTTTTTTCACGAATCGTCTTTTTTCACGATTCGTTATTTTTTTTGACGGCGGCAATGCTTTTTAAATACTCATGTTCACACGCTTGACGAATCGTGAAAAAAGACGAATACGGATACGTCTTTTACAAATCACGAATCGTGAATGTTTTATGATTATGACGGATACGTCTTTTAGAAATCACGAATCGTGAATGTTTTATGATTATGACAGATCCGTTGTAGTATTCACGTCCATTGTGTTTCTGAACCATCTGAACTGAGCTAAATCACGAAATAAATGTGAACTTCAATGCGGATATTTTGACGAATCGTGAAAAAACACGATTCCGTATTCAATGTGAACGTCCATCCGTCAAGACGTATCGTGTTTTTTGACGAATCGTCAAAGACGTATGCCGTGGGAATGAGCCCTTACATGCTTATTTGTATACTATTAAATAATAATAAGAAAATGGCAGTGTTAATTAATTACTATAAAATATTAGGTATAACATTCATAAGACGCCTGAGTAAACTAACGTTAGGTATGTACTCGTATATCTAATGAACATTTTTCTGGTATTAACTATTTGTCTTTATAGTAACAGTTATATTTTATTTCACCTTTGTATAATAGTAACACTAGAGCACAATTTTATGTATATCAACTGAAATATAAAACTAATTAATCAAAAAATATACACAAAATAAATAAACTGACACAAACGGCAACTATTTCAAAGTAAACAAAATTCATAAAACTTCCATCTACCAAACTTACATTTCATATCCAACATTTCAAATCATTTTTGTTGCATTTACTCACTTATGTTAATATCTCATTGAAGGAACTTTCAAGACCGGTGCTTGCGATAAACAAAATATTCTACAGTCCAAAGCACAACACAAACTAAGCAACAGAAACTCATTGCCAGGAAACAGTATACGTAGTTGCCAGTTGCTTCGTATATTACACCTGAAACAATTACAAAATGTATTTAATAAATAACTTATTAGGAAGAACCGACTTCAACATCAACAAGTACATAATTATAACTCAAAATCTCGCCAGATATTGCTCTTTGATGAAGAGATGATAATAATGATTAAAATCAGTTCACCCAGTACACAGTTGTAAGGTAAAACACATACAAAAGACAGTCAAATTGAGAACCTCTTTTTTTGAAGTCGTTTAAAATCCAAGTTTTATTTACATAGGCCACAGTATGAGCAATTGTTCACATGACTGCTAATGCGTCAGTGTTGCTTTCATTTTATAATACATAAGCGCGTTAGACCACTTACCATCAATTTTATCGTTGACTTACATAGGTACGGTTTGTTTGGTAAAAAAAAAACCTCTGCTAGAAAATTGAGTAAGAGTCATCTACAATATTTTCAATGGTGTGAGCATGTAAGCATGTTCTACTAGGCAAACTCTTAGAGTACTTTACAAATTGTGAAAAATAACAACACCGCACACTTGGGGTGGTTATAGGAAGTGATGACGATGATCATAAGAAGTACCTAGATACCTACATAAGAGTAGTGGCGATCCATTGATAAATGATTTTGAATTTGATTATTATTTTGTAACCTGTTATTACCTTTATCAAAAAAAACTGACATATTTTTTTGGAATGGAAATGCTGTTTACCTTGCTACTAAGCGGAAATCTAACAAAGTTGCCTGTTTATTTATGTTATGATTAATTGAAGGTACGTAGTTTATGTAAAACAATACCCACACTCATGTCAAAAGTTAATTAACATCATTAATCGCGTGACGCCCATTTACCAGTTCATTAAATTTTACAAGTCTACTGTCACTATAATATATCGTTTATGACCATAGAATGTTTGTAAATTATAACTAAAAAAAATTAATTACGTGCCTAGTAGCTTGTTTTTTATTTGCCAAGTTAATTTATATTTTTCTCGAATATAAAGAGAATTTAGCAATTAAAAATCTCGTGGTATCCTCTTAAATCCATTTTTCAAAGTGGATTTTTTAAACTAACTGGTCACCACACTGGACATAGGCCTCTCTCAGAGCGTGCCACAATACTCAGATTCTTCACTGATCTCATCTTGCCAACTCCATTCACTTCTTGAAGGACGTTGGATCATCGGGCTGGTGGAAGGCCTATACTACGTCTGCCGGTCCGTGATATCTATTCGAGACCTCGTTTTCCCCAACGACCATCGGTTCTTCGATATATGTGACCAGCCCACTTTCACTTCAGCATGCTTATTCTTTGTGCTACATCAGTTACTTTAGTTCTTTGCTGAATCTGGTCGATTCGGATTTCGTCCCCCAAACAAAACTCCAAACATAGCACTAGTACACTCCATAGCCCGCCGAACTACATTTAGATTGTGCACTAATCCCAAAGTCACAGTACACGTTTCAGCAGCATGTCGTAACCGACAAGATACACTGGTTGTGAACCTTAGTTTTTAGACATTGTGGTATATGGGACGCGGAAATTTCATTCCATGACGTCGTGACGTATCATTTAGGCTTTGCAGCATCTCCCCTTCTCCGTATTTTATCGGAGCAAACTTAATTATGAGTTTAACTGATATTTTCCTGAGTTATCCCTTTTGGCTCCCATTCCCGTTCTCTCCCATCCCACTACACCCCAAATTGCCAATACGGAATAATAGTTGAAGGCCGATGTTGAGTTTAAACAAAACAGTTTTATGTTGAAAAAATATATAATTTAATACTGTTTTTTTGTCGCTTGATTAATGCTATGCCTACAGCACCTAATTTATAAGGTTAACGTTTCATTAACTTATTTAGAAGGAAAAAACGCAAGTACATTAAGACAGTTAACAAATTGATAAGTCATATACATTTGAATAAGTATTATTTATTCATACATATTTTAAAAAAGATATAGTTAATGAGGTAAAACATGAATATTACTTAATTTTAATATTTTAATATAAATATAGATACTTTAATAGATACATCGATCTAAAATAATATAGACCGATGAATAGATGTTATTTCCAGTACAAAAAGTTGAAATTGTATTGAAATCTCTGTAAGGCACAGTGATTTCAAAACTTGTTGTGACAGAGTTGCGAACCTAAATAAGAACTTAAGGTAAGCTATAGATATAAAATTCTGGCTTACCTATAAATGGATCAGCCAGAAGCATCAAAATTCCAGAAAATATGATATGAAGAGCCAATGCAGCAGGGAACCTCTCAGGAGCTGCATTCACCAGAACCAATGGAAACAACACCTGGACAGAACACCTCACCAGGCCTGATATCATTGTTATGACGAATACGAATACCAGGTTGCTAGAAGTTATTAGAGCTGAAAAAAACAAATATTTAATAGACTGTATGACTAGGTAAGCAAAATTGGTTAAAATTGAAAACTGGCAAAATAATTAAAATTGACAAATCTATTTTCAAAGAATACGAGTACAATAAGAAATTTATCTTAGGTAAAGCAACTAAGCCACTATATTTTTTACTTTAGATTTGTAAAATTTTGACATAGCATGACTCATTTGCCCCTTCTGAGACTTTAGCTTTTTATCGGGAAATTTTAGAAACAGTAATCTTTTACAAGGCACATTAGTGCGAGTAGCAAGGAAGTAACATTTTTCTTCTGTTATTTCTTGGCAGACAACAAATGCTTTTAATATCACTAATACCCTTGGGCGGTAGTAACCATTTACCATCAGGTAGCTAGTAGTCTTTTAATCGCCTAATTACACGAATAGGTATATTGTGTAATCGACATAATATTACCTAAATGGAAACAGGTTCGTCAATCAAACCCTATAACACTTCCAAATAACTTAAAACTTCTTTTATTTTTACGTTGAACATGATAAGTTTCATCAAGGAAGTAAGAGAAAAGGCCAAAAAATTTATAAACAACAATAAAAATAATAATTTTGGGTAAAGTCTAGTATCAAAAAAATCTACAAACCAATTCTTAAGAATACTGTAATTGTAGTTCCAGCGAAAAAAATCTTCCGGCTGTCAACATTATAGAAATACGTAAACACAGCGAGAAGAAACCTCGCAACCAAGTCAGCTATGGCGCCAACCATGACACACGTGGCTACTTGCATCTGAAAATAAATAAATAATGCTTCACAGTCATAGCCCGTAGCCATTAGAATTCCCTGTGTCGTGGGTGCCATGCCATGGACTAGACAAAACGTTAAGATCCAAAACATAAAGATCCTAGTCTTAATATTGTATTGTCCCATACGGTAGGTTAAAGTGTTGTTTACGTTAATAGGTAAAACGTCAACGAAACGCGTAAGTCGCCAGGCAGGTTTCACGTGAAATAATAATATTAAAAATTATTAAAAATATGTATCATAATAATCTTTATACGACGTCACCTCTTACAACAGCATGGTTGCCAGCACTGGAGTAGTATTATTAGTAGTAGTAGTATTTTAAGCTGCTCGAATAGTTCTTACCTTAGTATAACCATAAGAGAAAAGCAGCATGGGTTCCATAGCCAAGTATGTGACGTCAGATACAAAGGCAAATCCCAGACCAACTAATGTGCTTACAAACCGAGGGTCCTTCAGCAAGTCTACTTCAACATTTTCATAAATGGTCTTTCTGAAAAATAAATAAGATTTGCCATAAGAGTTTATTATTCAATCAGACATTTTGAATGAGAAATAACATTATCCCTCCAAATAAAGATGAAAGAACAAATGTTGCTAGTTAATAGGTATAATGCTCGATATATAAGTTGATAACAGGACGCGTAATCTCTCGAAAAGAGACTCTGAATTGGAAGAGATGATGTCTAACTGGATACCTAGTTTTTTCCTTAAATTATGTCTTTTATAATCAGATCACAATCTTCTCTCGTTGCTTTAAAATAAAAAAAATGTTGCGTTCTGGGATCCCGTGAATCCCCACACATAAAGACTAAGCAAGAAAAGGAATTTTAATGCATCATTAAAATTCAGCCTCTCTAAGCATCGAATTCAAGAAAAAGGAGAATTAATAGAAAAATCGTGTACCAGTTAACGACGCTGAAATGGACAAAATACCTCTGGAAATTATTTTATTATTAAAATCATCTTCAGTTAAATATGTAGGTTTCAGATATTGCCACCTAATGGCTAACATCGTGTTTGCGATACCCAATAGTTTTTATTGACAATGTGAGTGATTTTTATAGGTTAAACCTAATAAGCCGTATTTTTAGTTTAGGAATTTCATCTCAATACCATTCAATAATGTACATACATCAATATTTTGCTCCATCCTACTATCCTACTAATATTATAAATGCGAAAGTTTGTAAGGATGTATGTGAGTGTGTGCGTGTGTGTGTGTTTGTTACTCTTTCACGCAAAAACTACTGAACGGATTTTCATGAAACTTTGCAGTAATATAGCTTAGACTTCGGAATAACATAATTTGTTAAAATTTATAGAGATTTTTGAAGGGACGGGTTTCCCGAAGCGAAGCGAGGGCGGATTTACTAGTTCGGTTATAAATCCTAAGTAATTTAACGTACGCGATTCACTTACATTATACTTTTCTGTATGGATTCATGCCGCGTTGATTTTTCTTTCGTCTCTACCCTAGTTTCGTCATGCGGCAATATTCTAATAGCTTGTTCGTTGAAATCTGATTCTTCATATATAGCTATACGTTTTATTGGATCTGAAAAAAATACACATCAAAATTTTCAAAAAAAAAATATGAGACTAATTAATGATAACGCTTGGCTGAAATATATGTATTATTTTTTTTGGTGATGCCCTCTCGCTAGCTTCTACCACGTGCTTCTACCGTCATGCAATTTTGTGTCAGTTGCACAAGCAATTTATTGTGTCCGGCTTGCGTCTTTGGTTCTTATTCTTGCTTCCATTCTCCTCTCCCATTCTCCTCTCTCATTCACCTCTCCCATTATTTAGTGTCATCGTCGTCACCTCGTCGTCGTTTACTGTTACTGAATTAATTATATGGCTCCTCTGTTCGTTTATTTGCATAAAAAATTAAATGTATATTTACTTGCAAGTGGTTACCTTCTTTGTAAATCGCTTCTGTATCAACCACCATGTGCCATTCAACGGGATGCATGATTAACATAGCAAACAATAAATGTAAGTCCACAGCCATGATCAAAGCTAAAGTCCACCTAAACCCGTACTCTGCCAGCAGATACGTCACTAGCATGGGGAAAGTTATGGACGCCATACTGCTCATTGTCTGGTTAGCACTCATCATTGCGGTCCGTTTTTGGGTGAAATAGGAATTGAAAGCGGTAAAACTCACTGGTATCATTACTCCAAAACCAGCCCCTGTAATATAATGCATTACCTAATATAAAATGTCAAGTCTTTATCTTTAATCAGATTGGCAGGGAAAAGAACCTACCAATAAAATATTTCCTAAATGAAGTGGAATTTTATGATTGTTTACAAAGTTTTTTTTTATTTGATAATAGATAAATTAAAACTATATTTAGCTAGTTTTATTATAGTAACTTCTTTCAAGGATAATATATACAACACAAATATTGCATAATATACCTACATATGTAATGCAAGCTACTTGACTATGATAATGGTAGTCAAAATAAACTGGTCTAGCATCTCTAGTCTACATCATGTCTACATCCGCAAACGGCATAATATAATAGGGTAATTAACTGCCATCTGCCAAGATTAAATTTAAATGCAAAAAGCGACTAATTGGTGCATCGTTGAAGAATAGTTACTCGATTTCACATAGTTTTCTGAACATTTTATATAATTTGTTTGCAGTAAATCATTCGAGACAGAGCTTTACGTTGAAAACTATACGTTGTCAAAATAATATTAAGTATCTATATATTATTAGCGATCATCAGCAATCAACACGTCAACACAATATTCCTTTTCAATATTTGTTATAATGCTATTTAATTCTGTCTTTTACATTGTTGTTGCCATAGTGATTAACGAGTGAATTTCAACAAGCCGATATTTTTTTTCATTTCGGTGAATATTTTTATTTATGAGTTTTTGTGAATTTATTTTGCACATTATTGTTCATCGTGAAGTTATATAATATAGAAGAGTAGTGGAAACAAAATAATTTGAAAAACAAATGAATGACAAGAGTTTCAATTTTCGATGTCACCGAAATGAAACCGCCGTTCACCGAAATGAAAACGATATTCACTGAAATGAAAATCCACCGAAATATTATACAGCGTGATCTAAAAATGATAAAGAAAGCAATGCCTAAACATCAACCGACTCAAGTGATAATAGGTAGGTGTTTTACTTAGTATCTACTTCGTAGGTAACTTTCTATAAAAAATAAATATAAAATCCCCCATGATAACTTTCAAATAAAAGTAGTGTAATAAAACAAGATAAGTACTTAATTTTTTAAAAGTTTAAAGTCAATAACAATGGCCGGTAGCAGTAGAAAAACTTTATAAAAAACAGTATTTTAAATTTATCCTTCCTACTTCCTACTAAATGCGAAAGTTTGTAAGGATGTATGTGTGTGTGTTTGTTGCTCTTTCACGCAAAAACTACTGAACGGATTTTCATGAAACTTTGCAGTAATATAGCTTAGACATCGGAATAACATAATTTGTTAAAATTTATAGAGATTTTTGAAGGGACTGGTTTCCCGAAGCGAAGCGAGGGCAGATTTACTAGTTATTAATAATTCACAGGTAGATTTTGAGTCTTGGAAGATGGACTTACAAGTTTTTGTTACACTTATTATTTTATCAAGGAGTTACCTATAATTTTTTAAATTTAATATTTCAAAATTTGAAATTATTGACAGAGTACAAGTTTATTGAAATAGTAAACTATAGTAGAAAAATACTTGTACTTTCGAAGTAATTGACAGTTTTGGAATCTTTAATACAAAAAAATAATTCCGCGATAACAGAAGCATTTGTGGAGCAAGTAGTAATAGTAACATCTATACCGAAATGGTAACTTCGATCATATTACTTACCTAAATTATTAAATGAAATGATTTGTAGTTATAAATCTACTTACGATCGGTATCAATATTCAATTTATCTACGGACGATTTTTGACAGAATTAATTATAAATTTTGATAATCGTAAATTGAACACTTGCAATAGATAATGTTCATTATCACACAATCATCCTGTATCAAAATACCGTTAATATCACCGAAATTAAATGAGTGTCCACCGAGATGAAACAACTGAGCACCGAAATTCACCGAAATGAATTTTTTTTCATTACGGTGAATTTTTTTCACTTCGGTGACCCGTATAGGTCACCGAATTCACCGGAATGAAAACACCGAAATTAAAATACGGGTCAAAAAATTTAAAATTTAAAAGAATCTAATTGTTAGGATTGAATAAATTCTACTCCGATAAACGTTCTACTTAAAGCGTTGTTAAGAATACAAATTTATTAGTTTTAGCATTTTGAGACATAAAATAAACCCATTCGTGGAAATGAAAAGAATCTGAGACACCGATGTGAAATAATGACGTTTCTAGCGAGAACACGGAACGACGCAGCAGACCACCTCTACCGACAAAAGCTTGCACGTGGCTGCCGCTGAGTTCATGTGGAGTGGCAATGTTCTAGAACTCTTCGTTCCAAAACTATCCTTGTTTCTCTTTCATTCACCGAAATGAAAAAAAATCTTGGGACACTTGTGTTTTGCCTTACCATTTACCAAATTGTATTGCTTTATTAATGAAAATACATTTTTCTAATGCTACAATTATTCATATATTGAATGAAATAGTCTGTAAGCATAATTGGTCAATACATTTTCTTTTAATCAGGATATAACAACAAAAACTGGAACAGGGACAACCACCAAGGATGAAAAATCTGAGGTTCAACATTTTTTATTTTAACATAAAAAATATTTTTGCCTGATATAGGTAACTACTTAAAGTAAATAAAAAAAATATATGTATGATAATAAAGCATCTTTCACTGCCGTTTTCACTTGCGCCGCGTAAAAAACACGCCAGAGAAATTCACCCTAACCATAAAATGAGTGTTGTTTGGGATAAACATAATCGAACGCTCTTACGTACGGGCTTAATAAATTATAATCAGAACATGAACTGATGTTTCGATGATTTCCCAATTAATATGACGAGTTTAAATTATCAAAATTAAACAAAATGTATAAATACCTCGTATCACCCCGAAGGTAAAAACGAGCTGGAATGTTCGATTGACGAATATCGTTAATACATCGCCGAGCACAAACAGGCCGGCACCGACTAAACCAACTTGGCGAAAGGAATACTTCTTTAAAGCTATACCTCCCAAAAATCCTGAAAAAAATTAAGGAATATTATTATGGTCTGTGCTGTAAGTTTGCATCATAAAATACAACGATGTAAATATAATAAATAACTGCTAATGATAAATAAGTTGTAGTTGTAAGTGTAAATAAGTTACAAAAAATTAACTCATATTTAAGACTCGGTGAGTAAAGGAAACTTTAAAACATGTCTCCAAATTAAAATTTGAAGCAATACTCATTAAATCTGCAGCTATTTTTAGGTTTATTATCTGCAGCATTAAATCATAAATATTATGCCAGCAAGAAAAGCAAAAAATAAACATTTTTTTATTGTACCTACTTCTTCTGTGAATTCACCGAAAACAAAACTGAAACACAAACAGTTACTAAAGAATATGTTCAGAAATGTAATTATTTTGATCACATGTTTTTTCATCCATTTAGTGAACATTCTAAAGTATAAATAATGACTTTATTCATGTTACGATCAAATAGGTATATCTGCGGTTGTGACAGTCATTAAACAATCGGCTGAGTTATTTTAGACAAGTGGTCGATACTTCCGCATCTGAGGGCTCAAATTTTGAGGAACTTGATACATCGATTTAATCAAACAGACTCATGCTAACGCTAAGTTGACGGTATCTTTCGCTAGTTCTCAAATGACTAAAGATCTTATGTATACAAAAAATTGCCTAGCAATATTTTATTTCGGTTTATAAAAAAATCTTGACAGTAAAATACAACGTGTAAAGGACAAGTGGTAGAAAACTTCATTCTCTCAACAAGTGACGTGTGAAAATTGTCGTAGGACATAATAAATGGTTATACAAAAGCAATTTATTATAATTATCAGCCATCAATAACATTTTCATCTAAATGTCGGTCAAACTAATAAAGGATGTAAGTAATTCAAAGAAGTTCAATGCATGAATAAACATTGATTGGATTAGGGTCAATGTCAGTACGAAAATCCTGTAAATCATTTTCTAATAGATTTATCGTAATCTCGATGCATCATGACTTGTTTCATCTAAGAGATAAATAGATAACATTTTTGTACGTAGACAGTTTCAATACGAGTAGACCTAAGATTTATCGGACACAAAATTTTCAAAATTAGATTTTTACTGGATGGTTTATTTAATTTTATGTACATCAGCTGTGCACTGTAAATGTGTTATCTATTTTTATGGTTAACAAATTTAATTTAATTGAGCAAGTAAAACCGATCTACTGTATAGCCTAATGATGAATAGTATTCAACGTAAGGGGCCAAGATTCTCTTAAGCATTTTCAGGGGCAGATCATCTTCAATCAGTTGATTGCTCCAATGCAATGTAGTTAAGTAAGCTGGCAAAATAGCCATACCACGATGAAGCCAAGTTAGGTCCGATGAAGCGAAGGAATTTAGCCAGCCAGAATTTAGAGGCCATTGAATTTAGAGAGCCAAAGTTGCGCTACATAAAATGATTTCATAGATAAATTATTATTATTTTTAAATCTTTGATAGTTAAGAAGCTTCACTTCATAAATCTCTAAATTTGTTTGTTTATTTTATTTTATTGTTAATTAGAACGGTTTACATACCACTTACACTAATTAACACAATAATACATATCTAATACTAATCAAGGCACATTTTTTAAAGAATTGTCAAATAGTAGATAGAAATACATATTATAAGATGATAATGAACAGTCAATAAAAAAAAAATAAAAAAAAAACATAATAAAAAAAATTGGAATATGAGAATGTCAAATTAATGAATGCAAAATTATAAATCATGGGGTTTCGCTGAACCTTAGACACATACTAAGGACTTTCCTCCAATTGTCAACAAAAATATCAAAATCTGGAAAGGTTTCTAGCAGAGCGCTGAGAGCGATATTTTTATTTGCCAAAGCAATTGATAAATAATTAATTAATTATAGACAATTAACGTAATAATACGCACATATTTTCTTTTTAATTTAGGATTCGTTGAGAATTTTATTCCACCTCATTTCAATGTAAAAGCCAATATAGGCTGTCATAGCTTCTACTACACAGGTACTACGTTCGCGCTCGATATTCGTTTTAGTACCTATCAACCCACACAAATACCAGCTTTCCGCCCCTGTGGCTAAGGTTAATTGCAGATTGACGGCCAGAATTTAAGATGCTTTAAAGTATAATGTATAGGTACTTAATTTCTTAAAAATAAAGCTGATTTACGTAAATTTCAAAAGTATTAAAAACGGACACTTTAAATCATGAGTTAGCAAATTGATGAGTAACATGCCTATAATATTTTTTTAATAATTTGCATAAACGTTAGAAATCATTAATTTTGTGGGTGGCCCTGAATACAAGATTTTTTTAGAAAACGCTAAAATGCTGGACCAAATTAATATTAATATTATAAAAAAAAATTAAGATATGTGACCTATAGTGCTATTATTATTGCACGGCTTGAATCGTGTTAAATTCCGTGCAATATCAAAGCAATTTAAATCACTATGTCGCATTCTACGAGTTTTATAGTCGTGTAATTTAAATCCTATTCAAACCAGAGATGTTCGGGGGACTGGAAGGTGGACCGTCCGAAAGGAAATGAGTGAAAATGTATCTTATCCCTTTTTCTCAAAGTTCTTGTGAATATTATAATATCTGATCGGTAATTATTATGGGAAGGAAGATGGCAACTAATCGTAGTAAGCCTAGCTTATTCAGTTACCATGAAAATAATAATCTTGAGGCCTTATTTGGTTATTTCACGGAGTACTTAGGTAGCTACGTTTCATGTAGAGAATGTTGGCAGGGTTTTAAAGATGGACAGAGACCTTTGTCCTGCTATTTTTTTTCAACGTGAGGTACCACCATTAGGTACCTCACCTGGTAAATAATTTTATTACCACAATAAAGCATAAAATGCAATAATGAGCGTATTGCACATACCTACATACATCAACAATTTCAAATCAATAAGATAATTTTGCTGAATACAACTCGATATGAATAAATAAACATGTTGTAGGTTGTAGGTAAGTACATAGGTAATAGGTACGTACATATTACTCAATCAGCTGTTCCGCTTAAACGGTTTAGGTAGATACATCAAACAACGGCCTTTCGTTAATTAAAGCATACTTGAACTATAACAACTGTGTATAAAACAATGAAATATCTGCGGTCGTATCGAAGGGGCAATGAGCTCAACTTGCTACTAAGCAATTATGGGTCTGATCTGACGTCATTGAAACCTGAGCGATCCACAATTTCTCTTCAGTACGTTGCCTAAAGCTAATCGTAATCTGTAATTGACCTTAATTTTTATAGAAAGAGTCTTTTATTGATATAATTGTTTGCGGTCATCAGTTTACACAGAAACAATTAAGAAGACCGACATTTTTACTTTCGTTATTGGTTGACAACATTTTTTATGGATTTAAGATAGATAAGGAACATGTAGCACAACCCTTCCGCTGCCGCCCAAGAACACTAAACCCTAACTGGGACCAGGATTTACTTAATTTTAGATCCTAGTTTAGGATGAAGTTTACGGAGTTAAAGCGTCCTTAATGGCCTTAATGGACATTGATTTAGATTATTTCGAGGAGATTTCAAAGAGGGCCATTAATGGTAAAATGTTATCGTTTATGTGATGTGTAAATTGTGTTACTATGTATGCCGGACGTAGCGCTACAACTGAATGAGTTATTACGAGTATAATATCAACTGAAAAATATGACTCTTGCATAATGTGCCAATTGCTTCAGTAGCTAAATACTTCTTATGAATCTTGGCATAGTAAAGTTCTTCTCAGAAAAAAAATCAATGTTAGTCCGAAAAGGCTGAACACCTAATATTTTAAGAACGCACTGAATACTGTATGTTCTGATTTGTACCTACATACATTTGTCACATCAACCCAATATTAGTTTTTCCTTCCAGAGTTTGACTACTAAGTAGTGTAAGGAACTCCTTTTGGACAATCACTAATTATGTCAACAAGAAGGAGTAACAGGCCGTTTACTTATAAAAGGATATTAAAAATACAACTGTCAGATGAAGACATAAAAGGGGAACACGAATATTTTACTATGGGAAAAGATGTATGTTTGAATGATTAAATAAACAAGTTAAACAGTAAATAATTGTTTTCTGGGCTTCCTTTTAGCTCAGAAGTGGGATATAACTCACGTAAGTCCTGATAAAATGCATTTACATACTTTGAATTGAGTAAAGATTTTGTTATGTCAAAGATGAAAATTTTAAACACGAACAATGGGCCGTCATAAGAAATGTAAAAATAATGATGATAATCGGGAAGCTTATTTACGCCGTAAATTATTGAAGGCGGTCGAAACCCGTAAATTATATGAACCTAAGGAGGTACCGTCTACATCAACACCGTCCAATAAGGTCGATCAGGTGGTAACCAACAATGACAGAATTCCATCACATATTGCACAGTCGTTGGCTGAAAGCCATGATAATGCTGCATCTCGACAAAATATATCATTACCGGGGTATACTTATTTTATGCCCGGACCATCATCGTGTTCTTCGACATTTCGATATGTGGGCCGTAGTGATCCATTGCCAGAGTTTGACCCACAAACATCAATAACCACTATGGAGCAATGGATAAGAAAAGTAGAAGGCATTTCTAATATGTATGGTTGGGATGAAAAGACTCTTAAATTTAATTGCACTTCTAAGATGAAGGGTTATGCTCGACTATGGTATGAGCAATTATATGTGAATCAAATTTAAGTTGGTCCGATTGGAGGGCAATGCTGTTAACAGCTTTTCCTTCCAATCGTAGTAGATTAAATATGATGCGAGACTTGGTCAATGCATTAAGACGCTTTGATCAAGATTATATACAATTCTTTTATAATAAATTAGCTTTAGGTAACGCATGTGGATTACCCGAGTCACTGATTACGGAAGCTATCATAGGAACTCTTAACAATGATTTGATACAAGTTGGCGCTATTTCTGCTAGATGTCACGATCCTCCAACGCTCTTGAAATATTTATCACCATTTGCTCACCCGGTTCTAAATGAAGCTGAACGTCAGAAAGAAGTCAGTTACACTTACAAACCTCAATGTTACATTTGTAAGGGTCTTGGCCATATTACATCTGAATGTATGAAAGTACAAAACAAATGTCATAAAAACAATTTAGTCTGTTCATTTTGTAGGAAACGGGGTCATGTTGAAAATGATTGTTTTACTAAAAATAAAAAAATGTAGTTATTGTAATAAAACTGGTCATACTAAAGACGAGTGTTTGAAGTTAAAATCTCGAAATAGAACAGGTGACAAGTAATGCATGATACACCAAATATTAGATAAATAAATCTATCTCTAAATATTATGTTACTATTAACATTTACCTATGATTGTCATAATGTGTACCTACGGTTTATTACATTTTGGTAGGTCTTGGTAAACAAATGTAAGTCAGTCACTTGCTCAAAAAAAAAGTCTTTCCTAATATCGTTATAAATAGATTTGGTGGATTGAAAATCATGCCGATTTGACAGTGTCATGTTAAAAGCGTAATATTCTACCTGATAGGTAGTGCTTGAGGTATCGGTGCCGTCATCATTTTGATTTTATAATAATAATAATAATAATAATTCTTTATTTCAGGTTCAGGGCAATATTTGTTAGTAACATTTTGTACTTATATCTAGGGGTTAGTAAATACTGACAAAATAAGACTTATAAACTAACTAAACTAGGGACTGGAAATGGGGGTTTCCACGCCCGGGCACAGTCTGTACTGCACCACGTGCATGTAGACTTGCCCAGTGCCTGAGAAATGGTGAGTCCCACCTGTCCACTAGTGTGCCCAGTGTGGTGTTGGTGCTGTCGCGCAAGCGGTTTAGGAGGGAGGCGCATCGCTTCCGGATGATGGCATGAAAGCCATCAGTGTGAGCCTCTGAGAACATCCCGGAGGCGCTACAAAAGCGCGGCAACCCCATCAGCATTCTGAACCCATTTTATATGTACATTATATTGTACACGCAGAGAGTTGTACGTCCTCTGCGTATAGCTGACCCACAGGCTGCTCGTGTAAAAAGACTGGCAGTATGTTTTAAAAAGCGTCGCCTTTACCTCAGCGGTACAACGAGCAAACCTACGAGCCAGCATATTACAACGGACGGCCAACGCCCTGCGTTCCCGTTCAATATCAAAGACATCTTTCATGTCCTCGGAAACCCAGTGGCCCAGATATTTAAAATGCGAAACTCGCTTAAGAGGAGTACCATTAATTGAGACGGGAGGTGCGTTTAGAACTCGCTTATTACCCGTTCTGAAGATCATAAACTCACTCTTGCTTTCATTGTATCTAAGCCCATGGGACTTCGTATACCTTTCACAGATGCGCAATAATTTACGCAGAGCTCCAATCGACGGGCTTAGAAGCACCATATCGTCAGCATAACTTATGTTATTGATGCAAACGCCATCAATATGGCACCCTATACCAGTGCTACTAAGCTCTTCGGTCAGACGGTTAACATATGGGTTGAAGAGCTTCGGAGAGGTAATCCCCCCCTGTCTCACTCCGCACTCCAACCCATACACGCCTGAGTGGGAGCCCGCCCACCTTACTGTGTTGGTTTGATTTTTATACCATGTACGTAGAATTGTCGTCACATCGTTAGGTAGGGCGGTCTCCCTCTCCAGCTTTTCCCACAGCAAACACCAGATCAAATGCCTTGGACAAGTCCAGGTAGCAGGCATAGACCGGTGTACTTCTATCAGTGTAGTGCCGAACAGTTTGCTTGAGAGGAAATATAGCACTTTCCGTGGATAGGTTTGGCCGAAAACCAAACTGTGCATCGTTTACTTTTAAATATTTTTCGAGGTATCCATCAAGCAAACTGTCCAGTACCTTGGCGATCACAGTAGCCAATGATATTGGTCTATAATTTGTCATATCTGAGGCATCCCCAGTTTTATTTTTGATAATTGGCACAAAAATTGTCCTCAAAAGGTCATCGGGTAGATGTGAGTGACTCATGCAAAGGTTGAACAGAAGTGTCAAGACCCTAGGCAGGTGGACGCCAGCGTGCTGTAAATGCTCAATACTGAGGCTATCGTGCCCTGGGGATTTACCTCGAACCATTCTCTTAATTACACGGGCCACGGTGTGGGTCGAAAACCTTGTGGTGAGCTGTACAGGTTGCCCTATATACTGCTCATCTTCCAGTATAACACCCGTCGACCCTAGTGGCGAGTCAACCCTAAAATGCTTCTGGAACGCATCGGCTATATCTTTAGGCTCATACAGGCCGGCGGCGGTCGCCGGCGGGCCCGGTTTCGGGTCTAATTTGTTAGTAGATTTCCAGAGGAGTCTGGGGTCCTTGTCGTTGTGGTGTTGAGCAATTATGTCCATTTTAATTTGTTGCTGATTGTTCTGGCGCCGTCTCAACTTGGACCTAAGGACCCTTCTGGACTCAACCATATCTTTATATATGTGGCCAGTATTTGGCTTATCAAACAATAACCAATTTTGATAACGAGGACGAGCCCGCCGGTGGGCGCCGCCGACGTGTCTGTTCCATCCTATTATTCTCTTTCCCTTTTTTGTTAACAATTCTTTATAACAGTTTTTAGCACTCTCAGTAAGTATATCTATTACATGTTTGTACAGGTTATCTATTAACATCTTATGGCGGCTGTCTGTACACATCCTATCAGCACATATGTTAAATTCAGCTGGGAAGTGTATAAGCCGTAGTCTCGAATGGCAAAGAAATTCATATTCCTTTATTTGATTACTATCCCTCTCGCCCCATATAGAGCGCGTTAAATTATTGCTAAAATTATAAAAATAATTTCATTGTTTAATCGTCTATAATCTCGTAATAACTTAATAATATGATCGTTCTTGCTATTATTGATTTATTTACCCTAACAAAATGAGTATAAATTATATATGATCGGAGGCTGTTCGTGACATAAGTTATAAATATGTTATATTTGCTTTGGTTAATTACAAAAAACGTTTGCCTTTTCGTATTATCAGTGACATGGGTAAGACGTTAAATTTTAAAGATTTTAAAAATTATTGTCTTCGGAGACAGATACAGCTATTGCTGACTTAGTTGATTCGATGCAATATTAGCAATGACAATGATTTTTAATATCTTAATCAATATTGTTATGTAACACAGAGGTACCTCTGAGCCTTGAGAGGCGTTATATGTAATGTCATCATGGTGACCGCAAATACTTATAAGTTGAAATTGTTTCATGATTCAAATTCAAAGCATGCTACTTGTATTAACTTTAATTATATAATTATAAGAACTAAAATATATTCACAATAAATATCGCAATAAAATATATGAAATTGATTAACATTAAGAAGTTAATTAAGCATTAATCATTAATCGACATTAAGAAGTCTGATTAATATATAACTATTCACGGATATTAAGAAGTCCGTATTATAACTTAATTATGGACATTAAGAAGTCCGACTTTTATTTTATTGACATTAAGAAGTCAGCATATTAATTTGTTTAACTTAAAGAAGTATGATTAATGATTAATAACCAATTATTGTCATAAGCTATTTAAATCGATCGAGCTCTGTATCCGTTATAAACCATTAAGAATTTTATATTGGTATTTGATCAAGTACTATAAGTTCAACATAATATCATGTAAGTCATTAAGAAGACTTACTAAAACAAGTCATTAAAAAGACTTGGTGTTGTAGGTCATTAAGAAGACTTACTTAAACAAGTCATTAAGAAGACTTGGTGTTGTAGGTCATTAAGAAGACTTAAACAAGTCATTAAAAAGACTTGGTGTTGTAGGTCATTAAGAAGACTTACTTAAACAAGTCATTAAGAAGACTTGGTGTTGTAGGTCATTAAGAAGACTTACTTAAACAAGTCATTAAGAAGACTTGGTGTTGTAGGTCATTAAGAAGACTTACTTAAACAAGTCATTAAGAAGACTTGGTGTTGTAGGTCATTAAGAAGACTTACTTAAACAAGTCATTAAGACTTGGTTTTAATTTAATTTTGCTTTTCAGTAAATCACCTTCAGAGGTGAGTTTATTTTCAGCTAAATAAATGGAATATAATGATGAACTAAACTTCGCGGGTCGCGAAGTGTATCAGGAAGGCCGACTGTAAGGAACTCCTTTTGGACAATCACTAATTATGTCAACAAGAAGGAGTAACAGGCCGTTTACTTATAAAAGGATATTAAAAATACAACTGTCAGATGAAGACATAAAAGGGGAACACGAATATTTTACTATGGGAAAAGATGTATGTTTGAATGATTAAATAAACAAGTTAAACAGTAAATAATTGTTTTCTGGGCTTCCTTTTAGTAGGTATTATGTTTAGTTACGTAACACTATCATGAACTATCAATGTCCTACAAATTTACTCAAGAATCTGCCTTGGAACATATTTTTTACTATATAACTACTATTGGAACTATTTTTTACTATATAATAAAAAGCACTCTCCGGTTTTATGCGGACGCCTGGCAACACGTTGATAATTAATAATACCTACACTAACATCACAAGGTATACGATTTTGTCGTCTTGACTAATTAAAAAATGTGACAGTATAGATTTACACACGAATAATTTTTATTTTAACGTACTTAATCTAAATTACCTACCTGCAATAGAAAGAGCTCCATTATATACCCCTATCACTAATGGCAAGCCACTGGCTCCGTCTTGTTCGATAAAAAAATCGTTGAACAGTATACCAAAGGCGTTTGACGAGCCAAATCCCAGCATCTGGAAGTAAAAAACACAAATTAAATAATTATTTATTTAAATTTGCAAGTAAATTTATTGTTTATTAGTTTAATTTAACTTGCAAATTATAATAATAAAAACGTAACGCTACCGACTGAATTCGAAATTGCATCACCGACGCCTATGCAGGTTCGAATTTGAGGCCTACAACTTTTATTATTTAAGTAGGTTCTATTTCCATTCTAAATTTATTTTTGACCGACGAAAAACAAAGTTCTCAAGTCGACGGCTATATTTTTTTGTACAATCAATTTATTTTATATATCATGTCGACAGCTATATTTTTTTATGTATAATCAATTTATTTATACAGCGCAGAAATAATTTCATAACGTGTAGTCCGATTTTATTAATTCCTTTTTTTGTTGGAAAGAAGACATTCCAAGGGTGTTACCATGATAAGGACACCTAGATCTTATGATGGCATCCCAGAAAAATCAAGGGAAACTTTCGTTTGAAGTTTGAATTGTGTTTACGACTTGTGCGTCGTTAATGTTTTCATTAAATATTTTAGAGCACTACAATTTAATGAATGTCTGGAATCGATGTGATGAAGAGGCAATGGGACAGTCGAGGGAATTCCTCAATGATTTAGATCAGTTACCTTGTGTGTGGATTTCATAAATTTGTTTTGACGATGGGTTAAATTGAGTGCCAACTGGGGAGTAATTTTTTAGGTGTCTCTGATGATGTAAGGCATATTTTGGAACTAAATTGAATTCTTAGCGTTAAATTCAATTATTACCTTAATCCTATCCTACTATCCTACTAATATTATAAATGCGAAAGTTTGTAAGGATGTATGTGTGTGTGTTTGTTGCTCTTTCACGCAAAAACTACTGAACGGATTTTCATGAAACTTTGCAGTAATATAGCTTAGACATCGGAATAACATAATTTGTTAAAATTTATAGAGATTTTTTAAGGGACTGGTTTCCCGAAGCGAAGCGAGGGCAGATTTACTAGTATTATGATAAAGATCTGTTCGGGCGATTGATAAAATCATCATCTCATAAGAGGATTTTCTTCGTCGGGTTTTTTTTATTATTTTCAACTTACACTTATTTGCAGTTTTTTGGTAACACTTAGGTACCTACAGTCTTACACATTTAGATAAAAGACATTCAGGCTTTATCTACTAGTTTTGACTTTAGCTATTAGATACATTATCTACTTACCAGCTATCCATTAGGCCAAACAGACGAACTATATTAGATATCTAATATATTAAATAAATAAAACTAAGCATTAGTACCTACTCCCAGTGTTGTTGGCGCCATAGAAAAAACACGAGACAAGAACACACCCAAACTATGACCAGTTTTAACATCATTTAAATTCATGCCTATCTGGGAATCGAACATTCGATCATAGGAAAATTAAAAGGGAGTCAATTGATGACTTTGGGAAGAACATTTATATAATTAAATTAAATTAATCAAGTAATCCATTGAGAGAGGATCAAAGAAAACAAAGGACAATGAAGAGGTTGACCTAATTCGATCGATAATTAACGATAGTAAGGTTCGCAACACGATCAGCAATTAATGGTGTGATCTTTAAACTTCTTTAAACTAGCGAGTACTTCGGTCATCGTTCATAAATTCCTGTAATCTTAATAAGTAGAAACAGTAATACAACATGATGATTGAAGATTAGTAGTCTAAACAGAAAGTGAAGCCGAAGTTTTAGGTAATTGACACAGGGCCGGATCTAGGGGGGGGCAAGCCGGGGCCCATGCCCCGGGCGGCAAATTCAGGGGGCGGCCAAATTCACACTTCACGGACCAATGGACAACTCTTCATTTATTTAACTTTGACCACGGAATAAATAATAGTACAAGCACAGGAATTTCATGCCCATATCAACTTGACCGACACCCTGAGCGTGGAGTGAGACGTGCTGCACGAACATTTTATTATTCGCGACGCGCGTAGGCATAGTTCATAACTTTTAGCAAAATAGAACCGACTTTAACGCCGAAAAGTAAAAATCGGTTCAGTTAAACGCGGTTAATATTCCTAAATCCTTCTCCTTAGTCTGATAAACACGATATTGAAAACCGTATCAAAATCGGTTCAGCCAAACAATATGCCTAAATCCATCCACCCATCCATCCATCAAGTTTTTGCGTCCACTGCTGGACATAGCCCTCCCCTAATTTGCGTCACTCTAACCGGTCCTGCGCCTTCTGAAGCCAGCGGATGCCCGCTGTCCTCTTCAGGTCGTCAGACCTGGTCGGGGGGCGTCCTACGCTCCTTTTTCCGAGACAGGGCCTCCACTCGAGGGCCTTTCTTCCCCAACGGTTATCGGTCCTTCCAGCTATATGGCCGGCCCATTGCCACTTCAGCCGGCTAATTATTTGAGCTATGTTGGTTACCCTCGTTCGTCTACGGATCTCCCCATTTCTGATTCGATCACGTAGAGAAATACCAAGCATAGCTCTCACGATAGCCCGCTGCGCGACTTTGAGCTTGTGGATTAGACCAATCGTAAAGCACCACGTCTCGGAGCTGTATGTCATCACTGGCAACACACACTGCTCGAACATCTTCGACTTCAGGCACTGAGGTATTTTGGACGACAAGATGTGACGTAATTTCCCGAACGCAGCCCATCCGAGTTGCATTCTACGAGTGACTTCTTTCTCGAAGTTTGACTTACCCATTTGGATCACTTGTCCCAGGTAAATATATTCGTCTACAACTTCGAGTGCAGCGCCATCAACAACGACCGGTACGGGCGTGACATGGGCATTCGACATGATTTTCGTCTTGTCCATGTTCATCTTAAGACCCACCCGTTGTAAGGCGCTGTTCAAGTCCCCGAGCATTGTACTAAGTTCTTCCATGAATCTCGCCAAAATTACTATATCGTCGGCATACCGCAGGTATGTGATGTATTCGCCATTGATATTAATGCCACGTCGTTTCCACTCCATCAGCTTGAACATGTCTTCCAGCGCAGTGGTGAACAGTTTTGGGGATATAATGTCCCCTTGTCTGACACCTCTCTGCAGCTGAATGGGGTTCGTTGCTGTGTCGTGTACTCTGACGGATATAGTGGCTGATGTGTATAAATACTTCAACACCTCGATATACCGGTAGTCGATTCGGCACCACTGGAGAGAATTTAGTACCGCCCAGGTCTCGATAGAATCGAAGGCTTTCTCATAGTCCACAAAGGCAACACATAGCGGCTGATTATAATCCTCGGTCTTCTGTATCATTAGGTATTTTTGTTTACAGGTTGTAATTATGAGTGTGCCAAGAAAAAATCTATAAGGAGTGGAAAAAGGCTAAATATAAGGAGTTGCAGGGAAAACAATGTGCAGATAATATGAAAAATTGGCTTCGCAGAGGGGTAACCCGTCAGTATCTGCTGCAACTTCCGAAGTTGATATTGAGTTAGAGGATGTTTCTGGCACTTTATTCGATCAAATGGATCAAGATTTTACAGTGCCAACTTCACCATCTTTATCGATGTGCGAAGAGCAACCTGAGCCAGGCCAGTGATTTCGCGCTGCGCCGCGCGCCGCCGCGAGACGCATCTCAATGGCGCGAGGTGCATCGTAAAATCGTTGGCAACACGACGCCTCGCTGCGCAGCGAGACGTCGCGCGCGCGACGCAGCGAGAAGACGTGCGGCGCAGCGGAATGTGTCTTCATTCGCCACGTGCTCTTTCTCTTCTACAGGAAGTCAGATTATACCAAGATCCCAGTCTATCATTATATTTTCATTTTTTCACTCGCACACTCGACCGAACCGCATCAATTCACCACGAAGTCTGGACGGAAGGCGGCGGCCTCGGCTGCGCCTCGCGGCGTTGCGCGGCGTTGGGAGGCGCAGCGCGGCTCTTGCACGCCGCGCGTACCGACGATGCACGGCTGCGTAGCGATGCACCACGCTACGCCGCGAGGCGTCACGAGACGCAGCGCTGCATGAAGCAACGTATTCTGAATTCTCACAATGAAATGTGTATCTTTTCGTGTAGAAAATAAAGTTCTTTTTTGAGCCGCTCTTTGAAAGACTGCGCGCAGCGTCGCGTCGCGTCTCGTCTCGGTGTGAGTTGACCCTATGTGGTACAAAATTGGCTAATTGCGAAATTGGCTAATTGCGAAAGGGTTAAAAGATCTTGGCTTTTATTTTCTAAGACAAAAAATGCAATTTTTTGTGCGTGATCCAAGATTTATCAGAAACTATAATGAACAATGATGGATGCATTGTTTCCGGAAGGCCTAAGTAGGCTTTGTCCAAATTTCAAGCAATTTGTGGACATCTGATAGCTGGAATTATAATATGGATGATAAAGATGAAAATAAACATAAGTACTTAGGCGGGGCGGCATTTTTCAGTTTTTGCCCCGCCTAAAAAAATGAAGATCCGGGGCTGAATTGACATACATTTTTCATATTGATCCACGAATATTTTCTGTTTTACGTGAGAATTTAAAGACATTTTGAAAGGTTTTTTTATGCGTGAATGAATGATAATAACAAAATCTCTCAACTTGTTAAGTAGAGATGTACACATTAGTACCTACCTGTATATATATGTATGTTCCTACCTACCAATTTTATACCTTGATTAATGATATAATAACAAAAAATAATTATCGAAGGTTAGATAGATAAACAACTGTGAGCAAAAGTACCTATCCTCTTCTTCTTCTTAGTCGGTCACTCTTGACAGAGTGGTCGTGGTTGCGATGACAGGATACACGGAGAGATGTTCGATGTCATGTGTCAGTTTTTGAGGACTGCTTTCTTGGCAATCTGCTTCCATTTGATGCGATCAATGGCGTTGCGAGAACATTGTATTATGGTAGATTCCGTAGCCTTTTTTATTATGTCAGTCCAGCGGATTGGTGATCGACCGCGTGTTTTTTTGCCTTCTACTTGGCCCTGAACCACCAGCCTCTCCATCGAGTTCTCATTTCTTGTTATATGGCCGAAGAACTTCAACATCCGGAGCTGCACAGTTGATGAAAGTCTCTCTTTAATGTGCAGTTCTTTGAGGATGGAAATATTTGTCCGGAATGCCGTCCACGGGATCTTTAGGAGGCGTCTCCAGCACCACATCTCTAGAGCGTCGATTTTACGGCGATCTTGCAATTTCAGTGACCAAGTTTCGGCTCCATATAGAAAGATTGGAAAAACAAGGCATTTCATCAGTCTGACTTTCGTCTTCTTAGTGATTCTCCTGTCCTTCCAAATCTTTCCCAGCCGTTCCACTGCTGACCTCGTAATGGCACATCGTCGTCTGATCTCGTCACCACATCCACCAGTACTGGAGATAGTAGAACCGAGGTAGATATAGCTTTGCACAACTTCCTCCAACTAAGTACCTATACCAACTCATAAATTTAAATATAGGTATAGTAAGTAGTTGATTTGAATACATTTTGATCTTGAAATAACAAAAATATCATGGTACTGCCATCGTTATACTAAAACAGGTATGTATGGAGCAATATTGTGCAACTTATTTTTTACATTTTTGACTCTACTATTATGTAGGTACTTATACCTACTCACCATAATGTTCTGATTTGGCACTTACAATCCACAGTAACAGATAAAAATATGTAAGAAACGTCTTCTATATTATCACTGTCTTGGGAAATGGCATGTATGTAAATGTAATATTTTACTTTATTCTGAATGATTAGTCTCTAAGTAGTTATTGAACTTGCATGCATGTTTGTACGTCAGATCAAACATGCTTGCAAGCATTATGTCTTTTAAACAACCGATACTAGCAAGTATGATATACCTACTAATAATTGCGAGTAAGTAGCTTTTACCCGTAGCTTCGCTTACGTAAACTGTGTTCCGAACCAACACAGCCAATAATGTCTCACTGTTAGAAACTATTACGAAAATAAACATTCCTAATAATAATTTAAAACGCATAAGATCAGCAGCCGTTCCCTGTTACCCACCATCACCATACTCACACATTAGATACAGACATTTTGCAAATATAGGACTTAAACTCACATTTCATACACACATCGTCATCTAACATTATTGCTTAAACGGTTGACTGCTCGTGGCAAAAAAAAAAATCTTGAGCGTTCTGGGCTTCGGAAGTCACTCGATCCCAACTGTTATCATGAAATCTAATGATATCAGTTATTAAGCTATATCGTAGTCTTCGTGCGCCATTAAAAATTCCCAATCCATGGGTTGGCCACTAACCACCAATTTGAACTGCAGCAACGTGGAGAAGTACCTATGCCCTAGACTTCCTCAGTTATGAGGAGACCTGTGTTCACTTATTCATTTTATGACGTCTGTCTTTAAGAAACCTCCATTAGTGAATATCATCTACTTATTATGTACATAATATTTAGATTCCAAATCGTGGTCTGGCATTTGTTGTTACTGGGCCAGGTAATAAAATATTATACCTATATAAATATAGTCGCAGTCTACTACGAGGAAAACGTATCTAGGTGTAAAGCTGCGTGTCCAATAGAAACACGAAAATAATAAAGTATACTTAGTTAAGTATTGTAAGATAGTTTCTTGATAGGTAACTTCTATCTTTTAAATCCTCTTTATCAGGGTGTAAGGGACATTGGTCGCCATCCAATCTAGTTTCAACCTTGCCTATTGTGGATCACCAATCATGGGCAAGTAGGTACGCAGGTAGGGGCAGCGCACCCCCTTGAATCTCGGTAAGTAGGTACCTAAAGGAGATGTTTCAAATCCGGCCCACAATATGTACAGTACGTCGAAAAATCGAGAAAAATCCATGGAATTCGGGAAAAATAAAGATAAATTACCTAAATGCATACTTTTCTGGTACAAAAATTGTATCTATCATTTAATTTTATCAAGTTTCAACATGGCGTCTTATCAATTTGTCATTGATCACAGATCACGAACTGTCTACTGTCACTTTAATATGACAGAAATGTACGTACATATGTCAAACTTCAATCAAATCAACCAACGTGACATGTGATGACAGCTTACCGCCATGACGGATTTTTGTTTTTGTGTTGCAATTTCAATTGTATATTTTTGTGTTGTACCAAAAAACTAAACCAATTTGAAGTGATTGGATAGTTAAAAACTGTTTGAATTGCGATTCTCCATATTTTAGTATGGTGTACAAAGTGGTGGCCGGGGCTCCATACATTTTGAAACAACTCCTTTGTTGGATCCTTTACAAAATCTGTTTCGCAATTATTTGGATTTGCCTACCCTGGATTGGGAATTTATGACCTTTACCCCTTCCCCCCTGATCTTGAGTTGCGTATGCCCATGTTACCATGCTTAAGAATGAGATACAATAAAATTAATATGTAACATCACGTAGGCAAACAAGACACATAGGTCAAATAACACCCGTCGTTTTACGTCGGGGGTTAAAAAATACCGCTTCGGACCATCGAAGGTCACTAGTGTAGTAGTGGCATTCTTTTTTTAAAATTATTTGTAGATTTTTTCCTGTCTGAGTTTGCCAATAATAAAAAGCGGCGCATCATTTCCGGCCAGCAACACATCGATTATGCTTTTTGGTGTCACTGATTTTCAGGGAGCAGTGACCACTTTTATTGCAGAACAATTTTACCTACTTATTTTTTTTATTTTACAATAATTTCAAAAACCTAAGTATTTTCATCTACTTACATAAAGGTATTATAATATATTAATGTTATAGTATTCTGTGTTTGGGGTCAGCGTTTCTTATTTGTGTTGGGGGCTCGCGCTCTTCCATAACAGTAGGCAGGTACCTAAACATAGATTATATTGTGTGCATTTGTGTTGTGTATAGGTAATAGTAATTCCGTTAGAATTAACGGAAATGCCATACTGTAAGCTAAAAACTCATGTTAAGGACATTCTTATGACGAAGGGTTATTATAAACTGGATGAATATTTTCAAGATGAAACAGCCTGGACATGAGTTTGAAATATAGCCTTAAGTAGTGATAAGTGTTCTCTGTAACTGTGAGTGGGGAAGAAAAAAGAAACTCCTTGGGAGTTTCTTGCCGCTTCTTCTACCAAGGCCACTCATCGTAGGGATTTGTGGAAGCGATGGCGTAGATGACATTCGAAAAGTGTTTGTAAAAACCAAGTTCGAAATAAATCATTTCATTTCATTTCATTTCATTTCATTTCATTTCATTTCATTTCATTTCATTTCATTTCATTTCATTTCATTTCATTTCATTTCATTTCATTTCATTTCATTTCATTTCATTTCATTTCATTTCATTTCATTTCATTTCATTTCATTTCATTTCATTTCATTTCATTTCATTTCATTTCATTTCATTTCATTTCATTTCATTTCATTTCATTTCATTTCATTTCATTTCATTTCATTTCATTTCATTTCATTTCATTTCATTTCATTTCATTTCATTTCATTTCATTTCATTTCATTTCATTTCATTTCATTTCATTTCATTTCATTTCATTTCATTTCATTTCATTTCATTTCATTTCATTTCATTTCATTTCATTTCATTTCATTTCATTTCATTTCATTTCATTTCATTTCATTTCATTTCATTTCATTTCATTTCATTTCATTTCATTTCATTTCATTTCATTTCATTTCATTTCATTTCATTTCATTTCATTTCATTTCATTTCATTTCATTTCATTTCATTTCATTTCATTTCATTTCATTTCATTTCATTTCATTTCATTTCATTTCATTTCATTTCATTTCATTTCATTTCATTTCATTTCATTTCATTTCATTTCATTTCATTTCATTTCATTTCATTTCATTTCATTTCATTTCATTTCATTTCATTTCATTTCATTTCATTTCATTTCATTTCATTTCATTTCATTTCATTTCATTTCATTTCATTTCATTTCATTTCATTTCATTTCATTTCATTTCATTTCATTTCATTTCATTTCATTTCATTTCATTTCATTTCATTTCATTTCATTTCATTTCATTTCATTTCATTTCATTTCATTTCATTTCATTTCATTTCATTTCATTTCATTTCATTTCATTTCATTTCATTTCATTTCATTTCATTTCATTTCATTTCATTTCATTTCATTTCATTTCATTTCATTTCATTTCATTTCATTTCATTTCATTTCATTTCATTTCATTTCATTTCATTTCATTTCATTTCATTTCATTTCATTTCATTTCATTTCATTTCATTTCATTTCATTTCATTTCATTTCATTTCAGTGATGTACCTAACGAATGTCATATTATCTGCTTCCGACATTCAACGAATGCGAATAAGTATTCAGTTATTTTTTAATTGAACTCAATTTTCTATGCGTGATCCATTTCTACGAAAACTACCATTCGAACTCACCTGACTAAAGTGTCACCCCGCTAGAGGGCTCTTAAAGTATTGGGTATTTTAGCAATTTTTTTTTTGTATACATATCATACATAAAAAAAATTTGGCTTTTAATCTACTCTTTATTTAATTTCGAAATATACTTGAAGGTGAATTTGTTTATTCTTGACAAAAAAATAAATGAATGGCTTTTTATTATCTAGGTATTTCCAATTTATGTTTCGAATCTAAATATTCGCAAAACATTCGCATAAATTTTTCGAATGCGTATGCGAATATATGCGAATATTATATATAGTATCGACGACATGTATCCATGTCCGTTATCAGTTATTTGTGACAAGTTTTACTAAGTTTTAATCATTTAAAGGTTACAACCATTCAAATATAATATAGGTAGTAGGTAGGTAAGTACCTACTCCCAAAAATAATTTAATAATGAACAATTTAATAATCCCCTCATTTAAATTACATATTTAACAATTCTGGGCGTTATTTTTAATTATTTTACACCATCGCTATTACATTATCTATTACAGGGGGTCGTTGTTAAAGTAAGCCGTAAACGGGCGTTAAAAGCGTAGGTACACCGCTCGCGGGCAGCACGCACGAGTGGTGCAAAGACCGTGGTGGAACGGCATAAAAGTAAATCTGTATGTGGTTGGTATTGAAACGACGAGGTGGGGGTGTAAAACGGTTTTGCATGCATGTGTCTATGATTTTGTTCACGCTAACCTCAGAAAGAGCTTACCTAAGCGATTTCGATTCATTTTTCAGTAATATAATGTGATAAGCTTCAAATTTAATCGTAAATAAAAAAGTTGTGTCTTTTTAAGAAATCACGCAATACAATATCAGAATGTGGCCCACTAAGGGCTGCAATAGACGTCCGATTTTTCTCTCCGATAGTCCGATCAGACAATAGGATAGGAAGGCACTCGTGCCATACATTTTGTACATATGTCGTGGCCACATCGTAGATTTGCTCACATCATGAAATGATCGACCATATCATGAAATGGTCGCATAACATGATATGGTCAACTGTCTATTGGCCACATCATGATTTATTAAGTTTTTAACCGACTTCAAATAAGGAGGAGGTCCTCAATTCGTCTGTATGTTTTTTTTTGTCTTATATGTCACCTCATAACTTCGTACTAGGTGAACCGATTTCAATAATTCTTTCGACATTCGAAAGCTAATGACTGCCGTGTGGTAATTTGACCGGCATCTGACGGTCAGTTTTTGAGTTATTCTCAATAATGTGAATTTAATTTATGCTAGCTTTTGACTGGGTGTTCCGATTTTGATGATTCTTTTTTTTGTTCGAAAGGTAGTGTTTTTCGTGTGGTCCCTTATAAATTGGAGCGACATCTGGCGAGTGGTTTTTGAGTTATGTCGACTTTGAAGTCGGTTATTTTTTGTAAAAAGTTATTTAGTACAATACAATATGGTTATTGTTTCGAAACACATGATTAAAAACACTCATGATTTATTATAGTTTCTTTTAAATGTAATAAGTACATGATTGTTATTTACAAAATACGTGATTAGAAACACACGTGATTTATTATTTTCTTGTATCATGATTGTAGTTACATAATTAAACATACATGTATGACCTGCTCATACAAAAGTTAGTTTACAATTAATGTTGTGTATGGTTGTTGTTAGATATATTTAAACAAAAGGGGTATTTTTTGTGGAACTTGGCGAGGTGCACTGCCGTGCACCAAGTACTTATTATAAGAAATAGGAAACGAAAAAATAATTTTAATGAACAAAACAAAAGGGGTATTTTTTGTGGAACTTGGCTTAGACACTACCGTGTCTCTAATGAAGCTAATATTCGAATTTGAAATATGTATATAAAAACCAAACGGAGGTCGACCAATCGAGTGAGTGAGATAAAAGATGAGGCATTGTGAGATAGAATGAGCGTCGCATCGCCACGGGCGAAGCGTAGGCCACGCCAAAATTCAGTTTACAAGTGAGCCATAAGATGTTTCACATCAAAAATAACTAAAAATGCGCATTTTTCTTCATCACGGCTATATCTTTTTTCCTGCACTAGATCCTGACTTGCTGCCATACAAAAAGTTTTAGTACTTTTTAGACCTTTTTAATGACATAGATTAGGTACATCATAAAGTGTTACAATACTTGGGACGAAACCGCCCATTCTCCTTTACTTACAAATTCACATCTCATACAAAAAAGAAAAGCGGTGATAGCCTAGTGGTTAAGAATTCGGTCTCCTATTCGAAAGGTCCGGATTCAAATCCGAGTACACGCACCTCTGACTTTTCGGAGTTAAGCGCGTTTTAAGCATTTGAATGTCACTTGCATATCGGTGAAGGAAAACATCGTGAGTAAACCTGCATGCCGGAGAGTTCGCAAAACTCAAACGTGGGTGAAGTCTCAAAATCCGCACTAGACCAACGTGGTGGACTAGGTATAGCATTAGCCTTCTCTTCTTCTACTACTACTTCCATATTCAAAAGGTACAAAAAAGAAGCGGAAGTATGGCTGTCTATGACGCGACTCTATCTAAATAAAAATATCTATTTAAAGGTACCTACCTACCTATAGGTACAAAAAACCCGAAGTCAAGCAAAGTAACGATGAACTTAACCTATAAATTAACGGCTAGTAGTAGTAGTTTACCATCCGTGATGAGGCTTAATAATAGATGTTCCTCAAATGGCACTGAAATCTGTAACATGTTTGCAACAAATTTTTCTTCGATTTACAACTCGCCTACAGTACGTCCCGTTTTCAATTCGGCTAAAGACACTAGTTCTGGCTATGTAACAAGCGTCATCACATTCTCAGAAGAAGAAGTTCACAAAAGTCTCAAAAAGTTAAATATAAATAAAGGTGCCGGTTCTGACGGGATTCCACCAATATTCGTCAATAAATGCGCCGATAGTCTGTCTAAGCCTCTGACCCTTCTATTCAACGAATCTCTTAAGACTGGAGTTTTTCCAAAGCATTGGAAAGAGGCCTGTGTGCTACCTATATTAAAAAGCGGGGATGCATCTCTTGTAAACAACTACCGCCCTATATCTATATTACCCGTTTTTGCAAAAGTATTTGAGTGTCTCGTATTTCCGATTATCTCATGGCAAGTTAAGCAGACATTATCTACAGCTCAACATGGTTTTATGAAGTCACGCTCTACAACAACAAATCTCGTCTCCTTCCTCTCTGAGGTTACTAAAAATGTTGACTCGCGCGTCTGCACAGACGTAATATATACGGATTTTAGTAAAGCATTCGACAAAGTAGACCATCAAATTCTGCTGTTGAAACTTGCTCGTTATGGTATTGCAGGCAATCTTTTTAACTGGTGCTCTTCATATCTAATTAATAGATGCTCTTCTGTCGTTCTTAATGGATATAGATCAAAAAAATTTCCAAGTATATCAGGCGTTCCCCAAGGATCCCATTTAGGTCCTTTATTCTTCAATATTTTCATCAATGACGTAACGTGCTGCTTCCAAAATAGTAAGATATTTCTCTTTGCAGATGACCTAAAGATCGTAAAGGCACTCGACACCGCTAGAAGTAGTCTTCTCCTACAGGATGACTTAAATAGGTTTAGCGACTGGTGTGAGAAGAATCTTATGTCATTAAATGTTGATAAATGTGTACATATAAGATTTACTAGAAAAAATTATGATTATACACAGAGTTACCATATAAACCATAAAACAATAAAACATACCAATACCGTCCGAGACCTAGGTGTCTTGTTGGATCACAAATTACTATTTAATTCCCACATTGATAACTTAGTGTCAAAAAGTTTCAAAATATTAGGATTTCTAATCAGAAATTCTAAAGATTTTAAAAATCCAACAACTAAAATAACACTGTACAATACATTAGTTAGAAGTGGCCTAGAATATAGCAGTCCTATATGGAACCCTTATTACAATGTTTATGTACAACGTATTGAAAAAGTCCAAAAACGGTTCCTTTGGCACTTGAGTTATCAATATAACCTGGCGAAAACCCTTCCATCCTATCAAGACCGACTCAAACACTTCAAATTACTTAGTTTGAAAGAACGCAGAGATTTTCTCGACGTTGTATTCTTATTTAAGTTAGTAAATGGAAAAATAGACTGTCCAGAAATATTACAAAATATTAAAATAAATGCACCTTTTAAAATACCTCGAAGAACTAAATATTCTCCTTTTGTAACAGAACGGGCCAAAAGTAATATTGGTCGTAATTCCACCTTAAATAGAATACAACGTCTATACAACTCCCTTGTTAAAATAAATGATGTAGATATTGATATATTCAGTAACAACATTAATAGTTTTAAAAAATATTTACTAAGGTTAATAAAGACCAACCATCGTACTGCTACATAATTATTGTACTTTAACACACTTAATATCGAAATCTTCATTTAACTTAATTTTTTTAATCCACTTTATACAGAAAAAATGTTTTTTATCTAAGTCTAAGTTTACATACATAGATATATTTATAACTAAGTTTTATAATAAGTATAAACATGTCCACTAAGCATGCCGTGGCAACCTGTTATTAAGACTGCACTAAGCTAATAACTATAATAATGTTTTTTTCGCAATGTAAATGTATAAGTGTAAGTTTTGTTGGTTGTCCTAAATAAATAAATAAATAAATAAATAAATAAATGACCTACGATGCGAAATAATGTCCTACAATGAATAGAAGATAGAATAGAATACTAGCCTATAGAATAAAAGATTTTCATTCCTAGCACTTTTCTACTTTCATTTGTCTTTGAAGTTACAATTTACTTATATACTTAGTTATAAATCATTTGTGTATAAACTTCGTAGTGATTACTTACGAAAGTAAATCCAACGCCGATGCATATAACGTAGCCCCAACCGCCGTCAGGCGGCTTTAGAGCCTTCTTTCTGTTGCAATTGCTAACACAACTACTTTTTAGATGCGCAAAAGCCTCATCCATTTTAAATAATCCTCGAAAAACGAATACTTTCTATAACTGTACTAAACTAGATTACTTTTCAAATTTAATACTTTTAAAATTTGCAACTACACGGATAAAAATATTAACTATGCTTAAACTATTTAATATTATTTTTATATTATAAGTTTTATTTTATATAAACGAACATGTTTGACTTATATAAATGACGACAAAACACGTCCACGCGGCCTATCTACACTGCCGCAGTCTCTACGTTACGCTATGTTTTAAGGGAGCTAGCGAGGCTCGACTTACCGAATTGACAAGTCGACAAACGACTTTAATAGGTACTTAAGCCACATGCATGCATGACTGATTTTTTTCATGTTTCATGAGGGTCTTCCCGATTAAAATACCTACTGAACTGATAGAACAGTCGCCTCCATTTAAATAATGATGTCGTGGCGTAATTGGAGTGCAAATTGGAAACCTTTTATGAAATGAGTACTTACCTAACAATTATCTAAAGACTGAAACTTTAAAGTTTAAAAAACGATTCATTGAAATTTTAATTCACTATCATTCATAGATCACGGGTAGGTATTATAGAGACTCACACAAATGAACTACAAGATTCGTAAAATTATAAAAATTTAAAGCTCTGACCACAACTTATAAAGCCCAGATTTTGCAGTGCTAAATAAATAAATAATGTTACACACACGTTACGTTAGTGTGGGAATATCCACACTAGGATTTCCTATATCGTGGGTGCCATGGATATCACACAAAACAAGTAGGTACACGCCACCCAGACCGAGGACGGAACTCATTATTAAAAAAATTCGCATCGAACTCAGCGACCCGGCATAAGCAGTGAGTGATAGTTGAGTGGTTTGAATTTAAACATTGCACTTCCGAACCAGGGGCCTGGGTTCAAACCCCTGAATTTTACTTCTAATTTCAACAAATTATGGCGTACTAGAATGTAATAATTCTCTTGCTTTGGTGAAGGAAAACATATCGTGAAGAAAGTGCTTGCTTGCGTGCGTGTGCGTGTCTCCACATAATCTTCTACTTGTTTAAATGGACTCGAAAAAAGGAGGTTGTCATTTTGACTGTACATTTTTTATGGATGTGAATGTGACCCTATTACAGTTTTACGGGGTGAACAGTTTGATGTTCGCCTTTTATATTCTCAAACTAGCGCTTGTCGCATGGTCCCATTTCAGCGACATCTGGCAAGTATTTTTGCGTATGTATATTTAATTAGCTGCAATTAAGTTGCGTCCTCATTTTATTTTTTATGGATGTTAAAGACGACTTTTTTGTTTGTGTAGGTAGGTACTTTCATTCTATTTATTTCGATCGTGGTAACTTAAAATAATTATGCTAACTAAGGAGGTTAAAAAAAGACAACATTCGGTAACCAAGAATTAGTTTAATGTATCGTAATAGGTATGTCATACAATAGTAAAATTCTTGATATATATTATGCAGTATTAAAATATAGTATTAAGTATAAAGTCGTGCTTACATTTCTAACTATTCAAATTAAATCATTTATTCAAATTAAACAATTAATTATATTATTTAATAAGAATTTTGCATTACATGTTACACAACAATGTCAAATTAAGTGTTTAAGCCTCGTTTTAGAACAAAACTTAGAACGCAAAAACCAAAGCTTAATACTTAGTTGTATGATTCAAGAACAATTTTCATTCTAATTTAAAATGCCTGATTATTTTTATGTACATTGATAATAAGATATGTAAGTTGGTATCGTTAAGGACGAATATTTAAATGCCTTCAGAATCTTAGGTTATCTATCACATAATATATTCGATAGAATTACATGTGAGACATATTGTCGTCGATAAATTAATTAAAGAAACCGGTTATTAAAAGGAAACATGTAAAGTATTCGGAACAAAATATATTTTAAAATAGAGTATTCATAGTTCCTAAATCATTATTTCCAGGATGAATATAATTGTGAACAAAAGAAGATACACAAAACAAAGCGTAAGTATACTCTTATAAATCTATAAGAGATCCTATGGATATCTTGTAAAACTATGAAGAAAATGCATAGGCCTGACCCTACATAGAACTCTTTTTTAAAAGGAACGAATGGACAGTTAATCATTAAAAGCTATAATAATTATTTTCTTTGCATTTCATCTACAACACTATGTTTATTAAACTTACTACAACAAAGAAAACATGCAAATAAATATTTATATTAAACACTAAAATGATTACGTGATTTTATCTAAATGAACAACGGTACAATCAGGCCTATAATATAGTTAATTTAATAGTGTCTTTTTAAATTTGTATAATCAATTTATTTACAATTGGCACATACATTTCATTAATTGATTTAAAAAGATTAAAAAGTTTAAAAACATTTATAGCATTCCCTTCAGAAAACATTTTTATACACACGATTTTAAGAAAATGGCACACAATCCTGTTCAAACTTCACCACCATTTAATTGCTGTAGTACAATATTACCGTGTAAAGGTAAGTACATATTTATCAAAAGATTAAGCATATTTGGTCTAAAATCACATATCAAAGAGCCCATTTAAGTTAATTAGTAGGAAAGTTTGGAAGACGCAAGTCTATAAGAAGAACAGTTGGTAGATAACAACATTTGAGCCCAAATAACGTTACCAAAATAAAATATTTTATAGCACAGCGTGACTTAAACCCGCATTTATGCCACGGTTAGCCGTGGCGTAAGTAGCTCCTTATTACATGGCAAATGACGCTAACTTCACACCATGCAAAAATGAATTTATATTCATAATTTCGTGCAGTTCTTACCTGAATAATAAAACATAAAAAACAAAGATTTTGAGTCGACAACATATATCTGCAAAATTCTTATTGTCCAGTTTTGTTAAATTGTAATTGTTCTGAGAGACAAATCGCAGTCGCCATATTTGACACTAGCGAAACGTCACTGACACCTGATTGCTGTGTTGCCAACTTAGCGCTTACTGCTAATTTTGTGTGGTAGAAAACTTTAAATTTAAACATTAATAAATTCGTGATAATTCCTTTCGTATTTTTTTATCTGACCTTCATGTCTCTTTTGCACCATATCTTAATTCTCTTTTGCACCATAAAACAACAATAACATCATCGCAACCATATCGCAACTTAAAAAGTGTTTTAACTCTGTAACAACTTAAAAAGATATGTTATCTATATGAAATTAAAGTATTAAATCATATTAAATCATAAAGTATCATAACATAATCATAAAGTATTAATCAAAATATAATGAAAATAACCTGTTTATACTTTAATCATATTACACATTTATTATTTCCCAACCTGTGTTCCCAACATTACGCTATTATAATTTACATTCATGCCATTACCCAATGTCATCTTTTTCTTCTTTTCTTGCTAACCTGCCAGTTACTCATATGTCAATACCTCCTTTCATACAAAATCGAATACTTTTATCAAAATTAATAAATTAAATTAGAAAATCATGACATAACTATTATCTATTGTAACTACAATTATGCGGGTTTATGTCACTCGTGCTATAAAATAATATACGATACACGTTCGTAAAGTTGCATTTTTGAACGGCGTATATCGCACTCGCTTCGCTCGTGCGCTAACTTCACGCCGTTCAAAAATTGCCAACTTTACGCACCGTATCGTAATGTACTATTTGAGTAGATACACAGTTTTAATCAAATAATAGCATTCAAACCGGGTTGAGGTGACCCTTTTTGCTGTAGGTATTTTGTTAAAGTAGATATATAATTCCTTTTTAAAAACATTAAGTACCTACGTATAAGTACTAAAATCAATAACCCAGAATGGGTTACTTGTAAATTTGTCTCAAATTGTATGCTCCAATTGTCACATCTCTCACTAACCGTAAATGTGCACTATTATTCTTATGTTACTAAAATTTAAAAAAAAAATATGATTTGAAAACTATCGTGATACTAATTCCTATATATTTTCAAGTTGACAGCCATTAATTATTTACTACTAATGCTTAAGTTATGTTGCATTTGGAATTATCTACTAGTTAATTATAATATCAGAATTTTGAAAAAAGATTGTTTACATTTTTATGTTTTGCATTCGATTGAAAAATTTTAGTGGCCCATTTCAGAAAACGGTTCTACCAATTATTTAATTAGGAAACTAAGATGGCTGTAACATTCTAAATATTTCGTTATATTGCGATATATTTTAAGTTCTCAATCGATATAGTATTACCGGAGTGAAATCATGAAAACGGAGATCTGATTAAACCCCTAACAAAATTGATTAATTAACAATTTTTTTCTACGTTTTAACTTGTGTTTAAATATTACTCAAGTTATCATTTTATGTTTTTACTAATTTTGACTTTTCAGTTATAAAAACTTCGAGGTTTGATCAAATCTCGAGCGTTACTATGATTTCGCTACGGTATGCGCAGGTTTCAACAGTATTCGGCAATAAATAACAACAGATAAAGAATATTATATAACCATATATCAACAAAAGCATTCATAGGAGAACCCTACCGAATAATTCGACGATTTTAACATCGAAACACCCTTTGTATTGGATATAGAAAACATAATAATAACTCCTGCATACTTTATTAAAAAGTCGCGGTAATTAAAAAGAAATAAGTAACTTTGTAAGGAACTGTTTTAGTAAATTTTTAACATTCAAATTATAAAACTTTTATAAAACAGACGATAAAGTCAAGGTAATATTATAACATAAACATTGAACAACTGCCTATAAAAACAATTTATGAGGACACCGCTCAAAAGGAGATGTTTCAAATCCGGCCCACAATATGTACAGTACCTCGAAAAATCGAGAAAAATCCATGGAATTCGAGAAAAATAAAGATAAACTGCTTAAATGTATACTTTTCTGGTACAAAAATTGTATTTATCATTCACTTTTAACACGTTTCAACATGGCGTCTTGCCAATTTGTCATTGATCATAGATCACGAACTGTCTACTGTCACCTCAACATGACAGAAATGTAGGTACATATGTCAAACTTCAATCAAATCAACCAACGTGACATGTGATGACAACTTACCGCCATGACGGATTTTAGTTTTTGTGTTGCAATTTTACGTGTACATTTTTGTGTTGTACCACCAAACTAAAGCAATTTAAAGGAATTGGATGATTGAAAACTGTTTTAATTGTGTTTCTCCATTTTTGAGTATGGTGTACAAAGTCGTGGCCGGGGCTCCATACATTTTGAAACGTCTCCTTTAGAGTCATTTTTATACGTATTTTCAGTTGTCAATTACTATATGATTGATTTATTCGTTACACACCAAATTAATGTTAATTACTCAATAATAATTAATTATTTTTTCGTATTGTATAAAATAACATGTCATATTTCAGCAGCAGCGATTTACCGATATGTATAAGTTTTTAGATAAATATTGAATTACCCGAAAAATCTTGCATCGATAAGTTTCAATTTACCGTTAAAAATAGACACTGAGAAAATAAAAAATACAAATTATTTAAGCCTCGCAATAATACAATAAATAAAAAATAAGTCATGTAAACCAAATTAATGTTACAAGTTATACCTGCTTACAAAGTCTCTTAGGTATATTCACTGAAGTTGATAATTATCACTGGAAAGCGAGAGAAAAAATTCATCACTGGTTAGTTATATTAACAATAAAAAGAGAGAAGAATGATGCAAATATTATTTTTTAATACAGTACAATAAACATTAACATTTTAAAACATATTATCCGGTAAATCAATATGAATATAAATTATTACTTTATCATCGCAAACGAATAAAATCGATTTTAAATCATCAACTATAGCCAATTAATTGAAAATGAGTACTATTTTCCACACATACCATATTACATAAATATAAAAACAAATGACCCTTTCAAATGTCGTGAGGTTTTTTTGTTGCAATCTATAAAATTATATTCAGAATTTTTCACCTAATTCTTCACCATCTCTTTAATAACATTCTGTATTTATTACGTTTACATTATCCTACCTTTCCTTCGATTACAAATTTGATACAGATGAAACAGATTAATCCAAAATAATAATATATTTAAATAATTAAAATTATTAGTAGGTATTCGCAAGGAATACACTACAATTGTCGCTATTTCCAGGACACTACACGATCGCATGTGTCCTTAATGTACGCCTCTTTAAAATTCTAAAGAATGTATCTACTTCTACATTCTATTTATCAACTGTCTAGAAATACCTAGATAAAACCTTTTCAAAACTGCAAACAACCATCTAAAAATACGATTATTTAAATGAATTTCTACAAAAGTTTAAAGTCTAACTGTAACTATATAAGTCTATAAAAAAATTAAGTAGAACTTACTGAATTCTAGACAATCGTCTCACTGGCTATGTTAAGTTTCTGCGCACACAAAACACTGTCTTGTCTCCTTTTGAGCACAAAGTCATGGTTACAAGAATGTATGTCAAAAAAGCTACTACACAATATAACACTGGAAGAACATAATTATTACGATATGAAAAATATATTAAGTAATAATTGCAGACAAAACTTAAATGCTCCGTTAAGTAACTCGAAAGTAAGGCGGTTCACAACGTTAAGTTAAACGTTAAACGCTTACACTCTTAAAAGTCTGCGAAAATTACATCAACTCAACTCCCACCTCTATTTAGTTTCAATTCATTGTGAAGCATTAACATGTTAACTGTATTTATATTATATTTTGTAGAGATGCCATGCCTGTATTGCACGCGAATGATTACTATCCAGTAAACATCGAAAATGTACCCTTCATAAAGCTCATATTTTAATGCTTTTTTGAAAAATCTGGTGGGACTTGAATTGTTGTAATTTACATAGTCAGTAACTCTTATAGGGTACATTTAACATCTATACCACACCCGCTGGTATATTTCTGTTATACATATAAATGGCCCGAGCTGTCACCCTTCGTACTTATCAGTAACTCAGATGAATAACTCAGCAATACATACCTTTGCCTTCTAATTACCATTAAGAGACAGTGCAAGAAAAAAATCGTAAGCTACCATACCATCTCCATACCTTATGAACCGCCTAAGGCCTGTGTCATATTTATGTCCATCGTCCATTTTAGGTATACAAAATATTATTTTTTATGAATACAGAATACGCTTATAAACTTTTTCTCAGGAGGGTCTAATGTGCAAAGACCATAAAATATAGAGGGCACGAAATGTAAAGCCTATTCTACTCTTCTTAAAAACCAAACCGGTTTGAAACCTCCCAACAAACCGTTTGTCATAAATGTGACAGAGGCCTGTTCTAGCAATCCTTGCCATCAAATCTAAGTTCTTCAATTCAGCACCAAGTTCCTTACCTACTCCTTACTTTATTAATACCCATGATTAATCACTCGCACTTTCACAGCTAGCCCCTATTGGTCGTCACCAAAATAAAATTCAACACAAATAATTGTACTTGCTCACATGAGAAAAAAAAATTGCTACTTGTTTACCTATAGAATATCATTCGAGATGTTTTTTTGGAAATTAATGTCAAAAGCTCAAGCCTCATATAATGTTTTTCTTGGGAGAATAATTGTATAATTAACAAAAATATAATTTATTCTCACATAAACATTCTAAACCTTTTTTAATTAACACTAAACTAAACGTGTTTTATTAAAACACTCATCAGTAGCCAAAACTATGTCATATATTTCAAATAAATGTCTTTCAACACAACACAACACATCAACTCATTATAGATTGGCATATTTCGTAAATTAATTAAGTAATTAATCAATATGATTCGCATGGTTTACACTTCGATGTCTTTCTTTTCATTTTTCGCAAAAAAAAGCCGTAATAATAAGCATACCGCCATACAAATAAATGGTTTTTCGTCAAATCTAAAATAAAAGGATACTCAAAGTACTCAACGAACCTAATTTTCCCCATGGCTGTGTCGCCATGAATCCATGCAAATCCCTTTACACTACAAACATGAAAATATCTTCTAGTTGACCAAGCTAACTAGACGAAGTACATATAAAACGCAACGTCCCTTTTCTTTACTATCTTAACCTTTGTTGCCGCCAGTTATATTTGCAAAGTCAAATAATTCCATTAAGCATTATGAAACCGACATCACATAACTAAAAAAAATTCTATGACGAAGACTCTAATCAAAAAAAATATATCTGACACATATCTATCGCTATCGATACCTGCACAATGACGTCACACAGTCGTCCAGTCAACTTGACCAAGCCAACAAACGGTCAACAACCTGTCTCATCAAGTAGATAAGCGTATACAGTCCACATCCCTATATCTGCACGACCTTGCGTCTCCGCGTGAAGGCGAGCGCGTACTCGATGCCCCACACGAGCACGCACGACATGATGAGCGCGTTCTGCACGTGGATGCATATCGCGTAGCTTCCCGTGAAGTCTCTTACGTAACCTGGAATAGTACATTATGATACAAGTGTGCGAAGTTGGTCATTACAGTCGAGGCGGTATTGAGCCCGAGCCGCAAGGCGAGGGCTGTAATAGAGCCAAGACTGTAATGAACAAAGCACACGCGTATCATACGACGTTTTTCAACACACTTGCGAGGAAAAAAACAATTAGGTATCGACATTTTTCAGTCACAAATCAGCAAATTATAAACGAACAAATGTTTGCACAAAATGGCGCGGTTTATTTTTTCGCGCGCCGTATCTTTGGTTGAATAACTATGCGCGCGCAGGTTAAGTCCAGAGACACCGAACATTCAGCCACAATATATTAAACTAAATAATTATGTATTTCTAATAAGAATTTACGGTAATTAATGATTTAAAATATTGTATTTTTTAAATGCTTTAATAGATAATTAGATGAAGTATAATCTTATCTTATCAGATTTTGACTAAGTACAACAAGTTTATTTATTTACAAAATAACAAATCTTTTGGTAACAACCTCTTTACGGATATTAAAAAAAAAGTGGAATAAGAAAAACACTAGTGCGGCAATGAAAAGTAAAACGCACTAGTGTGTAATAAACCGCATTCCGGGCGTAAGACTAAAGAAAAAATATCAACTTTACGAGCAAGTGTGTTGAAATAGTACATTAAGATACAAGTGCGCGAAGTTGGTCATTACAGTCAAGGCGGTATTGCACAGCCCGAGCCGCAAGGCGAGGGCTGTAATAGAGCCAAGACTGTAATGAACAAAGCACACGCGTATCATACGACGTTTTTCAACACACTTGCGAGGAAAAAAACAATTAGGTATCGACATTTTTCAGTCACAAATCAGCAAATTATAAACGAACAAATGTTTGCACAAAATGGCGCGGTTTATTTTTTCGCGCGCCGTATCTTTGGTTGAATAACTACTATGCGCGCGCAGGTTAAGTGCAGAGGCACCGAACATTCAGCCACAATATATTAAACTAAATAATTATGTATTTCTAATAAGAATTTACGGTAATTAATGATTTAAAATATTGTATTTTTTAAATGCTTTAATAGATAATTAGATGAAGTATAATCTTATCTTATCAGATTTTGACTAAGTACAACAAGTTTATTTATTTACAAAATAACAAATCTTTTGGTAACAACCTCTTTACGGATATTAAAAAAAAAGTGGAATAAGAAAAACACTAGTGCGGCAATGAAAAGTAAAACGCACTAGTGTGTAATAAACCGCATTCCGGGCGTAAGACTAAAGAAAAAATATCAACTTTACGAGCAAGTGTGTTGAAATAGTACATTAAGATACAAGTGCGCGAAGTTGGTCATTACAGTCAAGGCGGTATTGCACAGCCCGAGCCGCAAGGCGAGGGCTGTAATAGAGCCAAGACTGTAATGAACAAAGCACACGCGTATCATACGACGTTTTTCAACACACTTGCGAGGAAAAAAACAATTAGGTATCGACATTTTTCAGTCACAAATCAGCAAATTATAAACGAACAAATGTTTGCACAAAATGGCGCGGTTTATTTTTTCGCGCGCCGTATCTTTGGTTGAATAACTACTATGCGCGCGCAGGTTAAGTGCAGAGGCACCGAACATTCAGCCACAATATATTAAACTAAATAATTATGTATTTCTAATAAGAATTTACGGTAATTAATGATTTAAAATATTGTATTTTTTAAATGCTTTAATAGATAATTAGATGAAGTATAATCTTATCTTATCAGATTTTGACTAAGTACAACAAGTTTATTTATTTACAAAATAACAAATCTTTTGGTAACAACCTCTTTACGGATATTAAAAAAAAAGTGGAATAAGAAAAACACTAGTGCGGCAATGAAAAGTAAAACGCACTAGTGTGTAATAAACCGCATTCCGGGCGTAAGACTAAAGAAAAAATAGCAACTTTACGAGCAAGTGTGTTGAAAATAAAATATTACAATTTATTTTTCTCCATTACAAAATAATGTATTTTTTTCCTAAAAAATACAATAAATGCTGACGAATTTGTTTCAACGTTTCTGTTTTATCTGTTCCATTTTCAAACATGAGCAAAAATGTTCCACTTTCAAAAGCGCCTTTGCGAAAAGATTATAGAATTATAAAAGAAAATTTTCCAATGGTAAATCGTAAATACAACTAGGTAGTAGGTAGCATAGTATTTTCCTAAATATTAAAACGCCTCAATTTTGCATACAAGCTAACTTAAACTCTGAGCACTGGCAATAAACATATTATTCGATATTCCCTGCCTCTCTCTTACCTCTACTCTACTTACCGATAATAGGTCCGATGAGCACAACGAGAACTCCCTTGCTGACCATGTGCAACCCGAAGGCGGCTGGCAGTTTCTCCAAGGGACAGTACTCGGAGATGGTGAGCGTAAAGTTGCTGAGACACATGCCGCGGAAGAACCCGCATATCGACAGCCATATCATCAGCGGCACCCAGTCGCTTTGTTCCGCTAACACTGCAATTTTAAATTTTAAATCTATACATATAATAACTGCAACTGATCGCTGTTTGTGCACGCTAATCTCAGACACGGGTGAACGGATTTTTATGCGACTATCACTGGGACATAGAGGAAGCTGTGTAGCAACATATAGGCTGCTTTTGTCCCAGAGTTCCCGCGGGATCGGGATTCTCGCGGGAAAATCTCCTATGTCCATCGAACATACATACATCGAACCATCGAATGAGCTAGTTAATTGTTTTTGCGCACTTGTGCCTGCAACTTGTCTTTATACAGGTGCAAACTCTGAATCATAATCGTTAAGAAAGTAATACGTATTTGTCTTATTAAGGACTGAATGCCATTTCCGGTAAAAAAGGTAAATTTATTTTTATAGTCAGAGTTTTACCTACGCCTGATTGGCGAATTTTCAATATGCCCACATACATACGGAATAAAGCAAGGACAAGCAAGCAAAACCCGCATTATTACTAACTTTATGACCGAAACACGTAAATGTAACAAGGATACTAGCCAGACAAATGAACTACCACAATCTTGACTGCTCCATTCAGTGCCGGTACAGATCCCAGCGATTTAAAGAACAGACTTGGGTACCAAATCTGCTAATTTACCTATATAATATGCTTGTCTTGCGCCATACCGAAATAGTTTGAAACAGTTTTGACACATTTGGAATACGAAAGGTCAAACTGTTTCGGCCATAGATTTAGCAAGGTTGGACTTTGGTTTCGACACAATACAATTGAAGCATTTCTAATTATGCTGACTTGATCACCAACATTCGACTACTGCTTAGTAGGATGCACTACGCGCGATGAAACGAAAAATGATATAAATAAAATACATAATATATTTATTCATGACATAATATAAAATTAAGTACTCACCAGATCTCGTAGCCGCCAAAAAGAAAGCGGAGACGAAAAATATCATTTTCTTCGATATGCTCGTGCGATCAAAAATAGGCGGTAGAATCAAACGGACCAATATGTCGGTGATGGCCGTCATAGACAGACAGAAAGCCGTGTCCTTCATATTGTAGCCTAAACTCCGTATAAAGAATGGCGTCAACATCCTAAACTGTAATTCGCCGCTCCAAAACAGAGACAGCCCAAGTAAAAGGTTCAAAAAGGACCAATCCTTTAGAAGATCTAAGTCCATCAGTGCTATAAACTTTCTAAAAAATCCAGCTTTCTTCTTCTCTTCTTCCTGTTCTAGTTTCTTGAATGACTTCATTTGTATCGCTTCCTCGTCAGCTGTCTGTAATATTACATTAATTCGTAAAAACCATCATAATGGTTATAACCGTCATAACCGATAAAATGGTTTATTGTGGACTCAATCTGTAGGGATCAATGTATTTTTATTGCTTGACCAGGAAAATAGAAAACCTGTCATGAGTGCGCTAAAGTTTTCTTCTTTTATGGTTATAGCCATGGTTATAGCACAGACAACAGTAACTACAGTCTACAGTCAACAGTAACAAAACAACGCTCATGTCATTATTGTCTTTTCAACAACTAAGTCGAAAATGTTTTATAAGCGAATAAATGTTATTTTAAAGGATATTTTATTTTAGCACATAGAAAACCACTTTTCTTTCACAACTATGAATAACTAGCTCTTACCAGCGGCTTCACCCCCATGGTCAAAGTGAATTAACAATGAGTTGTTTATCATACATGACAAACACTATTTTAATTCGCTACTGTAAACGATGTTATATGTCTTTGCATTTGGGAACACAATGTAAAGATTCTGGGCACTGAACACTCGCGAACATGCTACATACAATTGTCCATGGGTGAAGCACGGTTCAGTAGATAGCGTGATTCAGAACTTGCAAATAAATTTTACTAACGATATCTATTAACAATATCTGGAACTCAATATCTAGGAACTAACAAAACATCGATCTTCGTATGGGATTGAGATGTTTTACCGCGGTATTAAATAGCCTACGTTACTCTCCACCCTCTTAACTATCTCCACACACATAAACCATACCATTTAATAGCTATGTTGCGACGTGAAAAAGTAAAAAAAGTAACAAACAAACAAACACACTTTCACATTTATATTATTAGTAGGAAGTAGGATAGTAGGAAGTGGGATAGAATTTATGTCATTTCAGCACAAAATAAGCCCTCAAAATAACAAAACAAACTATGACATTCAACTCGCTGACAAGCAATTTACGAGTGACGTTTAGAAAGTAAGCGTTGCCAGTAAAACAACAAATTATTTCCAAGATCTTACCGCAATTTGCCGAGGCTTTTTATATTCCTGGTCAACCTATAGAACATATTAAGAGAAACCATTCTATTACGGTATTCAGGCAATAAATCACAAAATAACATGTTTTATAAATTTTGTCTCAATCGATGAGTTTGTTCCCGCTGATCCCAAAAAGAAATTAATAAGCGAGGAAAATTTAGTTCCAAAGGAAATTTTTGGGCAGCAAAGAATACCAAACACTTAGGATGGCTTCTAACCCTTTCATTAATTTATAGAACTCCTCAGTTATGAGGAAGAACTCATGCTCTTTTGAGAGATATTAATGGGTTAAACCCATATGATCATAATTATTCATACATACGTATCATAGTCATGAAAAACATACTTACATCTAAATACAATTGTAGATAACTGCCCGTGAAATCCATGTTTGATATATTCGATATGACGGACACCTTTCGTTTCCTAGCCGCTTCGTTCATACTACCACTAGACGTGACTCTCTGCATAGCCCCTACCGATGCAGCGGTAGTCAATACCGGGGGCATTAGCTTGTTGTTCTTCTCAAAGTCCTCTAAGGGCTTGTCACAGGTCTTGGCCCTCGGCAGCCCTATAGTCCGGACCGACGGATGGTTCATATTCCCGTGCGATCTTTGCGGCGTCAACTTAGGCATTGGATGCGTTACTAGAGGATTTATTTCGAACTTATCGTCCGCTTCTTCGTCGCTCTCGAATATACACTCCATTTCCTGAAATAAGTTTGCTATTGATAAAATGGGAATGCTTTAAACACACCAACAATTATAGTACAAAAGTAGAGTTTAATAGAATCGATAAATCTGCAATTCCATAATGTTTGTACATAACCCATCACATTTAACCCTAAACATTCCACATACATACACAAACAAACCAATATCGCAATATGGCCTGTCTAATAATGACGTCGAATGTCTTTCGTTTTGCTGACGCTCAAAAAAGAACAAAAAGCACTTAACTACCTATATAAAGTTTAAGACTGTTTGATATTGTCACAAACCACCAAACACTTTAATTACTTATTTTGTACATATTTCATGTCAAAAGAAAGTTTTATGACCAAACCAGTGGGATTTGGCTTCTGCGCAAAGCTAAAGGTCACAGTTGTTAGTCTAATTAATACACGCCAGATAAGCTCGTGTAATTCCCAAGATTCATGAGAAACTTGGCTAAAGACCACATAAAACCGAACTAACGTTTACCCGAGCTAATTAATTAACCAAAAAGTTCCCTCTAAATGAAAGGACAGCAAGTAATAGGTACCTACCCCTTTTATGAGGCGTTATTTTTGTTGAAGAAAAACTCCAAATGAAAAGAAAATAATTTTATAGGGAAAAATTCTGCTTTCTTTTAAGTTTAAAGGTATAAAATAACAGTTTATATCTTCACTATCGACATATACATTAGGTATGATATAAATTAGGTAAAAATCATAAATCTTAAAAAGATAACATTCCAAATTGTAGTTTGTAATCTTCGCGTCATAGCTACAATAACTATTGATATAATTTTCGGTATCTCAAATCACAATATCAAAAGATACCGCTTGTAATACTTAGATAAAATGAACTATTTACGCAAGTTGATTAGATTTAAATCGACTTAGTAACATGCAGTTAATTAAATTACTTTACTCAAGTTTTTTGTTCTTTAACAAAGTGAAAAAGTCAAAAAATCAAAATTTATAAACTTAAGTTTAAAGGAATGGGTGGATTCTAAATGAAGATCAAATACGACTGGTATTTTGACGGTTCTAGGCCATAGATACTCGAGGATCATCTTAGTGATTCGCTACTTATAGTTACTTACAACTTCAAGACCCGCCTACACGCCTAACCCACGCACCCACACATACGTACACACCTTCCTTACAGAACAAACACAACCAACTTTACAATTAACAACAAATTACAAAAGTTCAGTAACACCCAAAACATACATACGAGGGGCGGCTGATAAGTTCGCGGCCTAAGGTACTTAGCAATTACTAATCACCGCATTACTAATGTCACTAGTAGTAGCACTCTCTGGAAGTATATAGAGCCATTAATTTTTTTGTTGAGATCATTAATAGTTATTCTATCCAACAACAACTACCGCCATGTCGACTGAACTTGACAAGTCACGTATTTTCGAGCATCGCGCTGTGATTAAGTTCCTTACAAAGAAAGGAAATACGCCGAAAGGATTTTTTTAAGAGATGTCATCGGTTTTTGTAGAATTTGGACCTTTATATACGATGGTCAAAAAGTGGGTTCGCTTATTTTAACAGGGATGAGAGCCCTATGAAGACGACCCCCGACCGGGTCGACCTGTAACGGCAGTGACTGCAGAAAATATTAAAAAAGTAGAGAAATTAGTACTGAACGATCAAAGAATTAAATTGTAGCAAATAGTAGAGGAGTTACAGGTCACTATAAAAAGAATCGGAGAAAATTTACATCAACATTTTTATATGAAAAAAATTGTGAGCGTTGGTTACCGCGAACGCTCACACCACTCGGCAAACAGCAGCGACTCGCGACTTGTATCAAGTTTTTAGAATTGGCCAATGACAATTTGGATGAAATTTGTCACCAAATAGTAACCGTTGTCTAAACGTGAATACGTCAGTATGATCTAAAATTGAAACAAGAGTCTAATCAATGGATAAAAAAGGAGAAAGAGCGCTGAAGAAATTCAAAGTGGAAAAGTCGGCGTCTAAGATTATGGCGGCCATTTCTTGGGATAGCGTGGGAATTTAATTGATTGTCTATTTGCGTAACGAAACTAGAATGAATGGTCAGTACTATGCTAATTTATTGGCTTAATCACCGGAGGCTGTAGTGCAGGAGAGACGAGGAAAGTTGGCGCGCGGTGTGCTGTTTTTGCAAGACATTGCGCCAGTTCACACCGCTCGGGTTGCACCTCAGGCCCTTAAAGACAAAGGATTTTCAGAAATCGACCACCTACCCTATAGTTCAGGTCAGACACCTAGGGACTTATTTCTTTTTTCAAAATTAAAAAAGGAGTTAAGAGGCCGAAAATTTTTCGACGATAGTGAGATGAAGGCGGCCGTAAAAAGTCATTTTAACGAGGAAGACAAATAATTTTTTTTCAACGGTTTAAAAGCATTATATGCAAGATGTGAAGAATGCATTTCACTTGAGGGCGACTATATTGATAAATAAAAATTATATAACTGAACTTTTCTTTCATTAAGTACTTCAGGCCGCGAACTTATCAGCCGCCCCTCGTACCTTCACTGGTTGCAGCTCGCAGTCAACCGGTTCATCTATCAGATGTCGTTTCACCGGCTGCAGTAAGCACGACCCTAACACCGCATGGAACGCCAATGCTCCGAGTATGACCACAGTCCATCTGAACCCGTATTCACCCAGCAACAACTTGACTAATTGCGGCATGACCATCAAACCGAAGCCTGTTCCCGCCATAGATAGACCCACAGCTTGACCACGCTTCTTGGAAAAGTAGTGGTTTAACGAAACGAACGATGATGACGAGGCCAGACCTACTCCGAAACCTGGAATAGAAAGAGTACCTATTAGTGTAATAACCGTGTGTATAACATTTTATTGCTAGGGATGTACACAGAACATATTCACTGGCAACTCTTAATTACTTAGTTGCACTTACATAGCACTTACTAAAAGGGTAAGTCCCTACACAAACAACAAACCTCTATCACATATCAAACTATCTTTCCTCAAGTCTAAGTCAACATTCCCTACTAAGTAAGGTGGTAAATTACCTACTTAGCAGCGGTGGGGGCAATGGCGAATGGAACCCCCATTGGGAAGATGCTGAGTTGTATTGTACCTAAGACTTTCATCCCGACTATTCCCCAATGAAATTAGGACGTCTGGAATATTCTTAGACTCGGCTGCAGTGTCAGATATTCACTGGGCCTGCTAGGCCACCTAGGAAAATCATAAGCGCATTTTCTGTTTTCTTCGTATTTTTAACCTCCATCATCAGGCAGCTCATTTGGTCATTAACCAATAAACAAATATTTAAATTCAAAAACTCATCCGTCATCCACCCAAAATATACAATCAATCACGTATATTTGATTATTATAACAGATCGTTGTACATAAAGACTAGTACTTTGACCTTTCTAGAAATTACGAGAAAGCTTTGCACATTCATTCTCAATGTTAAACATGTGAAGATCACGGCAATAAGTGATATCCTCCTTGAGAAACAAAATAATCATACAGGTGTCTTATTAAAATGCCGTTAAGCAGTAAATATTCCGCTAGCATATGATTCTTGTGAATCATATTTCCGCGACACAAGGAAAATTAATATACCTACATCCTTATTTCCGCATCGTATTATACAATAAATATGTAATAAATCAGTGTACAGCGCAACTAGGGTTGCCAACTGTACTGTTAAAAACAATATTAGGTATATTCTTTTCACTATATTCACTACACTCCCCAATAAAATGAACTTTATTACATGTGTGTACAGGTCAATATAGCTTGTAAACAAAATCTACTTAAGGTATTTTAAATTCTTGCCGTCACTCTACAGTGAACCTTAATCGCAGGGGCGGAAGCCGGCATTTGTGTGGGTTGCCAATCATACCAATACCATATCGAACGCAAACGGATTAGGTATACCTACTTAGTTAAAACCCAAAGCTAATACATACCTCCCAAGATACTATAAGTAGCTATAATATGCGCCATGCTATTAGCCGGTGCCGTGAACAAGAGCCCCAGCGCGCATATCACCGAGCCGACGAAGCACACTTTTCTGTAGGAAAACGTCTTTATCACTGGCCCGACGAAGAACCCCGAGAAGTTGACGACAGAGTCCAGGGTGCTGGCTATGACGGACGCGCCCGTCGTCTTGACCCCCAAGTCGTCCAGGAGGTCGCTGAACAGCAGACCAAACGACGGCTCCAGCGAACGGGTCGAAAACTGGAACAAAAGATATTATATTAAAAAAACATTTTCGGGTAGTGGGTTAATTAACTTGCTTGAGGGTTAGGTACATCAATAAAATACATATACTTGTAATGTTTCAGTATTTTTTTTAATTGTATACGGTAATGTTCATATAATTTCTCGCAGAACCGACTTAGATATTATATAGAAACCGATACATAGAAAGGTAAGGATTAAAGTAAGCCTACAAAATTAGTCCTCTTCAAACATTTATAAGTCGCAGGTCGCAAGCCTCTAAATATAAGAAAGTAAATTATCTTCGGGAATTACTCGTAGTAGAAATAACAGCAACATTAGGTATATACGGCACGTAGGGCTGACACTATCTCTATTGGTTTCGCGAATTAGTTAAGTTGTTGAAAAAGTGCAATAAATATCTGTTTTCTACTTCCATATCAACAAACAAAATAAAGTCGTTTGACCAACTGCTGGCAATCAATTCGATTCCGTGTTAGCAGTTTTAGTGTGTGGGTAGTCTAGACGTATTTAAACGATAAGGGCACGTTTCGTGAACCTGTCGTGCGTGATGTCTGAGTCTGACCGAACTCTAAGATCCCCTCGTCAGCATAAAGGATTTTTTCGTCCGCACGCGCCTTCAAGTAAGACACGTACGCGTTGTTATGCATGTGCGGTACGCTTACTTGAACACGAATAAAATGTAATACCTCAGGCATGACCCTCTTACATAAGAGTGTAATAGAGTGAGCATGTTACACTGGACGTTCGTAGTTGAAATTGAAACACGAAGTTTTTTATTCAGACGGTAGACCAATACGACCATCTTAACGAACGTGACGTTAATAAGTTGAAGTTTGTATACCTATAGTCGGCAGTTCGGCACAATCATAAGATTCCGATATGAAGGCTGTCACCACAGTGACAATAGTGAAGTACAACAAAAATCGATGCATTAAATAAACCGATTTATAAACTTAACCGATTATAAGTAATAAGACTTTCTAATCGTTTCGTTAATTAAGTTCGGAACGATAATTTATAAACCGATCTCTGATTGTTTTCTTAAAATCAGTTAAAAACAGATGTAGCGTTGAGATTAACACCGAAAGGGATAATAAGGCAATTTAACCAGTAAGTTAAGGTGAGGAAATTATATTAGTTATTAAAATGAAAATTTCATTAATCTAGTGAAAACGAAGAAACTATTAAACGGTTAATAATTATCCGATTTGAGTGGAAAAGGCTTAAAAACGTATGTATCGGAATATATAATAGCTACGAAAAATAGCAATGCTTTAGACATAATATTAAGGAATCTATAACTATTTGTATTTTGGGTGCGACATGGTAGCACATACTTTCGATTATAGTAATGTATCGATTATGGTCGATTCATAAATTGTTTCAAGAGGTCACATAACTATAAATCCAGTCTCCTTATAAAACATTGTAGTGACGTCTTAAATATTTGTTCAATTTTACACAATTTATGATGTAAACTGATTAAAATAAAATAAAATTATTTAAACAATTTATAAATAACACAAATAAAAAACAAGCAGGAATGGTTTACATATTTCGCCAGAATTTCTAGTATTTACCTATGTAAGTACGTATAAGTAAGTAAGTACCTATCTAAATACTCGTAGTAAGTAAACAATATTACTCCAATTCGTTTAACCCGCTAGTTACTTGTGTTTAATATTACGGACTAATGCCTAATTAAAATATTTAACAAACTGTGGGCAATTTTATAACATCATGCTACGAGCAATAGAAGCGATGTACCAATAAAATATGTTGCAAAAATGGGAAGAAGTGTTTATTATCTGTAAACATAAAAACAATTTTCCAAAGCGAAGAGGAGGTGGATTCACAAGTACATTATGTACCTACTTATAAAGCTGCTTTGATAATAAATATAAACTGTATACTGTATATGCACAGTAAATAGTGCATTGCATAATTTAACCAAAGTGGCCTATCATTCACTACGAAATATCTTCACTTCATAGTATCATTACCAGCGGTTCAAATTAAAAAAATATATTTCCGTAATAAGTAAATTGAAGACGTCCATACAAGGTTAGTTTGTGTTCATACATGACAGACGTCATATCGGAATCTTATGATTGTGCCGACTATAGGTATAGTACGCGACAGACTGACATGGCTTTTTTCTAGTGATGTGGCTAATATCGATATTTTTCTCACGCAACAAAATAAGAGTAACATAAATTAAATAAAGTTTATTATAAGTTAAATGAAAATGAATGAGATTTATTCAGTTTAGGCTATTGTGGTACTAGCACTTATGACTACATTAAAATAATATTGTTGATAGACAGGTAAAGAAATATTTAAATTATTTTCATATGGTATTCTATTCTATTTTCATTAGGTAGATAAGGAATAAGCTAGTAAGAAGATTTACAACTATGTTGTTATTGAATTATAATATTTAATTCATCGCAATCAATATTAAATGAGCTCATACTTAACATCGCTACAAGCACTTTGTGACTCTTCGTCACTAGTATCTCCGACTTCATGACAAAATCTAAAGTTACCGAAGTTATTTTAAAACATAACAACAAACAAAAATGTGAGTGAAATTAAAATCGATAAACGCGGTCGATATAGGCTCGCGCATTAGGTACTATTACTAAAGCTTTGGTTTCCTAGGAAAGCGGTGCCGCCATGTAGCGGCCGTAATATTACGGACGCAAGTAGACGGCCGTCTTGACGGTGATGACATGTGGAAAGTTCCACGGCCGTTTTAACGCACACTTTCACGCCACCAATTCTGTTTTAGTTGACTTTTTTCTTTACTTTTTATTTTTTTGACGTTGTTCCGAAAAAAAACACAAATACATATTAAAAATAGCTTCACCGCTATCAATAAAACGTTGACCAAACCATCGGTGTCGACAAGACGGCCGTCATGCAAATGGCGGTACCGCTTTTTGACATTACGGTGTCAGTTACCGCTCTCCAGGAAACCGCGCCATTTCGTTTACATAGACAACGTTCTAGTGACGTCATTCACCGCTGTATTACGGCCGCTACATGACGGCACCGCTTTCCTAGGAAACCAAAGCTTAAGGCGCGCGCGGATGACGTGCGTGCGGCATGCGGGGTGTCCCTTCCCCCGCGTCTCACCTCATACCCCGAAAGCCATGTCGACCTGTCGCGTACTAGGTAGGTCGTGAGAACACAACAACAAGAACACACACCGCCTCGCTGGGTATTTAATCCAGGCCCATTCGAACAGCGATTCGGCATAGTAACCATTACGCGATAAAAGTCAATATGAGAACTAACTAAAATTGAATGGAATAATAATAAAGGTGTCCTTTACATCAAGTAGGTACCAGATGGTATTACAATAAACAAAGAAGTAGATAGGCCTGTTCATTCGGTCAACACTCGTAGGATATCAATAAATGATCGATTGTGGGCCATCCATCAAAACCCATATCAACCTGTCATCGAAGTATCGGATACAATATATATAATATTGAGGCAATATTTTGTAAACAATAAGAACGAACATCACTTCCATATCGCTTCCGCAACCTTTTTCACCGTACCACCTGATTAACATGTAGCATGTAGGCCGTGTGATGTCAAATGGTCATCGTCATCCATGCAAAGTCATCAAGGCCTCTACTGAAGCTGAGGCTAAGTGTGCGTTTATTGATTGATGAAAGAGCTTACCTAACTGATTAAATTAAATGCGACGAAATTCATTTATGCATGGTAGTAGAATGTTGGAATGGCATAGTTTTTATTTCAATTCGATCTGTTCATGATTAAAAAGTTATGTTAGTTTAAAAAATCACTCTAAATTCACACTCAATTTTCGGATGTGGGCACCGAATAAGTGATCGAAAGTGATCATTAAGTTAGAAGTTCCCCTCCGTTAGAAACGAACGCCGTTAATAATCTAAATAAAAACTAGAGCGAATAAAACAAAAACTAGACATTAAGTATTAACTATGCAATTGATGTAACAATGATGTAAGTGTATAAAAAACTAAAAACATTCCATCAACATCACTGTTAACCATTAGATTAATTATTGTATTGTTGTTAAAATCAGTAAACTGTAATTCTGCCGGTGTTGAGAGTGAAATAATAATTCAACTTGGAGATAATAGAATAAAATTTAGTTTATTTGCACATTACATTCTTACAATGTACATTGATATTATTGAATGACAATCTTGTCATTTTAGTATAAAAAACATATTGATTGTTGGTTGCCAACAATTGTCTTTATAAGGTACTTCAAATGGCGGCTAAAAATTCTGTTTACATCAGACCAATTACGATGAAGCGTACGTATTTGATCTATGAATACCTCAGCTATATAAAAACCACATCTAAATCATATTACTATGGTACGAAAATAAGAAGTGGGCTAACAAACTCATCAACATTTTAAAATAAAATTACGAAACTGAATGTGGTACATAATTAAGCTGTGAATCTAATTAACAAGTACGGAGTAGGACTTATACTAGCAGTCTGCCCCCCCCCCCTTCGCTTCTGGAGAAATCCATCTATCCATCAGCGTTCTGAAGTCCACTGCCTGACAAATATATATACATCTTATAGGCGCCAGAAAGCAGAGAAGGCTTCTGAGACCAAAAATTTTCCATTTGAGGCCACCCAATTTTACAAATCAGGCAGTCTGTGTGACTTAATTGCAATATATCTGTAATATTGTATCTATGAATGACTAAAAACCAGTTAGTGCCTTTATTGTCGCCAATGTGACACAACGACCACTTAAAACCTGGTGCACTGCTCATTTGGTACTTATTTTATTTAATGAAAATACCACGCGCAGTACAACGTCCTATTTAAATTCATTAACCTATTTAATGGAAACGTAAACAAAGAATTAGCGAGTGATATGAATAAGCGTCCGCACTTTCAAAGAACAGCGTATGTCAAACATGCGTACCTACTGCGTACAAAGACTTCGTAGTCCTTCTGTCCATTAATAGGTACTCGTTATTGTCTTTAAGATGAGAACATGTGACTAATAATTGCTATACCATTCGAGGGCTACAAGCTCCAAGTCACGCTATACACGTACACATCACGATCTTCATTAAAGAATATTAATGTAGGTATTATATCTGTCTTTAGTGACAACGCATAGAGACGACATGTTTGACCTACTTAATTAAATTCCTGTTATGTCGTTTTCGAAACAATTTCTAACGCCAAATAGATTCAACATTAGTACCTATTATTTATAATCAGCGTTAATAATCTTTTCATAAATATAAAGAATACGTGAGATGTCTTATAAATAATCTGTACATAACAGAAATGCTTCATAGCCACAGAAAGACTCGCACATTCACAATACATGTAATTAGATCAGAGGTTGTATACACATAATTATAAAAAGAAGTCCGCACTCTGACTCTGACTTATCAATTGCCAGTCCAAACTCCAAGAGGTAGAGTTGAAATTTTGCACACAGGTTTCTTTTATAATTAAGGCAAACCTTGCCGCCGGGCTTTAGAAAAATCTTAATTTATACATAGATTATGTGATAGAGAATAAGGAGGATATACGAGTATTTTCGCCGCTAAGTTACCTTAATCCAGTAACTACAATTTATTTAGGACTAGCTGTTAAAACCAACCTGGTCCGCGTGGAAGTACTTTTAACTGATTTTCAAACAAACTTTCATCCCTTAGTTAACTATGTTAGTTTACTTAGTTGGAATATGACAAAGTCCGTTCTTAAACCATTTTCTGTATTTCGTGACTATATTCGTGACTGACCTTTCACCTTCATTTTGCCATATCTTGAGTCTTGACACGCGGTCGCGTGACGGATATATAGCAACTCACTTCCAAATGTACGCGATCGTAGCTGCTAAAGTATCGTATACCTGTTGCAGGTACAATGTAAGTTATTACGTCGACATAAAACCACTAAACATGTAACGTGGTAGTGTGAAAAAAAACAAAATTGTATTCTTTCATTGGATTAACTAAGAGGAATACAGTAAAAAATAGTAGCTTTTAAAAGTATCTAGTTAAAACATAATAGATTTCTGATTCATTTAACCATTTATAACAAGGTATATTTTACTGTATGTATTAAGTATACTTATTATTGTTATAACTTTACTAACATATTTATATCCTTGGTTGAAGATTTCACCAATCTCTCAGATTAATTATATATCGTACTTATCATTTAAAATCGCAATAATAAATGCAATTGCACTCATAGGTATTTGCATTTAATTGACATGCGAAATAATCATCAATGACGTCATTCGGTTATCTTATACACTATGAACCTTTGAGTACTAGGAGCGGATTCGTATTGAAGTTAATTGCTTATTGCCAACATTATTGCTTACATACAACATATTATTTAAATAATTACTGTTTATAAAATATTCTATAAATAACAATTTCACAGTTTATCACAACTTAACCTTCCAACCATTATTATGATCTTCAAAATCTTTCAAATTTGAAGTTTTATTGTAAAGCAAAATAAGGTGATTTTTTATTATTTAATGGAATATGTGGAATATGGAATATGCTATCCTTTGGTAGCTTACGTTAAGCCATGTCGGAGGGCATCATGCTACACCAAATTCCGACTCTACGGTTAGCCACTAAACCCTCCACCAATTTGGAACAGCAACCTAGCAGCTCTAGACCTCCTCAGGGTGAGGAAAAAACTGTGCTCAGTAGTAGGCCGAGAATTACATGTTAAATGTTATACGATTTAACAATGTAACATAAAAGCGCCTATAATTAGATTAAACGTATAATTATCGTAGCTAAGTCCCCATTAACTGCCAATCGCTCATCATGACCCTGAATACGTTTTACTTTAAGACTGAAACCTTGAAAATTTAAAATAACACCACAGACCTATACGCCACTGTCATGTGTAGATGAATACAGTCACAGAGTAAAGCGAACTGAATAATAACGAATTAATTAGTCATAGAGGTAATCATGAAATTAGTGGAAACGACGATTGCTACGGTCATAACAACTATGTATTTATATCACACTTCTGTAACTTTGACTAATATGTACTTCAGCTTCAGCAAAGGGAAATCTGCCGCCAAATTACTGTAGACAATAAGAGACTCGAAGTAACACATGATCATGCCTCACTTTAATAAAACTAGAGCTTGTATTATATTACACGCTACATCAGGTTTATGTTTATAGGGATGAAAATAAAACAGGGGAAACTGAAGTGTAAACGGCCACCGTATATTAATTAGCCCCTTGAAATTTAAATACTTTACAATAAGAAAAATGAATTAATATTACAGCTAGATAACTACGTGATTTTGTAAAATTCTCAGAGGTAGCGCAACTATCATACAATTCTTGTTAGAAAACATTGAAATCTCAAGTGGCCAATTACTAAACCTTGGCCAGTTATTCCTCAGTTTACCCTTATAACATTTCTACATGTGGATTGAAGACTGAAATGTTTCCTCGGATCGGTGAAGATTTTAGTAAACTGAGCCAACCCTTGCATTTGGAACGTATAAAATTTGGAATTTCATTGAATCCCCTAGCTGAAATTTAACGTACTCCAAGAAGTCTAATTGAAAATATTGAACCAGTACAAAGGGCAATACAAAAATTTCATAAAGCTCTGACCTGGCTTTATGACTTACGAAAATCCCTTTCAAGCTTACCAAAATAACTTTGTTCTCATCTAAAATTTTGGTACAATTTAATTAAGTTAAAACCAAACCTTTCTTCCTTTCTATTCTTGTTTTATTACACTTCAGTAATTGTTTTTCTCTTCAAATAAATCTTTTCATTAAGTATAATAATACGAAGTACTTATTTGAAACGAGATAGAAATTATGTACTTTAATAAATGCTGAATACCATTAGATAGAAAAATATTTCACCTTCAATCCTATATCGAAGGATTTCCCCTTCGTAGTATGAAAAATACTGAATTACAAGTTGTCACGATACTTGTTGTCCTGATATTTTATGGTTGAGAATACCAAGGTAAAGCTTAAGTATAGTAATAATAGTAAGCTATTTCTCATAATGCAATGCAAATCACAATGAGCAGTAAAATGCATAACGGATTGTAGAAATTACTACAAGATTAAATTTTAAAATCCTATACGAGATCAGGAATGGAAGAGATGGGAATGTGGATGAAATTGTTGTGTTCTTATTACGCGACTGCGTCAGAAGGAGGGTTATGTTTTTCGAGTGTATGTATGTATGTTTGTATGTATGTCCGTTTATTTGTCGGGCCCCACAGCCTAAACGGTTGAACGGATTTCGACATATGAGGTAAAGTTGAATTCGTCAGAACTGTGTTAGTGTCATAGGCTATATGAATTTTCAAAATGGCGCCCGAAAGTGGAAGAAAAAGAGGGGATAATCTTGAGTTTTTTCTTATCTTAGAAATATGGGTATCAAATGAAAGATCGTGAAAAGACTTTTTCAAAAATATATATATCATATACCTGTAAGGCGCTGTCTCTGTCACCCACACGTTGTGAACGTAAACTGTCTGGAATTAAGAGTTCATAATAAGGGGGCTGACGCTATAGTTTGTACTTTTACCTATCTAAATAGTTGTCCGATCATCACGTAAAGACTATTGAATGGCATTTGATGAGGTCGTGTCGTTGAATATTCTCATTCGTGGGTAATTAGGAGAAGAAGTCACACATATTTTTTATGAACCCTTTCAATTTAGGACGCCTCCTCACAACTTTCTTCAACCCTAATTAATCTCTTTTGGTTAAAAAGCTATTTTGTGTTTAGACGTTTCAATTATTTCTTTAACCCTAACCTACTTATATGATGTAAAAAGAGATTTTGCACTTACATTGACCAAGCTGACACCCAAGCAAACCATCCAGGCCCATCCACCGTCAGGCGCGACCTTGCGGGTCGGCGGCGGCTTCTGCGCCAGACCTTTGCTCTTCTCTGCCGTCATTTTAGCCTTTGTCACCTACGTACCTGGAACCAAAATGCATTCTGGTAAATAAGTAAACACTTATAGCCTCACACTAGGAGAACATCTAGGTGCCATGGACAACACAAGCACTTAGATTAGGCACAGAAATTTAAACACATAAATTAAGTTACCGCCTCGTTGACTATCGAACACACAACCCATGAAGCTACGATCCGGCGTGATAACCATTGCGTCATAAGGTTCACAATTTGACCAAAATGTTTGTTTCAGTGACTTCAACTATGGCTGGTATTTCTATGGATTCATGATAGTAAAAGAGCATGCAGCACCACCCTTCCGCTGCGGCTTATGACAACTGCAACCGTCCCAGAACAAGACTCAAATCGGGAGTCGGGCCTTCGTTTAATCTTTTAGGTACCTACATAGTCTACATACCTGGAACCAAAATGTATTCTGCTGAAGTACACCACCTGACCACAATCTTCGCTTCAGTGACTTAAACTAGGCACTGACTTGTTCAATGAATAGGTAATAGTTTACAAGGTGACGACAAGTTTTCCGCAATTTATTTGATTATGCATACAGGCGATAAAACATACTCGTAACCTACTACTTTCTCGCTGATTAACCAAAATAAAAACTATCGACCATCATCAATCATGTGAACGCAATTCTTTTATGAAACTATTGATCCCGCCCTCACTTTCCTTTGAGAACCTTGTTCTTTAGATTCGTTTTTAAAATATTTGATTATTTTTACAAAACTTTTCATTGATGCTCCACTTCTATTGGTCGTAGCGTGAAGTTACCCTATAGCTTTCTCCGATAAATGGACTATGCAACGCAAAAAATAAATATTGTTTTAATTCGAACTAGTATTTCCCAAGATTACGTCGTTCAAACAACCAAGAAAAAAATATAACATCACTACATACTAAATGGACCTAGGTATCTAATAGGAGCATCAGAGATTCGCCTTTGCACGCCAAGCATAGCTGTGTGGTTATCAGCTGTGATACGACTGTTTTGATTACCACGCCGACCGCGGTCCAATCGATGCGTGCACGCTTCGGTAAAATCGCCATCTTAACATGAGGTCGCTGTAAGTACGAACGAGACGGAATCACGCATTCAGCACGTGCCATCAGTGGTAACCACGTGCGTGGTAGGTACATACTTACATCTCGCCCGAGGTCGACCCGAAATGAAAGAGACACACGCTTTGCGTTACTGAGAGCAATGACTTTACTCGTAGAAAGAACTGCGTACGGACGATTGAGTTTACAGAAAGATAATCTTTTATAATGACATAATTAGCGGCCGTGATTGTGTGATGCAAAGGTTAATACACTCATTTGTCATCAATCTGTGCAATTAATAAAATTATAATTGATCGCTGTTTATACAGCTTATTGGGGGCGTTTAAAACCTGAAATTAATGAACTTTGAATGGTAAATTGTCAGATTTTTTTCAGCGCGTTCGTGCGCGTAATCTCAGAAGCAGCAAGCAGCAAATCGATTTGGGAGCGAAACAAAATATTGTGTTAAGTTCAATTCAATCAGTGAATAAATAAATAAGTTATGTCAATACAAAGAAGCCCGTCTTACAAGTATCTCAGGAACAGATTTTCCGAAGCGAAGCGAAGACGGGTTTACTAGTTACAAAATAAAATGTCAGTTCCGTTCAGTTCATTCAACAGTGGTGAAATATCGACATCACTTGATTAACATATTCGTACCTATCTACAGATTTACTCGACGTAGTATCAGTGGAAGGTTAGGTACAGGAAATACTCAAACTGTATTTATGGTACTTATCTCTTTGGTTTGCTCAGTAACTGAACCGCGAAGGGCAGAACTAAACAAACAAAAAGGTTTACTTCGAAGTATCCGACTTCTAACTTTACAGGAAAATAAAAAGGATAGACTTATGATTTTCGTTGAATTGAATTTGTAAATGTTACAAAATTGATTTGATTCTATGGAGTGTTGAAATTCAAATTGACACTCCATAGAATCAAATCAATTTAAAAATATTGACACTGTCAATATTTTTAGTGGCGACCGTCGTAGTCATGTAGTCCTCAAGGATAGCATAGCAACACATCTGTTACTTTCATCATTGCATGCATGTTTTTGCTACCTTCATTAAAAAATGGCTATGCACGTACCTATACGCGAAAAAAAGAGAATTTCGTAAAAACGTTCCGTTCAGCTTTTGGAAATACATATAATTCCGACCTACTTAAGATGTTTCCATATTGCAATGCAACTCAGTATAATATTACGTTCCGATAACAAGTTATTTATTACGTAGTTCAAGTTTACAACTGACATAGACTACATAATTTAAACTCCAGATATGCATATTACCTTATTCGTATTGTGACAGCCCTGGCGTATCACCTCGCAAAACAATAAACAATAGGGGCCATAAACATGTCGAGTCAACAATAGAACAATAGCGCGCTTGCCCGTGCGCACGACGCTTCGACCATTACGGCAATAGTCATACGGGCGAAACTCGGTTGCAAGGAACGTTCTCGAATTTTACACGAATCGGGTCCGTCCGGAATTAGCGAGAAAGTTCTGGATTGGCGTGAATGGTGCGTGAGTGGTATAAAAAGGGGCGATCGATCAAGTGCGGACATTCTAGTTTCGGAAGCGAAACCAGGAAGATACCAGCGATACCTACGAGCGATACCAGTGCGAAGTGAAGTGATTTCTACGAGCGATACAGTGTTCGACGAGTGTGTTACGAGTACCTACGTGCATAGTGTTGTAGTGTGTACTGTGTACAGTGTGTGTAATCGTGTATCTACGAGTACAATAAAGTCTTTGTGGTACATTTTGGCATTTTCTCGAACCCCATACTCCTGACACGTAACAATTGGTGTCAGAAGTGGGATGCCTGTAGTACCGCAGAGTGAAGAAGGGATTCGTACGCGACGGCAGACGGCATTGCATGCCGCGCGGATGGAGTCGCCCGAGCGTGACCGCAGGGAAACGGAGACCACCGCGGGACCTTCGACTACATCAGCTGCATCAGCACCGACACCGAGTGCATTCGATATGGCCGCCTTACTAGCAGCCATGGAAAGCATACAGCAGAGCCAGCGCGAAGCCATGAAGAGCCTGGAAAGCAAATTGGAGAGCCAGCGCGAAGCCATGGAGGGCCAGCGCGAAGCCATACAGCGGAGCCAACGCGAAGCAATGGAGAGCCTGCGCGAAGACATGAAGAGCCAGCGCAAAACCATGGAGGCGATCGATGCAAAGCTGGATGGTTTCCAGGGAGAACTGAACGTCGTAAAGGAAGACCTGGAACTGGTAAAGACGCGTACATCCGAGCACGACCAAGCCCTCAAAAACCATGACGCGTTACTAAACTCCCACGAAACTAGGCTCGTGGATTTGGACCATAAGCTGCAGAAAATAAGGGTTATGGGCACGGCAGCAACGAGTTCATGCTCTGGGGCCCCGAAATTTAAGGTCCCAAGTTTCGACGGCACGACCTCGTGGACGGCGTTCAGGCATCAGTTCGAGGTAGTTGCAAATGGGAATGGCTGGGAAGACGAGCACTCGTTGGCGGCACTTACCTTAGCTCTTCGAGGGGAGGCACTGCTGGTCCTTGAGAACCTGCCCGCCGAGCGACGCACCTTGGAGTCGCTATTTAAGGCATTGGAAGCTCGATACGGGGAGAAGCATCTCGAGCACGTATATCGCGCGCAACTTAAGGACCGAGTACAGAAGTCGAGCGAAGGACTGCAGCAATGGGCTACGGAGATCGAGCGCCTCGTACGTCGAGCCTATGCTTCGAGTTCCACACCGGTAGAAGACAAAGTATTAGAGGCGTTCGTCAGCGGAATACGGGATCCCGAAGTGAGAGCAACGGTGCGCTTGGGTCATCACGCCACATTGGAAGCAGCTCTAGCGCATGCCCTTGAAGTAGAAGCGGTACGAAGCGACTGTAAAGGTTATAAGGTGCGCGAAGTCGTAGCGACGATTCAACCTCGTACCGGGCCTATCTGCTACGGATGCGGTGAACGAGGTCATATTAGGCTTAGCTGCCGGACACGGAAACAATCGAAATCGGTGTGGAGGGCTACGCAAGTGCAGGAGCTAGAAGCCGTCGCCGCCGCTAAGAAGACTGCCAAGCCTCCTACGAAGACCTCGACAGCTACCCAAGTCGACACCCAGGAGCTAGAAGCCGCCGCCGCCGCTGCCGCCGCTAAGAAGACCGCGAAGACTCCTACGAAAATGTCGAGGGCTACTCAAGTTGACACCCAGGAGCTAGAAGCCGCCGCCGCCGCTGCCGCCGCTAAGAAGACCGCGAAGCTTCCTACGAAGACCCCGAAGGCGCCCAAGCCGAAGAATGCCGACGCCCTGTCACAACGCCCATGCTCCGAAGAAGGTCGACGTTGCTTCAAGCATGAGGGTAAAGAAGAGGTCAGGGTGATAAGGATGCCGGACCTCGACAAGTCTTGGGGAAAAGAACAATGTTTGAAGGATAGCCATAAGATGAAAACCCAGTACGAACGCGAGGCGAGGCAACATGGTTTCAAGGAGGGGGATTCTGTATGGTTGCACAATCCACTGCGGAGGAAAGGGAAGTCTCCGAAGCTACAAGCACGATGGGAAGGCCCTTACACAGTTGTCACGAAGATTAACGACGTGACCTACCGGATCAGACAGGGGGACAGAAGAAAGCCGAAGATCGTGCACGTGGACAGATTGGCACCATTTCATGGATCGAATAATGCTCGGGACGAGCATGACTAAGAGGGGGGCAATGTGACAGCCCTGGCGTATCACCTCGCAAAACAATAAACAATAGGGGCCATAAACATGTCGAGTCAACAATAGAACAATAGCGCGCTTGCCCGTGCGCACGACGCTTCGACCATTACGGCAATAGTCATACGGGCGAAACTCGGTTGCAAGGAACGTTCTCGAATTTTACACGAATCGGGTCCGTCCGGAATTAGCGAGAAAGTTCTGGATTGGCGTGAATGGTGCGTGAGTGGTATAAAAAGGGGCGATCGATCAAGTGCGGACATTCTAGTTTCGGAAGCGAAACCAGGAAGATACCAGCGATACCTACGAGCGATACCAGTGCGAAGTGAAGTGATTTCTACGAGCGATACAGTGTTCGACGAGTGTGTTACGAGTACCTACGTGCATAGTGTTGTAGTGTGTACTGTGTACAGTGTGTGTAATCGTGTATCTACGAGTACAATAAAGTCTTTGTGGTACATTTTGGCATTTTCTCGAACCCCATACTCCTGACACGTAACAGTATAATGGAAACGCTAATGCGAAAATAACTGGTTAGTGACCCTACCTTCTGACCAAAGGTTCCATCACTTAACCCAGGTTGACATTAATGTTACAGATAATGTTTGTTGTAGGTATAGGTAGGGATTTGAGTCGCCGAGAACAATATGCAATGGTCACTTCCAACTAAAAACAATCAAATTACCTACGTGTGCTCACAGCTCACAGTTCAATTAAGCTCGTAAGATAAATTTACTTAAGGCATTTAAAATTCTCGCCGTCAACCTTAATCACAGGGGTGAAAAGATGGCATTTGTATGGGTTGCTATTTATACAAATTCCATAATGAACGCGAACAAAGTAGGTATTGAGTCCTTTGCCTCATTTATTTATCCGTGCTTTTACAGTTGCAGCATAAGATATCCAGGTACGCGTGTGGATATCCGGGTGTGAGATTACAAGATATTATTTAGTAGACCGTTTATTGTATTACAACAATCCTAATTTGTTAAATCACTTCTACCTGTCTAGACAGCCAGACTAAGCTGTTTTAGTCAACCAGTATTAGGAAGCAATCAAACTCTACAGCTTTACATAATTATATAGGATATAGGATACTAGCGGCCCGCCCGCGGTTTCACCCGCGTGGATCCCGTTCTCGTGGGAATAAATATGCATGTATTATACATAAAAACCTTCCTCTTGAATCACTCTACCTATTACAAAAAACCGCATCAAAATCCGTTGCGTAATTTTAAAGATTTAAGCATACAGACAAACAGACAGACAAAAATAGCGACTTTGTTTTATACTATGTAGTGATATGTAAAGCTGTCGAGTTTAAACAATAATCACCACATGTACAAAAAGCACGCTGGAGTACATTGACCCATCTCCTTCAATCTTCATTCGAAATGTAAGATTAACGTCACGTTGTAGATATGCATAATAATAATAATGTAATGATCACATTTACACACCGTTAGATACCTGCGGTCACTACTTACCTATGAACGCAAATGGGATCATGTTCAAGAAGCCTTGAAGGTGTCTCTCACTTGCAATGTGTATGTAATTATATAATAGTTACTCTAATTTCATAAAAAACTTATATAAATAATAACCTGCCTTCGCTTCACGTCTAGAAACGTTCGCCTAAGTACGTGACTACCAGCAACCGATGCAAAAATTCTTACTCATCTTTTTCAGGCATTATTTGGTAACACTTGACGGAATCAGCATAATTTCCGGCCATCTGATATTAAAATTCATCGATTTTATAAGGAACGCGGTTGTTAGCTAGGCGAATAAAAAGCCACTTAGCTATGATACAGACTGTATCATACAGAATTACTTGTATAGTTTTCATAATCATTACCCAGGTATAGCGGAACTTCATCAACACTTTTAAAATTAAAGTGCTGTTGACTCAAATGGTCTTAAATAGAGCACATGATTTGGCACTAAAACAGCAAATATTTTGCTAAATGCATATAATGTTAGCGAGAATGTCAGATACATGTTATCTAATCATAGATGAAATAACACTCATAAAGTTTAAATTCAATGGTCCATGGGCAAGTACCTACTTAAATTGAAGCCTGTTGTATTGAACAAGGAAGCTATTTTTATAATTTAGTGAACGAGCTGAAACGCGCGAATATAAGTCACTTATTTACACAATACATACTATACCTACTAGTATTAAATTTGCTCGTGACTGAAAGTTACCTGCTGTAAAAATTATCCGTGTTTTTGTTTTTAAATTTCTCCCACATGACTTCTTTAAACTGTATAAATAAAAAAAACTAAATGTTAAGTGAAGCCCATCACAATATATCTAATCCTGAAAACCACATTCAAATTAGATAAGCCGTTTTTGAGATTATCGTCCACAAACATACAGACATACAGACAAAATGAAAAAAATAGGTTCTCTTGCGTACATAAAGCCATGTATAGAGACAGCGATCACTTAGGCACTTCTCACACAACGCTATTTACGAGGTACGTACGCGCGCGACTGAAACGCAACCCGAAATTCGTATGTATCTGACACTTTTCACTGACAGGAGACGCGTCTACGATGCGACTCCTGTCAGTAGACAGTGTCAAATACATACGAATTTTGGATTGCGTTGCAGTCGCGTAGCTCATAAATAGCGTAATGTGAGAAGTGCCTTAGTTTTATTATGTAGCTACATATATAGAAATGACAGATTAACAAAAGCAAGTAGATAGGTATTAATCTCAACCATTTCTTAATTGACATACATCTTGTCTCTGGACAGCGGACTCGTCAAGGTAACGTAGCTTTGCCAAGGTTACATTTCTAGTGAGTACCTATTAATAGCGTGTAACTACTACCGATTCAATATTGAAAGAAACGCTTTATTGTCTAACATTTTCGAATAAAATGCTTAAGATAATATTACATTAATAAATATTATAGTCACTGGTTGTAACCGCAAGTTCGCATGGACTTTGTCCCGTTACAGTTGTTATGATTACGAGTTACGACTACTTGATACAATTTTTTCTACTACATTACAACGATCGATTTCTGGATGGCAAAGCACCTGTATTTATAAAATGAAACGTCTTAATGAACCTATACCAATACCAATACGGTTTCAACTTTTATACAACCGACCACCAAGTAGATATTCTACTCTACGGAAAGTCTTCGTGTAAGTCATTAAACTGGTGGCTCTTTCATGGGTAACTGCATTAAAATTTATAATAAAGTTCCGATACAATTAACAGAAATGCCGTACTGTAAACTTAAAACTCACGTCAAAAGCATTCATATGACGAAAGGTTATTTCAAACTTGATGAATATTTTAATGATAAATCAGCTTGGACATGAGTTTCGTATTTTAGCCGTAATTAGTAGTAAGTGCAACTGTAACTGTGAGTGGAGAAAGAGAAAAAAAAGACTCCTTGGGAGTTTCTTGCCGCTTCTTCTTCCAAGACCACTCGCCGTAGGGATTTGTTGAAGGGATGGCGTAACTTGACGTTCGATAAGTGTTTGTAAAAACCTACTTCGAAGAAATAAATATTTGAATTTGAATTCTACAAATTATAATAGAACGTCACTTGAACAAACTCTTAACATCAATTTTCACGAATTCAAGCAATACCAGTGAGTATTATATAATATTGATCAATTTTCACGGATTTAAACAATACCAGTGAGTATTGTATAATATTGTCTCATGAATAATGTCATCATCTGTTGGTTCCGTCCGAATACTGGCGGTAATCCCCGCTGACGATGACGCCTTCACACGAAGACAAAGATTCCAGAAATGGCAATTCGACCTACACACCCATAAAAAGTTCGCATATATTTGTTTTAAATAGCGCATAATAGATGCAACACAAAAGGTCAAAGTAAACAAAATCTAGATCTACACTCGCATTTTGATCCTGTATGAAAATACGATTCAATAAGTAAATAAAAATTACACTAGAAAAAATATTAAATTAAACTCTAAATGCCAACTGTGCACATAAATATAAATAAATATATTTTATTCCAGTACAAAAGATACATTTCATGTCATACTGTATAGCCATCCATAATAATATGTATTGACAAACACAATTATGGGATACATCCTGGGTTTCAAGAAAGAAAAATTAAAATAAATATTGGATAGCTGTAATCTATCTACAAAATACGACCTTATTAACACAATAAAAATATTATGCTATTTTTCAACACGGACAACATTGCCTTCATTTGCCAGACATGACTGAAAAATCAAAATCCTACTTCTGATATTTCCTGTTTCACTAGGGAAGTATTCTTATTACGTGCACCCTCCTTGACCTGAGTGTAATTGCTACAACTTTTAAAAACTGGAGCAAATTGTGTTCAAATACAGGTAAGTTTATCGCTATTCGCCGCGCCGCCGCCGTAGCTATTAAATTTCTTTGTGATATCACTACATAGTATAAAACAAAGTCGCTTTCTCTGTCCCTTTGTGTCCTTAAATCTTTAAAACTACGCAACGGATTTTGATGCGGTTTTTTTAATAGATAGAGTGATTCAAGAGGAAGGTTTATATGTATAATTAGTTATTGCACCCGTGCGAAGCCGGGGCGGGTCGCTAGTTTTTAGATAAAATGAACAAAGTTTTAATAACGTTCCATAACTTCTAAATTAAACCACCGATGTTTATTCCAAAAGACTCAAAATATAACAGAACTTAATTAGTGAAGTCTTTTGCTTACTTACTCATTAGAAAATTATGCAAAATTACTTTATCTGGATATTTTGTCTGTAAATAGGTTCAAAAATGGCGTGACGTAAATAGTTCTCTACAAGAACAAAAAATAATTGGTACATACTTATTGGGTATAGCATAATGTTGCAGATTTTAGTATTTCACATTTCTGGATGACTACAAGGCTACAACCCATAACGGCCCACTACTGAGCACGGGTCTCTCTCCATTATTGAGGAGGCCTAGAGCATACTCCACCGCGCTGCTCCAATCCACATTTCTGGATACAACAATAAAAATACTAGAACATCCACAATGTAATCCACAATAATTAAAACGCAAGTTAATTATAAATATGACCGCTAGTCAAGTGAGAAGTACTTTTGCTTGTTGTTACTAATTTAATCCTCTATGATACTTTAATGTTCACGCGCTATAGTAGAGACAGTACGACGTATCTCATAAAATATCAAATATAATTCGCACGCTCATACCTACGTACAAGGATTCCTTTTGTCGGACATAGAGAAACAACCCACGATACTATAGGTATTCGAGATTATAGTGAGTAAGTTGTATGAAGGGCTCCATTTATCCTGAAACTAGTAAAGGCCCTCGCTTTGCTTCGGGAAACTTGTTGCACCGCTTCTATTGATCGTAGCGTGATGTTAATTAGCCCAATAGCCATTGGGCTACTGGGCTCTTTAACAATAAATAAACTATTCAACAAAAACTATTGTTTATACATACAAACAAACTCTTCACTTTGATATTATTAGTATAGAGGTACAGATTTTAAACCCATTTCCCCTACATGTGACCCTGAATAGTCGACAGATGACGAGTCAAAGCTTCTAGTCTTTACATTCATACCATCCCGTTATATCCCGACTGTGCTTATGTACGATAGTTAGGCTTATTACTCACTTGCCTAAAGGTACTCCATTCACGTGACATATGGAATTCGCTTAAATGGTACCAACTACCGACTTCACAAAATAATTTTCTCAATTGTACTGAAATAAAATATGAACCGATTTTGATCACTCTTATATTATGTAATTTTAAAAGCAAGTGCTTCACGTCTGATTCCATTTGAGCGAGATGTGATGAGTAGTTTTTGAGTTATGGCTTCATTGATTTGTATTTAATTGACTTCGTCTACGTTGAGGGTGTTCTCATTTTATTACATGTCGATTGCCGACGTTGAAATCAGTTTTTTTTTCAAATTTCTTTTATCAATCATAAGTTACGTTATTGACATGTATATTACATGTTTACTGCTATTTTTTAATTACGAATTCAATAATACATTGTTAAAGTAATTATTACATCGTCAGCCGCTTATAACAAGTGCTCCTAAGTCGGTCAATGGGATATGCGTACTCGACAGACTTCGCAAGGAAAACAAGAACAATTTGTTCTCTTATCACGTGATTTTTGTCATGTACCAAGAAACAACGTTGCACAATATCTTGTGAATCAGCTGCAATATGTTTGTTTGTTCGATTCGGTTACACTTCTTTAAAGGCGACCTTCTAACCAAGTCTTCGAGGGTAACAACATATTATCTGTGAGACTCACACTTACTAACTGGATTTTTCTTAACAGGACTAACTATCACTAACAAGCCCTTAACTCAATCACCTTACTAACACAACCAACTGGACTAACTATAGTCCCTAAATTGAGTCTCGTTCTTGGTCGATCACGCATTTATATTTAAAACTGTTACCATCTGATAATCCTGAACGAAACGTACCACCATATTCGAAGTTCATAAGTGCATAACTAACTTCAGAAGTGTGCATGTAAGAGATTTCAGTTTGTTCGAATGAATAATAACTTTATTTAATTAATTTGACATTTATGGAGACAGCACTGCATCCGCGGCCAATCTAGGACTGCCGAGTTTCTCGTACACTTTCTCCGTTACAATGACACACTGCACAAAGTGAAGCGTCAGTGGAATTTTTTAGCTCTACAGACTACACTGCAAACACAACCAGTTTGTCTACCGTACAAATAAAAAAACCGATTTCAACATCGATAAGTAATAAAATGAGAACCTCAACTTAGTCGAAGTCAATGAAATGAGTATTAATTGAGATAAATAACTCAAAAATTACTAATCATTGATACACTTAAGCATGTCCATTTTTTATTCTATCGCAAAAGTTAGACCATAAATGGCAAAAAATATCTACTGATAATTTTTTAAAATCCGATATAAAACGAAGAAAACATTTAAAGTAATGCGAGTAAATCGCATTAACAAGCCTACATAATTATATGTGTTTCAGTCAATATCGCCGCACAGCTCTACGAATTCGTTCACTTCAAATAAATTTGAATTTTAGCCTTAAAAGCGCACGAGAAGAAATAACTAACTACTCCGTGTAATATTTTGCAATAAAAAGCCGACGCTGTTTTTTTAAATCTTTAAAAAGGGCAATAATTGGGAGTAGAAAGCATTTACGAGTAATAAGGCGGAAACTTTTCTCTAACTAATTCATACTGAGTGACAATCTGGCAGTACATTCGGCTGACGGACACTTGCATACAATATTATGACAACCACGCGTGTTACACGGATTGTATTGTTTTGTATTCTACGCAAAGTTAAATTTTGAAAAACACTCTTTCACTTCTTGTTAACAAAATTGACATTGCAATTTGAGTCAAGTAGAAACTGAAGCTCGTATCGTAACGTCAGGCGAGCGTCTAATCGGCTTAGTCGTATTTGGACCTATTCGCAAAACGCCCTACTTGAAAAAAGGCACTATTCGCGAAATGACCTATTCTTAAAACGACCTATTCGCAAAATGCCCTATTCTTAAAAGGACCTATTCGCAAAATGCCTTACTTTTTAGGGTTCCGTACCCAAAGGGTAAAACGGGACCCTATTACTGAGACTTCGCTGTCCGTCCGTCCGTCCGTCCGTCCGTCTGTCACCAGGCTGTATCTCATGAATCGTAATAGTTACACAGTTGAAATTTTCACAGATGATGTATTTCTGTTGCCGCTACAACAACAAATACTAAAAAACAGAATAAAATAAACATTTAAGTTAATAAATAATATTTTCGACGCCTCAGCGATATTAGTTACCTTACGGTCGAAGAGTTGGCGTTACTTGTGGATAATACGTAGTCCATGCTTTTGGTTACCAGTCGGTCCACGAGATGGCGTTGCTTGTGGCTAATATGTAGTCCATGCTTTTAGTTACCGCCAAGAGATGGCGTAGCTTGTGGCTAATATGTGGTTACAAAAACTCAGTAAATATTTAAGTGAGGTTCTTATACAAAAGGCCAGATTTTTTTGGTGTTTTATACATAATCGTACGGAACCCTTCGTGCGCGAGTCCAACTCGCACTTGGCCGGTTTTTTAGTTAGTTCTAAAAAACACAATGAAGTAGACATAAGTATATAGATAGTGTTGCTTTCGTTTAATGATTTCATTCGTAAATTTCTTTTGTTTCGTAGAAATCGTTCGTTTCGTTCATTTATTAATTCATTTCGTCCGTTCCCATTACAGGCGCACACGCACACATGCGCACACGCACACACGTGCACAAGCACACACACACACACACACACACACACACACACACACACACAGAGGCACAGACACACAAATACACACAGGCACAAATTGGACTACTAGTTTTGGAGATGAATGGCAACCTTGAAGTGCACACAGCTCCTGTCACCCCAATCGCATAAATACAGTGTCCATTCCGTCGCTGGTAAATAATTTTGTAAATATGAAATAATTTATAAAACATATAATTATTATTATTATGATATTATTTCATAATTTTTATTAAAACACACACAAATACGCACATAGATAAACAAACACATACACACATACATACATACAATCATACAAACATACAGGTGAAGCTTATGCACATAATATTATAAGCGAGTTAAAAATGAGTCCATTTGCTAATAGGTCCAAATAAGAATAAGGTACTTATTTTGAGAATAAGGCATTTTAAGAATAGGGCCTTTTGCGAATGAGTCCTTTTACGACTACAGGTCGTTTTACGAATAGGTCCAAATGCGACTAAGCCGTCTAATCTACCATTACTCTTGAAGAAAGCAGATTATTATAATTCCCTCGTCACTGAAGGAAAAATACGTTGTTCCTTCATTGCCCTAATTCAAGACAATACTCCCTCGCACTGTGCTGGCAACTGAAGAATCCGCTCCGATAGCGCTAAATAAAGATCGTTGACATCTAAATCAACGAATAATATTTTCAAAAACCCCGATAAACATAAACCACTACATATGTACCTAATTGATAAACAATCAAGAATGTCCACTGCAGAATTCCCGATAGCTAAAATAAATAATAATATTGCGAGGGCATTGATACTACAGCAGCTATTGGTAAACTGACACTGAGTCGCGATGACGTCACACAATACTTTTAGCTAAAAGGTACATTACATACGTGCGCAGTCATTCAACACAAATATCAACAAAGCTAAATGCAAATTACCACCCACTTTTGGATAATCATAGCCTACTTTATGCATGGAATATTCTACAATGCAATAATTCAACATAATACTGATTTATACGCCTAAAGTACCTGCTGTGTGAATATTGAACTTTTATCTTAATCTCGATAATATGGCACAATATTATTTTGATAGATGGATATCATTAAAAAAATATACATGATAAATACAGATATAATCGTTTTACGCCATTGGATGACTTTTCGTAAATAATTACAAATACTTTTTCCAAAAAAAATAACCGACTTCAACCTCGATAAGCAGAGATAACTCAAAAACTACTCGCCAGATGGCGCTTAATTCAACACATGTAGGTGTAAATTTCTCGTCATTGCAAATTATTCAAGCCCAAACACTAGATAACTACAGTAAATCGTAGAGGAGTTCCCTCAACTCTCTTTCAGCTTAATCAGATCGACTCCAGACCTTCATGGAATTGTAGCACTTTAATGTACTTATGAAAACATTAACAAACACACTAGTCGTCCCTACAATTTTCGAAAGTTCCCCTCAATTTCTCTCAGATTCCAGCATCAGATCCTGGTGTCCTTATCAGCATACCCCACTGCGCATACCTACTTTCCAACAAAAAAAGAATTATCAAAAACTGACCGTCAGATGTCGCTCATATTTAAATGGGACAAGACGGCAGTCATTATGCTTTCGAATGTCGAAAAAAATATTGAAATCGGTTGACCTAGTACCAAGCTATGAGGTAACACGCATAAGTAAAAAAAAAACATAAGAGACAAATTAAGGACCTCCTCCTCTTTTTTTTAAGTCAGTTAAAAAACATTTTGGATGGGGTGTCCCAAAGTCAAATTTGTCAATAACCATGTACACCACCTTGAGGAGGATGTAGTATCTAGCTCTTACTAGTAACTAGGTTGGCTTACCAAGTAACCATGTACATTTTATTTTTAAAATCTTTGAACTATTGTCAAATATCATAATTAATTCAAAATTGTTTGATGTTTCACTGCCTACAACTATAAAGGACAAGGCTAAGTGAAAGGTCATTTGCCCTATTGTCTTTCTATTCCTACAATTATTCTCCTATCTCTAAGTATGATAGATATAGAATATAAAAAGTACACATATAAGTTTATGGAGAATATAAATAGATACAAACATATTAACAGAAAATATTTTCAATGTTTTAATTTGGATGTGTGGAAATTATAAATTTTTATTTTTATTACATTTATCATAATAAAAAATTCTGCAATCCTACTTCCTACTAATATTAGAAATGCGAAAGTTTGTAAGGATGTATGTGAGTGAGTGTGTGTGTGTCTGTGGGTTTGTTATTCTTTCACGCAAAACAACTGAACGGATTTTCATGAAACTTTGCAGTAATATAGCTTAGACATTGGAATAACATAATTTGTTAAAAACAGAGATTTTTGAAGGGACTGGTTCCCCGAAGCGAAGCGAGGGCGGGTTTACTAGTTACTGATAATCTACATGGACTAATTTTGTGTATTATACAACATGTCCATTGCATAAAGACCAATAATAAGTAGTAAAGAACTACAATTTCTCAAATTAATACAACCCAACAAAAACCTTCAATTTACGACTTTATTAATATGTACCAGCTACAAAAATAACAAAACACGTAACATCAACCTATTTAAGTTTCAAATTGTTAAAAAAAATAAACTGGAAGTTTATTAGTACAATTAAACTTTTCCGTACACTAATTACAGCTGTGTTTGTAATCAACATTTATGCTTTGTTTAATATGCTACTTCCATCGTGCCACCACCATCCTAATCTATACTAATCATATAATTTGTTTTGTTTGTTCGTGCTAATCTCAGGAACTACTAGGTTAGAGTTGAAAAATTCTTTTTGTGTTGAATATTTCTTGAGGGAGGGATAATATGTTGCAGAACAGTGTCTGCCGGGTCAGGTAGTGACATATATATATTTCAGTACATGATTGAACATGTACAAGCCAAGCAATAAAAGCCAACTGGCTTGATTGATGGACTCCAAAACATTGGAGGCCTAGTTTGAATCCTGCACACACCATTAATTTCCAAAAAGATATGTGGTGATTAAAAATGCCATCATAATCTTGCCAGAAGCCTGAAGAAAGACGAAAGAATTGGTTCCAAGCCCTTGTGATAAAACACAATGAGTAATTGGGAAATAAGGACAACACAGTCTTGATTTTACCACCAGTGTGGTGCTAGTTAGCTAGAAGGTTTATTATTATTATTTGAGTATCAGGGCATGGAGAACAAGTATCCCCATAAGGCCACTGCGACCATTTCTTATCTATTGTGGCCATCCCAGTTTTATTTAGATCTGGTCCCCCAGGCCTACAGCTTGGATAAACCATAGTATGTTTCCAGGGTCCGTCTCTTTGATTAGGTCAGGTGTGAGTGGTGACCTCCAAGTATATGACTTCTGCAGTGGGTAATTGCTATGCAATCGCAGAGGATATATATGGGTGTTTCCTCGGCCCCACCGCAGAATCTGCATGTTGCATTTTCACTTCACTTAAGCCTATGCTAGAAGGTTTAGCAAATTATAACACATAATTTACTGTTGACATGCAGAGTGGATCTGTTATTTTTAACACAGTTTTATTAGATTGACCCACGAAACATAGATTAAGCGGAAGTGTGATACGTCAAAATTATTACTGAAACCGGTGTCGCCAAACGCACACAAACAAACGGTGGTCAGTTACTCCCACGAAATATAGGTTACTCCCATTTTGCTCAAGAGTAGTTTTAATTGGTCGCATATATGTAAAGCTTAAATACCCTAAATTGTACAAACTTTAATGCAAAAACACATCTTGACTCTGAGCAATAGAGTTGGCTTTTCTATAAAGAAAGTAACGTATTTGCGACATTTTGTATTGACCAGGTGGCAAGTGATATTTGTGAAAAATATAATTTGATCTTTATTTGTAAGCAGTAAGGTTAAATTTTCAATGATTTGTCAACCATAATTCCCGTTATCGTTTAGTGATTTGACACAAGCGTGATTTTATCGATAAATTGGTTGGACCTATTTTAAATGCAATTTGCGATTCCTGGTGTTTATAATTGGGGTGGCTCCAGCTTTTGTTATATAGGGTGTAGTATTAAGTGCGCATAACCGGAAAACCATTTCTTCAGACGGACAATCTAACAAACTTGCAGTCTTTCATTAAGAAACCTACTTTGAAATCGCAAATAATAATTGCTTTTTACAAAAAAAAAATAACCGACTTCAATCTTGATAAGTAGAGATAACTCAAAAACTACTCGCCATATGGCGCTCAATTCAACATGTAAGTGTAAAGTTCTCGTCGCTACAAATTAATCAAGCCCAAACACTAAATAACTGCAGTAAATCGTTGAGGAGTTCCCTCGACTGTCTTTCGGCTTCATCAGATCGACTCCAGATCTTCATGAAATAGTAGCGCTTTAATGTACTTATGATAACATGAACAAACACACTAGTTGTCCATACAATTTTCAAAAGTTCCCCTCGATTTCCCTGAGATGCCATCATCAGATCCTGGTTTCCTTATCAGGGGACCCCACTGCGCATATCTACTTTACAACAAAAAAAGAATTATCAAAATCGGCCCATAAACGACGAAATAATCGCTGAACGTACATAAAAAAAGCATATACCTATACGGTCGAATTGAGAACCTCCTTCTTTTTTGAAGTCGGTTAATGATCACATTTGTTTGCATATGTAGTAACGCGACGGCATTACTTGTTATATTATATATCGCAACGTCAGGCGTTTCTGAGTTTGCAAATAGGTGTTATTTATTATTATTTAACTTAATTTATTATATTGTTTATTCATTAACACGCCCCTGTTTGTTAGCGCATAACATATCTTTATTTATATAATTTATCTAAGCAGGTTAAAATTTTAAAGATGTTACATTACAATTGCTCACTATTGTAACAATAACTAATAAAATGTCGATGTCGATAAACTTTTTTCGCATCACCTACGGAGATGTGAATAGGTACCTCTAGAGGTAAATGAACCATGTAGATGACACGTGTAAGCTAAGCTAAGCTAAAGCAAGCTTTATTGCCCATTCCTTAAGGTTGATTTCAGATTAAAATATCTATTGGGTTTTAAGTAATTGAAATTAAATTACGATAATAAGATTTATTGCAAAAACTTCACTTACCGGTGATATGAAACACCTCCATTCTTAACATTTCTTGTTTTACTATTATTTTTACACTGCAAAACGGAACAACAAACCATAATTTCTTTGAAATACCGTAAAACAAATAGTGACACGAGACGTCCGTTCTTGAACCGGATGACAGCGATGACTGAAGGCAAGTATGGACCACAATCCATACTAGTGGCGCGCGGGCCACGCCTACATCGCATCTCCTCTCTATATTTGCTCCATGGATTGACCTGTATGTAAAACTTTTTGCCTAATTTTCACCAACTTAAAAAAGTCTGATTAAGGTACGATTCAGACCAACCGGCTCGCATCGGTCCGCATCTTAACGGAGCCGTACGGCTACCGCGTTCGCTGGAATCCGCACGCACGAACGGAGCCGGTCGGCCGTCGCGACAGCCGTACGGAGCCGGTCGGCCGTCGAACGCGTCGCGCGACCGAGAAAACTATGCGTTGCACGCAAATATGAACTGTAATTATTGTTGATAGATTTCAATGTTCTTTACCGCATTGTAAAATGCCGCCCGGCCCGGCCCGGTGCGGGCCGTTTGGTCTGAATCGTACCTAACTTGGAAATTTTCACAGAGATCAAGATGTGATGACAATGCAATGTTATGACAAACATGACCAAATAGCATGCTCAGAGTTGGCTGCAGACATGGTAACTCCTAAATGGTTAACAGCACAAAGACTAGATTTTAGGTAGTTGGATTTCTACAAGGGTGATTTTAATTTTTCACACTATTTTTTTTACAACCAGAAAATGAGCAAACAGCCTAGCCATAGGTGGAAGTGGTCTGTTCTGCTTAGTTATGTATGAGTTGAGATGTGTAAACAGGGCCAGAAGCTATTGCCTTATCTATTGATGAAGAGTGTTCCATTACCATGACTTGGAAAGGAAGATGAATGGACCCCCAAAATATCATGTCTACATTTAATCATTAGAAGTATAGTTGTAAAATTTTGTAGTTGATATTGTCTTATCTCATGAGCATGAGCATGGGGATACAAATGTGTTTTTATTTTTAATATTGCCAGCATCTTTTATTTCTCATATCACATTTTAGAAATGATTATCACACACTGAACTTTGGACTTTGAACCATACAATGGCAGAATTAAAAGCAAAAAAATATTTCATGGAATAGAATGAGTCATAAAATAAATTGCTTTAATGAGGTGTTACTTTGTAATACATATAGTAAGATGGTTAGAATCTCACTAAGTGTGCTCTAAGAGATTCAGAACAGAATAGACAAAAGATAAACCACACTGAGGACAAGACATGTTTCTACTATTTTTCATAAACTCATAAATGAAAACTGATAAAGGAACTCATATATAATAAAAACATCACTGTTAAAAATTAAAATAAAAGACCATTGTTTCTCTACAAGACTGATGTTCTCCTGAACTTGGGATAGATCTTATGAAGGGCCTGCATTTAATAAAATATACATACTTAACTACATAAATAATTGAGTCAATATCTACCGAAATGTACAGTAAGTACTTAGTTTCATCATTTAAAATAATGGCTGTTGTTAACTAAACCGAAGCGATTTAACACAGTTGTTAACTACATTCTATTCATTGAACTAAACACAAAGCATTAAATGGTAAAAAAACGGAATAACAATGCTAACTTTAATAAAAGCAAATAAAATATTTTAGAACTTAAAAGTATAATAAATTTTATTAGTCATTGTATTACTTACAGACTTAAAGATGTATCCCATATAGGAGCCGTAAATCTGGCGGATTTCACACTACCACATGAAGAGATTTTTAGAAAATCTTTAACGTTGAAACACTTTCTGGAGTAAATATCAAATACAGAGAAATACAAGAGAAAAAAACGTAACCCAAACTTTAAAACTTACTAAACTATTGACACCAAAAACATATGAATCACAAAAGAATAAATTATTCACGCGACAAAATACACTAAACTTTTTTGCTGTCTAATAAAACACTGATTTACGTAGCTCTTGCTTTGTCAACAATTCTTTCATATAATTTAATTCAAATACATCATAGACCTTTTTCACTCTTGTTGTCTTGTGTTGCACATTCGAATAACTCGAATGAGGCAATAAATAAAGTTAAAAAAGCGTGCCGCTGAGCTAAACTAAAATGACAACTTAACTCTACGTTCGACAAACTGACATAAAAAGATAAAAACACTGCTGGTCACTGCTTGACAATCTTGACATGCTGCTTTGCTGATGTCAATCTATCATTGTAGTGACATTGACAGAAGTGAATTTAGGGTTGTAATATCGTATCGTAATGTATCGACAGATCACTGTATTACAAATACTTAATCATTATCTTATTATTCTTAGAATATTGGATATCGCAAAGTTAATTAGTCTTAAAAAAAAATCACAATTGTTTATCACCCACAATACTCACAACGTACTTCTTACACATGTCGTCAAAACATACTTACTTCAGAATACAGTTTAATACGTTTCCTTATCAAATCAAATCAAATCAAAATCAAATCAAGAATCTATTTATTGATAGTTACACATATAAAATACTAGAGAACCGCCCGCGCTTCGCTTCGAGACCCGTAGGTAACAGTCGCATAGGTCCCGCTCCCGTAGGAATCTCGGCTAAACAGTAGCCTATTATATGATATACTGGTACATCAGATAAAACATTTTCCTATGACATAAGTAAATTACATGTAGTATTTGATAGCGTGATTCAGAACTTTCAAATGAATTTTACTAACGCCATCTATTAACAACATCCGGAACTAAATATCTAGCAACGTAGCAACTAACAAAACATCGATCTTCCCATGGGAATGAGATGTTTTTCCGCGGTAAAAAGTAGCCTACGTCACTCTCCACCCTCCTAATTATCCCCACACACATAAACCATACCATATAATAGCCATGTTGCGACGTGAAAGAGTCACAAACAAACAAACACACTTTCACATTTATAATATTAGTATGGATACTTACATACATTATAATTAAACAAGTAGGTATTTCTAGGTGTGGCTATAGGGTTCGCCTCAGCTAATGTTGACGTGCACACAGGGGTACATGCAACGCTGTTTTTCAGTCGACCCCTTCTCCCTGAGGTGTAAGGCGGGAGACGCGACAGTTGAGGACTCCCCAATCATCAACTATTATCTAAGTTAATTCAATTTAAGTGTTTTAATTAAAACTACACTAAATTTATACATTTAAAGCATTTCTTAAATACTACACGGGTGAACTTATTTATTATCTACTTACTTATCTAATTTTATTTATCTTAAATTTATAAAATTAGAAGCGATACCAAATGTAAACAAACGCAATTCAAGGTCATTAGGCAAAACAGGGGTATGCAACTTTTTGATTTTAAATTTATTGTAGTATAATTTTGTTTAGACAATACATTTTAAATAATATCTGCCAAATTGAGTTATTATGTGTAATTGTTATTCTAAAAAGCGATAGGCATAGCAGGGAGGTATCTCAGTCTGTTCAGTCCAATTTGGGTCATGTTATTTTTATTAAAATTTGAATTATGTTGTAAATTTAAATTAAATAACGGGAATAATAATAATAATGTTTATGAAAATGAGCATTAACACATTAACATTTTTAAGGCAATAATTTTTTATTCAGGCGATAATTCTGAGTAATTAAATAAACAACGAAAAATAACAAGACTTTGACAAATAACATGACTGTATCACCACGAGCGCGTTCCGAAACCGAATGAATCATTAATAATTATGTATTTTAATATTACTCAAATGGTCGCCCAAATGCTTACGAACCCATCTCGACCTTGCCATGATTTAGCCGCGAGAACGAGACAGTACGACAAATACACAAGATGGAAAGAGATAGATAATACATTGTAAACTCCTCACTCGTTTTCCAGGTAAATGACCTTTTGTATCTCTACTAGTTGGCTTTACTTTAATTTTTATACTAAAAGGTAGGCTGATTTGACTTTGCTCTTAGACTGTATGCGCCAGTGTGTGTGTGCGCGTGTGTATGTGTTTTTGTGTTAATAAATGATGACCTTATTGGGGGCTATTAAATTTTAAAAAAAATCTTTTAATTTCAGAGAACTCCAGTATGCATGTTTCAGGTTTCCCGCAGCATTTTGTTTTTGCAACAGTATAACGGATTTAAATCGCAAAGGTTTATCAATATTTTGTTTACAAAATTTTATAATTTTAGTTAATTTATTGCACGTACATAATATCTACATCAGTGCGACCCTCTTGCATAAGTTACATACGTGCCAAATGACTTCAAAATATCCAGCTGAAAATTCAACACCGAATTTACTTAAGTCATCTTTAACTTTTAGGTATATTATTATTAAAAATGGTATTGTTACCAACATTATGAACTGCCCGTAACTTACATCACTAAAGATGCCCGCTCATAGCATAGACAGTTTTTAGACCAATAGACATCGAACTCTTGTCACAGATTCTACAACTTGTTAATACAGATTATACAAATCAGTACGCACCACAGAATAATCAAATTATACAACAACTAGCTGACCCGGCGAACTTCGTACCGCCTTAGCGTAGCAATGATGCACTACTTTATTTTGTATAGCTGACCTATCTTAGGTATGAGTACCTATTCAATTTGAACTGGAATCTATAATATCCTCCATATAAAAATGAATCCATAATTCCCTGGTCTCGCTATACCTGAAAAGGACTTTACTAATTTAATTAAATAAAAAACAAAATATATATTTTAACTCGAATCTACTCGAGTTGAATTCTCTCTAACTCGAGTTCGAAAAAAAATTCAAGCATATAATTTAACTAAGGAAAAAATATTCTTTGTAATACTAATTATCTTATTTTCTTGAAAATATTGTGATTACTGATTATAAAAATAGTTTAATTGATAGTAAATATTATTTTAAATACTTAAATAAATGATTGGATTTTACTCGAGTTAAATCGAGTAATATTTTTTCCGAGTTGGCACATCACTGTCACAGATTACCACAGATTTTTTTTATAAAGCCAATGTACTACCACAGATTACTAAATAGGATATGCGAAGTTTGTATAATGCGTTCTGAAATCAAACTCATATACTCAGACCACACTTAGGTGCGCCTACCTATATTTTACCTTACTAACGTCATAAAATCGGAACATTTAATAATATTTATCTATACATAACTATTCCGTGGCGAGTTATTTTCAAAAATTAATTAGAATTTAATTAAGGAACCACGTTTCCGAACAAATGATGCTCGAATTTAATTAAGTACCTAGGTAACCACGTTTCCGAACAAACAATGCTCTTTCAATATAGTCTATGGCTGTGAATGACATTAACATTCGTTACGCGCGTTTTTTTAAATATTATAACCTTGAAAACAGTGTTGCCAACTTAACGGATTTCCCGTTAGATTTAACGGATTAGGGTCAGGTTTAACGGGAGAAAATATATTTTAACGGTTAACGGATTTTTTGACGGGAAAAATAGTTGAAAAAAAATCAAGAATTTAGTTCTAGTGTTCTAGTAACGAACTGTAGAATTTTGGTCAGAGGTATGAAATCTGAAGGTGCAACAAACATTAATCCATTCTAACACTTATATTGTGATTTTTCTTTTAAATGATATCGCTACCTTGTTCAAACGCGGAGGTAGAAAGAGTTTGTATTAAATGGAGTAAAATCAAAATTGAGAAATAAAATGAATGAAAAAATGATCAACGCAATTTTCAATATTCGTTCTGCATTAAAAAGAAATGGCAAGACATGTTACTTTTGATTTACCTCTTATTGCTATGCTAGGATCAATGCTAAACATAAAATTAAAAATCAGCCATCCACCTTAACAGCTGCTCCCATAGCGAGTATAATAACATCAACTGGAAGCGATGATGATGATTGTGATTTTTTGTTATAAAGTTATTTTTGTTTTCTGTGTCTGATGACGATTGGGATTGTTTCTTTAAAACTTTTTTTTATATATTGACTAGTAAACCCGCTCTCGTTTCGCTTCAGGGAGCCAGCCACTTAGTAGAAGATAGCTCTCAGAAGGTGGATTTTGTTTTGACTGGTTTCGACTTTACAGTTATAATTGTAGTATGACCAAATGATAAAAAAATCTCTATAAATTTTAACTTATTACGTTATTCCGAGGTCTAAGCTATTTTACTGCAAAGTTTCATGAAAATCGGTTCAATAGTTTTTGCGTGAAAGTGTAACAAACACATATACACATACATCCTTACAAACTTTCGCATTTATAAAAAGTATTTTTTATTTAACGGATTTTTTTGACGGACACAAAAAAAAATTGACGGATTCTTGACGGAATTTACCCACAGGTTTAACGGAATTTCAAAATTATAGTTGGCAACACTGGTCACTGCTTGAAAATGACAAATAACCTTGTGTACCGTAGCATAAATATGTATAAATGCTCGTTCCGCGCAATAATGATCAAAACGACAGGTAGGTATGTCATGGAATATTTTGTTTGTAATCGTTCTGTTATTTAACATAAATTTATCATTTTGTTTAGGTGATAATACCGCAATTTATTCTCTAGTGGCTCAGTGGCTCATGCTCCACGTGCTGATGTTCCAAGACGACATCATGACCAAAGAAGACCAAACATAATATATATGAGAACTAGCTGTTTCTTTATTTATTTGGAAACTTCGTTGGCGCATAGGAGTTTTTCCCCCGTCAATCCTGATCCCGAGTAACTCCGGGATATAAACTAGCTAGCCTATATGTTGCTCTACAACCTCCTCCATGTCTCCCAGTGAAAGTCCCAATAAAAATCCGGTCAGCTGTTTCTGAGATACATACATGCACAAACATACCAACGTAGGGAAAGTAGTACTAGTTGATCCCTTGGGATAAGATGATCCTTTGTGATTGTGACGAAACTACTAACGACATCTAGTTGTTTTCACTGGTTATACATAGCTCCGAACACACTCCCGCCCTTTGAGTCACCCAGTTGAACTGTTTTCATTCCAAATTGGATTGGGCTGGTGGGTTAGCCGTGAAAACTCATAGACAGGCAGAGAGACAGACTTTCGCGTTTATATTATTAGTATGGATAGTACCTACTTACTTAATTAAAAGATTGTGTTACTGGTGTCAATAAACCTTCAAAGAGTCAGAACGAATGAGGCTGATAAAAATTACATTAAATTAAATAGGTACATACCTATGATTAAAAAACAAAACACCTTACTATCCATACTTCCCCTATGTCAAAAAGTACTGTTACTAACTTAATGTTAGTTACTGACCTTCGGCAATATCTATCTCAAAGTGAAGCGAGGTCGAATGTTAGTATTAGTTTATTGAACTTGTTTTTATACAGGGTGCTAGAAATTAATAAACTAATAAGTAATGAAAGTAAAAGTACGAGTGCTTTTAAAAATAATCTTGCAATCGGAGGCTCTTTTAAAGATTATTTTTGAAATAAACAAACTAGAAATACGAAATAATTACTACACAAATACTTTATGCTGAATTCCGAAAACATTGTAAAAATAAATTACGAAATATAAAAAATTACCTTATTACCCGTAATTATAGATTCACTTCATAATATTAAATTATAGTGTTATTAAAATTTTTGATATACCTACTCGTTAGATAAAGTTTTATAATTAAGTAAGTATATAGATAATGCACTAACAATAGATATTTTATAGACAAATATCGATTAGGCTGATTAGATTATTCGGTTCAGTAGCACAGTCTAGCATTATTATGCGACGTCTTTGAATTTAAAATAGAATAAATCCAATAGCTGACTATTGTGGCCTAAGACACTATAATAGGTATTTATTATAGATACTTACATACTTGCATAATTATAATGGCGACAACCCATTAATGGCCCACTACAGTTACTGAGCACGGGTCCCTCCTCATTGTTGAGGAGGCCATTGTTTATCCGCAATGGACCAACCACGCTGCTCTATTACGGATTTGTGGAGGGATTAGTGGCCATCCCAATATCGGAAGTTTTCATGCCGCCCAAAGGCCTCCAACATGGCTTGACGACTGGTTTCTATCGATAACAACCGGTACCAACAGCTTTACGTGCCCTCCGAAGCACCGAAGCGCTCTATAAATTTTGCCACTAGCGGTCACCCATCCAACTACCGACCGCGCCGGCTGTTGCTTAACTTTGCCGATCACTTAGGATAGGACTCAAGATCGACGAAAGCCTTATATGAACGACACCCTGTACCTATAGAAGTTTAACGTTTTATGTCGCTATAAAAAAGTGATAAAAATACAGAGCCGGCTAATTTGTACATATATTATGTCTTAAACATTTATCATTTTATTCGCCATTGTAAAACTCATACTTCAGTGTAGTGTTTGTTTCATTTCACGGAATCACGCTTCAGCAAGTTGCTCCAACAGTGGATTCATCTCGTTGTATGTATGTGTGCATTGTGAAGTACCTACACACATTATTTATGCACCATGACGAATTAACATACACTATCGGACGGACAGGTTATTTGTAAATAACTGTGGTAAGATACCTAAGTTTATTTTATTTTACTAATTAATTAACCTATAAATAATTTACAATTGCGTTTTCGTATTACCTAAGTATTTCTTTTTCAATATTCTAGTTGAATTTTTAAGCGTTAGGTAGGTATTTGAACTTTTATATAATAAAATAAATTGCTTTTGTTTACGTTCATCATTCATCGTCATCGTCAATCAGTTTCAGTTTTCCTTTAATAGCGTTGAGATAAATAAGTGAGGATGCCGAGGCTTAGGTATACATCCTTGAAATATATGTTAAACCTCGGTGGATTATTGTTTTACACCCTACTCATCAATTGATGAACGAATAGGGTTGTAGAATTATTTTATGGATCAGAACCCATTCCTTGGGCTGTTGTGAATTTCCATGCTAACCTGCTTTATTTTCAATCTCATTCTTGGTGGTAGATTTATAATCATTCCTGTGGTTGGAAAGTTTATTGGTGACATGTACCATCTCAGGTTCTCAGGTGTTATACAGGTTATACTTAGATGTCCATGAATCACAATGACTTGAGATCAGACAAATTGTGTAAGTACTCGTCTGCATAATATAAGTAATCTCAACATTTAAGACGATAATTATATTTAATCTGATGATGTTTAGTTTTGTTAATTGATTTTGCGTCATTAGCTAAATCGCAAACTGTATTAATCTCTGCATTAATTGCTTAAGAGGATAATCAAGCTTCATGATCCCATTTCCACACGTATAAGTATAATTTAATAGGTCATCAATATCATCAAACATACAACTACCGAATAGAGACATCACGTCGCCGCCGACTGATTAAAAGGGCATTACTTATTGTACCTACTCGGCTGTAATGATAAGCTGATATCGTACCGGACTCAACACCATTATAACTGCAAACATTTAGTTTGATTTTCTAAGCAATAGTCGCGTGACTGATGCATTGCATTTGGCATTAGACAGTGTACGAGTGTACTTATGAAGACTTCTGTGAAAATTCAATGACAAATCAAATCTAAAATTCGTGATATCTCGTCATATACTCTCATTTTTTTATATCATACAGTGTGTGCAATCAAAGCTATGTCGATGTACCTAGTTGATGCTGATAAGGTTGTGATGTTTATTGCTAAGTGTGCTTGTCTGTGTTGTGAGTTGATTCATTGACAAAGCATCGCACATCAATCAACGTAGATAATCTGAACGACACATTTTTAATAAACGTTAGTACCTACACAACGTAACGTTATGAGTGTTAGAACAATCGACGACTGTACATTTATGAATCATTTTGCTGTAATAGAAATATATATACTTTTATTAAATTTATCAGTTTGATTCTCAACGCATTACAGGAATGTTGTGAGCTTGGCTGTGAGTTATTCTATTAGAATTAGACAACTTGAAATACGTACGAGTAATTTTCTTGTAATTATTAAAGTTAAGATTTTAAACAGAGCGTGAGATAAGTACATGTTGTAATTTCAGAACATGGTTAAGTCAAAAGAAGTAAATTCGAAGGTTATAAAAGATGAAGAGTTTATTCCACCTGACGGTGGATGGGGTTGGATGATTGTTTTCGCCGCTGGATTTTCAAATGTAAGTCACATGCCATTTTTTACTTATCCCTAATACCTAATTATAAATGCGAAAGTCAGTCTGTCTGTCTGTCTGTGACGTTTTCACGGCTAAATCACCGGTCCGATTTGGATGAAATTCGGAATGGACTACACATAAGCTACTTTTTTTTTCAAAAATCAACCCCTAAAGGCTTGAAATAGGGGATGAAAGTTTGTATGAAAAATCTAAACCGCCTGACGCATTTCGATGAATTTTCCAAGGAAGATAGTTGATGACGTACCCCCTCCCCCACTTCCCCGGTTCGCGATATAAACGAATTCCACGCGGGCGAAGCCGCGGGCAAAAGCTAGTTACATATAAGTAAGTTACCAAATTCTAGACTTCGATCTAGACGGTGAAGTGAATGGCTAAGTTGATTTAGAATAATTGCTTTTTACAAAAAAAATAACCGACTTCAACCTTGATAAGTAGAGATAACTCAAAAATTACTCGCCAGATGGCGCTTAATTCAACATGTATGTGTAAAGTTCTCGTCACAACAAATTAATCAAGTTCATTGAGGAGTTCCCACGACTGTCTTTCGGCTTCATCAGATCGACTCCAGACCTTCTTGAAATGGTAGCGCTTTAATGTATTTATGATAACATGAACAAACACACTAGTCTTCCATACAATTTTCGAAAGTTGCCCTCGATTTCTCCGAGATGCCATCATCAGATCCTGATGATCCTTTCAAAAGAACCCCACTGCGCATATCTACTTTACAACAAAAAAAGAATTATCAAAATCGGCCCATAAACGACGAAAAAATCGCTGAACAAACATAAAAAAAGCATATATACGGTCGAATTGAGAACCTCCTTCTTTTTTGAAGTCGGTTAAAAATATGTGAATTTTAAAATTGGTCAGTATGTAATATGACTGTATCATCTTTGTTGTGTAAATAGGTATCTATTGGAAAGAATAACAAAGTAATCAGTGGATTAATATTTTTTTTTATATCTGTTAAGCCTTTTTTATTTTTTCCGGTATAATGACACATAAATATTATAGACGATGTCGAATAAGTAGTAATTTATGTGCCGCCATTAATTTGTTATTAAAATACATACTTATGTACCTATTTCATCCAGTTATATATCACTTGTATAGTGTCGCACACTAGGTAATTTGAGGTAGGTATACCTACCTACTAAGATATCTTTCGATTAAGTACATGTGTCTTGTTTTATGATATTGATTATCGTGATTGCTTTTGATGACTGCTTTTGTATATTTCCACAATAATCCAGCGAATCTCATATCACTATTTAGGTAGTAAGTTATCTCTATGTAGTAGGTATTATGACATAAAAAAACGAGTTCCACAAATCAAACTTTAGTTTGATTTGCAAAATTTAAATGATATATGAATGGGGCTTAAAATTTTACATCAAACTTGCATTTTTAAATTAGTCATTTTTAAATTGGTACATTGAATGGTGTTTTTATTTTAATGTTAGTCTGTCTGTAGTGATGAATATTTATTACTGACTAGCTGTTGCCCGCGGCTCCGCCCGCGTGGAACTCAGTGTGTCACAAAGTTATTCCTGCGTTAATCCCGACCCCACACATATTAAGACACACTCCACACATCTTAAGAACAGTTGATTTTTTACTACGTTTTAGTCATACTTACCGTACAAAAATCCGTTATGTAGATCTTGAGAAAATCGATAAAAAGACTTTAAGATATAAACGTCGGGGTTTTTTCATTCCAAACTATTATATTTTTAAACTACATTGGTAGTTTTTCATTCGGGTGCCAAAACATAAAGACCAGCTAAAGCGATGCTGACCCTCGAAAAAGCAACATAAAGTTGATCATGAGAAAAAAAGCCGGTTCGATTCCAGATATATGTATAGATATCCCGATATATAGATATTAATGAGCCCGCGACTTCATTCGCTCATGGAAGCTTTTCCCGCGTAAATCTCGATCCCGCGGGAAGTCCGGAACAAAAAGTAGCTTATATACTTAATGCTCCATAACCTCCTCTACCTCCCACTGAAAGTCCCATAAACATCTGAACCCACGACCTCATTCCCGGGTATGAGTTTTTACCGCGTGAATCCTAATCCCGCGGGAATTCAGGGATAAACAGTACCCTATATGTTGCTTCAAAACTTCCTCAATCTCCTAGTAAAGGTCGCATAAAAATTTAAGCCCGCAACTACGCGCAGGAGTTTATTCCGCGTAACTCCAGATCCCGCGGGATTTCCGGGAAGACAGACTTGTTAATTTTATATTAATGTTTGTTTAGAAGCTATTTGTACCCCATACGCGAAGAAGGTTTTCCCGCGTAAATTCCGATCCCGTGGGATTTCTGGGATAAAAAATATCCTATATGTTAATCTAAGTTGCCCTCTATGTGTGTGCCAAATTTCATGAAAATCGGTTCAGTAGTTTTTGCGTGAAGGAGTAACAAACAAACAAACAAACAAATACACAAACTTTCACATTTATAATATTAGTTAAAGGTCGCATAAAAATTTAAGCCCGCAACTACGCGCAGGAGTTTATTCCGCGTAACTCCAGATCCCGCGGGATTTCCGGGAAGACAGACTTGTTAGTTTTATATTAATGTTTGTTTAGAAGCTATTTGTACCCCATACGCGAAGAAGGTTTTCCCGCGTAAATTCCGATCCCGCGGGATTTCTGGGATAAAAAATATCCTATATGTTAATCTAAGTTGCCCTCTATGTGTGTGCCATATTTCATGAAAATCGGTTCAGTAGTTTTTGCGTGAAGGAGTAACAAACAAACAAATACACAAACTTTCACATTTATAATATTAGTAGAATAGTAGAATAGAATGTTATTTACGATGGTACCTACTATAATTTCCTGAAGGGTCTAGTCTAGAGTCTAGACACAGTCTGTGGTATTACCTACACTCTGTACCCATCTACCTACTTGTTTTCGTGCGCTATTTGAGCAATTTTCTGTTGATATGAAAATATATTGAGGTTTGAGCCAATTAAAACTCCTTATTACGGAGGACTAAAAAAAACTTACTGTTTAATCTATCATTTTAAGCCGGGTGTTTACCCGTGGTCCCGTTGGTTTGTCCCATTAACGGGACCACGGGTAATTTTAATTCCCCGTAGTCCCATTGCACTAGGGGTTACACTTTTATCGACTTTTTCAACTTCTGATATCGATATAATGTTTGAACCTCCTTAGAATAAAATAAAAATCCATGAAAGCCGCAGCGCTTAATAAGATACAAATAGTCGTACAAGGATCTTTTGGCGTGTGGGTGGCAGAGAAAGCGCCTTAGTGCTCATTCATACTGACTCGCGGGCGCGGTGGCGACAAATATATGGCGTATTATCCAAGTGTTCACACTGGAATCGCACGTGCGGTCTAAGTAGCGGGCAAGCTCGCGACGACGCGCGTGGCGCGCTCGCGGCATATCAAACGCATGAAAAATGTTTATGTGTGTTCACACTGAACTAGCGGCGGAGCGCGCGATTCAGTAGCGACGCAACTGAACTCTCGCGCAAAACGCCTGGCGGTCAATGTGAACACGAGCTCGCTACATCCACCGCGCGCCCGCCACCACGCCCGCGTGTTCAGTATGAACAAGCACAAGACTTACAGGTAAGGCAAACTGTAACGCGTTGTCTCTGTCACCCACGCGCCAAAAGATGCTTGTAGGACTAAAGGTCGTTGTATTCAATATTCATTCAGTAACATGGTGGGCGAATGGCGGACGATAAATAATTTTTCGTATTTATTTTTAAAATTGTGAAATCTGCTTACTTAGTGATGTAAAGTTATTCCTGTGCATTTTTTTGAGTTCCTCGACTTATTATCGCGATATCGTAATGCACGCCAAGGCGTTTTTTATGATGGTTGCTTGAAATTCACTGAAATTCCTAGACGTCATACACGTGTGTCGCGCATGCGAGCTAGCAACCAAGGTCACACCTCATTAGAGCCACTCGGCACCCACCCCGCACCGCCTCGTCGCACGGCGTCCACCCGTTATCGAAAGGTCGTCCACGGGTGGACGCCGCGTTATCACCAATAAACGTCCCGCGGTCAACCAGTGGACCCCGCGCGGTCAACGAGTGGACGCCGCTTGGTCCACGAATTTTCGAGTAGTCTGTTAATAATTGGCACATTAAACGTGTGTTTCGTTATGTCAAATTTTACAAACCGTGAATTGGCAATCATAACTATCGCGCTTGATGAAGAAGAAAATGAAAGACGCATGAAAAAAAGAAAGCTTATTGCGTGTATCAATCGCGGTCCACTCGTTACCCGCGCGTGGTTGACGCGAGGTAAGCGTGCGAACAGCGAGTTGTCAACGAGTGGTCCACCCGCGGGCTGCGCGTGGCCAGCTTGCGAGCGAGGCGATCCGGTGACGTTACGGCGTTGATGTAATGAGCGCATGTCCATACAAATTCATATAAAGAATACTTACCACGCGAGGCGAGGCGGTGCGGGGTGGGTGCCGGGTGGCTCTAATGAGTTGTGACCTGTACTGAGAGAGTTGCGGCGCATTCGCCATCGCCGCAATTGACTGGAACATAAGATTGCTTTGCGGTGTCTTCTCTAGTACATAGTATTTCAATGCGGAGGACTGCATCCTCCACCACGTTGTTCCAGTGCAGATTGGTGGAGAGGTCATTAGTTTACCCAAGTGTTGGAAGTTTTATACCGAAAAAAGGCCTCCAACGAACGTGACATAACGACAATTATCCCACAATACCAATCGAGAACGAGGGCTTAATGTGTCTTTCGAAGCACGGTAACGCTCAATATTTTTTGGCACTGCCTATCCAAAACTCGCTATTTAACGCGTCGTATTTTAATGCGTCGATCTCAAAGGATTGTCGCAAAATATTCGGGATACTTATGATCACTTAAAAACATGTTATCAAAACTCATCATATTATTACATAAATATATATAGGTAAAGATTAATGTAGATCTGCAGAAAAACCGCGTGGCTTGTCTTGGCAGGGGCGCTCCCGTGCCACCAGATCTGAAAAACAAACAGATGGGATTATTCCGATTCGATTCTTAAACGGATCCGTTGCCAGTTAGGTACTATTTTTTCCGGATTGACCCACTGAAATTTTATCATTCCGGTGACCTTTGTTTTTTCATGGATAAGTACAGTCAAGTGAAAAAAAGTTGATAAAATGAAAATATTTAGTTTTTAGTTTTATATTGAAGAAATGACCAATTTCTGCAATTTCTAGCTATCCGCATTACCAGTGCTGCAGCAGTTCGGGCTGCTGTTCCGCGACCAGTTCGCCCGGCTGGGCATCTCCAGCTCGGAGACCACCACCATCATCAATATGAACTCCGCCATGACCTCTTGCGTCGGTGCGTGCCGCGCCTAACGGTAACTCCTCAATACCGCACGGGACTCATCCATTACGTTGACACTGATAACTTGACACTGAAATATTGGGTGTGATAAAGATGACTGAATCTCTGATATCTGACACTTTTTGAGATCTGTTAAAATTAAATTTTAGGTATTGGACAAATGAGTAGACGAGCTATCTGATGGTGAATGGTCTCTTTCGCCCACGGACATCAGTAATACCAAAATCATTATCTACATGTTAACAAACAAAAAGAATGAAGTTCAGATGAATGAAAGTGTTAATTGATAGATGTGATAATTATTTTTATTACTTTACACCAACGTTTGCAAATAATATGCTGCATTTATCAATCGTAACAAAAAATTACATACCTACTTACTGTGGGGCATGCGAGTGTTTCCAATTCCCTACCTTACTTACCTGAGAACTTTAAAATTATTCCATACTTTCAAAATGTACTAAGATGATGAAAATAATATAAGGTTTTTCAGATTTCCTTCTAGCTTAGATGTTATAGCGTTAATACTAACAAAGTAAGTGTGTTTAATAATATGTTTTTTTTTTCTTTCAGGGTTAGCGAATGGACCAGTATTTAAGACGTTTAGTTATCGTCAAGTGTCCATAACTGGAGCGATAGTGGTGTTTATAGCATTGATGTGTACCACATTTTCTTATAATTTTTCTACGTATCTGATATCATTTTCCATCCTTTATGGTAAGTTACAATGTAATATCAACTTTTTACGTACACATGAAATAAATATTTACGAATACCTACTTTAATTTTATTTCTAATTTAATTTCTCTTAAAATTGTGCTTTATAAAGTCGAATTTACAGAACCATAGATATCATATAAATCAACACATACTGTTAAAGAGTATTAGGTATATAATATGTTGAAATATGTTCATTCCAAAAAAAAACATGTTTCTGAATTAGGGTGTTACCGTGATCTACGTAATTAAGACAAATCTTAATCGATGCTTCTTTGCCTTTTTCTTCGTCTTATTGTCACGGTAAAATTTAATATAAATTTGCCCAAAAACCTATAACATTAGAATTAAACGCTATCATAATCTTTTGAATTATCCACTAGACTGTTGTGCTTGTATAATAGTATATCGTTTCATTATAGGGGCTGGGTATGGTATCAGCAGCTCTGCAAACGCTTTGGCACTAAACACATATTGGAAAAAGAGAAGAAGATTGGCTACCGGTCTCTCATGGACAACTACAGGTCTTGGTCCTATTATTTGGCCTCAAGTCATAACTTTATTATTTGCAATTTTTGGCGAAAGTGCTACCGTACTAATTTTAAGTGGATTTTCTCTACATGCAATAGCATGTGCACTTCTATTGCAGCCAGTAGAATGGCATTTGAAATCGGCTGATGTGAAAGAAGCTGAAGAGAAATTATTGACAGCCGATCAACCGGATTCAAATTTAATAAATGATAAAAAGAGCAGTGAAAGTGGCTATTTTAGTAACAAATTAAAGAATATGAGTGTGTTTTCAAGTCAGTACCTCTATAATGAAGATGATCCTGAAAATCCAGGTTACGAAATTACTGACCCTGGAGTTCCCATGATGTTGCGTGCTAATGATGGTTACTTCAGTCAATCTAGACAGTCAAGAAGCAGAATATCTTCTAGAGATGGGTCTAATCGACCTTCACGTCTTAATTCTAAGAAACCCTCCATGACAAATTTGTTAGAAAATCGATCACGAAAGTCATCAACGTTATATTTAAATGAATCAAAGAAGAATTCCTCTGCTAATTTAGGTTCACTTGATAAGGAACCTTTGAAACCCAAAAGAAAAACTTCAATAACTTTGGAGACTCAGATTCCAGAATCAGAAATAGAAGATTGTCCTACCCTTAAAGCTCCACAAGATTTAAAAGCTGATGAAAAAGCGGTTGTTGAAAAGATTGACCCAGAAAAGGTGAAAGACATAGCTAGTAAAGCAGAAAAGCAATTTTCAGGCAGAAGAAGTCTGAAATCTTTCAAAATGGATGGTCAATATGAAGAAAAATACACTAAAGATAATCATAGTAACGTTTCGTTTAAAGAAGATTATGAAGAAAGGAAATACTTGAAAGATAACCATAGTAATCAATCGTATCGTACAAAAAATAGAAGAAAGTCTAATAACTTCAATTATGAAAGTGAAGTTCTCAAACAAGCATCGTTAAAACTGGAGGAATATTTAAAAGGAAATGAAGAAAATCAGACAGAAAAAATTAAATTGATAGTCAGTACACCGCTAGAAGACAATGTATTCGACGAAAAGGAAGAAGAGGATGAAGAAGAAACTTTAACACTTTGTCAAAAAATTGCATTCTTCTTTGATTTAGATCTTTTAAAAGATTTTACATTTATCAATTTGATGTTGGGTATAACTTTGGCAAATTTTAATGAACTGAATTTCTCAATTTTGACACCCTTTATTCTGGGAGATTACGGATTAAGTAAACCACAAGTAGCACTTTTTATGTCTCTACTAGCTGGAGTCGATATTTCTGTTAGATTTTGCGTACCATTTGTAGCCGGGAAAGTTGGATGGGATAATAATTCATTTTTCCTCTTTGGAGTCATAACTATGGCGATGGGAAGAGTAGGTAAAAATATTTTTCTATAATAATTATACTGTTCATTTTTAACACACTAGTCCCTGTCCTCACACTTATTAACAAATTAACCAACTAACATTCTAACACCATCTACTAATTGGACTAACCACCCTAATCCCTAAATTGGGTCTTGTTCTAAGTCGGTCACAATTGCCATGGGCGGCAGCGGAAGGGTGGTGCTGCATGCTCGTTTGCTACCTTAATTCAATAAAAAAAACACTTAATTTTTTTCTTTAGTGTAACAATTAAAAAAATATTTCAGTTCTCGCCTACTCTCACACATATTCTGTCGTTCTTCTTGTGGCAGTTATGATTGGATTTGGAAAGGGATTAAGAACAGTTTTTATGGCCTTGGTAATTCCAACGCATGTACCTCTTCATAAGCTACCTGGTGCGACTGGTATCCAGCTACTTACAGCGGGGATTGTTTATATGACGCTTGGACCTGTTGTTGGTAAGACAACACTAATATTGTCATAGATAATTGTACACAACAGTAAGTGTATGTTCCAGCTTCCGCATGCCGCAGAACGGATCATGGGGTCATCTACGTCTGGTCACGATTAGCCTATGCGGCGTCGAGCCGACATGCACGCATTGGCCATCAGGTAGGAGCTGCGTAAGCGCCTGCAGCAACAACCGGGCCTGGCCAACCTGTCTCTGCGAATCGCAAGCGCAGCACGCTACGTCTGGAAAGATATAATCATGTGGGACTTAAAAGACCAAACATACATACGGAACATATTATGTCCACATAAGTTGCTGAGGGCAATCGCGCTCCTCCACTCACCACCGCCTAAGGACAATCGGCTTTCATGAGAGCGTGTAGAATCTGGCAAAGCCCTCTGCCGAAGACGATAGGAATCCACGCTCAACAGCGGGGTCCATTAAAATAATGGGAGGCATTGGTTCTCCCGAGCTCATGCGTTGGTAAAAAGATCGCCCAAAATATGCTTCATTAAAAAGATAGGTATCTTTGCACTTTTACATATATCCACTCTCATTCTTGATTAGGACTTTCGGTGACCCTGGAGAATCGCAGTCCCCCAGTTCTTTGTTATCAAACGTGTTGTAGGTACTTTGGGTTTTTGGGTTTTGAAATCCTAGAATTGAAAATAACATTTCGTTTCATAAGTTACTATTATAAAATTATATAAATTACAATTATAATTATATAAAAAAATATTTAAGTTACAGGCACTAATAGTAATAGTAAGCACCTTACCTAAGAAATCAAAATACCGAGCCTTCGACAACTGTAATACTTACATAAAGACAGGAGATTTATTTTATTAGGAACAGTACCTACTTAGTAGTAGGTACTATACCTACTCACAATTAATTGTTTGCGATTTCATTTCAGTGTACATCACAAATTATGACACTTAATTACTTATACATTTTACAGCACATGCAAAGTTGTCTCTTACGAAGACATTTGAGTATCATAATGATATTCGTACCTTCATAGTGTAATCTTTAAATATGTACAAATGATATCAATAAAACTTTAAATTGGTATGTAGGTACTGAAGCATTTGCTGTTATTTATTTGTTCGCTGTATCGGCAATAGGTAAAGATATCAATATTGGCATGTCATTTATATTATTATTTATAATGTTCATCAATTTACACCAATTTAGTTATTTGACTTCGACTGACTTCGACCCATTAATGGCCCACTATTCATCACGTGTGTTTTCTCATCAGCTGCTACAGTGTGATGGTAATTGGAGGATGGGTTAGTCGCCAACCTATCTTTCGACATGCCATAGGTAAGGGTTATCGACAACAACCGAGACTGACGGTTTTAGCATTTACGTAGCCTTCGAAACACGGAAATTTAGTTTATTTACAGTAAAATAATTTAATTGAGGGTATTTAAACATATCATTTATAATCTCTACTATTACTAAAACTCACGAGTTTTTTTGTTTGTTAAACGTGATTATCACTGGAACTGCCAGGCGGATTTTACGATTGTTTTGATGATACCGCATTCATGAGAAAGGCATAACCTAGGCTATGATTTTCAGTTGGATTTAAATATTGATTTAACTTAGTGAACAAGGACGGGTTACTTACCTATTTATTAAAAATATTTGAAAAGGAGAACTAAGCAACGAAAAACATCTTATTTTATTCTTAAACCTCTCTCAAATCATCTATTTCTTCTTAAATTCTCTTTCTCTTTCAAATTCAAATAAATATTTATTATAATATCATTATCGAGTTAACAATGAGCAAATAATTTTATCTGAACAAATTAGATACCTACTATTTACACTTATCTAAAAGTTATTGTTATTGGACCATTATAGTAATGTCGGTTTTTTAAATAAAATGTTGTTTTATTGGTAGGTTGGATATTATTGTGCTGTATCTATATAGGTACCTATCTAGGAGAAATACTGATAAAATAGTATTAGCAATAAGTGTTTGCCTTAGTAGGTTAATGGGATTAAAAGATATTAAGACCATTATGATATTTATTGCAGGTTGGATAAAGGATACTGCTTCAATAGCAGTAACTCTTCATTGTTTGAATATATTCACGTGGCTGACAGCGATATCTTGGGGCTTGGAGAAGTACTTCACAATTCGAAGACAAAAAGCGGAGACAGAGATTACCAAAGCATGATTAGTGAAGAATAGTGTGCGGATGTAAATTTATTAATTAGAGTAGGTAACACAGCTAATTTGTGAACAAAGACATCGTCCTGACTTTTAACAGGGATGTAGATTAGTCAATGGCAGGTACTTACTGTGTCAGTGCCCCGTTCGAGGGTCAAACTGATTATACGCGAGTAGAAACTGAAATGCGAGTACGAGTAGGTACAAACGTAAATTTACGTCTGTTGATCCACAAAATTTAAAGCAAAATTGTCGCACGTGTGCCAGATGTGATTATTTATCAATATTTAGAACTCATTTAAGTGGTTCCTTTAATTGAGATAAGTCAGTGTAGTGATAATGTAAGTGAACTCTTGACTGCTTGTTTTATAATTCAACCTACGGTGCGTTACTTATGTACAAGCAAGTGGTGTTAAAATGTTAAATAAATATTGTTACATCGTTTCTGGGTATTAGATCGGAATAGGTCGTTTTTACAGTACCTATAATGAGTACCTAACAAAGATATTAAGAGCGAAAAATTTAGGTCATCGCTACTTTAAATATTAAAATTGTGGTGAATTGTTATAGAGGTAATACTTTTTAAATCAGGTGAAACGAAATTATTTAAAGAAAGTGAACTCAACCCAAAACGATACCTAATTATTTTATTTCAATCATTACACATCAGTGCCTGTGAGTTAAACATAGCAAAAACGCAGTTAATGCAAATATTAATAGCGATTGTAAAAGAGGAAGGTTTTGTTTTTTTTATTACCACATAGGTAAAGTCTTTATGTATTTAGTTAGATATAATAAATCAATTTATCATCTTTACCGTAAAGATGATAAATTTTATAAAAACTTAAGATTCCTTGGTTACAAGTTGACCGACTATTTCACGTTTAAATACTTATTAAAGCTACCTATTATACATAAAGCAATGTTTCATATAAATTCCTATTTAAAGAAAGTTTAATATTTCTCCAACCGATTTTTGACTAATCCAACCAATCTGACGATTTTTTACTTCACACCATGAGATAAACGAGAATGTGTAAAAGGACGCACAAACTGGCGATAATAACACTTTTGGTTGAGTATAGAAACCGATAAACTTTGCAGTTATGTGAATTTATTGCATTGTTTTACAAAAATAAATAATTGATTGTTGACAACAATCCCTCCGGTTTTTACGTGAAATTGCCGCAAGTTTATAAAAATTAGGAATTAATTTCGATTGCTCGCTTCGGTGAATAAAAATATCGTGAAAAATCTGCGAGTCTATGAGTTATTGACCAATACCAATAAAATACCAAATAATCAGCATCACTGTCTTTGGCCTTATCTCTCTGATTGTGAAACTAAAGTGTGAAAAAGATCAGAGTTCTGCAATAGGGGACTTTCCGTAATGAAAAGTAAACTATGAAATTTGATAAAAATAAAAATTTATGCCGAAATATACTTTAATATTCTGATTTTGAGTCATAAAAGCAGTATAATTATTTTAATATTTAATATTAAAATTCGAAATTTTTAATCGGTATGTCACGAGAGGCATTGGTGTGACGTCATAAAGGCAAACCTATTCCTCCTAGAACCAAACTGTCAGTTCAGTTTCGTGCATAACAATTTGAATGTATGCGTCTTACATACAGTGCCACAAACTTATTTGACCCGGTAAGGGTGGCGCTACTGTCTTGGTATTTTTCTGACAACAGTATTACATTTGCATTAGTTCCAATTTTGGCCACCGGGTCAGATAAGTTTGTGGCACTGTACAATTTACCATTATTACGTCATCAAAATGGCTGACAAGTGCTGACAGCGTTTTTCCGGAAGTAAAAAAAGAATTAAGTAATATTTTATTTTAAGGCGAGAAAGCAGGTTTATTTTGCCGAAATATATTTTTCATCACACCTATTCGAAAAAGACGACTTGGTTCGGACTTACGGGGTTCCAAAGTTGCTGTTTTCTATTCAGCGGGCGGGAATGAATTTTCATACAACTTTTTCTGCCGACTAGATCTTTTCCGTCCTATTTTGAATTTAGAACATTTTAGTATTTTGCGCTAAAGAAATCGAACGCAAATATTGTTTGAATAAAGAATGTCTGGTACGACGCGAGGGCCCCGCCAGCTGAATAATAAAAAAAGAAATCAAATTAAGATTTCGTTTTCAAATTAAAATTAAGTTTTCGTGCATTTTTACGTATTATTTTCTATTATTATATATATATTATTTTCTCATAGTGGGTGATGAAAAGTAGAGTGTATCACTCGGGTGCAAGTATATTTTTGGCTCGGGCGACGTACTTTGAATCCCTCGCTACGTTCGGGATTCTACTAAAGAATCCCTCGCTACGCTCGGGATTCTACTCTAGAATCCCTCACTTCGCTCTGGATTCAAAAAACGCCCTCGCCGAAAAAATATTACTTTGCACCCTTGTCATACAATCTACTATTTTGTTGCTTTTAATTAGGAAAATCAAGTTTATTTTACACTACCGAAACTACCCTATTAAGGGGTTATCATGATGATACAAAAATAGTCGATCCCCGGCAATTTTCGCCATGTTATATTTTTTTTGTAAATAATTATGGATGCATGCCTGAATGTAAACCCACCTGATAAGTGCTTGGGTGGTCTCGGGTGATTGTTTGAATAAATAATCAAATGCATTTCACAGATACTTCAATTACGATCTTAATGTCTATGAAATTTGAGCGCCTGTCAGTGTGTAATATTATCACTAATATCTATAATACGCAAAGTATTTTAGCTAAAAGGGAAAATACAATGGCGTCTCTAAACGATTCAATCAGAATATTTGGAATTTAAATATAGTTCATTTAATAAATCGGTTAATATTTAAGTAGGTATTAGAAATTAAAACTAAATTTGGTTCGAATTGTAATACATAGATACTTTTAAACAAATTGCGTTTTCTTGTTCTAGGTACCTACATACAAAAAATCTATCGTTTTTATATTACACTATTGTACAGTAACACACTTATACCGAAAACAACATTAACTACCTGACCTAAACTATCCTAACTAAAATACAATGTAGGTACCTACGTACCTATTCGGCCGATGTGGGCACAAGAATGTAATGTAATATGTAATCCGCGCTCCCATTAGATATTAGGAATATTTTGTAATAGATTGTTTCGTTGTTGGTTTTAAACGTATTATTTACCTATGCACATTTTCATGGCATGATTCACTGTTGCTTTTGTATTTAAGTTAGTTAAAATCAAGAAAAAAAGCCAAATAAGTTTAAATTTAGATGGGAGATATTATTTCACTTAATGAAGTGATCGGAATTGATATTTATTCAATAGGTTTTTTCCTCAGTTCTTTTGAGTACCTAGCTTAATATTTAAAATCACCCAAAAATTTAGCTTCAGCTATTTTGTAACATTGGCTTCGCATATTCATATGGAACGAAATCTACGTAGTAGGTGCCTAATTCCCATAATTCGACGTAGGACGACGAACCTACCTTATTTCGAAAACTAAAGTCACATTCAGTGTGTCTGTTGAGTGATAATTTTATCATTGAATAAAAAGTAGGTCCTAGGTAATTAAATGTACCTACTACCTATTACTAATAAATAGGCTTTGTGAATTATAGTTACATCTAATTAAAAGAATACTAGTATGAATATAGATAAGTATCAAGGTTACGTAAAACATCCATAATTGCTCTGATCCTATTCACTATCATTTAAGTAATCCGATAACACCGCACAAGCTCGCACGCAACCACATAGCCCTTATCATTCGATATCAACAAATAAATTATTTCACTAGTAATGACCAAATTACCCACTAACCTCTCACCTGCCTATGAAATCAGCGGTAGCATCTCAGAAAGATAATTATTTGAAGATGCAAAAAAATGTCAGGAGACATGATTCGAATTGGAGACCTCAAGGACTACCTACTTAACTTAATCACGTATTTTCGAAACCTTCTAATAGAACATTGGCTATGAAAATTTTCTTATCAATATTGTCAAAAATAATTTTACTAATTTTCTCGTTATTTTTATTAGAGACTCTTGGACCTCTATACTTAGAACTCACCTATTCATGAATCTTGAATGAATTTGTGCCAGGAAATAAAATTTCTGTGACCTATTGTTATCGCGAGGTCTCTTTCGTTCTTGGAAATATTAAAGAGACAGACCAATATGTTTCCTAGGCCCAAGTATTTGTTCTATTTGAAGTTGTTTGTTTACGATCAAATGATTCCATAAACCTAGGAGCATGCAGCACCACCATTTCGCTGCCGTCCATGACAAAAAATATGATCGATCTAGAATAAGTCTAACATCGGGATCATAATTAATAGACGGTATTAGACCGTTAGATTATTATATTCATCATCTCAACCCATAATGGCCCACTAAATTGAGCACGGGTCTCTTCTCATTCTGAGAAGGGTAAGGCCATAGTCCACCACGCTGGCCAAGTGCGGATTGGCGGACTTCACACACCTTTGAGTTTTGCGAACTCTCCGGCATGCAGGTTTCCTCACGATGTTTTCCTTCACCGTTTGTAGCAAGTGATATTTAAATGCTTAAAACGCATTATCTTGAACAATTTACATTTTTAATTAACAGTATTTCCACACGATGCCGCTTAAATAAATATGAATGTTAGCTAATAAAAGCCCTCAGTTGATAACTATATAATGCCCGGTTCACATTATTCCAGTACGGCAATCCAGTCCAGCGCTGGAATGCTACTGGAATAATGTGAACCGGGCGAACCTGCACTGGAATGTACCATTCCAGTGATCAAATCCAGTCCAGTCGACTGGAATGGCGGTCTATTTTTCATTCCAGCGCGCCCATTCCAGCGCCACTGGAATAGTGTGAACGGCTAATCCAGTGCTGGATTATACGTTGAAGAGTGAATACAAATTGTTATTTTTTTGGGATAGGTGATAGCGTCGGTACAAAAGTCAACTCGCCAATCTGCAAATGTCAAAATGTTCAGGAAGGTGATTTTAATAAAAAAAGTATTGCTGTAAATCAGGGATTTCTTAAAATCAATTCAAGTTAATGAATTTGTATACTATTGATGACCCTCTATAGATACAATTAGACAAAATAATGTATTTCTTACCTGTAAATGAGATATCGCAGATTGATTAGTTGACTATGGTAATAAAATAAGAATTAATGAAGGAGTACACAATAAGAAAATTGCCAATCTGCCACTTAGACTAGTTGAGCGTTGTAGGTTTACAGTTGTACGTTATATTGTACTACAGTAAAGTATTCAATCTGCTTCTTAAACTTACACTTAGACTAGTTGACCATTGTGATTTTCACAAAAGGTGATAGAATTTGAATATGGTCTATTAAACTAAATTCACATAGATTAGTTTACCTTTGTAGAATTTTAATTTTTTGCAGTTAAGCAGAAAAACGATTTCTAATAACATCTGTATTTGAAATGCCACAGATTCAATATTTTGCCACAATATGAGTTGTGTCATAATATTGATGTCCATGTATTTAAGTCAAAACTGCCAAAATGACACTTTGGCTAGTTGACTTTTGTACCGACGATATGTGGTGACTAAAATGAAGTTAACTGAAAACCAAACTCTTCAGTTTGTTTCTTTATATAGAGAACATGCATGTTTGTGGGACATCACGTCGGTTCTTCTTCCACTAAATCAGCTACTTCTTCTAACAGTAATAATTGAACAGTTTTAAAACAATGAGGGTAACCGTTTTTGTGCTCACCAGTTGGCGCCACTGCAGAGTGCGGTCATGCTGTCAAAGCCCGCCCATACATAAACAGTGACAAATGAAATTCAGACCATTCAGACAAGCGAAAAGTGACAGCCAGACCTCCCTTCTCACTAGCGCCTCTAGCGGAAAATTCACACGCGGTTACCCTCATTGTCAAACTTCTTTCTTGAAAGCATTGTCACTGTAGTGTTACCGATCTACAAGCTTTTGAACGACTGGAATAAATGTGAACGATATGATCCAGTCCAGCACTGGAATGGATTACCGCTGGATTACTGGACTGGAATAAATGTGAACCGGGTATTAAAGTCAACGCGATAACATGTCATTGTACGAATGTCTGCTTCGGTAGCACCGAACTCACAGTAGATGCGGGCACCGAGACCATCTGACGCGTTACCGGAGACGGTACTGACCACATTGTTGCTCTATGACCCGCCACAGCTGGATAAATATCAGGAAACGTCAGTTCAATTGATACAAAATTATGTTGTTGCTTATAATGAAAATAAGATTAACAGTGAAATGTTTGTGAACCTATAGATAGAATGTGTACTACCTGTTTGGTGTTCGGTTCGAGATATGTGTAAGAGACTTAACGTGAATAGAATCAGATGATGTCTAGTGCAAAGACAAATAAAGTGCCACCAGATGGAGGCTACGGATGGGTCGTGACCTTCGCGTACGCTCTAAATAACGTAAGTTTCCTACAGTCAAATCTTTTATCATATTTTAGTCGGTGGGTAGTATACCATAGTCCAAGTTAAGAAACAATAGCAGGCGCAGTCGGTCACTCTATGACTAGTTCTGCTAGTGGCAAAACTTCTTGAGCGCTTCCACGCTTCGATCAGTGCTTCAGTGCACGTAAAGCGATCGGTACTGATATCTTGATATCGGTACTGGTATCTTTAGGTAACAGTCGCTAAGCTATTTCGGAGGCCTTTGGTCGGCATAAAAACTTCTGACATCTGGGTTGGCCGCTAACCTTACCACTTATCTGCACTGGAGCATCTTAGTGGAGTATATTCTCTAGACCTCCTTAGCTATGAAGATAGACCTGTGATCTACATTGGGCTTTGGTTAAGCTGTAGCCAGGCAGGAAACGAGCCACCTGAGGATAAAGGTTAGGTGCTCGAAGTTATTACGAATTTTAACACCAATAAAGAGGCAGTAGCAAATATGATAGTCCGTGCTATGAAACAGCTTGGTTAGCTCCTTTCTATTAAAAACCGAAACACTTAAAAACGTTTCATGGTTGACATTTAGATAAAATGTAAGTAGTTGCTAAATAGGCAGAAAAAAAACCTTATTTTTAATTTTCACACGACCTTGAATGTGTAATGGCATCCAGCAATGAACCTGGCGTCAATACTAGGATCGTTATTCATGAAGCTACACCACTTGCAAAAGGATTTCATTTGAAATTAAATCTTAATGGAATGTATAAGCTAAGCTAAGCTACAATCCACTAATGGCCCACTACTGAGCACGTTTCTCTCCTCATTACTGAGGAGGCCTAGAGCATACTCCACCACGCTGCTCCAATGCGGATTGGTGGAGGGGTTAGTGGCCAACCCAGTGTCGAAAGTTTTCAAGCCGCCAGAAGGCCTCCAACATGGATTAACGACTGCTATCAATCGATAACAACCGGGACCGACGGCTTTACGTGCCCTCCGAAGCTCGGAAGCGCTCAAGATACTTTGCCGTTAGCGGTCACCCATCCGACTACCGACCGCGCCCGTCGCTTAGGATCGACGCAAGCCGCCGGGCTATGAGCTTCCATTATACCATTATACATTCCATCGTGCTGATGGAATGTATAATGGAACCTCAATTCATACACTTCAAATCTTGTTTTTGTTTTAAATGGTTTGTATTTTGAATCATAGATATTTATGATAAGGTTAATTAAGATAACTAAAGTGATAATACAGAAAAGTACAACATATTCACAATTAATACCAGATTAACTCCAATACGATTGCTTATTACATATTTACAGCTTCTGTTTACAACAAGTTGGACCTTCGCTACGACCTTTGATATTAGCCTAGGGCGGGTATGCGTACATTCGAAAGTGGTTTGATTACAGCATTAATTTTGGTTAATACCTATTCACATTTTAGGTTGTGGTGCTTCCTCTGATTGCTGGATTTGGTCTTGTGTTCCAAGAAGCCTTTGAAGAGACGGGATTATCGGCAACCCAAGGAACTCTTGTCATAATATTAAATCATGGCCTGGGTATGCTACTCTCTTTCTTCGGAGGTCCAGTTTTACGACGGTTTGGGTACAGAAAAGTGGCAGTTTTTGGAGCTACTCTTATTTCAACCGGATTATTTCTTACAGCACTCTCCAATAGTTTCTGGATGTTCATATTATCTTACAGCATTATAAATTGTAAGTAAATTTTTTTAAATGTTTTTTTCTTAGTTTATAAATATAGTATTTTTAATGTTACTAATTTTATTTTCAGCCACTGGTATAGCAGCAGTGATGGCTGCTTTTTCATTGGCAATTAATTCATTCTTCAAAGAGAAAAGAGGCCGAGCTATTGGACTAGGCATGTCTATCACGGGGCTCGGGGCTATTTACATGCCTCTTCTAATGAGTGCCCTCCTGTATGCTTATGGGTGGCGATATGCCATAATAATTTTAAGTGCAATATGCCTTCATTCCCTTTTGGCGGCATGTTTATTAAGACCAGCCAAATGGTACCTCAAAAAGCCTACTACTACGGAAGAAGAAATACCTCTTAATAAGGATTCTAGTGCACCACCTGTCAATGGCAGTGTCACTACTTCTAAACACGCAGGTAAATATTGATACACGCACAACGAAAGATCCCTCACTGTTTATGATAATGCTACCCAGGCAATTGACTATTATAGTAGGTTCCATAACAAGAATGTTACGTGTTTGTTATTGTAAATAAACAATAGACGTACGATCAGCTGGCCCAACAAATGGTAAATGATAAACACGAAACTGTCAAAACTATCACCGATACGATACCAGACAACAATACAGCAATTTGTAGAAAAATTGGGTTTATTTTGGATAACGGTTGTTGAGGAAAATGAAAAAATTACATAATTTCTCAAAAAAACGTTTTCACATATCTATTATATTAAATATTTTTTAAATTTTCATAAAAAGGGAAGAAAAATGGCTGAAAAAGGGTCGGAGCTCCGTTTTCTCAACCGTTGTTCAGCAGGATGCATTGCACTCACAGGCTTGAAAAGTGTATGGAGTCTCTTAAATCCCACAATACTAATACTAACAATAGAAAGTTGGACATAATTATATGTAAAAAAAATGATAAAATAATTTACAAAATTCAGAGAAATCGCCTAGACCTAGACCTATATAAAAAATATAAACAAACGTCAAATATACGTAGGTCACACTAAAAGTTTTGCATAACTTAAAAAAACAACATGTTATTACCTACATATTATGTTTATTGCTTTTAAAAATACTCTTCTTTGCATTTTAAACATTTTTTCATGCGATCGAACCATTTTTTAAAACTGGAGGGCCACAGATTTGAAGGCATGTTATTCTACGTGCTGATTAAACGCTATCACTGCCTCTTCGGAGTTGGTAAAAGTGAAACCTCTCATCAAATCTTTGATTTTGGGGAAAATACAGAAATCACAGAGTGCTAGGTCGGTGCTATGTGCAGGATGGGTAACGAGTTTGCTTTTTTGGAGACTAAAAATGAGTTTGGTTGGACGTGTGTGAAGAAGCGTTGTCATGATGTAGGAGAACGCGGCTTTTTGGTCGTCTTTCGCGAATTTTTTGTAACATCCTGGGTACAAAAATGGTAGAATACCACTCGTCATTAACACTCTTTTGATCTTCAAGTGGAATTGTGCAGATGGGATACGTGGCTCAGAAGAAAAACGCGATCATTTTTTACCAACGTTTCTCGCCTGCCTCACTGTTTGGCCTGTTCTCATTTTCAAACACCCATTAACAAGATTGCTGTTTTTTCTAGGGTTTAAAACAATAAATCCACGTTTCGTCTTCTGTAACAATGTTACAAACAGCATTAGAATGTCCGTGGTCGTACTTCAGTAGCATCTGTGAGCACCATTCCACGCGAGCCCGCTTCTGCTCCGCTGTCAGTTCATGAGGGATCCAACGACAACAAAGTTTCCGAACTTTTAATTCTTTGTGTAAAATTTTCTTAATTTGGCTTATACCAATCCCCAATAGCCCTCGAATTGTCTCATAGGTAATCCGCGGGTTTTCTTCAATTAGCCGCTGAACAGTAGCCACTAGCCACATTATTTTCGTTGACGGCAGTTGAAGGCCGCCCTTCACGAAATTCGTCATGTAAAGAAACTCGACCTCTCTCAAAATCAGATGGTTTCGCCTTAATTCCATTTTCGTTGCATACGTAGAACTTTGATGTGTGATAAAAAAAATTACAAATGATTTCTCGCCAATTTTTTATTTTTATTACCAAGAAGGTTGCAACGTTTCAAAAGATAAGTATAACATTCGAAATTCAAATAGCTTCGATTAGCTAGAAGTGCAAAACTTTTAGTGTGCCCCATGTACAGGAACTTCCTTTTCTGAAGCCAGTTAAAAATATACCTATCTACCAAATAAATTTCGTTTAACTTAAAGAAACTAGTTGATGTTTTTTACTGCTTGGCGACAACGACAATATTATTTGGACCACACGTGGTTCTGATACTAGTCCGCAGTCCGCATGTATCGTAGGTACTTACTTGATCAGTGCATAATCCTGAACGTTTTTCGTGCACCTCTTATCTTGACAAATGATACATAAAGATAAAAGATAATTAAATACAAGTTGAAGTACGTATTTCTGCTAAATAATAATAAAACAATTTCGACAGTGCTATTTACTTTTGCTTTTCTCAAATCATTTACTTATGGTGTATTTAAGAAGCAATTATTATCTAGAATAATTATTACTATATATATTAATACGCTAAGGTTAAGATGTTTGCCTCCCTTTTTCGAAAAAACCACACAATTACTTTGCATAAATTTAATATAATTTTATAGATAATTACTTGCTCTACCGGCATCAACAATTGAAAAAATTATTGTTGCTTTTGTTTTTGCAAAATAATTAATTATTACATTTGGTGATGATAAATGGTAGCTGGTTATACCTACCACCACCAAATGGGGGTGCGGTTTAAATATGTACGTAATTTCCTTCGATAGAACGCGTGGAAGTAGTGGACACGTGTGTATCACCAAGGTTGAAAGTAGAAGATAACCATGTACCCCTAGCTTGCAAGAAGTCAGTGTCGAGGATCTGTAGCTGTTCAGGACAAGGTGGATGACGATCCAGCTACAGTAACAGGAAAGGTCAAGCGCACTTACTTGCAATGGCTGCTTTGTTGGCTCCTCGGCACGTGGCTGGTCTTCTGCTCCTCGGGAGACGTTATCCTTAATGTTTATAGATCACAACACATATAACAACAGATCACTTTGAAGTTCTACGTAGTTTTAGGTACTTTTACCGCGGCAAAATAGGGTTTTTTAGTTGAAAACGTGTCGCAGTTCAATTAGTGCGTGTGGCGGCCATTTAACGACGATAACGACTAACTCTTGTTTGAAGCGGTGCGAAAGAGACGGCGATTCATTGCCGCCTTAGCGGGTGCGCTTGGGGAAAGGAGATGGATATAGGAAGACTTTCTTGTAAGTGCGGTACATAGATTTTAAACGTAATGCATTTAATAATATAACAATATCCAACACCCCCCCGGCCTTGAAGGAACCTCCTTCAACAAAACAATACTTGAAAAAACTGCGGGAATACCATATAGGTGTACAAAAATAGCGCGATAGCGGTGCGATATATATAAGTATAATATATAGATATATATGCGTGTAATTAAAAATTAAATTAAACTATAAGATAATGAACTACAAATGATAATTATTATGAGTCTATGGGTAGTGGGCAGAGCCGCACAACTGGTCGCTCATACACTCCATTCTTAGTTTTGACCTCAGCAACCCGTATGATACCGTCCTTGCCGGGAAAAACTTTTGTAACGATTCCTAATGGCCACTGCAGGGGCGGTGCGTTGTCGACATTCAACAAAACAATAGTTCCTACAGTGATAGGATTAACAGGTGTATTCCATTTTTCACGCATTTGTAAATTGTGTAGATATTCTACTTTGAAACGCTTCCAAAATGATTGGACAATGGAATCTAATAAAGAAAATCGCGAAAGTAAACTTGGCCGTTCCTTAGTGACATCACTAGCAGGAAGGCATTCTAGTGGTGCGGTACAGAGGAAATGCGAAGGGGTAAGTGCGGTTGGTTCTGATGGATCTGAGCTCAAAACGTAAAGCGGACGACTGTTGAGAACTGCCTCTATTTGAACGAGTACGGTAAGAAACTCCTCGTATGATAAATTTTGCTTTCCAATGACTCGGAAAAGTAAAGATTTTACGCTTTTAATGTTTGCTTCCCATATTCCTCCGAAATGCGGAGCAGCTGGAGGACTCATGCGCCAGATTATTCGGTGTTTATTAAGCTCAGTATTCATTGATTTATAATATTCCTCAGTACGTAAAAAATCATACAACTCATTGAGGTATGCTTTCGAGGCTACAAAATTAGTCCCATTATCACTATATAAAAATTTACAGGGGCCACGCCGAGATAAAAACCTTTTAAATGCGTCTAAAAATGTTGCGGAACTTAAGTCGGAAGCTAATTCCAAATGAATTGCCTTAGTCACAAGACATACAAAAATGCATAAATACGCCTTTTGATAGCGTGCGCCGCGTTTTCTGATCATGGTGATATAGAAAGGACCAGCGTAGTCGATTCCTGTGTGTACAAACGCCTTACTTTCTTCCAATCGACACTTAGGCAGGTCAGCCATTGGAGGAAAAGTAGGTTTAGGATTTAATTTGAAGCAAGCTATGCATTTGTGTATGCGTTGCCGTACGATGTTACGTGCGGAAAGAATCCAAAAACGTTGCCTCAAAATTGAAAGCAATAATTGCGGACCAGCGTGACAGTATTGTTGATGATAAGCATCAATAATTAAATTAATTATATGTCCTTTTTTAGGAAGTAATGCGGGATGTTTATGTGCGTAATCTAGCGAAGAATGGCGTAAGCGACCACCAACTCTTAATATATTTTTGTCATCAATAAATGGTGACAGTTTGCGTAATGCGGTAGAACAAGATTTGTTCTTTTTAATATTAGAAATATCTTCATCGAATGAAGTGCGTTGAATACTACGAACGATAGGTATACATTTCAGCTACTTCTAAGTCTGATGCGGTAATTATATTATTGCGCGGGAGTTTTTTAATAAATCTGAGAACATAGACTGTAGCCCGAAGGAATTTATTGAAAGAAGAAAATTTTAATCCTAAGTTATAAAATAAATCATCATGCGGGTGCGGTGCGGTGCGTGAAATATGAGAAATAGTTTTTTGCTCAGGAAGTTGCGATGCGTTAGAAACAAATGCATTGATAGGCCACTTATCAACAGGTAAAGAAGCCCAAGCGGGACCATGAAACCAGAGATCATGGTTTATTAAACGTGACGGAAGTAGACCGCGGGACAAGCAGTCCGCGGGATTTTCTACACCAGGAACATGGTAGAAATCCTTGGGTGAAAAATGTGACTGACATTGAGATATTCTATTTGCCACAAAAGTATTAAATTTGTGCGGAGAGGAGTGGACCCAACAGAGAGCGACCTCTGAGTCTGAAAAAATATAAACATTCTTTATGACACATCTCCTCGACAGCGTATCATATACAACCCGTAAAAGATTACATGCTAACAGTAAAGCACACAGCTCGAGTCTTGGCAATGTTACCATTTTTACGCTTGAAACTCGAGATTTCGATGAGACTAAGGTAACTATAGGTTTTCCCTTATCATTAATTACGTGTGCATAGATAACACACCCGTAGGCCTTTTCACTGGCATCTGCGAATGCCAGAAGCGAAACATTGGATTGTTTTTCGATACCCAGGTGGCGCGGAAATTTAAGCGAAGAAATAAGCGGTAACTCATGCACAAACTGCTGCCACTGGTTTGAAATATCTTGAGGTGGATTGTCGTCCCAATCCAACTTAAGTAACCAGAGAGCTTTAATTAATAATTTAGAAAATAAAATAACTGGGCCTACTAAACCTAACACGTCGTATAACCGTGCGGTCGTAGAAAGAATAGCGCGTTTGGTGCCTGAAGTTTGCGGCGGCGAAATAGAAAACGTAAAATGATCACAACCAGGTAGCCAGCGGAGACCTAATATCTTAAAACTGTTTTCGTTATCAAAGGAAACAGGTTCAGAGAGATTTCGATGAGACACGGGTACATGTTCGATTAACTCGGGCGAATTACTTGTCCACTTGATTAAGTCGAAGCCTCCAGACTTGAATAAGTTTATAAGCTGGTCGGCAGCATCGATAGACTCCTCAAAAGACGAAGCCGACGAAGCGAGGTCGTCCATGTACACGTCCCTCTCTACTATTTCCGCAGCGAGGGGATAATTTTCTCTCTCATCACTTGCTAAACGACGCAGAGTGCGTAGTGCAAGAAATGGAGAGGAGCGAAGTCCAAAACAAACCCGATTGTATTCATATGTTTCGAGCGGCTCGTTAGTATCAAAACGAAACAAAATGCGTTGAAATTTGCGATGCGGTGGATGCACTTCGATACATAGATACATCTGCTTTACGTCTGCGAAAAATGCGATTTTAAATATGCGAACATTTAATAAAATGTGAAAAATATCATTTTGTAAGTTACAACCCGTGTGAAGAATATCATTCAATGATAAACCAGAATCCGTTTTTGCGCTGCCATCCAAAACAATACGTAACTTGGTAGTGGACTTCAAAAATCTGCGTTCCAAAAGGTTGAATCTTCTAAGTGCGGTTGAGTAAGAATTACCCAATTTTTGCGGACTATCGCTGAAAGGTAAGCTAACAGAATACCGTCCGTTAATATTACGCGTGGTACTAGAAACATAATTTTCTTCACAAGCTTGATCTTCCGAACTAATAAACTTTTTTGAAGGCACTTCCTCCAACTGCCAAAATTTCTCCAAAGTCTGGTTCAGTTGCTCGTGAGTGAAGGCACAGAAACCACGAGAGGAATTTAGCGCGGTCACTACAGGCACGTCACCCATGACGATGTAACCTAATGAAGTTTCTAGGGCCACCGGACCATCATAAACATCACTAACGATTTTATTGCAAAGTAATATTTGACAGTATATTTTTACTCCGAGAAGCATTTCTATCGGACCGGGTTCATGAAATGAATCATCTGCGAGCGGTATATTTTTTATGAAAGGCAAAGAAGCTATATTGACTTGAGCGTCGGGTAAACAACCGGTTATTTTATCAATGACTGCGGGCCGAATACAATATTGTTTACCATCATCAAAGCGCGATGTAAATCTAACTTTCGTGCAACCGTGCACTACCTGCGATATACCGCCGATACCTTGAACTTCAACAAAGCGATTTTGCGTAGAAATTGGAAGTGATAGACGCTCGCAACATGCGCGCGATATATAATCGCTTTGCGAACCTGGATCGATTAGGCATCGTACATAATGCGGCCGGTTAAACTTATCTAAAACCTTTATTTTTGCGGTACCTAATAATGTAGTCTTTGCGGTGCGATCTATATTATCGCAAGAAATGTTACACACAGATGTGTTATTATTGCCAGTTACAATATTTTGTGACGAAGAAGAAGAAACCTTATTCGAGGGCGATATAAGGTTCAAATTATTATGCGCGGTATCGGACTGCACGTTCCCATTACCATGTGGCAAGGGAGCGCGAGCAAAGCGGTGCGAATTGCGAGCGGGAGCGGAATTCATTGCGGGTGCGTAATATGATTGTTTATTTTGCGGTGGGTTGAAATGAAGTAATGAATGATGTCTGGCTAGACAATAGGAACAGTTCCTTTTCGATGAACAATTGTATGTTGTATGCTTCGAACTTAAACAATTGTGACAAAAATTATTAGTTTTAACAAATTTAAATCTATCAAAGGGCGACATATTATTAATAAAACGCGAACACTTATACAAATGATCATGACTTATGTCCTTACATAATGCGCAATTGTTATGACTTGGACCATCTGTATTAACAAAGGATTTTGTCATCTTGGGAGTAGGTATATATTTGTTGCGGGGTTTGTTCGAAGACGAATTATGCACCGTATTTTGCTTCGAATGCAATAGGACCTTATTTTGTTCTAATATAAAATTAAAAAGAGTCTTATAAGAAGGAATTTTATTTTCACGATGGGTAATTTCGAATAATTTAACAGTTTCCGAATCTAACTTTTGTTGGGCAATATGAAAGAAAATAAAGTCGGTTAAATCATCTAATTTTAATTGTTTAAGCGCTTCAACAGATGCGTTAAAAATATTTATAAAATTATCGAAGTTAACTGCGGTGGCGTTACTGAGCGGTTTGAATTCCAATAATTGATTAAGATATGTGGAGGCCAGAGAGCGCGGGTCGTCATATCGACGAATTAAATCGGACCAAATAACTGAATAATTTTCCGCCGTCGGTGGTAACCCAGCACAAATGCATTTAGCCTTTTCAGTTAATTTTCCAATAAGATAAACAATCCTCTCACCATCCGTCAAATTAGGATTATCGTGTACTACACTTTTAAACTGCTGATAGAACACTGGCCAGTTGCGAATGTCCCCATCGAATGACATTAATTCAATAGGAGGTAATTTAGGGGTTGACCTTGAAGTATGCGGTTTTATTTCCTGACTTGAACGACAGTTTGCTATACATTGCTCATGAACACGTTTGATATGGCAATATATTTCCTCAAAGGATATCCAAGTTTGATAGTTAACTACATAATCAGGATTAATCATTAAATTTTGTCTGTTATATTCGTCCAAAATATGTTCAAATTCACTGCGTAAATTATTTAAATTAGTGACGTTATTCAAAAAGATATCAAGTTGCGTTTCGTCATTAAGAGCATGTTGTGATAAATCATAAATTGTTTGCAAGCGTGAAAAGAATGCGTCGCGCTTAGCTTCAATCAAACGCAACTCAGGGCTACTACACATAGCGCCTTTACTAGCACTAGATTTCTTTTCCATGACGAAAAATAGGAAACTATAGCCTTGTTAATGAAATGCGATGTGTAATTATACACGTTAATTAATTATTAATAATGCGGTAAATAAATGAATGAGTCGTTTTTAAAAATGCGTGTTTGAGATATGCGGGTATTAAAAGTATTTAAATATGCGGGTTTGAGAAAACAGCGAAGAATATTAATAAGTAAATGGCGAAAATAGCGAAATAACAAAATGAACGAACAATTGTTCTCGTTGCGGTATGCGACATGCGACACAGCACCAACCCTACGTGCCGCGTGAGCGGTAAACAAGTGCGGGAGATACCTACAATATTCTGCAACACAAGGAGGTAAAATGAAATAAGCGGGCGCGTCGATTTTAGTACACCTTCAAATGTAAGAAAAAGTGAACAATGAATCGAAATACTTTATTAATTATGTATTGCAGGTTACATTTACGTATGCCAGATACCAGTTATGCGGTTTGAGTAAATGGAATAGATATCAATGCGGAATAAATACAAATAATTTGATAAATATCCCACTAGATACTAACAACGTAATGTTTGCGGTATATAATAAATGTTACACTCAATTTGAAGGACCAGATCTGTTATTATGTGTATGTATTATGCGGTTATATATATAATATTGTTATATATATATACATTAAATAAATAAATATATTGATATGCGGCGCGAAGTGACCAAACTTTGCGATGATAAATGGTAGCTGGTTATACCTACCACCACCAAATGGGGGTGCGGTTTAAATATGTACGTAATTTCCTTCGATAGAACGCGTGGAAGTAGTGGACACGTGTGTATCACCAAGGTTGAAAGTAGAAGATAACCATGTACCCCTAGCTTGCAAGAAGTCAGTGTCGAGGATCTGTAGCTGTTCAGGACAAGGTGGATGACGATCCAGCTACAGTAACAGGAAAGGTCAAGCGCACTTACTTGCAATGGCTGCTTTGTTGGCTCCTCGGCACGTGGCTGGTCTTCTGCTCCTCGGGAGACGTTATCCTTAATGTTTATAGATCACAACACATATAACAACAGATCACTTTGAAGTTCTACGTAGTTTTAGGTACTTTTACCGCGGCAAAATAGGGTTTTTTAGTTGAAAACGTGTCGCAGTTCAATTAGTGCGTGTGGCGGCCATTTAACGACGATAACGACTAACTCTTGTTTGAAGCGGTGCGAAAGAGACGGCGATTCATTGCCGCCTTAGCGGGTGCGCTTGGGGAAAGGAGATGGATATAGGAAGACTTTCTTGTAAGTGCGGTACATAGATTTTAAACGTAATGCATTTAATAATATAACAATATCCAACAACATTAAGAAACAATACAGCAATGCTGCCATCTATTGACGGTTGGTAAATCAACTCACATTTAATACTTATATATATAATACTTTTCGTATAGTGGCGCTTTAGCTCAACGTAGTGCGAATTATTCGCACGGGTTTTGCTTGTTTTAAATATAGTTATAGTGTATTTTTAATTATTATGAACAGATACCTATCTAATTTCCACATAAAAAAATTGAATCAATAAAAAAATGTTTTGTTTACTTTTTAAAAGAAACCCAAGATGAGATTTACAACTGAATTAACTTTTCTGATGATTTCATTAAAAAAATTACAGCAGAACTGCATCGGGGGACTTGTGCATTTTTATGTGCCATGTTTTTAATGGGATTAATCTTAAAACTGTTTCAGATGTACAGTCACTACCTCGATTGGAAGAGTCCATAGAGAGCACCTTACCACCGCCTAAAAGCCTGTCTATGCATACCCTTATAAACGATGTGAATCCTGCAGTAAGGAACGCTGTTTCACATCCTGACTTACGTAAAAAGCCGCAAGATTCCCCGTTAGCGGAATCTAGATACAAATGGTGGGAATCTCAAGAAATTAACCTGGGAAGTTCCATTAATATATTTAATGAACCTGATGATTTTAAAAACCAGAGTAACAAGCAAAAAAACCCGCTCAAAGAAGGAAAGAAAGAAGAGTCTAAAAGTCATCTAAAAAAGATTATCGATTTTTTCGATTTGACGTTGTTGAGTGATCCAGTTTTTGTGAACATACTGTTTGGGCTTTCGATGGCTTCATGTGTAGAGACAAACTTTTCTCTGCTGTTTCCATTAATTTTGAAGGATATGTTACAATTTGAGACTGCACAAATAGCACAGCTTATGGCTGTAATAGGATTTTCAGACACTTTGTTTCGTCTAGTCGCACCGTTTATTGGTGAATGGTGTCACAAATCACCGCGTTTTATGTACATGATCAGTCTGGTATTAATTATCTTCGTTAGAACTAGTAAGTAAACAAACTACTTCCATTGGTATTATTATAAAATTATCACACTGATACGCAACGCACATGTGGAGTGTACACAAATGTTACTTAGTTTGTATTTAGTTATCGGACTTTTGGGGTAAATGACTTCATGTCTTCTTAAATTAATATTACTAAAACTGAGATTGGAGCAAATCTGTAAATTAATCTGTAAACCAACCGTAGGTTTTGTTTCCGGCAGTTATATTTTTCTTCTGACCGTCTTTTTGCGGAAACCATCTATTAGAAAGATGATAGTGAAGTTAGCATAGTACCTATTACTGTGCCCAATGATGGCCTTACTTGCTGTGTTTGTGCCAAGCTGAAGTTATCATAGAAAGTTTCATTTATATATCGTCTAATCAGTTTTATAGCCGTGATAGCGCTAGATAATCTAGTAACAACTTCTTCAATGACTGTTTCTGCTACTTTCATGGAATCAATCTATTACAATATAATATTTATGATATATAATATATGCAATTCTGTTTATTTCTTATTTAATAACATTATTTTTTATATTATTTCAGTAATGCTGTTCACTACCTCATTCACTGGAATGCTATTTGTAGCACTTGCTATGGGCGTGACCAAAGGTGTAAGGACTGTATATATGAATATAGTCATACCTAGCTACGTACCTCTTGAGAGACTGCCATTCGCTTCGGGCATACAGATGTTCTTCAATGGAATTGTCATTATCACAATTGGAACATTATTAGGTAGGTATGAAAAATATAATATTATCTTATCTCAATCCACTGTCTTTCAAACGCTAAATATTGGTTTTAAATTATTTGTCTCTGTTTAATTTGCTACAACGGTTTCTTACTCTAACAACAGTAAATAATTAAATTTTTTCCATATAAATAACGAGTCACTAATGGTAAGTGGTCATCGTCGCTGGTGAAGACTGACAATACCAAAGTCATCTTAAATATGTTACCTGTAAAGTAAGATGAGATAAAAAAGGAAATACCTATTTACTGGCTGTCCAACTGGAAAACTACGATCACAAGCAATATGTTTTTTTTTTAACTAAATGCAGAAGGTAAGTTAAGTACCTACTTTAGTAGGTACATACATAAAAATAGTAGCATCATGATTAATTAATCTTTGTAGGTAATATAATCAAATTCTAACTCAAAAACACACAAAAGACGTGTAAACAATTATATTATTTGCGTATAAACTTTAGTACATACCGGCTCAGGTGTATTTTGAAAATATAAATACAACCTACAAACTAGCCCGAAGTAGACTCTGGGGCGTTTCCATTAAGTACAGCTACATATTGTAAAAAAACATTTCAATGGACAAGCCCAAACATACATAGAAATCAGTGAATTGTTAACTTTTTCGTGGCCTTTACTTCTGATGTCCTGGCCATTATGAGCCATTTATTGCCACCAGATGGCCCGTCTACTTTGATATCTACACGGAATCTACTGCAACTAACAAGTTTCATAATTGTTTCCTTTCAGGTCGTATTCGAGACATATCGGGTTCCTACCAAATTCCAATCGTAGTAATAAATTTCGTCACTTTGCTATGCATCATTAGTTGGAGCGCCGAATTTTTATTTATCAGGCTAAAGAATAAGACTTCTAAACAAACAACCACATAGTTCAAATATTAATTGTATATTTGTATTAAGTAAATGTATATATGTGCCTAATAGATAAGATATCATAATGTACAATTAAATGTATTTCCATTTTAATAAGATACAAAATGACTTTCAATTATTTACAGACTTTTATCATTATTTCGTAATCTTATCTAACCTTATGCAAGTAGGTTATATAACTATCATTAACCTATAAACATCATATTTACAGTTTTCCATCAGTATTTACACGTAATAATTTCATAAAATAGGTACACACTTCAGGCTAATCACATTTTGTCACCAAAAGTGTAAATAAAAATAAACACATCCCTAAATTTTAACAGTGATTTCCAACCTATCTTGAATATAATATGTACATCAGTAGGTACAGTTACATAAGGATGATTTTATATATGAAAGTTGGTAGAAAAATATTAATCAAAATTACACCATATATTGAACTAAACTACGATAAAATATATTCGGGAATTGGAATTATAACATATTCAATGAAGGAAATTAAATAAAAGTAGGTATACTTTGAAACAATGTACAAGTTACTGAACTCTTGAGTTAGTTTAATCACCTTGCTAGTAACTCAGTTGAATCAATATTGGTTCAGCTTCTTAGCTTATTTCGACCTCTTTAACTTTTTATTACCTAATTACTACTACTACTTTAAATACTTAATGGTGCACCTGCAATTTGGGGATCTCTGTTTAGACAAGAGCCGAGTAAATAAGTCAATTTTAAACTACTTTATAAATAAGGCTGATTAAATCCCAGCTTTGGTTCACGTCTACACCTTCTTTCGTAGTATAAAAATAGTCCCTACTTTGATGATCTAATGTCTAGATTGAGCGTCGCCCTGCAATGAAAACAACAAAAACAAGGCAACAATATCAAGCATGAGTGCGTGTAGGCGATGTTTTACACATTCGTCTAATTGTCTATGTGTGCGTGATCAATGATACAATGATATAAAAATTGTGGCTAATCCATCTAGACATTTAAGTATATCATCAAAGAGTACCTAATTAAGATTTTGATAGAAACAGGAATGGACAAAGTCATGATTACAAACGGATTAAATTTATATTTGGCAGCCCGGATATGCTCCCTTAAGCGCTTTTAGCAAAACGTAAGTAGGTAATACCACGTTCGCGTTCGATATTATGGAATTCGTTTAGAGGTAAATGGCAATCCACATAAATGCCAACTTCCCCCTGTGTTTTATGTTCATTGCAGATTGACGGCGAAAATTTAAAATGCCTTAAGTAAGTTTTGCTTACAAGCTAAATTGAACCATGCGCACGCGTACTTAATTTTATTTTTAATGGGGAATGCTTATTGCTTATTCCATATTCTTGGCGACTCAAGTATAGAGCGTTTTACCGGGACATTTGCGTAACTCCAGATGTAAAGGGCACCAACTCTAATTGCAAAATCTGTAAAATCTGTAAAATTTCCTATTATTTTGCCCATCCCTGGAAAGAAGTACCTAACTAACAGAAAATTTAAACATTTTTTATCTCCTCTATCAAAATATTAAAATTATAACGATATTAAATTTGTCTTCCCTTATCAGTTTCAAAAAATCCGTCCAAGTTTTAGTTATGTAAAATATTACACTTACTTATCACAAACAAATTCAATCCATTTTCCATATATTTATACAATGAGTAATGGAATGGTGAATCGAAATATCTATTATGGTGTACAATATTTAGGCGTTTATTGCTTATCTTAGAATATATTTGCATTTGTTGGATAATTTTTTATGAATTTGGTATCAAGTCTTTTGAATCCAACTCCACATTACATTTTAATATGTTACAGTTAAATTAAATGTAGATGTATACATATTTTACACATATCTATCTACTCACAGAGCCATAGACATTATATTTAGTTTACTTAATATTGTATAAGTATATCTAAGTACATATATTTTTATAACACTCAACTCTTCAATCTTCCTTAAGTCTTCACCGGAAGTTTCACAATATCAGTCCTTATTAAATTACGTATTTAGTTACTAAGTAATGTCTTAACATCTTAGGCAGACGTCACATATTTGGAACACAGTCACATAAATGACTTACGCTATCAGTTCATTTCAGTATTCACTGAAATATTTTTCAATAGGTATCTTCCTGAGCTTTCACATTTGCTACGCCGTCTTTGGAGTGGCTGTATCCTGAAAAATAATAAAAATATAGGTTAAACATCAAGTAAGTAATAAATTACTCTGCGATATCGTAGTTTTATAAAAACGCCGACAAATTACCTATTACTACCAAAAATTGTTAATAATAAATAATTTTAATATAAATAAGTATGTTTGTATGCAATAAAAGAATCCAACGAAATATTCCAAGGCTATTAACAAACTTTTATTTATAGGTACTTAGCACACACTGTTGTGTATCATATATTATACATATTATACATATATTATTATCATATTTTATTAATTGTTATTAATGAGGGTAACCGCGTGTGGATTCGCCGCTAGAGGCCGCTAGTGTAGAGGGTGGTCTGCCTGTCACTTCTCTCTTGTCTATTCACTGAATAGTATTCAGACAAGTGTCACTTGTCAATGTTTATGTATGGGCGGGCTTTGACAGCATGACCGCCGTCTGCAGTGGCGCCAACTGGTGAGCACAAAAACGGTTACCCTCATTGTTTATCAAGTATTATTTAATATTTTACATTAGGGGTTAAGTGATTTCATCTATTTTGAACTTACAGTGTTAACCCGTGGTGTTAACTATATTCAATTACATGGGTTTGTTAAAATATAAACAGAAGTGACGCGTAAATTGTAAATTACTATTTTCCAAGTAATAAAGTGGAAAAACAATATTCTATAAATACTGTTTTTATCATGAGTAACGTCATCGGTATGTCGATACATCATGCCAAACCCCTATACTTCACTTATTAATAGGAAAGAAAAAAGTGTGCAATTAAATGAAAACTGTGAATAATATCTTAGCAGTACTTAAATAAATAGATGTTAGAAAGTTTGTGCATAAAAGTGATAAAAACCTCTTCCACATAAATGTTATCTTTTTGTTCAGATCCTTCAAATAGAGACAAGTGTTCGCTTTGAGTGCGAGCTCGCAAGTCGTTAACTGGAATAGAAATAGAGAGAGAATATTAATACTTAATGTGCGTAAGTGATTCAAAGTAGAGATTCTAATATTGAGCAGAATTAAAACTTACTACTGTTATGCCATTCTTTCGAAGATAACGATGCGTCGAAATGCAATTGATTTTGAGCACCAGTAGGTTGAAAACCATAAGAAGGTCTGTCAGAGAATCTTGGTGATTTAAATGGTAAATCATCAGATTCCGAGGCAGGGGCATCTGATTCTGTTTTCTTTGATTCAAAAGTATCTACATCGTACTCATATTCAGGTGCCTTTGGTTTTTCTCGCCAAGGTTTTGAAGTCACCACGTAAACCTTTTCTTTAGTCAAAGGAGATATTGAAGTTTGTATCTCACTCCATGGTGCTGGCGTGGTGGTTGAAGTCCGAAACGAAGACGCTGCCGTGTATATATGTAGCCTTTGAATTTCATCAGGTTCTTCATTCTTCCCACTATTATAATCGCTTTTTGTTCTCTCTATGGTGTTATATTCTTTATGAAACTTTGTTAGCGAACCATTTTTATTATCTGTTACAGTATGTTGATTACTACTAGATCCTTCGTGATCATAAAAATCATAATTATAATTGTTAGTTGTTGTAACGTAGTTTGCTAAGGGATTCATAGTGGTAGTAAAATAATCATCAGGAATTTGTTTAGAATATTTTTCACTTGAGCGTGTTCTTTGAGGTGTCCTAATATACTTCGAATTAGAATACTCTTGCTCAGTCCAGTCATCGATAGTATGCTGAAGTTTAATAATGTCAAATGGTGGCTCCTTGACGTCATAAAGATCATTGAGAATTGCTGGAGTATTTTGTCGTTCCTCGTCAATATTTTCCGTTACTGTAGTTTGGGGAGCATCTGTTGCAGTTTCAACATTATCATTTTCTGTAGTGGTACTAGTGGTAAAGCCGTAGCTTTCTGTATTTGACTGAACTTTTCGGGCCAGGAAATCTTTTTCGGAATTAAAATTCCAATTTTCAGGCCAAGATTCTCTATCACTCTTCTGTCCTGTAGTATATGGGACTATTATTTGAATAATTTTTCCACGATTAACTTGGTCTTGCCCTTCTCTAGGTGGAGATAAGTCACTGAAATAAGTTCTACTCTCATCCCACGCACTTGTAAATGTAGACTGCTGGGGTGATAATGTTGTAGTAGGAATATCGTCATACATTTCGTATTCATTTGAAATTACTGGAGTTGATATAGTCACGAAATTTTCAAAATCTTTATGCGGTGCACTTGGTTTGAGATACAATAGTGGCGAATCAATATTTTGTAAGTTACTTTCAGTTCTATACTTATCAACATCTTCATCTTTTACACCTCTTAAATCAGCAAAATCAGGTTTATGATTAGAAGGTAACGGTGATTTAAAATTGAAGCCTAAAGGTAAACCTGATTCGTATAAGTCATTTCCATAGTCTGCGCCGGTAGTTTCAAAACTAGAATCGGGTTGAGATTTAGCAGCCGAAATATGGTCCTCTGATGCCTGTGATGATATATCTTTTATTTCATCTATTACAAAACTGTTTGGAATATTCCTATAACCTTTTGTTTGGTTCGAAGACTTTGATGCATCAATATCAATTACAGGTGACTGAATTACAGTAGTAGGATATTCTATAGAATGAGTGAATTCTGAAATTGGAACACTTTTTTCCACTTTTACATTATTAACTGGACGTTGTACAATATTAACAGTTTGAAACGTATTTAATGGCAAAATATTAGAGAATGGGCGAAAAGGTCGTGCATTAAAAATTGGCGGTAGAGGTGAAACGCTGAGGTTAGGCAAAGCAACTGGTTGCAAAGTGTGAATGTTTCTACCTCTATTTAATGTAAATGGTGCGGGATTTGCCAGGGCAACCGAGAAATTCGGCTTCGCTAAATTTGCATTATCGTACGGTAAAACTTCTGTTTTTATTCTATTTGATTCAGCAGCAGTAGCTGATACTGAGTATGGTATATCTAAAGCATATGTGTCCGTAATAATTTCACCGTAGGAGTTTTTAAACCCAGACGGGGAAGTAACCTTTGGTAATTCTAATTCTGTTGCTGGTTTAATGTCATCCAGTATTTCCACATCACTTTGATTAGGTAATTCCTTGTTTAGAACTTCAGGATAATAATTTGGAGATATTGGTGAATAGGTGGTTGAGACGAATCCATTGTTATTATAGGGAGGAGATCCATAAGTATTCGTGGGGATCCTTGCAGTAGAACTCGAAAACGCGTTATAAGAATCGGGTACACCATAAGAGGAGCTGGGGATTCCTAACGATTTAATAGGTGGCACATATGAATTAACTGATTGGTCGTAAGAATTACTGGATAATGTTAATGAATTACTTATTGGTTTATCTTGTAAAATTGGCAGGGTATGTGTGGGGCTTGGAGGTCCATAGGTTGAGCTCAAAGATGTATATGAATTAACAAGTGGATTAGATTGTTTGGGTGGTCCATACACTTCGTGAGGTGTACCACCAGAAAAACTTTGCTTCAGTTGGTCGTAATCGTTTGTATTTGAAACCTGAGTTCGATATTGCCCAATGTTTTGCAATGATGTATAAGCTGTAGGACTTGGAGCCCCATAAGTGGGGCTTATACTTTGCTGTTGATTTCCAGAACCAACCTTGTACCTCAATACTGGGATCCATGGCACTAAATTGCAAGGATTGCAGTCTTTTTTTAGTGGAGATACATTGTTAATACCGTTTAGGTCCGTCTCATATGAGACTTCTTTGGAAGGAAACAGCCACCCAGATACCTTTTGAAATATTGTTGGCGAGGTTGTGGTACTGAATGGTTGTGGTGGTGGTACGAAATTGAAATTATATTGCTTGTAAAATGGTGCAGGAAATTTAAAATCAGGAGGGGGGCTCAGGGGAGGAGAAGATAGCGATGGGGCAGGTGGATATTGGTATCCAGTATCTAAATTTTGGCGTTGTATTCTTCCCGCTCCGCCGTGAAATGGCACAGGAACTAATGGTGAAAGTGTAAGTGGTGGTGGTGGCGGCTTCAGAAGATTTCCAATTTGCGAAGCAGCGTCGACATTACTTTGACTATATCCGTTTGTCGACTCACATTCACATCTTGAAATCACGGAGACAAGGAGGATTCCAAGTATCTGAAATCATAAAAACAGGAATCATTAAATATAATTATTCACATAGTTACAATATCTCTTTGAGTGCTAAAATGCAAAATAAATAAGTACACATTCATTTCATACATAGTTAAATTTGGTTGAACCAGTGAATTGATTTCGTTATCATATCCGCTAGTGCTGGTGATCTTCTCCTCGGTATGATATGACTTCTAGAAGAGAGTGAATATCTTTTACTAAGTTAATGTGCTCAACATCAAGGTCTTAATCGCCACTAATCATTATATGGTGTAGTTGTCAAGTCACTAACTCATACTAAAAAGATCATCTAATTCAAAAACATGCATGATGCGTTTCATCAAAATTGAACAATTTATTACAATAAGTACAACATTCAAATGATTCAACTAAATCTAGACCACGTTGTTGGTAGATATATTTTAATTATGTAGTTTTAACATTCCTTTTGTAATTACTTAGAAAATATAGTGAAACACGCTCCGTGACATATCCAACCCATTGTACCTGCTTCCCACGGGCTGCCATTCTTTGCACTTTTCTCTTTTCTCATAAAATATACAGCCGATAGACGCTATCGGAAGAAGATATTACTTTAGTGATAGTTATCAATCAGTTTGTAGAACCTTCTTTTAAATGTCTATTTCTTCACTTCTTATCCCGATTATTGTATTCGTATCACAATATCTTATTAATGTAATGACATCAGCATCTAATTTCTTGTTTACATGTTAATATTCTAAGTTAAGGGTAGGAAGTAGGTATTTTTATGTTATAACAAGCACCTGGTCAATTTTAACTGATTTGTGTCTGTACTTAAATGTTTTATAAGTACTATTAGTAGGTGTAATAAACCTACATAATAAGCAATAGCTTTGAGATATTTTGTCTGTTTAGCTATTCGTCAGATCATTTAATTAGTGCTTTGTTGCCGCTAATCGCTGAAACGGCCTGACTCGTTCTAATCTTTGATTTATTTCAATTGATCGACAAATAACGAGATTTATGTAAATAAAAGATTTTTTTTTCGAGATGGTATTTAGGTATAGTTTAAAAAATAATTTGCCTTATTACTTGTAAAAGATGAAAACAAGGATATAGACGAAATTTGTCTGTTTCGCGTCCACGTTTCGAAATTTGCGTGTACACAAACGCTGTACGCGTTTGGTCATATAATTTAAATAAATACGTGCAGAAAGTGAAAATTACTTCTACTTATAGTTAGTTCAATTGTTCATATCCGGCCAACGTGGTAAAATTTCGCATGAAGCTAAAACAAGCAAAAAACTTACCGCTTAAAAAAATGGGATATACCTACAGAGCTTTTTCACCTATCCCGATAAGTAAAATATTATAAAAAGTTCGTGAAGCCATTAAAAAAATATTTTATCAACTTCTTAATAGGTTAATTTTTTTCTTTCTGTGCGTTTAATGTGTTCAGATTTTTATTATTCTACTATTGAATTCTAAAGTTGGTGCTTGTCGTCCCATATAAAGAGCGACATCTGACACGTAGGTTTTAAGTTTTCAATTTAGCAATGGGTAATTTCTTCGAAAATAAAGTTAGTTATTTATTAAATGTCTATAAATACAAATCCTTCTATTGAGAGCATTCTAGCTCCTATTGTCGAGATTTATTCCTAAATGCTAGGTGGCCTATGATACATAATATAATTATTATGAAAAAAAATATATAAAACGGCTTCAAATTTGTAAAACTTTAATGGTTCTTAGAAGTTTACATACTACTAGTTGGTTATACATTTACTAGTTGGTTAGAGGAAAAAAATTATAATTAAAAAATAATGTTCATTATTTATTTTGTTAAGTGGAGTTTTTGATAACTCTTGTCACGTTAATATCTTACCAAAAAAACACAAACTATGACCCAGTGGATAGATTTTTAAGTAAACAGCTGACAAATACGAGAAAAGCCGCTTCATGTAAAGGTCGCTATATAGGTACCATAGCCATCGTTAACAACAAAGATAATCCGTGAACCACATCGATCTAATAATACTAGATCGATGGTAAACCGATGAGTTGTCAGAATGAGGTTATCGGTAAAGCAATATAGGGGACCACAAAAGAAGGAATGTAGTACCTAATCCTGCTCTCGCGCATCGAAACTTCCCGGACCAAGTCACGTTATGTCTAAAAGGTATTTTTTTCTTTTTTGTTTATGGTTTATGGGTAGGTACTTTGATACAATAATAGAAGAGAATTGACATTGATTCATCCTTTGTTCAGAAGACTAATATTATTGCGTTTGATGAGCATTTTAGTAACAATACAAAACAAACATTACAAAACAACATCTGCCACGCCAAGTCCTTATTTTATAATATAACTTGATAGATAAATATGAATTAATAAACTTGGTAAAATTAGTTTATTTTCAAATGTTACACAATGCGTAGTTTGTCCAAGTCATACGGATTACGGACCAATAAACCCTATTGTTGACTCACTCTTGGCCAAGGGTCAACCGTCATCGTCAGAGCAATGGCCTGGGCCTGTTCGCACGCTCAACACTTTTACTTAATTGCTCAACAAAACGCAATGCTTTCTTGCTATGCCTTAACACTTACACTTATATTCTTTCTCATGACAAAACACAAAAGTGAAAACTGGGTGAACTTGATTACATTTTACGATTTCATACTCGTCTTCCCAATTTAGAACTCTTTAATTCGTTTCATTCATTGGATAGTAGTGGAAGGGGAAGTTGTAGTAGCAAGGTGGTCAAAGGTCTTTCACACGAGAGGTAGGTGCAAATCGAACAAAATATTTTGCGTATTATAAGTTTAAAAAAATACACATTACATATTACATTACCGTATGATATCACTGCTTTGAATAATGATATTTATGAGGAAGCATCGAAAATCTATTTATCTCGCTAGGATAATTAAGTGACCAGTTTGTTTCCACTTGTTCCACATTATTATTTTTATTGTGCCTTAATATTACGAGTTACGACACTTACGACGTAGGTATTCAAAGTAATAAATAAAACGATCGCTCAGTTCGATGACACGTTTAATATTATGTTCCTTACTAAAAAAAAACTATGACGCGAATACATAACAATTAAGGAAAGAAATCATTTGATACACTACATATAATTAATTTTATTGATTCTTTATATTGCAATTGTTCGTATTAATAAACTATTCGATATAATATTAGACTACAACATTTTTATTCAATATTTAGTAATAATTGCTACGGAAATACATCGAATGATCGAGCGCGGGTAAACGGAATCCATCCATACAAGAAATTAGCGGGGCGGCGAGACACCGGAAGCGGAACTTGTAACAATAAAAATTGCAAACCTCTCAGTTTATTACGCGATCGTGTTCATGCACCTGAAGCATACTGCATAACTACTCATTTATTTCAGACAAACATAAATTCGTATGACATAATATATTTTATATGTTACCCCGTGGTAAAAATCAATTATAAAAAGTAGCCCCTGATATAATAAGGTAACATAAACACCAGTTATTACGATAAAATAGTCTTAATCTATTAAGTGCTTTAACATAACGCTCGAACAAATGAACCAATAAGAGAGTGATTTAATAAAAATTAACAGTTTGTGTATTCAAAATTATCCCCTCTTTTTCTTCCACTTTCGGGCGCCATTTTGAAAATTCATTATAGCCTATGACACTAACACACTTCTGACGAATTCAACGATACCTCATATGTCGAAATCCGTTCAACCGTTTGGGCTGTGGGGCCCGACAAAGATATGGACATACATACAAACATACATAAATATATACATACATACATACATACATACATAGATACATACATACATACATACATACACTCGAAAAACAATCTGACGCAGTCGGGTAATAATATATATTTCAAATTTATTTCCAGGTGCATATAACAAATAACATAAAAACGTACTCTTTCTTTACCACATTGGTATGTACCTATACATTTTTAAACATTCTGAATATTAACTACAATAATATTTATGTACTAGGTTAAAAGTGTAGTGTAATAAAATACTTCTGGGTAATTTCATAACACCTATGAAATAAAAATAATAGATAAAACTTATCGATGATATTATAATATATAGGTATTATATATAACCAACATCTACAACGCATTGACCCCTTCGGGTCATCTACAAACACCTACAAGAAGAGTGTAGGACAAGATAATATATGTCTTTAATTAGTTTATTGTTCACGTCATATCCTGAGAATTTAAATTATCTTGTGTATCGAGTATTAAAGTTACGAGGGTTCAAAAAATCTACGAAGCACTTCGAGAAAAGATAGGTATCCTGAGAATTTAAATTATCTTGTGTATCGAGTATTAAAGTTACGAGGGTTCAAAAAATCGACGAAGCAATTCGAGAAAAGATAGGTCGAGTGCCCTTGCTCTTCGCTTGGCTAGCCTTGGCGGGAGCGCGACCGTGCCCCAGATTATGTTTTATTGACAAAATTGACCCGAAAAAGAAACCCTCTCTTGCATGCATTTCCTCTCCATTCTGTAATTGTGTTACAAATATGTTTATAACCTTCATTTTTAAAGACTTATTATGTTACTGATCATAGTTCAATGTGATATGACTAAACTCTATTTTTTTGCCGTAACACATGTTTAGCTTCTTACTTTGATTGCTTCAAATTAAAATTATGTAATTAACAGAATCTTTATTTATTTATGTAAACTTTATTGACCACAATATAAAAATATTATAGTACAACATGGCGAGCTTAATGCTAATTGCATTCTCTCCCAGCTAACCATTGGGCCAAGCCGAAATGCGCGAAGATCGGTATTACCGATTAATGGGAATTTTAAAATATTTAACAATCTACATTTTAAAAATATATAAACATATATATACCATACCATACATACCATATAGATATATCTATACGATGTTATCGATTAAATTTAGTAACTATATACATATATCAATAATGAATAGATATAAAAATGTGATCAAGTTTGAAGCGACCGACGTTCTAGCAAGTAAGTCTGACGCCTTTAGTGGATACTGAATACAGTATAAAATACAGTATACATTTATAAAATACAGTAAATTTATAAAATAAAGTTTTAAAAAATCTTAATAGGTATATAAAACTCTTGCATTATACTGGTGACTGTCAGACAACGCACAGCCGAATCTACTGAACGGAAAAAGCTGAAATTTTGGCATGTATGTTCCTTGGGGCGTGTAGGGAAGCACTAAGAGAGGATTTTGGAAATTCCATCCCGAAGTGAAATAGGGGGGTGAAGTTTAAACGAATTCCACGCGGGCGAAGCCTGCGGGCGGAAGTTAGTACAGTATAAATTTATTTCAATAATAATGCTGTTTGTGTCTTTATTAAAATAAAATAAAATAAACATTAATTCTGGATAATTATTACATAACCAAATGGGTAACGATTAAATCATTCCTAACGACTCTTGTTTCCCGAAAACTGGTCGGCGAGTGTGCATCTAAAGGTCAATAAAATTACAGAACTAAGCACTCGACACAATTACAATTTAGATTCCCACTCCGGAATGACCAATTAACTGTAATTACACCTATTAAATAAGATTAGAGATAGTAAGCCTATTTCAAACTTACACCGTGGACATCACACTTTTGGGAAGTACCTAACCTATTTAACCCGAACAGGTAACTTGTAAAAAAAATTAAAAATCAAAAGAAAAAAAATCCACTAAAACTTTAGAACAACTGTTCGGTCTGACATACAAACATCAAATATCAAAAACAATGAGATTCAATCCTTAGGGGACCAGGTAGAAGATTTTGAAAATTTGTCACAATCAAGAAACCTCGTTTAGTCTCCATTAACAATTCCTTGCCCAAACAAAGAAGACGCAGAGAAAGTGGTCGCATTATTTAAACATTTATTTTCTAACGTAACAGTTGACATGTCGGACATACTTACTCGTAACCCACAGAATGCAAATCATTCTTTCATGCGTGAAATCACTACCTACGTACCTCTTAAGTTTGTTTACATAGTAGGTAGTATATGTTTACATTGATGGGAAAACGAAATAACGTTACATATTACTATGTACTAGGTGGTAGAGCCTAGAGTTCGCCCGGGGTAGTACCACCGCCCGCCAAGGTACTCAGTACCATTCCTACCGTCATAATAATTGTCTTTATGAGCAATTGTGTTCCGGATAGGAAGGTGTGGAGCCGGTTCACTTTTTTAGAGGCGATCATCTCAGTCCTCAGGGGTAGCAACGCATCTGTGACCGAATTGGAACAAGACTCATACTAATCATTACTAACATGATTAGTAATCATACTAATATTAACTAACAGGACTAACTATCACTAACAGTCCCTGTCCTCACACTTATTAACAAACTAACCAAGTAACATTCTAACACCATCTACTAATTGGACTAACCACCCTAGTCCCTAAATTGGGTCTTGTTCTAAGTCGGTCACAATTGCCATGGGCGGCAGCGGAGGGGTGGTGCTGCATGCTCGTTTGCTACCTTAATTAAAAAAAATATATATTAACTTAGGTGAATGTTACAGATCTTTATGGTAAATGTAAGTAGGATCAGACATCGTGCGGTGTCCATCTACAACTACAGAGATTGAGGTAAGAAGTCGGTTGCACTTGGCCTTGCCACCGCTGGCGAAGCGATCCCCGTTTCTTTTCTCACAAAGTATCTGTATACAATTATTAGTATATGGGTTGGTATTAATATAATATAATATATACATATAGTAGGTATAGCATAAGTAGGTAGGTATACAGTTTTACTACGGTAGACTTTTATAGGTACAGTGCGGAAAGGGGATGAAGAGAAACCATTTTTTAACTGATTGTATAACCGTGAAGCGTTATAAAGATTAGATACCTACGGTTGGTTTTAATTACATATTTAGTACATCTCCAGGATAAAAAAACCGTACTGGAGAAACATGATTAGAGCATGCTCGAGGTCTTAGATATCGAAAAACAACAGGTTTCCATATTTTAAATTTTTCATTTTCGTATATTTATTTAGAAGGTGTAAATGTTCTAATTTTTCATTAAAAGTATGAAACATAATGTATTTGTATTTACGGTCAAACCTATTTCCTTCACAATAATTTATAATGTCTCCAATTTCGTGTACTTGCAACACTTAAACGTAACCAATTGTTACTCGGAAACACTTGTTATTATAGGTACATTCAAACTTTTATATGATGATAAATTGCGGTATAAAAGATGGTGTTATCGTTTAAAGCATTCTCTTCCACTTGACCTTTAGTTCGAACGGATATCAGCGATTAAACTCACAAAGACGCATTTCACTGTTTACGCATATGTCAGCATTGAATTGACTAAAAGGTTGAAAATATTTTTTAAACAAATACAAGCGACCGACGCGACGCTTGCTAAATTGATACCACATACTCTGTTCTATGCATAGAATCATAGAACACTAAGTGAAGTATAAGCCGTTTTCTCCCGGGTCATAGGGCAAGCCAACGGTTAGCTTTAGACGGAGATAGGTACTCACCTTCCTCATATTATGGTTTTGCTTCACTGTTACCAAGTTCATTGTAACATGAAATTGGATCATGTATTTGTTATATTTCTATACCTACATATAAATGTGTTTTTTCCAAATGCGTTATATTTATGTACACAATAATAAAACACAAACTAAATGTTTTTATCATTTTTATCTATTTGCCTGTCTTTCTATTTCAGCGCGGTAATTTCCAGAACGGTTGAATCAATATTACAGGACCTTCAGAGGAAGATAGAGGAGGTTGTGAAACAACACAATCTAGGCTAACTCTTAATCCCGGAGTGCGCGCGGGATCGGGATTTATGTGGGTATTTTGAGTCGCTTTTTTAATGTCAAATTATATGAGTGATTATACCTGATTGTAAAATCATAATATGAAAGGATAATATAATTAACATCGCAATGCAACATGCAAGTGAAATTACAAATGACTGGACAGAATGTGAATGTAGAGATTATAGAGTTTCGCTTACAGCTTTTGTTAACTTTCTGATTACGAACACACCGCACCATAATGTACCTCGTATGTTGACGTGCTTGGAACCTCAATTTGTGTAGAGTCTAGCCTAAATCAATTTCAATTTTGTTGGTAGATAATTAGGTAACAATACATGGAACAATTTCTTAAGCGCTTCTATGTTTCAGATGTCACGCTACGTCGGACAGAGAATTTATCGTTGAATAGCTATGTCTAAGTCAAAACGGAGAATTTTAAGTCACATAGGAACTTCCAAAAAGGGATTGATGAGGAACTTATTACTATTGAGCATTTTAAAGCAGCCTGGAGTAAGTTCTAGGCATCTTCAATATAGAACGACCTAGACTATGTAGTTGGATGCTATTGGATTGAAAACTCTCCACACACACACCTACAATATTTATAGTAGGATCCAGAATAAGACACTGTATTACACCAATATACGTACGACACAATACAAATCTTTAACACAAAAGACTTCTAGTCACGGTTTAGCTACTGCTAAGTCACGTCAAATTCCATTTATCTTGCTTAGAGAAACATTTATTTTTATAGTGTAGCGCTCAATTCAACTTTCTTTTGCATCACTCTCCATACTTTTTGACATTTTCCTCAACGACATCTTTTGGAAATTTGCCTAGGCTTGCCTTATTGTTTAAGAAAGTAATTTAATTTTGTTATAAAAAAACTGATCAAATTACAGATTGCCAGACCTATAATTTAATAATTCGTCTGATATCAAAAAAGACAGTACACATCATTTTTATCCTTATACACTATCCCCACCTTTGAACTTTTGTAAATACCGCCTACTACTTAGCCCAAAGATTAGCAATCTTTAGACCTCCCCGATCTACATATTATATCATACAATATTATTACTAACTGAAGGATATACTTCCTTAACATAACATAACATCGTATTCGAATGATGTTAACACTAGGTATTAACGGTCACGACTCACGAAAATCTCATCACACTGAAAATCGAAAAATTAACAAGCCTTTTATAAAAACAACAGATCATAACGCGCCGCCTTGTATGTCTTCGCCAACAAAGACGTCCCAAAACTAAAGCAAACAATACGAGGGTGGGAAAAACAGAGAAAGCATCAAGTGTTCGTGACTGAGCAGTGACGAAACTTGATTCACATGTCACGGCTATTAATCTCCAATTTATATTGATAGTACTCGGAATGTTCTTGACTGTTATGTAAATAAAAAACAAAGAAAAAGTCTTATAAGGTTGTAAGGACAGGTAGCGACACATCGTTAAGCCTTTTTATTTTGTAATAGTAATTAGATAACAGTTTTAGGGTTGTGTATGTTAAGGCTAAGGGAACCTCAGTAATATTATACCTCAATGGTCAGTCTACTCGACACGAGTCTCCATCTCATTAACGGTAAAAGGTAGAGACCTGAAATTTTCGCAGAGTACTTGTAACTATTTGGGGAATAACAACAAAATCAGATAATCGAAAGCGTTACGAGCACTATATTAATCTTAATTTACACCTCAAACTTTAATTGTTATTTTTAATTATTCTAACGTCTAGTTCAACGACCTTTGAAATAGTTGCTCTGATATTGGTTATAATTATCAGAGCTATCATGATTACTGCCTGCATAAATCAAAGTCATTGCATCACGCGTAATTTGAATAGAAATTGAGAGTGAACCGACATTGGAAGCTCGTGCGCCCGTGGGCGTGTAGTTATATCTACTCCGTTTGAATTCGATCTGGAATTCGTTATTATTGCATGGTACAGCAATGCCAGCGTTCCGCCAATGCGATTAAGGTACATTTAAGATTGACGGCGTTGTCTAAAAATGTTCTTAGTTATTTTTCTGACAAGCTAAATTGAACTGTGAGCTGAATTGAATTGAGTTGGTTTTGGCGGAGAGTGGCAATTCCATATGCTCGATGACTCAACGATAGTTACCGATAACCTGTCCAATCAATACATGTAATAACGCTTAGCCCTTCAAAGCCACGCACGTTTTTCTAGTGGCTGCATAGCCACTTTATTAATTGCTTGAGATTAATGATCACGATTAAGAGTCGATGTGATAATGACGTTCGAGTTGATGTTGTTGTCAATACTGAATTGTGTTTTTATTCATGGATTTATTATACCAGATTGAGTGAGCATGCTTATAATATGTGAGACAATGTATCAAATTGATGGAAGGAAAAAATACACCAATAACAGTTATAAAATTGATGAGGGTGTCATATTGTTTCAAAATACTCTAAATTTTTTTATGTAGGAGAATAAAGGGCTCATTCTTTACTGTCTGTAAAGAATATTTATGTGAATTAACAAAGCGTTGAATTATAACCAATCTGTAAAAAACAAAATGCCCATACTTAATAATTCACGTTGATTCATGGGTAAGCATACGAGTATATCGAAGAATTGATAACAACTAGGGAAGAAAGGTCTTCGAGTGATCTTCTAACCACCATTGGTACTGACGATTTTAAGTAAACTTTTATAGAGTTTTACACTTTTTTTGTAAAAATCGAGCTTCACATCATTTGGGGCCATAGCTATATCGTCGAATTCTAGTGTTTTGGGATTGTATGGGAAAAACAGTTAATTGAATGCAAACTTAATCCATCAATCAAATCTTCACTTATTTTTTACTTAAATTTGTGCATGGTTACACTAACACTATGCTATAATTATATGTAAATCCGTAGTAATTTCCTATGACATTTGTTTAATAGCCAAACAGTTGAATCGTGCTTGGAAGATTCGTGAATGATAATAGTCATTGCTCGGGGTGAAAGGTGTGTACCTTTATGACTTAAGAATTTTTTACGCCCATCGCTGTCTTTCATAATAATTATGAAATGGAAAGTAAACATTAAAAGTAAATAAAAAAACGTACCTATTCATTTTATTACATATTATTTTAATAAGCACCTGCGCACAAAGTTATTGATAGTAGGAAAAGTTGACTACATTAATTTGACATAGGTATTTTTATTTTCAAATCAGCTACCGTTTATTATAACCTAATATTATCGCCCATAATTAAAATATGTAGGTTATGTTATGTTATATCAGTCAGTGAATGAGTTAAATTAATTAATGCAAACTAAAGGAAGGAAGGAAACAAAATGCAATTAAAAATTACTAGTATCAATCAAAATCAAATATTGTTTAGGAAGGAAAAGTGATTCACGGTCGCGGGCGCGGGTTGAGACGTGCGGCGCCGGTAGGGCTGCCAACTATACTATTAAAAACAGTATTATATTGTTTTTCGCTACACTATACTTTTTTATTGTTGAACAAAAAAAGTAACAAAATACTGTTGAGCATCAAAATGCTTAAATTAAATTAAATTAATTAAAATGCTTAAAGTGTTCCACCTAGACGCTCATACATTTCAATGTCGAAGTGCAGTGCAGCCGCAAAACAATCACAATAATGGTACATATATGAATATAAAAAATTAAATACTAAATGGGTAAAGATAAGATATACGAGAAGCTCTAAAAATATATATTTAAAACATAAAGTAAATAAAATACTGTTATTTTTTTGTAAAATACTGTTTATTATTGTACTTAGAACTAATTTTTTTCCTGTAAAAAATAGTTGGCAGCCCTACGCCGGTGCTAATTGCGCCCGGCGATTATCCGGTCGTTGGGCGCAAAACTCGATTTTCATCATGTGCTTAGTTCCGCTCTTTATTTACACACTATTATGACACTTACATTAAATTGTATTTCAATTTGAATATTTCATTGTATCGCAATGTACCGTCAACGTAATGCGGAGATTTGGCAATATGTATATAATTTGGCGTATCGTAAAGAAAAATATAAATATACGAGTACCTAAATATAAAAAATACAAATTATAGGTATTTATGGCCATTATTTTTAAAACATTTTATGTTACCAGATTTCGTAATCTTAACATTTTTCAATCACTTTACGAGTATTTTAAAAAATTTATGCAAACTACGATTTAAGCTTATCTTAGCTTCCCTCCTCCTGTATCAGGAGTTCAGGACCTTTGTCTCCTCCGTCATTCGTGCCTCCGTCGCTGGGTACCTAACCTAAACCTACGAGATTACGGGATATTTTTACTGGAATCATGAGTAGGCCCTCATTTTTTTAGTAAAGAGTAAGCCAAACCTCGCTTCGCTTCGGAAAATCAGTACTCAACACATTCAATATTCTCTAAGCTGACAACTTTTTTATTTATGAATTGATTGACGCCGTTAACAGACAAACGAATAAACTGACAGACCAACAAATAGAAGAAAATTTTAAAACTCATTGTTTTGGGTTCTATTACCTACTTTAATAATAATTATTACCTACGTTAATAAACACCGCTTGTAATAGTTTTTCTCATATATTTTCTACGTATCTACATAATGCGGTCGGTTTCAGATATAATATTATGTAACTGCTTATAATTCACGTTGGAAGTAAAACTGAAAACCTATCCTGCACCCGTATTATAAAACATTTACCACTTTCTAATCAGGAAGTAACAAATATGCAAATTTCTTTATGCAAGTTTCGATAGCGTAACCAGCTTAGTAAATCGAGCGTCGACAGTACATTGACAAATGACCGGGCATTACAGTTTATTATTATGGACTTCTTCCTTCCCCCAAAGGGCATGAAAAGTAGTCTCGCTCAGCTGTTCCTTTCATTGTCACTCTTTCAACACAAGTCAGCTTAAAAAAGTTATCCCTACGATGATAATGGGATCTTAAACCGTGATTTATTTTCTGCTTACAATGCATAGAATATTTTTTTTTAAGTTGAACAGAACAAAATGAATTTACGCAAAAACTACTGAACGGATTTTCATGAAACTTTGCAGTAGGTAATATAGCTTAGACATCGGAATAACATGATTAAATTTGTTAAAATTTATAGAGATTTTTGAAGGGACTGGTTCACAAAAGTCATGGCTCCACCTAAGAATGTGACAAATAGTAGGTACCTACCTGCTTACTTTTTAAATTTTCTTACCTATGTCTTATAATGGTATGTAAATTTCTTTACTCTTATCGATCCCTATTCCGCGTTCGATCTGGAATTCGTTATAATTACATGACACACAAATATCTTTAGGATTAAAGATTGGCGGCGGGATCTAAACATGCCCTTAGTACCTAAATTTTGCTTACAAGCTGAGCACAGATAATTACTTACCTACTTAGTTTGATGTTGGCGGGGAGTGACAATTTCATATGCTCGGCGACTTGAGCATAAGTGAATTTACTTGAAATCATCAATAGTTACTCATAAGATCACAGATACTACTTATAGCCTAGTACAACGAGAACCTTCTCATAGCCAGTCGTTTAGCGTCGCGATGGGTGAGAACAGTACGAATGCGCTTTCACGTGGAGCTTACAAACGACATTCCCAGGCACAACAATCGGTAAGAACAATCCGAACTTGAGACCACTGACTGCACTGACTCATTGACGTGTTTCAACGCGACCGAGCCGACAACCGATTCGATGATTAGGTCTGGCGATGTTTAAGTTTAATTTTGTACCTTAATCATTGGGGAGGAAAGCATGCATTTGTGTGGGATGCAATAATACGAATTCGATATCGTACGCGAACAAAGTGTTGATACTGATCGGTAAGTTGACATGCTGTGCACATGCCAACATGCTGTTGCTAGGGTCCTGGGGTCGATTCCCAGCGATGCGAAAATTTGAATGATAAAATTTTCCTTTCTCGGTCGGGGTGAGTGTCCTTGTCTTGTGTCTTGTCCATATCTCACATAACATAGGGAATCCTAGTGTGGAACTATCAGTGTGTAGCGTTATTTATTTATTTATAATCGTCCACTCTCTTTTATTTTGAAAACATTGATTCCTCACTTTTCAGAATACCTAATTCCTACCCACATTAAACACGACTTAACCCGTTCTCGCTTCCGTAAGTTCACTCCAGTTATGCTATTTTATTTATAGGGCTTATTTTGATTAAAACACGTACCAATTCCCGCGAAAATGAGATTCTTTTCGTTTTATTTTTCACTCTTCAGCCCTTCAGCTATTTCAGTGCAATAAAAATCGGCCAAGTGCGAGTTGGACTCGCGCACGAAGGGTTCCGTACCATTATGTATAAAACGCCAAAAAAATCTGGTCTGTTGTATGAAAGCCTCACTTAAATAATATTTACTTTAGTTTTTTGTAGCCACAAGCAACGCCATCTCTTGGACCGAAAGGTAACTAATTTATCGCTGAAGCGTCGAAGCCATATTTCGACTTAAATATTTATTTTATTCAGTGTTTTAGTATTTGTTGTTGTAGCGGCAACAGAAATACATCATCTGTGAAAATTTCAACTGTGTAACTATTACGGTTCATGAGATACAGCCTGGTGACAGACGGACGGACGGACGGACGGACAGCGAAGTCTCAGTAATAGGGTCCCGTTTTACCCTTTGGGTACGGAACCCTAAAAACACTTCGATCCGTTGCTGCTTTGACGTAAAAGGAGGAAAAACAAACACTCACTTACGATGTTATGATAATAATTTGTTATATTAAACAAATTGTACTATGTTTGTGTAGGTACCCTATCTTTTTTGTTTACCTACTTTATGACGTCTCAAAACCTGTTATCGTCTTGTATAAATTAGAATCATACCTATTTGCTTGTATCAATATCTAGCGAGAAAAACAATTCATTTTTTTATTATCTTTCAAGTGTTATATTGCATTCATTAACAATTCATTGTACCGTTATATTATGTGACGAATAACGATACAACGATGAATTGTTGAATGTTGTGATTGTGACTTACGAGCATGTCAAAATAGACACAATTTGTGTGATGTCCACACGATATATTCTAACCGATTTCTAAACGTTTCGTTAGTTCGGCCACAACCTTGATAAAGAAGGAAATTTGTCCAATGAAATCAAAGGTGTTTCGTACTTTTACTTATTAGCATAGATAAATCGGACTAATTGTCCCATCTGCTCATTTATGAAAAAGATTTTTAATTTTTTTTAAACATGCAGACTAGGCCCTATCAATTCTAAAAGCAGTTCAGATGCCTTAACAGAAAATAATAAAAACAAATGGAAGATGTGATTATTTAAATGTTAAATGAACGAGACCTTTGAAGTCGAGAGACTATTACGATTATAAAAAATTGTTACTAGTTGTCACCTCGTCGCTACTACACGCACCACAATTTGACCTTTATAAGTCATCACAACAATAGGTACTATATAAAAATAAAAAAATACGAATACTCATTTACAAAATTGTAGTGTTAATGTGACTTAGTACCTCTAATTCATAGATTCCTCTTGTAGTGAATTAGGTTCATTCCTCGTCATAAACATCAAGAAAAACTTTAAATACGTGTGCTGCGTGTCTACGCCCTCTTAATTGTTAGAAAAGAGTAGGCCTCTGAAAGCGATTAACAAATAAATTATATCGTTTTATTAGCAACAACAATAACACACACCAGATTGGATATAAAATTATAAATATTCAATTCACATTACTTTCCATGTCGGTATGTATTACGGGTCAAGTTGATCATGACGTTGAAACTAGTTTCATCTAGCTAGCGCATCCGAAGTGTAGTGCGAAACTACTCATACCGGTTTTTAAACGACCGAAAGAAATTAGAACATTTCTTCAAAAATAATGACGCCTACGCACGCCTTTATTAAATAGGTAGTAGTTATCCACCCACGGCATCGCCCGCGTGGATTTTTTTTGCATGAAAATCGTGCAAATTTATGCCCCTTAGGAGTTGGTTTTTGAAAAAATAAGTAGCCTATGTTTGACCTTGCGTCATCATCTATCTTCCTGGGAAAATTCATCGAAATCGGTCAAGCTATTTAGATCTTTCATACAAACTTTCATTCCCTATTTCAAGCCTTTAAGGATTGATTTTTTAAAAAAGTACCCTATGTGTGAGCCTGGGTCTTCAACTATTTCCATTACGAAATTTATTCAAATCGAGTCAGTGGTTTGGCCGTGAAATTTTAATAATACCTAAATAGTAAATTATATATACGATATACCTGCATTGGCATTTTTTATGTAAGTAACTAGATAACGAGTTGATGAGTCTCGTAATAGTAAGCGTTCACCATCATGGACATCAATTACATCAAAGGAATAATCGACGCGTTATTGATACGCGTCGTACCCAAATTATTGCGGACTTTCTGACACTGTAAATGTAAACGAAATACGCAAGCGACATGAAGAGGTAAAGTTTATAATCGACTTCAAATTATCAAAATCGGTACACCCACTACTTACAAAGTTACGACAAAATAACTGGTCAGAATAATCAAGCCAAATTTCATGAAGAAGAAAGTTCAATAGAACCGAAGTAATGGAAAAGTTCATATGTCAGAGAAGCGTGAAATTGGCAAAACAATTCATTTAAAAACTTACGCATCAAAATTCGAAATCGAAAGTGAATTGAGGTAACGCGCGCGGCCGGCCGGCCACTTAACGGACTCTATACTTCAACACTATAGAGACACTATTAATGTGCTGGGTTACCATGTCTAAAATTAATAAATCAGGACAAAATGTCAATAATTTAGTGTTATGAAAAAAGGACATTAAAACTCGACTGACCAAAGCAGTAACTACAAATGTTTCAACTGAGATTCATTGAAATAATAATTTTTAAGTTGTATGTACATAATTATGCTCTTTTTCATATTCTGGCGAAGAAACTAATAAATGTAATTAGCGTAATGAGGTAATGACTGTTTGATACTTAGCCTTACTTAAAGATAAAATATCTGTCACTAAAATTAAAATAATTGCATTAACCAATATTCGCAAGTCAATGATCGTATGCCAATCTTCGTAAGTAATAAAAATATCATAAAGACTATTAAAACTTATCACAAACACTCTATTAACACCAATGAAAAAAAAAATCCATAGAAGCGCATAGTGATGGTAAACTTATTGGAATCTCGTGTATGCGCGTACGACACGCTTCGGTGATACTACCGTCTGGGTAATAATATATGATTTAATATCAATCAAACATGGCAATCGAGTGTTGAGTGATCGGATACATTATCTATACATGCTACATGCCATGCTATTCCTGTACATGGAAGATAATATTGTGAGAAAAAATATTTCAGAGTCTTTATTAACTCAATAGAATCCAAATTAATGATTTTTACAATTTTTGTCTGTTTGCCTGTGATATTGATACACGTTATTTTCAAAAACTCCACCTCAAATTTCGGAGGGTCAACAGATTTGGTTGTGGTTTTTACATTATACATAATAAAAGTGTTTGTTTTATATCAATCAATTATTCTCCCTGCCAAAATCATTTCAATTCAAAACGACTCTTTAAATCTTTTTAAATTTAGCACCCGAAAATCGTTTCCATTTTTTCCTATGTAGGTATTTGTTTTCAAAAATCATCTTTAAAAACCTATGACATCACGTCATAATATGACTTATTTCGGCAACATGACTATAGGTATACTGCAATCCGTAAAGTTATAGGAATTAAACCAAAATAATTCTCATGAAAGTAATCAACACTGCTTTCTAAATAATTATTAGCGAGTTGTCTTTTAACCTTACATTCCGAATGTTATCATACACAAGAAATATTAAGTTATAGCTGGGTATTCATAAAATAACTTCCTGCTTAATAAATACATTAACATTGACTATAAAATGCACATAAAACACTAATATTTCTTCTCACTTTCCTCAAACCATACCAGGTGTACAAGAGGCAGATCTCTACTTCGTTAAACGAGCAAACAAACTCTTTCTCAAATTTCTCTCGTGTCAAAAACGATCACGGACATGACGAAATTACAAGTCTTTAAATTACAAAGATGACGCTGCTTTCGTAACTTAACACCACAAAACTTTTTTGGGCTCTAACTTCCACTGTTTGTTTAACGATTAACTTGAGGTTAACTTGAACGTTATCAGTTTGTTTTAAAATTCCTGCGCCAACTGCATCCTCTAAAAGGGTACTAAATGGTCGTTGTTAAAACATCGCGTTTGTAGTCATAACGATTTGTCATACGTTGGCACTTACCAGCTTTCCTTTTGGTTTAATGACTACTTCCTTGAGACCAGGAAATGTTATCTCAAGCTCGGTATTTATAAAGACGAGAAATCCATAAACTACAATTTTGTATGATGAATTTACTGAACGTAAATTATGAACATTTTGTACTGTACATAATTATTATGAACATTATACTTAAGACATGTTAAAATAAAACTTTACTGCGATCAGAATACTTTGTTTTTATGTACTTTTTTGTATCTGCTTGTTACATAACTTACTATGTGTTCTTGAATCAAATTTAAAGTTGGAGCATGTGAATTTAGGTCAAAATATTATAAGATTATCTATATCAATTTTGGTCCCAGGAAATCCTTCTGTTTCTCTTGGACAATTAATTAGACTTTCCTTTATGGCCCATAACATAACGCGTCTATTTTGTCTAGAAGACGCCTGAAATGTCCCAAGCGAGAGAGAGTTCCATAGAATTTTGATTTTTATCTACACGTATTGTTTAAGAATACAGGTATCGATTTTTTGATAACTAGAGTTGCGAGCAGAATTCGAACCCTGGGAGTCCAACGATTAAACCATTCAATCTATCACTATCAAAAATGATCTTTAAAATTGGGCAAAATAACTAATATAAGTAGGCCACTGTTATTTATCTATGGAACCACAGTTAAAGTGAAATTTTACAAAAGAATAGAATGATAACCTTGGACCATTACATAATACCAATCGGAAGAGATGATACGCAACGAATACTGCGATCATGAAGCGATTTACAGCAACGCGCGAAACAAATTACCCGTATAATGTAGCGTGTGGATGTCACTCTAATTTTAACTTTTTTATAGTTCCGAGTACCTTGTACCTACTACTGTGTGTTATGAAGGGTACCTAAGCTTTTCATGGAAATAGGGAACGGCTTCGATTATGTACTACTTTTGGAAGAATTTGTGTACAATATTTATTCATTGACCCAACCATTGCACCTATATCCCATCATCATTATTGTTAGTTTTGTAAGTAATTATCTATTAAAATGAAAATTTTTGGATATTTTTTCTGGTTTGCTATAATATAATATAATCTGCAAAAATCTTCAAAATTACACTTAATTAAAGCAATTATTTACGATGTTACTTAGAAGTTTATGTGCTTATTTAATTAAAAATGTCTTTTTTATCATTTATCGTTTTAACGAAACTTTCCTATCGTTCATAAAAAAATGTTTATTGTAGAAAAATGACACTGAAGTGTAACTAAAAATCAACATTACAATTTCTTAAACAACGTCCTAACAGCTTGCGAAGGACTAAAAGTGAAGTAAACAAAAAATACACACTAATACAAAAAAAACAATTTGATCTTGTGATAAGGTTGATTTTAAGAGGCTTTGGGCAAAACGTTTCGGAGAGAATTTCTAAAAGAGCAAGAAATAACTGTAGTAAACAAATAATAATCCTTACCGGCGTCATCGCCATAGTCGCCACTTATGTTACGGGGTAGTCTAAACACTTTGTCCTTTGCTCATCACTGAACCACGAACCAATCCAGGCCGTCACCTGACGTGACGATGATCCTCAGTTAGCATATCGCGGTAGCCGACATCGCTCACAATCACAAAACGTGCACCCGCTCCTCGACACACGAGGGAACAGCCGCGGATATATCACTAAAGAGTTGACGGTTCCCACGCGAGAGAAATGCGCTCAAACGAACAATGCTCTGCGCGCGAGTCGAAAGGTGGGCAAAAAGCGAATGAGCGCAAGCGCGCATCGCGCCGCCCCACACGGGACATCAGTACTACCTGCTGACCCATTTCAAAATACCTTGGCATCGGCAATCCTATAAGGAATTTCTAACCCCTGACGAACTGAGCGTTGGTGGCCGTAACAATAAAAAATAATGAGCCTGTAACACACATCCTCTAACGATCTCTGACATGACTCTTCGATGTTTTTATTTCTTTTTATCAGGTTTTAATGGTCTCTAGAATGTTTAAATGTTCCTCGTCATATCTAAGGATTTTAAAGGAGCAATGAAGGTGTAGAACATCTAGAATACTTTTAACATCCCGCTCATTTTGTTTTTTCTTTCTTTTATAGTTATAGATATCTAGTACCTAATTTATTTACTTCCAAGCAATTAAACTACACCCAAGGAATCCGGGGAATTTTACTTCATGACGAAGTATGTACGAATATTTGCAGCGATGAAAAGTAGTTATAGTAATAAATTCATATCGGGACAGTTCCGCAAGTTGATATTGTTTGCGGAAGACACGTTGCACAATGTGTTGCATGCAGTTTATAATTTTTCACTAACGATGTTAATTTTTCATGTTAACACATTGGTTTGCAAAAACATTTAAGTTTTGTAACTGAGATATTATGTGTGTCTTCTGCAACTGCTCCTGTAACTGCTCCCTATGGAAGTGGGTATGCTGCTAAGAAAATGCTTAGTCATGTAAATCCCAAGCAGGAATTACGCAGGAAAAGTGTGGAAAAATGGAACTGGTTAATACTTTCGTGCCTTTTTACTTTTTAAACACACTGTTAATTTATGATGTCTGATAAAGTTTCTAACCAGCATAGCTTCCTTATTTGCTCTCACAGTACAGACATAAATGACATAATACTCGTAATTATGCGTTCCGACTCTCTGTCAATTGACCAAATAATATTTTCACATGTCACGGCTGCAGTGCCATTTTGCTACTAATACTACACTAATACTCTTCATTGTACCTACCTACATATAGGAAAACATAGAAAAAGACATATTATATGAAAAAATATGATACAATAGGCGGGCTTTTTATCGCTAAAGAGCGGTTTCTTCTAGTCAACCTTAGGGTAAGGAGCATAAAGTACAGATACAATTTTAGGTAAGTATGTTACTACTTACCTACCAAAAAGTGGCAAGTGGCAATTTTAAAATGGACTCTACACTCGAGTCCATTTTACACCACCACGATTCGATATAAAAACATAATTTGTGTTCGAACTACATCATAAGTGCCGAGCTGTTATATCACAAGGGAGTTCCAATCCATGAGCAACCCATTTTATGACACGTGACTCTTCTGATAAAATTGAGGAACTCTTACGGATATCCCATCACGCTGTTTCAAGTGCTGTTGATGGATTGCTCTATCGAAGAATTGTAATTTTGTTTGCGGCCAAAAGGCCCTCCATATTTTATACCCAATGCTATCTAGCGATATTACCGAGTCGGAGCATGCAAAAGCATGAAATTATTCGAAATTTTGCCACAAGCGGTAAACTCTAACTTTAGCTACTACATGTCACCCGTTCTTCCTATCATTAGTAGCGCCCGCGTTTGCTCAACAGCTGTCCTTTACATATTTGACCTAACTTAAAGCTAAACGCCGGACTATGAACTCTTTCTCAATAATAATAACAATTAAATTTATGTTTATTATTGTACATGTTTTAAGACTTATTAAATTTGTTGCTTTATAGTACTTACTCCTTAGTTACGATTTTATCATCATCATCATTGCAAACATAAGTAAGTGTTATAAGTGTGTACCTACCTACCTACTGTTGGACTCGCTCAACTCGAATGTAACGGGTAATTATTTTATTATTCAAATAATGATATTATACAGTAAATTTCACTTTTAACGTCATTGAATTTAAATTCCTTAACACTAACTCTACAATTGCATCATAGCAACAATCTGGAACTGTATCTGATCTTATTATATTATAAAAAAAGTTCAAAATAATAATAATTCCCCATGACGTCACAGCTGGATCTGAAGGGCTTCCCACGTCTAATGAACCATGAAATGTTTATCACAAAAATGTCTGAGTGCTGTTGATCACAAACAAATCGTATAATCACGCTCCCGCCGAGGACCACCACTGAGCGATCTTAAACATTCATTACATTCCATAACAGCACAATATAATGTAAAAATCATAGCCATCGAAATTATCTTTTATATTTATAAAATTATTTTTTTGTCTTTCGGCGTTATGGGGGTTATTATTACATTATACAATTTGCAGAGCGCTAACTGAGCTAGCGTGCTAAAATCGCATTGTGTAAAGGCAGTTAGACAGTAACTAGAGCAATGTAATGTATGATAACACTAGTTAGTGCACTGAGTTAGTTACCTAGTATAATTCAAAGCCCCCATTAGTCAATGATTCTGCCAAATGAATTTGCCGAACGAAATATCCTTGGTTCTATTCCTGGTTGTATCACGCACGTTGCTACATCTGGTTGCCTAGTTGGTAGAGAACTTCACGGCTATTCTGTAAGAAACAAATTCGATATCGAAGCTCACTCAGGTGAGTTGTGTCACTTCCATTGCGAGCTTGATTGGCGCTGCCGTCGGATTTAATTTCAACATAACGCGATGTACGTCAAAATCAAAATCTCACCGCGGATACAGCTATCGAGATGTCAAAGGTGTCCCTTACAGAATAGCCTAGCAGGTCTGAGAAACAAATAGTCCCAGTTTCGTTTCCTTCCTGGGGTAGACATATTTATTTTTATTTTTTGAGAAAATGTAAAATAAATATAACATATTTAAAGTGTATTTCTCATATATTATATCCAAGGCTCCTGTCAATTAAGTGATGGACAAAGTCAAGCCATAATGGACACGTTTAGTCGGTGGATGGGTGACCACTGTTGGTAAAAATTTCGGGAATGCTTCCGTGCTTTGGAGTGCACTATAAACAGTCGTTCTTTAGTTGTTATCTTTCTTAGTTGTGATCAATTTGATGGCCTTCGGTTAACAAAAACACATAACCAATCCGCCTTTACACCTTTCAGAGGTAGGCTGGTAGTGGTACGTATTTTGTCTTATACAACAATACCAAAGATAAAAGCTAGCCAGTTATAAAAATTAGTATTCATTGAAGTGATGGTATTGAGTGAAAATGTAAGATTTCGAGAAGCTCCAACGCACTATATTTACAAAGTACTTGCCTTTCGCAAACCGTTTGCATTCTGCTCGCGTAACGTTAGGAAACCGGACTCGAATGTTTATCTTCGTTTTACGTCCTATTGAAAACAAACAGCCTGCTGTTACGAAACTCGATCAGATTTTGTATGTCGCTCACAATTATCAGAGCTTCTTGACATATGAAGTGCAGCTTGCTGCGAATATTCTATACACCTACTTATGCTAAAATGTACTGGTTAATCTGTTCATCGAAGATATTTGGGAAAAAAATTGTCTATACATATATTTGTATGTTTGTCCGCGCATGAAGCAAAATTTGATGCCGGTCTAAGTTGCATTGTCGGGGGATTCACTTAAACAATGGTGCATGTTTCATCTTAATTCGCCGCTTAAAATCTGATCAGGTTGAGCTAGTATATAAATAACTAGCTATATACTTTATATCATTTCAAACCTCAATTTTAATAGTTAAGAAATGATAACACACACCTGCCTGACACCCATGACCCTGAGAACAATCGTTTATCTGTCACATAAATATGTATATGCTCTGGCTGGGTATCAAACCCTGGACCCCGCGCTTTTAGAACAACACAACTGCAAACTAGGCTAGGTTAACTAGATCATTTGCTTTGGTTGATGTCCATCCATCCTTGAGTCAACATGCCAACCTCCCGTGCTCGTTATACACTCTCGCTCGTTATACATAGGTACTCTCGGTGAACAACGAAGGAGAATACGCGGCTTCAACAGATTGATTGTGGTCGCTGAATTCTATTTTACCTAGGTTAGGTAATTCTAAGAATACTCATGTCAGTATGAAGATGTTGCATCAGTCAAATTTTCAGTCAGACGTCGGCGGATGCTTCAGCTAACTCTAGCCGTCCACCATAGAGATAATATTATACTACATACTAATGTCTTCTACATCAGGTGTTTTGGTCGTAATTTCAAAAGCTCCAAAAATAATGAGAGGTCTTGTGCGTTATTTTTCGGCCATACCTACCTATATGTAAAATGTTTATAATGATTATAAAACGTAATAAAGTCATTAAGTTATAGTACAACTCCGTAAAAAATTGTAATGGAGAGCCTAAGCTACCTAAAGTAAAGAGGTCAAAATCTCGAAAACAGATACTTTTACTGAAGCGATTTTTGCCATCTAGCAGGTCGATTATCAAGCTTTTTCCTCATAAGTTTGTCATACAACTTGTAAATGCGACACGCTGAATATAAAGTTCAGATAAAGTTTTAATCTATAAATTGGTAAACATCAAAATTAGGACACCCAAAAAATTGAACATTAGCCAAAAGTTGCACGATATTTTGCACAGTAATTTAAGATGACGCCACGCAATCTAGGTTACAGACTTTTACTTAAAATGAAAATGCAGTAATTCACTTAAAATACACGGCACGTGAATTTGCGATATTATTATTCCAATTGCATAAGTTGCGAAACAATGCTTGTGTTTGAAATTTGTATTCGAAACAGACGAACGCATCACGATGTATTTGAGAATTCTTTGGAGTCAAAGGCCGTATCTGACGAACAATGTAACCACATTTGGTTGATGTCAAATTGAAATCATTTTATATGAGGTCCATACACTAATTCCATTGTGATGCCTGCGTAACAGGTCAGTGTATCTGATTATGAAACTTAATAATCGTTTTCATAGGTAGACTACTAAATACTTCCGGTTTCATCTTCAAGTTTTTAATAACGGCCATGATTATTCATTTCCTTAATATTATGGAGAGTATTAGGTGTAATATAATATAATAGTAGATTGTATTACAAGGGTGCAAAGTAATATTTTTTCGGCGAGGGCGCTTTTTTGAATCCAGAGCGAAGTGAGGGATTCTAGAGTAGAATCCCGAGCGTAGCGAGGGATTCTTTAGTAGAATCCTGAACGTAGCGAGGGATTCAAAGTATGTCGCAAAAATATTTGCTCCCGAGTGATGATACACTCTACTTTTCATCCCCCCCTATGAGAAAATAAAAGGCGCCTCAAATTCAGGAATAATACTGTCACAGTCACTAAACTGACTAAACCGACTAACCCGACTAACCCGACTAACCCGACTAACCCGACTAACCCGACTAACCCGACTAACCCGACTAACCCGAGTGACTAACCCGACTAACCCGACTAACCCGACTAACCCGACTAACCCGACTAACCCGACTAACCCGACTAACCCGACTAACCCGACTAACCCGACTAACCCGACTAACCCGACTAACCCGACTAACCCGACTAACCCGACTAACCCGACTAACCCGACTAACCCGACTAACCCGACTAACCCGACTAACCCGACTAACCCGACTAACCCGACTAACCCGACTAACCCGACTAACCCGACTAACCCGACTAACCCGACTAACCCGACTAACCCGACTAACCCGACTAACCCGACTAACCCGACTAACCCGACTAACCCGACTAACCCGACTAACCCGACTAACCCGACTAACCCGACTAACCCGACTAACCCGACTAACCCGACTAACCCGACTAACCCGACTAACCCGACTAACCCGACTAACCCGACTAACCCGACTAACCCGACTAACCCGACTAACCCGACTAACCCGACTAACCCGACTAACCCGACTAACCCGACTAACCCGACTAACCCGACTAACCCGACTAACCCGACTAACCCGACTAACCCGACTAACCCGACTAACCCGACTAACCCGACTAACCCGACTAACCCGACTAACCCGACTAACCCGACTAACCCGACTAACCCGACTAACCCGACTAACCCGACTAACCCGACTAACCCGACTAACCCGACTAACCCGACTAACCCGACTTACCCGACTAACCCGACTAAACCAACTAAACTAATTAAACTAACTAAAGAACTCATTTTTCAAAACAAAACCATGAATTTCTAACAATCCGAACTAAGCTAAAGCTAGCCCTTTATTTAAATAACGGGCAGGAAAAGTTATATGAAAATTTATTCCCGCCCGCTAAATAGAAAACACCAACTTTGGGTCCCCTTAAGACCGAACCAAGTCGTCTTTTTCGAATAGGTGGGATGAAAAAAATATTTTACGACATTAATTAACATACGAAATAAAATTATTGTCTCTAGAGGTGGTAAAGTACCATAATTAAAACTCAGTAGTTAATTCGTTATCTACGAACTACTCGACTAAATATGCGACGATGAATAAATTTGAAAAATGAAATTAATATGTTATGTTTAAAATATGGAGGAATTAATAAATTTCCCAATAGAAATCCTAGTTCGGTGTTCCATAAAAATACAGACCTTTTCTATGTTCACGCAAATTGCCCATAGGCAAAATAGCTAGTGATTAGAATCTCACAGGGAATTTGTCGATACCTGAAGCCGCCGATATTATCACTAATGGAGAACAAGAACTGATCAATCGGGGCTGCAGATACACCCGAGTGAAAGCTTATATCACACGGTTACAAATTAAATAAGCTTTATCCAATGAATGGAGAATCATTTGCAACATAAAATTGTATGCCGGTTAAAGAACATTTACTGAAAAATAATAAGCGCCGCTTCAAGAATCATAATAATACATAAGTTATTGGGATCCTACTAATTTATCAATAGGTACTTACATTGCATAATTTTTACCATTACAGTTTTATTTTATCATTCTTACGCACACACTACACTATAATACGAATTATGACGAGAAGCATCCTGACGCAAAATGTACAAATTTTGTACAACAAAAAGAAAGAGAGAACTTATTTCTAGTATAAATATTATAAAGGGGCCCTGCCTCTATTATGAGTTGTTGTAGTAAACGTAAAGGACGTTACTATTGCAGTTAACGTTTAGAATTTGTATGAGAATTGTAGTTCAGTATCGTAACCGCTAGAGGCGCTGTACGGATTCTCATACAAATTCTAAACGATAGACGCTAGCGTGTATAGTAAACTATAGTATTAAAAACTCATAATAGAGGCACAGATCACATTATACGGAACCACTTGACTGTGAACTATTGGCAGCTTCATGCATGATTTTATATGCATAGATATTTTCTTTTTCATCTGCCGTTTTTGGCTGAAATCTCATCGGTGATACTTTTGGTATTGGCACTGGTATCCATTTTAATTACCATCAGATGGCGTTAAAATAAAAAAGAATAATGTAGGAAACGTCTCTATGGTCGCGCCTGTTCATTTACGGAAGTAGCAATTAAGAAGCGTGTACACTTGGCATTGAAACAATGACGACACCGAGAACTGTCTCATGCTTTTTTTCCCACACTATGTTAACTTGGAAACATAAGCACACCAAAACGGAACTTGTACTTTTGCAACAAAGTATTTTATTCCATAAATCATTAAATATCTCGTATTTTTGCGATTCATTAAGACAAGTCTGACCTTGATTCCGCATCTCTAATCGTTTTATTCACTCTGTTAGTTTGAATGACAGTGCTGAATATTCGAACAACATTTTTTGTATTTGTTACCTTAATTTTAATTTTAAAGAATCCAAAATCGGCACATTTCCCTCATATGACTAATAACGCATCACTTATTATAGTTCCGAATACTTCCATTTAAATTACGCTTTAGCTTCTCATCAATTTCTACTTCATCCATAAACGCAGAGTACAGGAAGAAAAGAAGAAACCTATGCCTATGTCATGGAAAAAAAGGAATGAATGATACCTACTATCTTACTCCCTTTGCGTGGGGTGGGTTTTTCTAAGACACCAACGACATCAGATTACTTTTTTGAATAAATTTTCTTGTGTCACATAAAATCGTATTTTCTCGTGATATCTCATGATAGGTATCTCATATTGGCTACGCCCACCAAAGGTATAGGTACTCTTCTTCAAGGTCCATGGTCCATGACTCGTATTTTATTATCTACCTGTCATTGTCGTACTAAATGTCACTCAAACATCATTATAATCTGATTGCTCTTTAACATGTTCAATAGATCTATAACATCTATACAAACAACATTTCAATGAATATTTCGGTGTTAACTCGTATTTTTATTGCAATTTTTGCCAGTCTAACAATATTCTGTAACTGCAGCAAAATATACAAAGTACGGCGCATTAACGAGTCTTCGTATTTAGTAACCAGTTACCCTGATATGAATTACGATGAATATGTACACACATTCCGTCTAAGAACTGATAACAATGATAAAGTAATTCCAATGAATAGTGATAAGCGATCTTCTAACACCACTGATAATTATGATTCTACTGTCACTGTTGGAGACAAGAAAAATAACAAGATTTCAGCCCTAGACGTAGAGAAGGCCAGACAGAGGTATTTCAAGAATTTCTACGCTACTATAAAGAAAACAAATGTTAACAAAAGCATGATGTTTAACAGTAACTTCTCAGATGGACCCATAAATTACGAATCCGATCAGTTCAATCGCAATCTGAAGACTGCCAGGAACCTTGCATCTCTACTCATAGTTAAAACACAACAGGCAAACGAACTGAAACCTAAAATGTCACCCATCGTAAGAATTAAAAGAAGAAACGGACATAAAATATAATTTTTCAAGCAGAAAGAATTACAATTACCTACTTCGCAAAACCTTGGAGAACGAACATCTGAGTTATCTACCTTTATTAACACCTCGTTAAAGAAATTTCAACGTAGCTATTGCATTATCAAATAATCATAATCAATAAACAACTGACAACTGATAATTTTAAGAAGTTGACGAATTTCTAATTTTTTTCTGAGGCGCAATTATTATTTATAAACTAGGGATCAAATCGTGAACTCGCAATAAAAATATCATTTTGATCGGTTTTCAGTTTAATGAAGGGAATCATTTTAAGAGACCTGTATTTCTTTTGAGAGTTTACTATCGCCAGTCACAAATCTAAAAGCTATCTTCACTAGTGTAAATAATGTAGGTTTTTGTATAAAGCCAAGGAGTTTTTATCGCCATTTTTTCTCCTCCACTATAAATGAATAGCACGTTTGTGAAATGGCGATAGAATCAAAAAATTACGTTCATACATTTATCATTACCTACGTGGATAAATGATTTTGAAATTGAATTTGAAATAGTTCACGGATGAGTAACTCTTCACCTGATGGTAAATGTTCACTATCACTCACCAAAGACATCACTGATGAGCTGACGATCAAAAAGAAAAGGCATCCGTATTATTACTGGTTACAAATTATCGCGGATATTCTTTGTAGTACTACAATACAACAAGCCTGGATGGAACAGGTGTCCAATAAGTCTTGCATGATTATCTTATTTTGGAAATGTTTACACAACAGACTTTGAGAAAGACTGCATCAATTTATTATAGGCATAAATAAAACGGTCGTAGGAAGTATTCCGGGATTTAGCTGGTAAACAATGAAGCAAATCAAGCAATTCAAATGAATTTAATTATCAGAGATAATTACAACAACAAAATTGTTGTAGGTATAAAGTATAAAAGTACTGCGTTTACATTGACGTCACCAATCATACATAGCGACACATAAAAGCCGAAACATTTTAACCCAAAGGCACTACATACCTACATTTATTTAAATGTAGATTCTGAATTAGAAAAAATCTGCGTTGAATGGTTCAAATCCATGGAAATCCGAAAGAAAATTTTATGCTAACTTGATATTAACCGTATTCTTACGCATTATCTTCTGAAATCTTAACATTTTGGTTGCTTCAATTTTGTGGGTTACAACGTTCCCGCTTTTTTGAGTGAATATTTGAATA